>OX637350.1:1039851-1675796 GCA_951799405.1 Agapetus fuscipes
ATCCAGGTGAATTATGTGTATCCCATAAAAACCGATAACCGTTCCGAGAACTCGAAAAAAAAATAGGTACCAATTCGTCCCCCCAGCGCTTGTCTGGCTTATCTACCATTTCAATCCCTCAAAAACTTAATAACTGCAGATTCTCTAATTTGAGAAATCGTGGATAGAACATTTTATTGGGTGTAATTTGTCAAAGTAAGTGAACTGATCATAAAACAGTTCTCGTGACAAACTTCTACCCTACAGGATTTCAGACTTTTTAATATTTTCAAATTTAAGAAAAAGGTGCATTAGTCTGAGAAAACCCTATTAGCTTAACATGTCGTACGTTTAATAATAAAGAGAAACAACTCAAAAATTGAGAAAATCAAGATTTTGTAATAAAACGCAAGAACAATGCGAGAAGAATATAGGTAGAATGCGACAGCCGTTCAATTTGGACGAATATGACCGAGATAAAACATCGGTCGCCTTTTTCATTCCATACAAGTTGTACTGGGTGTCTGAACTTCAAACGTGATTTCCCAACATTCTTATTTTTTGAGTTATTGCTCTTTATTATTAAGCGTGCGATGTCACTTATTCAGTTTTACCTTTGAGGTATCGAAATGGTAGGTAAGCCAAACAAGCACTCGGGGGATGAATTGGTAGCTAGCTCGTTTGATTTATTTGTAATTTAGTAGGAAAACCAATTAAGAATAAAATTAAAATGCTAAGAGTTCTCGCCAGCTCGTCACTGCTTAAGAATGCGAAGTCGTTTTTCACGTCTCTTCTTAGTTATGTTCCTGCCTTCAATCTGCTTCTTTTTTTTCATTTGCATCCAATCGGTTTTCCTTCAACCTTTACATATTATTCGAATCAAGATTGCTGTCATGTAGAGTCAACCTTTTTACAAAACACAAAATCAGTCGTCGCTTTTGTATGAAGCAAGGAACAAGTAGAAAGAAGCTAGAGCGTACACAAAGAAAAACCCAAGGACTAATCAAAATATCCGAAATGAAAGTTTTTGTCTATTTTTCTGTGTGAAGTCTGAGTAAACCTTGCCGGTATTTTTTTTTTGGTTGGCAATAAACACCGAAACGGGAATTTATTTCTGACACCCGCGGTGGGATTCGAACCCCAGCTCTCCGCATGGAATGCAAGCACTCTACCAACTGAGCTATCAACCGGAGACGATTTTGGAAAATCGAAAATACTGTCCCGCAATGTAGGCGCCCTGGAAATTTTTGGTTTTTGATAAAAAAATAATTTATTTGAAAAAAACTCCTTGCGTAAAATTTATCCAGAACTAAACGTAATAAGTTCCTTATTTTGCATGTCTACACCACTGTTGTGCTTGACAAGACTGTTTGTCAGTTAAGAATTGTACAATGCATCATGCCCTAAAGCAGTTTGTAGTCTACTTTATTATTTGCACGACAATTGCACAAATGATTTAAGTTGCAAATAAGGAATCGCCATGCGCCAACACATTGTTGATGCAACAGAATGCAATAAGGCGAGATGACGTCATGGATTGTTTGGGAGAGACAGCTGTGATTTAGGGTCTCCTATTGTTTTGACCTCTTTTGTTTTTCGTGGTAAGAGTGGTCCCTTGTCAAGAAGGCGCTACAAACCAAGCTGACACGGACCCAACGACTTCGAAAACATTTAACATAGAATTACACTTTTTTGTTGTATTGAAATATTTTGCTACTGTTTTCATCATCACTTCCTATTTCTTTTTCTTGGGTGTCTTCTTCTTCCTAAAAGAAAACGTCGATAGCTCAGTTCGTAGAATGCTTGAATTCCATGCCGAGAGCTCGGGTTCAAATCCCAACGAGGGTGCTAGAAATGATTTCCCGTTCCCATGTCTCAAAATAAAAATACCGGCAAGGTTCACTTAGCCTCCCCAAGAAATGAAAAACAGGCCCCTTGGGTTCGGGGAACTCCCACTTCAACTGAAGTGATTAACATAAGACTGCCCCCCTTACCTGTAAAACTATATAGGTCCCGAATCGCCACATGCAACCTCTGCGGTGATAACGCGACAAGAAATTACACCATATGTGTAGTTTAGTCACGTTTTAAATCCCAATAATTACACAATACGTAGATTTTTTCGCAATGAAAACTTCTAATGAATCGACTAAACTTTACAAAAATAAACAGAAAAAACATTTAAAAATACATTTATTTTCTGCATGAAATTGAAAATTAAACAGATTGTACAAAAAATATTGATACACTCGTACTTCAGTAGTATTTATGTATAACATAAGATTAGTATAAAGAATTGAGATATCCATCTCTGTATTAGATTTATTATAATCACATTGTCGACCTTTGCAGCGGCAAACAAAGACTCGCTAATCGGGTTTCTATGCAAATCGATATCAAATATTTTTCTCGACTCAGAAATTCAAATAAATCAAGAAATAATAAAATAAAAAAGTAACAAAATGAGTTGGCATGGGGTGACTTTAAAGTTTAAGCATTATTTACCGCCATTTCCTGAGCACATCAAACTAGAAACCAATGAGATTTCATGAACTTTTCATTTTAAATTTACTTAATTTACGCCATTGTTGTAAAAACTGCATTGGCTTCGTTTTTCAGAGAGTGCGGTCTACCGTGTTTGTCTGATGGTTTCTTCTTCTTCTTCTTATACAGCCATCTCCATCCACTGCTGGACATGGACCTCCCCCATAACTCTCCATCCATCTCTGTCTTGCTTTTTGAATCCAATCTCCAGCAAGCCTTCTTATATCATCCGACCATCTCGCGGGATGTCTCCCTCTGCTTCTCTTATCTTCCCGTGGTCTCCACTCTACCAATTTCTTCGTCCATCTCTGGTCGGTGGTTCTAGCAACATGTCCCGCAAAGGACCATTTTAGCTTTGCCACTCTCTCTACGACATCGGTTACTCCCGACCTTATCCGTAGCTCTGTGTTCCTTATTCTGTCGGAGAGTCTGATGGTTTACAAAGCTGTGAACGGTGCGGCTCCTTCATAATATTTGTTTGACATGTTCTCACCCGTTGAGATAGATTTTATGCGCCAGACTCTCAGGTCTGCTGGGTATGGGGTGGTTGACAAAGTCCAGCCGTACCGTCAGACACGCACAAATATTGGGGATCTGCCGGTAATAATGGGGGCTTTCCGGTTTGCGGGCCCAATGGAGTGGAAGAGACTACCACCAAAACCGTTGGTATCTTGAAAGGAGCACTAAAGGCGAATATTTTCTAGATTTTCGGCAGTAACCTTGTGTCAGTCGCTATAGAAAGAACCAATACTCAAGCAAGACCCAATTTCTGTAAATCTGGATGGGCCTTTGGTAAAGGTTTATGATTTTTTCAACCCAGTGAAGAGCATATTTTTTGTGCTCTGCCGGGATTCGAATCTGCAACCTTCCATTTACGAGTCTGAAACGTTACAACAGTTTGCCATGAGCACTTTCTTATACTTTCTCACACTTACTATGAGAAGTTACACCCTATAAAATGTTTCATCCACGATTTCTCAAATCAGTGAATCAGTACTCATTCAGTTTTACCTTTAAGGTGTAGTTGAGATATATAACGACAAAAAAATAAACTCAATAAATTGGCAAATCTAGAAATTCGATTTTTGAGCAAACATAATTCTTAATACTTTATCGCACACTGCTGCCTGAATGGATCTGCCCCATTGTGTGCGAATTCGTAATGGCAATAACTCATTTCGCAAATAAAAGAGCCGTAAAAATAGTCAGAAAAGGCACCAGCTGTACCCGTACCTCCTATGTTTGTTTCATTCCATAGAATAGGCCCATAGGCAAGTTTGGGTCAAGGCAAGGAGAGTCGAACGGTTCCACGATAGAACGACACAGTGGCAAAATGAAGCATGACATAATGACACATGACAGAACGACATACGACGGAACATCACAATGATCACACATCACATGACAAAAAATCATAGTGACAAAACATCACATACCTAAAACTGAGCATACCATAAACGGCACATAAAAAAACATCACAAAATAGTTTCCACCATAAACAGCATGACAAAGAAGTGAGACATGAGAAAATGGAACCTATAATCTAAAATCTAAGTTGCAAAGATATATTAAAATTTAAAGGTCACATCAAATGAAAGCCCACACACAAACACCTGTAGTTCGCGCTTTCAAATGCTGAATGTGTGCATACAAATAAAATCCAAACCTCAAATGAACATACACCCTACAACTTGTGCCGACCGTCCCTGACACAAGGGTGACACTGGCAAAGTGAACCATTCTTTACAGTATGGGTGGGCAGCCTCATACCAACCTCAAGTCAAGGAATGGCACCCATGCATATATTATTTGGTAAAGTTTATAAAAAATAGCGCACCAGATTATCATTATTAGATTTAAAAAACGAACTTAGCCGCACATTAAGAGAAACTTGTTACCGCGTTATCCCAAAAGGAGCATATTATGGCACGTGAAAGCAAAATTAATGTTTGTAATGTTTTTTCATGTGATGTTTTGTCCTCTTGTTGTTAGGTCATAGTGATGTATTTTATGCGTTGTTTTGTCATAGTGGTGCTCTGAAAGTATCGTTATGTCATGTGTCGTTTGGCCACTGTGCCGTTCTAACCTGACACCGATTCGAACACGTATATCTACACTTTTTTTTTTGCTTTCTGGCATTGAATACAAAATTGCAAATTTGTGTCTCCCGATAATGATTTGTGACCGACAGATCGTTGGTTCGTGACTTGTGACTGCCCTGAGTGATTTATGTGACTTAATTTTGTGAGCGGCAAAGAAAGAAAAGCTAATCTGTCGGTATTGTGAGCTGTGTGTGTATAGGTTAGGACTTCTATATGTGTTGGAGGGCAACTCACTGGCGGCTCGTACTTATTTTATATATTTTTTTTTATTTAATGAAAAAAATACATGTAAATTTTTTTAATTCTTTTTAAACATATTATATTTTCCAGGAGTTATTAAAGAACTCATTTGAGCACTACAGGGGAAAAACAAGGAATGTTAGCAAAAATAAGAAAATAAGTTCGCAAGAAAAGAAGTAAAATCTAGTGGTATAATATGTGTTTACCTAAAGCTCTGCAAAATTTGTAATGCAACAAAAGTCGCTTTCACAGTTTATGGCGGTATTTCCGGTTCTTTGTGACAGGCAATAAACATTATTTTAAATTTCAAATTTTGATTTACTCATAATTTTTTTCAACTGATATTTCTTGGTCTTTCCCTGTAGTCTTTATTCATAATGTTACGATTTACGGGTTCAATTTAATACAAACTTCAGTTAATTTATTTCAAGATTTCGTTCACATTTGGTTCATACACAGAGCTAACTTCTTACCACGGTCGCTTTACTACTTATTAGCTCGATAGCTCCGATACAAGTCCAACGCTACAGACAGCTTTGTATGTATTTTTATAAAATGTCATAAAGATTGTTTTTGAAACATTGGGAACTGGCACATGCGTGATTTTCAAAGAATATTCCATTTAGAATATTCGAGCGAGTATTCACACCATCGCACAAAAAAACTTACAATTATTTAAACATCTACAACTATGTAGAAACACAGACACACATTTTGTATGTGACATGCTGCATGTGCAAACACAAACTTACATATGCCTGATAGTTGGCATGCATCAAAATGAGCCTGACATATTGATAAATCTTTGCAACTTAGATTATAGATTACAGAAATTACATCAGTCACACACTCATTCATCTAATCATGGAAAATTCATGCCATCGAAAGCCCATCCAGCCTTACAGCAAATGATTTTTGCTTGTGTGATTTGCGCTTTGTATTGCAACAACCAAGCTCGCAGAAGGCTTTTGAGGTGTCTTTAATCAAAGTTGTTAAGATATATATTCACATTAAAATTGATATTAAATGCATGCCCACAAACAGACCCGTGTAAGTTCGCGCTTACAAATGCCGCATGTGAACTTACAAATTAAAATGTGATTCACACAAAAACAGCTCTCACCAAATAAATTAGACGAATATTTTACATTTTTTAGTGTCAATCTATTCACACAGTGAAAGCCCATTTTTAATTATTTAAAAATGCAAATGGATGAAAACAGAGTTTTAATTCACTTATTTAGTTATTTTTTTGTGCTCGAACATTTTCGCCTAATGAGGCATCTCCAGGAGCTGAATGGTTACAAATGTTTTTATAAAAAAATAAAAATAAAGACGAATGTTTATTCAACTATTTGTCGACTAGCCGCCTTTGCGTAGCGTGTGACAAATGATGTATGCGTGTGAGTGTGGAGGGTGTTGAGAGGGGAGGGGATGTTGTGTGACGTCACCAGTCAGCTGCCTGGCACGCCAATGCTACCCCTGCACACGTCACGGGGAGATTTATACGCGTCACTCCGCTGGGGGCGAAACCCGAGCATGTACGCCAAATGAATTGATGCAGTTCTGCCAGAATGCAACATTTTAAAGTGATCTTTACAATAATTATAACTGCACAGTTCAAATTTATTTATCGGATATTAGATAAGAGAATATACATTACTCTCGACGTTTCGTTATGCCGTGATTTGTGGCAATTGTTATTCCTTGACTTATAGGTTGCAGCCCTGCAACTCTTGCCGACATTCCCTGAAACAGGGGTGACATTGGCAAAGTGAACCATTTTTTACAGTATGGGTGGTCAGCCTCATACCAACCTATAAGTCAAGGAATACGAGCAATAAATAACATTTAAGTATATAAAAAAAAAAAACAACAACAAAACCTTAAAAAGAAATCTATACAAAATAAGTCAAAAAATGTAGCAAACTAATAAACCAACATTACAAATCAGCATTGCAGATTAGCCGCCACTTCTTCTTGTCCTTGCATACTTCTTTCATTTCATCCAGAGTCATTTTGTAAGCGCGAACTACACGTGTTTGTTTGTGGGCATACATCTGAGAGCTTTGAATGAATATATCCTTGCAACTTAGATTATAGATTATAGATAGGTTGGCATGAGGCCGACCACCCATACTGTTATAAATGGTTCACTTTGCCAATGTCACTCCTGTTTCAGGGAAGGTCGGCAAGAGTTGAAGAGCTTAATATGTTCATTTAGGTTTGGTTTTTTATGTTGTAAATCCACATGCGGTACGTGTAAGCGTGAACTTTTTTACGTTTCTGCTTGTGGGAATGCATGTAATGTGAATTTTCAATGTAATATATATTTGCAGCTTAGATTACAGATGAATATAGACCCATAGTTGAACAGGCCTGTCCACATTTCGACTGTTGTACAAACATCGTAGCTTTTATTGCACATTCACCGTACTCGCATTTATATGAGAACTGTTACTACAACAGCAACAAATTACTCAACTATATCGTTCACCAAAAATGTATGCACACTAGAACAGCACCCCCAGCGAGTGTATTAGTTTACATACATATTTTTAAGTAAAACCATCATTGCTGTATTGGTTTGTACTTGGGGAGCGAGCGACAATGACAGGCCAGAGTTTAATGTCGCTAATAAATCCAAATTAAAAGGTGCGAAGAACTCGTTCACACACAAAATGGCGGCACAAACAATGAACGGTGGAAGTTTTTTTACAAACACGGCGATAAGATAAACATTTAAACATGTTTATTAGCTTTGTAGCATTGTCTTTTGTGCTCCATTTTGTTTCATTTCACGTTTTAGTATTCAAATGTTTTATGGGCCGCGATAATACTAATTCTATGTCCCCGGTATTTTCAATATCAGTTGATGTGACTTTAAACTGATAAAAAAAACAACAAACACAATTGGCATAAGTGCGTCCTTTTCATTCAGTGTAAATTCGCTATGCTTAAGTTGAAAATATGGGGCCTACAAATTGACTGGTCGATAGCTTAGTTGGTAAAGAGCTTGCATTTTGTGTCGAGAGATTGGGTTCGAATCCCACCGAGGGTGTCAGAAATGATTTTTCTTTGTTGTTTATTTCAAACTCAAAAATAAAATAACGGCAAAGCTTACTCAGGCTTCACAAGAAATGAAAAATGAGCTGGGAAACCCCATGACACTGAAGTGGTTGGCGTAAGGTCGGGTCTCTTACCTAAAATAAAAATGTATAGGCGATACTAATCTAATCTAAGCTGCAAAGATATATATCATTTAAGATTTATATTAAATGCCCACAAGCAGATATGTATAATTTCACGCTAACACATGCCGCATGTGGACCTACAATATAAAAACCCAATCTCAAATGAACATAAGCCTTGCAACTCTTTCCGTCCTTCCCTGAAACAGGGGTGACATTGGCAAAGTGAACCATTTTTTACAGTATGGGTAGTCAGCCGCATAACAACCTATAAGTCAAGGAACATACATGACAAATTACATTTTTAAAATCAATAAATAACAATATATACATGGACATAAAAAACTAAATCACAAAAACCAATTTCACTTTAACAAACCCTAGCCGCCAACATCACAGATCAACCGCCATTTCTTTCTATCCTTACATACTTCTTTCATTTCCTCCAGAGTCATAACCTTCTTCATACAAGCTTTTCTTTTATTATGACTCTGGATATTCCATTCATTCGCAATTTCGGATATTTGGTCCATCCATACCTTTCTCGGTCTTCCTCTACCACGACATCCATTTATTCTACCAACATATACTTTCTTCGTCAGTCTTTCCTCATTCATTCTCTCCATATGCCCAAACCATCTTAACAAACTTCTTTTAATCTTCACTTTCACACTTTCTCTTGCACCACATTCTTCTCATACAAAATCATTCAAAACAATTCAAATCATACAAAATCATACCTTTGGGGATAACGCGACAAGAAGTTATGCTATACGTGCAGCTTAGTTGTGTTTTTGTGTTAATAAACTAACTAGATACTTACATATGTATGATGCAACGCAACTAAGCAGCACATACGCTACAGCGTCCTACCGCCCCCAAAGATGTCTGCTGTTGTGTGTAGAGTTTTATTTTTACAAGTAAGGGATTCACTTTCATTGAAGTTGGAGCTTGTCAAACCCCCGTTTCAGGGAAGGTCAAAAAGAGCTGCAAAGCTTATTGTGATGTATTTTGGGGATGTTTATTGTGGATGGGGGATATCAATCAGACGAACAGATGAGTCTTGGTTTCAATGTGATGTATTATTCCATTTCAGTGTTTACAAGGCGAGAGACAAAACCAGACTGACCAGTGAAGCAATAATAATCTCTAATAATATTATATTACAATAATACATTACCTTATATATGATATTACCTACTCTAAATAATCATATCATAATTATACATTACACCTCCCTCACTAAATGACGAATCTACATTACATTATATCATACTTATCATACTTATCATTATAACATATTATATCAATAAAAATTATATCTTATACAATTTCATCTTCTTTCATCTTGGGTACCGCAGGCGGTTCTCCCCCCTCGGACGCAGGCGCTCCGACCATGGTTGGAACCTGGAAACACCCGAGTCATTAGAGATCTGTCCTGCCTCATCCAACAGCTGACCCAACCCCAGGTCATTGTCAGACTCATCCTCCCAAGACACCTTTCTTCCGGAAATCTGATCATGATGTCTCTTCCAAATCTGATTTCCAGCCTTTACCAAGTAAATCCTGTTTCCCAATATTTTAAATATAATGCATGGAACCCACTTCCCTACATTTCTGAAATCCTTAGTCATTACCTTTTGTCCAATTCTGAATAGTCCTTTAATCTTTCTTCCCCTGTAATTCCTTTGTTGATTTTCCTGATTTCTCTTTTTAAAAACACATACCTTTCTCCCCGTCTTTTTAAATGATTTCTCCCCAGGCACTACTGTATCAAAAATGGATCTTATTTTTCTACCTATCATAAGCACGCTCGGCTCCATCCCTGTTGCTAATGATGGTGCATTTCTATGATCTACTAAAAATTCCAAAAGCTTATCTTCATAATCGTTAGGAAACATACCATTTTTCATAATTTTTTTTAAAAAACTTTTTGTTGTTTTTACCGTATTCTCCGCCAAACCGTTTGACGCTGGGTGATTTACTGCTGAAGTTAAATGCTTAATATTTAAATTTTTGCAAAACCTTTGAAAATCTACTGATGTAAATGCCGTACCATTATCCGTTACAATGCAACTTGGAATACCTAACACTGAAAATATTCTCTTCAACTCTCTAATTGTATGCCTTGCATCAATTTTATCAACTTTTACAGCATCTATCCAATTTGATGCTGCGTCTACTACGACTAAAAAATATTTTCCTGCTAGCGGCCCGAAAAAATCTAAATGTATCCTTTTCCAAATATGTTGTTCTACCGGCCAACTTTTCAACTCGACTTTATCTGGAGATCCCATATTTCTTGCACATTGTGTACATTCTCTCACTGTTTTCTCAATTTCTGTATTCATCCCTAACCAAAAAAAATAATTTCTAGCCAAAGTTTTCGTTTTTACAATTCCCATGTGAGATTTGTGAATAAACTTCAAAATATCTTCCCTTAATGCCAATGGTATTACCAATCTGTTTTCATAAAATAAACAATCATTTGATTCGCTTAACTTTTCTCTTAAAAACCACCATTTTACCAATCCATTTGTCATTTTGGATTTATTTGGCCACCCTGTTTTCAAATACTCCTTTATCTCACAAATGACCTTGTCATTACGAGATGCTTCCTTGATGCATTCTACATTTAAATTTGTTTCTACTGCAATACAGTTTAAAAATTCTCCTTCAACGTCCTCAATGTTTATCTCATTTATGATCTCAATATTATCTTCCCCCTCATTATCCGTACTACTCATTGGTAACCTCGACAAAAAATCTGCTTTATTATCCTTTGACGGAACATATTCAATAGTATAATCAAATCCTTGCAAAATTAATGCATATCTTTGTAATCTATTAGCTGCCAGTATAGGTATGTTTTTATGTTCACCCAAAATGTGAACCAATGGCTTGTTGTCGCAAACTAGAATAAACTGCCTCCCATAAATATATTGAAAAAACTTTTTTAATGCGAATATAATAGCACATGCCTCTTTATCTAAAATGGAATATTTTTTCTCTGTATTCGACAAAGTTCTACTCGCATACGCAATTGGTCTTTCTAATCCGTTCTCGTATTTATGACAAATTATCGCCGATAGACCTTGGTCACTTGCGTCAGTAATTACCTTCACCGGTAACTCTGGATTATAATGTACCAGAATCCTATCGGAGACTAAAATAGCTTTTACTTTATCGAAAGCTAATTGACATTCTTTTGTCCAGCTAAATTTTGCTCCTTTTTCTAATAGTTTGTACAACGGCTGCAAAACGCTAGCTAAATCTCTTATAAAAATTCTATAATAATTTATTGCACCTAAAAAAGAGCGTACCTCCGATATGTCACTTGGAGTTTTCAAGTTTTTTATAGCTTCAACTTTATGTTGAAGTGGTTTCACACCATCCCTCGATATTTGAAATCCCAAATATTCAACTTCTGTCAACCCAAATTCACATTTTTGTAAATTAACACTAAATCCACTACGTTCTAAACGCTTAATTACCTCTTCCGTTGCCTTCTCCAATTCTTGCAATGTATTCCCATAAATTAACAAATCATCCATAAATGCTATCGCATCCAACCCTTGAATTGCCGAATATAAAGCTCTGCTAAATATCGCTGGTGACGTCGTGAGACCAAAAGGAAGTACCTTGTACCTAAATAACCCAAATGGTGACGAAATCACACAAAGATTTCTCGACTCCTCCGACAACCTAATTTGAGAAAAAGCATTTCTCAAATCTAATTTTGCATAAAATTTTGCTCCATTTACTCTATTTATTAAATCTTCTACTCTAGGTAACGGGTACTTTATTTTTTTTAACATTGGATTCAAAGTATTTTTAAAATCGGCACATATTCTGATTTCATCATTTTTTTTTTTCACAATCACTATTGGACTTGCCATTTCACTAGTCTCTACTTTCTCAATAATACCTTCTTGTAACATGCGATCTATTTCTTTTTCTACCCTTATTCTCAAATTAAAAGGAATTGGCCTCGGGTTAACAAATTTTGCCTTAAAGTCTTTTATAACTTCTATCTCCGCTTCAAAATTTTTAAAAGTACCTGCTTTACTCTCAAAAACAGCTGGATATTTTTTTCTCATACTAGAAAAAAAATCTGCATTATAATTCGTATTATTATTTCCTACTGAATAAATATTATCGCTAACATTGAATGAATTTATTTTAAAAGTATTCAAAAAATTCCGACCTAATAAAGAAGACGACCCTTTATATACAACAATTATTTCTATGTACTCTTTACTTCCTTGATATTCTACTCTCATGTACTTACGACCTTTTACTTGTAGTTGAGTACCATCATAGCTTGATAATTTCAAATCACAATGTTCTAACTTAATATTTGAAAAATGTTCATTAAATATGTGCCAAGGAATAATAGTCACCCCAGAACCCGTATCTAAAATCATTTTTAGATCTGTATCATTTACCTTTACGTTTAAAAAAATGGGACCATCCATCTCATTAATGGCCATTATTGTATTTATTCTTCGAAACTTGCATTTATTTGCATAATGACCAGATTTGTTACATTTAAAGCATTTAATATTATTATTATTTTTATTTAAAAACTTGCATGCATTTTGTTTATGACCGAATTTACCACAGTTAAAGCATTTATAATTATTATTCCTATCACTTGAAATACTTGCATGTCTAAAAATAGATTTCTTACTATCATTTGAATTATTTCGCTTGATTTCAGAATTTCGCTGTCTATCCCTTGACTTCCGAGTTTCTGTGGAATCCCTCGAATTACACGAACTCATTAAATTTATACTTTCTGAATTGTTTTGACCACACAAATGTTCCATTGTTCTCGCTAATTCTACACATTCAGATAATTTCAATTCCATTGCTTTTAAAAATATTCTCTGCTTTATTTTGTTCTGTCTGATACCTATTAAAAATATATCCTTCAAATTTGCCTCCAATCTATTCTCAAATTTACAGTCTACCGCAATTTTTTTCAATCTAGCTATATAATCCTTAATTGACTCGGTTTCGAGCTGTTTACATGAATAAAATGACTCCCTATACTCAAATATATTTTTTTTTACCCCACAATGACCCCCAATAATATCAATCAACTCCTCGAATTTTGCCTCCGAAATCTTTTTCGGAAAACATAGATCAGACACCGTCTGAAAAGTCTCCCTGGTGAGAGACGATAATAGAACAGCCCTTCTGCGTTCTTCAGTTAAAAACTTCTCATCATACAAAATGAGAACTTGGTCGAGCCGAAGTCTGAAGACATCCCAATCTCCAGTCCTATGGCAAAAAGGACTTAGACTCCTCAGTGTTCCCTCCATAGTCTGAAACGGCAGAAAGAAAGAAAACAAAAATCTTATCTGCTTCTGCGTCCGACAGTCCAGGAAACGCCTACGTGACCCTCAGAAAGTGGCTTCCACTCCCTGCAGCAGTCACCTCCAGGAAACCGACCCTCAAGGCTCCCAGCTCCTGCAGTACTCCCTGCAGCACTCCGCCCCAGTTGGATCCTCTCCTCTTGAAAAGAAAACCGCTGCAGTAACTCCCTGCAGCGATTCCTCTTGGCTCCGTGAGTTCTCTTCCTCTTGAAGAAAACCGCTCCTTCTCTTCAGACTTCTTCCAGTTCTCCCTGCAGCAACCTCGCCTCAGCTGGCTTCGTGATCCTCAGTCTTCAGATCCTTCTTCCTTCTCGAAGATTCCCACATGTTGCTCTTGCAACAATATTATTTTATTTCTTCCAAAAAAAATTTTTTTATCCCGTTTTATATGGTTCTTCTTTATCCTACTGCGCCACTGTGATGTATTTTGGGGATGTTTATTGTGGATGGGGGATATCAATCAGACGAACAGATGAGTCTTGGTTTCAATGTGATGTATTATTCCATTTCAGTGTTTACAAGGCGAGAGACAAAACCAGACTGACCAGTGAAGCAATAATAATCTCTAATAATATTATATTACAATAATACATTACCTTATATATGATATTACCTACTCTAAATAATCATATCATAATTATACATTACACTTATGTTCATTAGAGATTTGATTTTTTATTTTGTAGCACACATGCAGAATGTGAAATTTTCGACACTTATTATAACCGGTAGTTAAACATGCTTAATTAAACAAAACCCACCTTGCCACACATTTAGTTCCTATATTTAGAATCCCAAAACAAATGTTGAAGAAAAAACTTAATAAAAATTTCCAAGGTGTATTTGCATTTGTTGTTTAAAAATACAATAAAACTTCCTTCAACGAGATGAAAAAAACAAACAAATAAAAAACACATACGAAAAGATGAACAAACGGACAAACGTGCGCGCGCAACAGGAAGCGGATGTTGGCGCGTGATTACGGAACGTCAGGGAAAGGCGGCAAAAGTTGCGTTGGCCGCCATCTTGCCGCGATTGTTTTTTGTCATCGGTCGACAGGTGTGCTCGGCGCTTTGACAATGATCTCTCTGTTGCTGCCGCAGCAACGACACTGAACTGTGCATTTATAGGGAATTTACATCAACATTTATATTATCTTTTTACCAATAGAGACATGTTGATTTTTTTTGTTTTATAGTACCTATACAATATACATATTTAGCAATAATACATTTTAAAAATCTCAACTAAGCTACACATATAGTGTAACTTCTTGCCGCGTTATCCCCGAAGACTTTCGCGTGTGGCGAGTGGAACCTATTTATTTTTACAGGTAAGGGGGCCGGTCTTACGCTAGCCATTTCAGTTAAAGTGAGGGTTGTTTAGCTCCCTAGGCGGCTGGTACTCACTTCTTGAAATAAACACCGAAACGGGAAATCCCTTTTGACAACCTCGGTGGGATTCGAACCCGAGCTCTCGGCATGGAATGCAAGCACTCTACCAACTAAGCTATCGGCCGGACTGTGGAATTTTTCATTCATATATATATATATAAGGATAATTTATTTTAATGTACACATAATTGAAGAGCGCCGTTTTTGTGTGTGTCACACCTCAAGGGACCTCTCAAATCACGGATAAGATTTCTTGTAAAGATGTGTCTTTAGTGCTCCTTTAAAGACACCAACAGTCTTTGCCGTCCTCACATTAGGTGGCAGTCTGTTCCACTCCATTGGTCCCGCAAACCGGAAAGCACTGTCCCCAAAATTAGTGCGTGTCTGACGGTGTGGCTGAACCAAGTCCACCACGCCATCCCCTGCAGATCTGAGCGTTTGGCGCCTCAAATCCCTCTCAACGGGTGTAAACATGTCAGCCAAATATGAAGGAGCTGTACCATTTACAGCCTTATACACCATCAGACAAACACGGTAGATCACCCTCTCCGGAAAACGAAGCCAATGCAGTTTCCCTAACAATGGAGTAATGCGAGTAAATTTAGACATCCCGAATATGAGTCTTGCCGCTGAATTCAGCACAGACTGAAGACGGTTGAACTGCTTTTTCGGCTGACCTATGTACAGCGTTGAGCAATAGTCAACTCGTGACATCGCACATTCATGTTAGAGTAACAGTCAGTTTAGCCAACATTCGCGTAATCAAGATAAACCTTACAGCTCAGGTTGCAAGTAAGTCTTCGTTAGATCCAGAAACGTTGTTGCCGCCATCAAAACGTAGTAAAACCCAGTTTTACGAGCCGTCGAAATCTCCCAGCATCTACCTCCCTACTGTAGCTGGAGTATGAACTTGTCTTTAACGACATGGAGAAGTCATCGAGTGCTTTTGATTTTACCTTAAAAATGGGATCGCTTTACAATTTCATAAATAGGTCTTTTTACTAATTTTATAAACATATTCCTTGACTTTTAGGATGGTATGAGGCTGACCACCTATACTGAATAAAATGTTTCATCTTTCCAATGTCACCCATGTTTCACGGAAGGTTTGCAAGAGTTGTAAGTACACTTATTTTATATGAATTCAAAATTATATCTTTGCGACTTAGATTCTTTTTCTTTTCGTGCCAATACAATATTGTTTCGATCTACACCAGGGTTGGAAGTCAAATCACCACGGTAATTCTTACCTACCGAATATCGGTTTTGTTGTATGAATACCTGTCAATCAAGATGGCGCAAGTGAACAGCTGATTAGTCTTCATACAAATATTACCGATATTCGGTAGGTAAGAATGAGAAGGAAAATTGATGAGACTTCCACCCCTGATGGCGCCTTATAATTTTTCATACAAAAACTGTTGTCAATACTAGATGACTTAGTTTGATCGTAAAACGTCTCACCCTGAGCATAATATGGGGAGAGTTTTATGTTCGCATGAGGGGAGGGGGGAGTCAAAATATTGTGAGGGAAGTGTTTACGAGCGAATAAAACATTCAAAACAAACGTATCCACGCCCATTACTTTAGTAGGAGAAGGAATTGTGACAGTGAGTGGAATCCAACCCGCACCTTTAGCAAACAACGGAACGTCTTAACTAAAGCATTGCGTTTTTACAATAAATATCACATTCTTCTTCTTCTTGTTTTGGTGCCACTTCTATCAAAGATCGACGATCTATAATCTATCCATGTCTATCTAAGTTCCAGAGACACATATATACAATAATAATAAGTACACAGTTAAAATTAATCTTATCCAATCTAATTTAATCTAAGCTGCAAGGATATACATCATTTAAGATTTATATTAAATGCATTCCCACAAGCAGACATGTATAATTTTGCGCTAACACATTCCGCATGTGGACCTACATTATAAAAACCCAATCTCAAATAAACATAAGCCCTGCAACTCTTGCCGTCCTTCCCTGAAACAGGGGTGACATTGGCAAAGTGAACCATTTTTTACAGTAGGTATGGGTTGTCAGCCGCATACCAACCTATAAGTCAAGGAACTTGTATATATAACAAGGAACTAAAATTAATTAATCGGATAATTCTCAACGTTTCGATAGCGACGTAGCTAACGTCTTCAGGACACACCCTCTCTGCACGACAACTGAGAATGAACTGTTTTTGTTTTAACACTGGTTACAAATCACGGTATACCTTCGAACCTAGGTAGTAATTATGATTAGGTTTGTAATGAATATTATTGCAAAAAAAAAAGCAACTAAGCTACCCATATAGTGTAACTTCTTGCCAGCGTTATCCCCTAAGGAGACGCATGTGGCGATTCGGGACCTATTTATATTTACGGGTAAGCTCCCGGGGGGGTTTGTTCTCATTTCTTGTGAAGGCTGAGTAAACCTTGAGATCGAACCCTTGCTCTCGGCATGGAATGCAAGCAGTCTACCAATTGACCTATCGACCTTTTTACGAGCTCGGTCATCGTCGCTACAAAGCGCCAATTCTCAAGCAAGACCCATGCAAAGAGCCATATTAAAATTTAAAAGTCATATTAAATACATGCCCACAAACAGACATGTATAAGTTTGGGTTTACAAATACTGCATGTGTATCTACACATTTAAATACAAACATCACATAAACATAAACACTGCAACTTTTGCCGAGCTTTCCTGAAACAAAGGTGACATTGGCAAAGTGGACTATTGAATCATGACTGCACAAAATATATATTGAAACTAATTCGCCCACTACGGACGCTGATGAATTTCCTTTGAATTTTCAGGTTAACGCTTTGGTTGAGTTGGAACGTAACGTTTATACTTGCTATCACAAAAAAATGAATTACGATTTCATTGACGGAAATTTATACGCGTCATATAAAGTAGCTGATACATTTTTTTTTCTTTATTTCGCATTTGCGTGACTTACATGAGAACATTCAAACATTAGTAATAAATCTCACGATTTATCTACTTAATATTTTCAAAGGTCAATGTTCTTTTTTTTGTAACGATAAAAACATAAATACGGTAGCAGGTATTGGTGTAAGAAGTGTATCTAATACTGTATGTTGTATACAACCCACATTTTGGGTAATAAATTTTATGTAGGTTCACTTATGTGTGAATGTTTTTGGTACTTATTTCATTGCTGAAGACTTATATAACGTTTTGTTTTTGTTTTATAATGAATAGGAATGCAATGCTTCAACCTATTTCCTTTCAATTATGTTATCTAGTCCGAGCGCTCAGTTGGTAGAGTGCATGCATTCCACGCCGAGAGCTCGGGCTCGAATGCCACCGAGGGTGTCAGAAGTGATTTCCCGTTTCGGTGTTTATTTCAAAACTCAAAATGAAATACGGGTAAGGCTTACGCAGCCCAACAAAAAATGAGAACCACCCCCCTCGGAATAACGCGACAAGAAGTTGCACAGTATGTGTAGCTTAGATGCTTAGTTGCGTTGCATCCACAGAAAATGCTTCACAGATATAGTAACATGTCTTGTGATAGCTTCCTTGCATGTTTTTTTTTTAATTGTCACACTCTCAGTAATTAGAAATATATTTGCCGTGTCACATAGAGCTTATTTATTAGTTAAATACGCCTACACAAACCAACATAAAGAAAGCAATGAAACCATGTGTCGACGAACTGGACAATCTATGGAAAAAATGCTCAAGCACTTTGGATTCAGCTTTTCTGTCTACGAGTTCTACCAACACAATATCGAGCAGTCAAAATGTGACTATACATAAATAAAACTTGTTAGTATTCATATGAGAAAACAATGTTTCAGCTGTTTTTCAAAAATAGAAAATGATAGCCAAAAATTGCATATCTATAATCTATAATCTAAGTTGTAAGGATATATTCATTCAAAGCTCTCAGATGTATGCCCACAAACAAACACGTGTAGTTCGCGCTTACAAATGCTGATTGTGTACTTACAAATAAAATCCAAACCTCAAATGAACATAAGCCCTACAACTCTCGCCGACATTCCCTGAAACAGGGGTGACATTGGCAAAGTGAACCATTTTTTACAGTATGGGTGGTCAGCCTCAAACCAACCTATAAGTCAAGGAATACGAGTAATAAATAACATTTAAGTATAAAAAAAAAAAAAAAACAACAAAATCTTAAAAATGAATCTATCCAAAAAAAAGTAAAAAATTATAAAAATATAAAAACAAATATTCACTTTCTCTTATATTTCTTTCGCACTAAAGTTTTCCGCATCGAATTCTAGTTAGAATCTATTTGAAGGTATTATTGCAAGTTGTTTGTACCTACGTAGAAATCTCTGCTATTTTTAAAAATTCACAGAAAAAGGCTTTTTGTAAGTGTTTTATTTTCTAATGTATCGAAAAGTCATGTTTTAAACCAACAAGGGCTCGTCAGATATATGCACCTATTTTATTTGAGAGAAAACACTACAAAAGTGTGACAATTAAGGAGTTTTTCAAGAGTAACAGTTTATAATCAGTTCACTTACAATGAGAAGTTACCCCCAATAAAATGTTTAATCCACGATTTCTCAAATCAGTAAATCACTGCTTATTCATTTTTACCCGTTTCAGGGAATGTCGGCAAGAGTTGCAGGGCTTATGTTCATTTGAGGTTTGGATTTTATTTGTAAGTACACAATCAGAATTTGTAAGCGCGAACTACACGTGTTTGTTTGTGGGCATACATCTGAGAGCTTTGAATGAATATATCCTTGCAACTTAGATTATAGATTATAGATTACCTTAAGGGGGGATATCTTTAAGTTCTGCATGCTATAATGTGGCATGACTCACGAATCATTGTTCAAAGCTCTTATGAGTGCATAGAGTAAGTATACAAAACATACCCAAGTACTATATTCATCGGTATATATTTCTGTTACTACCAAGGCACCTGTTGAAAACGGATTACCTAATACCGACATTACTCGAGTACAAAACTCACAGGCTATTGTATTACGAGAACAGCTGATCAGACAATTTAGACCTGTCACTTGTAAAGGCTAACAATTTATTTCATTGACTTATTGTGTCGCTTTTCAGATCGTGTTTCACGAGCTCTACGCCAGTGTGGCGTTAAAACTCAACCGTAGCGTTTCACCAAAAGTGTATACAACTGAAAACGTACACTATGAGCGCTGTTTATGTTTCCATATATTTTTTTGTAAAAGTCTGTGGTTCAGTTTTTACGTGAGAAGGTTTATATTTGAAGTACTTACTGCATTTTGTTGAGAGTATCAAATGCATTAAATATACCTGAGAAAGTGAAACGTATATTGGAGTTATTATAAAAGACTAATGGTTTTATCGTAGAATAGTAATTGTAAATAATGGATAATCTAGATAGTATTTTATTACTCGATTTGGCCATTTTTCTTTGAAACGAACAATGATACAAAGAAATAAGAAATATCATTTACTACATTTGTTTAATCTGTGTTGCAAATATATAGATAAACATTAAATATTCATTAGGCAAAAATGTTCGAGCACAAAAAATAAATAAATAAGTGGATTTAAGCTTTGTTTCCATTTGAATTTTTTAAATAAATTAAATATTCATATTACGTGTGTGTGTGGCATTGCATTAGTGTGTGTGATACAGTCAGTTAGGCACTCATATAATGTGTATTTGTATTGTTCGAGATGGCTCGAGTGATTGGTCTAGTAAAATCTCGCATGTATCAATTCTCGATGATTCGAGAATTATCTTTAGTCTTACTATAAATAAGAGCCAAAGCTGTCTATAGCGGAGAGAGTAGTCAAGCAGATTCCAGATTCGGTTCACATATAGAGTCAACTTTACACCTACATAATGCAACGGTTGCTTGACTAATGTGGCTGCAGAGAGATCTGGACCCTATTTATAGTAAGACTCTGGATAATTCTCGAATCATTGAGAATTGGAACATTCGAGACCTTACTATAACACTCGAGCAATCTCAACCAATAAAGATACAATATATACCTAACATCTACAGACTTTATCACAAACACTAACACAGATAAACAAAAACACACAGTTATGTTTATACGTACAAATACAATACACATTCCTAAAGCATTACATCAAAAATATTTTATTTATTATCAATCGATGAACAAACAATACAATAAAAAAAACCTCCCACTCTAATAAATGACGATTTATTCGTCTAAATTTCAATACACAGACGAACCACAATAACTCACCGTACACAATGTTAGCTCCCCTCGATCGAGTAAATCGGAAAAATATATAAAAACTGCATCACTCACTAGGAATGCAATCGTATATTTCATACATATTTGGTTTACGCGATTAATGGGAGTTTATGCAAATATTTTATACTCGGAGTACAGTTCTTTATTCTCTTCTACTTGGCAAACACACAGAGTCGCCAATAAATCGCGCTGCTGTCCTTTTAGGCTGCAACTACATAAGGTCAGTTGCTGCGTGGGCCGGGACAGTCGGTCACAATTGCAAGTTATGTGCTTGCCTGGTTTGTTAACGGTTGCTGACCATATTGTAAAGCGCACAAAAAGTATGGAAAATCTTTCCCACTGTATTTTGTTCTTATTGTTTTTTTTTTATTTTCTTCGACCAAATAGATGAGATTGTGAAAGAATGGAACCTGTAGAGTGAGAATAAGAGAACAGTATGTATGAAGAAAGTGATGACTGTTGAAGAAATGAAAGAGGTATGCAAAGACAGAAAAAAGTAGAGATGCATCTGCGGAGGTAACGGCCACCCGTAGTGGAACGGTGGCAGGATACAGTAACAGTTCGTCTTATTTTTGTACCTCTTCATTGAAGATTGCATTCAATGCTGCTGAACGAAATCGGGACATAGTGCTTCTGCTAAATCTCTGCTTTATTGGAGAGAGGTTTTTCGGGATCTGTTGCCGTGGTCTATGGGAGTTGGAGCTTCCGGACGTTTCGCCCATGTCTACGATGGCTCATCATAGACATGGGTGAAACGTCTTCCAGTTCCCATAGACCACGGCAACAGATCCCAGAAAACCTCTCTCCAGCGTCATCAGCCGGCCGTGTAAGCCTAAAACTCTTATTTGCTGCTTCATTTAAATTCTAGCTGACCCAAGAATCATCGCTTTTTTTATATGTGAAATTCACGTTAAGTGACAGCTGAGCCATGAATTTGCTGTGTGACCTACTGGTATTTTTCCCTCTTCAATCACTTGTTATTACCAGAATCTGCCAATTTTAGACATAAGATAAATGCAAGACAATTCAATGGCAGCGGAGGCTACGGTTGATCAAGGATACCAATAACCACCCTAAGCTGCTATGACGTTGGTGATGATGGTGATTTGGTCATTAAAATGTTGTAATTCTTTCCATAAGAAGAGTAGTGCATCTTATAACAAAGCCAGACACTGTATAATCAAGGTTCGCATGACGAGACTGTGAAGTCTGAATGATTGAAATTGCAGTATTTATCGCAGAGACTTCAAAGCGCTAATAAATTCATATGATTTACTGCAGTATCAGACAATTCAAGGAATTACAAGTGTACATATACAATTCGTTTGTTAAAAATCTAAAACTGGTTTATTATACATTTGTTCAGGAATTGTTAATCCACTAATGTTATACTTGTAAACCTGTGTAGGTACTTTATAATATCATATAAAAAATCTATGCATAAAAAATAATGACTGACTTTTCACGTACTCGCTTCAGAGTTACGATGTAGAAAATTGTTGTCTTGAAATCATTTTAAAAAAAAAATCGATTTCAGCTCCATTATAGTGATCTATGATAAAAGAATACAAAATATGACTATTTTTTCTTGTGCACGTAAGTTTACCCTAATTACAGTGCACCCTCACAGCTATCACCCCGCTGCTGGGAGGAACTCTATTGCTAGAGTTTTAAATCTTGTTAAATTACACTTAAAAATGTCTATATTAGACTTAGTTACGAGTTTTATACTCCGAGTCAAAGGGTATGATTAGATTGAAGAAATTATTACAAAATTGTTCACATAAAATGAAAGTCAAATGAAAGGGTTGACAGATATGATCAATTGAGAGAAGTATGCGGGAATAGGAAGAAGTTGAAGCAACTTTGCAGAAGCCACCCCTAGTGGCATGACAACTGAATTACAATTACAGTTACAGACACCTCAAGGCTATTATTTTATGGTCACTCGTTTAAATTCTTCCTTTTAATTATCACCTTATATCAACCCTACATCATATTCTTAATGAATACGTTAAAAAAAGCTGTTTCATGACCAGGTATAAGCCATCTAGTATTACTAATATGTATATATTTCTGCGTTAAACAGAACTATGCGTGTCTATCACTCGTCAGTCAATCCCACCCTGTTTTTCCTTACGTATCTTATCTATACTCTAACCCCTACGTTAAGACGCAACCATCGCGTTAACCTAATATATATATTCAAACGAAAACAACAACTCTAGTGAACGTAAAATTTTTAGTCAAAATGACATGTTGAATTTTAACATAGCTTTTTATAACTAGGGGAAGATACTACGTCGTTCTCTCACCCCTCTTCAAACAGAAACGTGAAAAACATAATATATCCAATAACTACCCTTGCTGGCTTATTTATTGCTATTGCTTGATAAGATATTAACATTTCTAGAAAATAGAACCTTCGTATAAATATTGTTGATTTATATAATACGCGCATTATTTATTAACTTTGTGTCTCTGACAACAAATTTTGATTTATATCTATTAATAATTTACATTTGAAAAAAAAACTGTATTCTATATTTTGATTCTTAAAACCTTGACATTAAAAATGCATTTTAACATAGGTAGGTACCTATTAGTAAACTTCTTTTTAACAAATCGAAGGAGGCTTACATCAAAGGAAATAAAGACTTTTTTTTTTAAATGAGGCATTTATGGTATTTAGGCATCTATTAGTCGGTAATATAGTAGTTTTTTTTTTTAATCTAAATACAAGTAAAATAAATTTTTATTTTAAGCTTACTTATAGGACTTTAAACTGAAAATATCTACCCGTCATAAGTTTGCTGTTTTTATTTAGTATAAAGTCAATAAACTACTGATGAAATAAGACCCTGAGGCCCAATATTTTCATTTTTAGCATAGCGACTTTATACTGAATGATAAGGACACTTATTGTTCCCTTAGTGCTTGTTTGTCTTACGTCCATTACAGGTAATTTTACATAAACAATGTTTATATCTATAATGGATCTAAACTAGAAATGGATTGCTAAAAAACTTAAAACAACTTTTACATTATCGTGTTTTACGTTTTTTTCTTTGCCCAGATTATGTAGAATGTGATTCTTAAAACAATTTGATTGAAAAGTTATATTTGAATCAAATGTTAGATAAACCAAAGAAGCACTACAGGAAAGTTACGCCAATCGTGAAGGTAGTTTTTTTTATCAGTCGAAAGTCACTTAAGCTAACGTTGAAAATAACGGGTCTTAGTCACTGCGTTTTTATTGTGCTTTATAAGCCTGAAACTCCAAACAGAATAGCTTAACATTTCAGCAGTACTTCACGTGGTTAGTCCGGACATTTAACGTTCCGGAAGTATCCGGATAAACCTAAAGCAAAAACCTTACCACTAGTATTAAACATTCACTACAAACTCGGTGTAGGTGTTATGGTCGAGGAAGTCAAGTGGCTGATCTTTCTAGCGTATTTGCAATAGAATAACGCTGGTAAGATCCCCGCCTGGATTCATTTACCATAACTTCGACCCTGTTTCAACAGATGTCATTGGGTAACAATTAATTAATAATTCATTAATATATTAATTAAAAACACACAGTTTAAATTCACTTATTATTTATTTCAAATATGCCAAACGTTTTCGCCTAAAAAGGCATCCTCTATTATTCATTAATATATCCAAGAATGAATTATTAACTGATGAAGTAATATATGTTTCTGGGCATGCAGAATAGGTTGGTGAATTGTATTCGTCTTTTTTGTTTTTAAAATAATAATAACTACACAGTTAAAATTAATTAATCGGATATAAGACTGATAGGTACATTGATTTATTTGGTGAGCGCTGTTTTTTGTGAATCATACCTCAATATAGCTTTCTGCGAGCTTGGAATATATAACTTGGAATCGCAATAGAAAGCGCCAATACTCAAATGAAACCCAGCTGCTGTAATGTAAGGCTGGATGAACAAGTCATGACCGGTCTTTGGTAAAGGTACAATTTTTCAACCCAGGGAAGAGCATATTTGAAAATATAAATGGTATATTTTTTGTGCTCCGCCACGACCTTCTATTTACGAGTCCGAATGGGGATTCCCTGTTTTTCAACAGGGTTCTTCCAAAAAACCATCTCACCCTTCGTCACTAACGGGGCTATTCTTTAACATTTTAGTCGTCGGTTGAGCCCACGCTTTGACAAACTAATGATGCCTGAGCTGAAAGTCTCATCCCCACGGTCATTCTTACCTACCGAATTTTGGTAAATTTGTATGAAGACTGCTGTTCACTTGCGGCCATCTTGGATTGACAGGTCTTCGTACAAATGCAAATTAGTTTGTCAAAGCGTGGGCTCAACGGACGACTAAAATGTCTAAGAATATCACCGTAAGTAAACGCAGAGGTTGAGTTTAAACGTAACGTTATATACTTGGGGTTTTGCACGCGGGCATAAAAACCCAGACTTACGACTATTTCCTGTGACGGGGGTCGCGCGGTGACTGCGGCCGTAAGTCCGCCGATTTTATTGCGACCGGATGGTGCGTCGCAACTTTTGCCGCTCAAACGGCGCGCGGGGTGCATTTGTGATTCTCACAAACCGCTCTACGTGCCTGACGGGGGTGGGCATCCTCGATAAATTGACTATCTTACATCTCATACAGATTACGAATGCATCCGCGACACAGAGGCAATCTTTCTTTTGTTTGTTCTACGATACCTGTGAAAAAAACATCCACCTACTATAAAAATAAATACGTAATAAGTAAAGATCCTCCAGTCGGGGTGCAAAAGCGGACAACTTTTCCCCTCGAATCCATTGAAATCCAATTCAATTTAAATAATAATAATAATATGCGTTTATTCCAGCTTGGTCATGTGGAGGGTGCAATACATGACCAGCCATAAAAAAATGATACATCAATAGAAAAAGTACATAGAAAATTACAAAAATGCAGAAACATGAAAATATGTGATGAAATATATGAGAAAAAAGAGCAAACAAAATATATAGTTAAACAGTGAAAGAAAAGAGAAATACATGGTCATTGTACATTAGAATATCAGGAACATATTAAACAGGGAAAAAAAGGCTACGTAAGTTCCTTGCCCAATGACGCCATATGCCCAACTCCCATTTCAGGCCTCTGATTGCTACGATCAGAGAGTTTTCGCTGGATTTAATAATATTATTAATAAGCTAGTCCTTCTCCCGTACTAACAGTACCTCCCCGAAAAACCCCACCCACTTTCACTTTTCTACCTTGAATTTCGACCCTTCTGTTTTTAGCCTCAGTTAACCTCTTTTCAAAAGGTGTTTTTCTCAAACATCAAAGCCATGGCCCATCCGCAGCCACCAGTGAATTTTCCATACAAAAAATCGACGATCCGTGGATAACTTCTTGCGATGTTATCCCCGAAGTGTTTCGCGTATTGCAAGTGGAGCCTATTTACTTTTACAGGTAAGGGGGCCGGCCTTACGCCAACCCCTTCAGTTGAAGTGGGGGATTCCCAGCTCCCGCTGGGGATATTACTCACTTCTTGTGAAGGCTGAGTAAATCTTCCTGGTATTTTACTTTGAGTTTGAAATAAACACCGAAACAGGAAATAATTTATTCGGTGACTAGCACTGAAAGCGGATAACACAAAATGTGTGATTTGTAAATTTAAATTAAGATTCAAAGTTAATGAACGATCACAAGCAGACACGTGCATGATTGCGTATTACAGGAAAGGATTTTTCCTTTGTTGATTCCTTAACTTATAGGTTGGTATGAGGCTGACCACCCATACTGTAAAAAATGGTTCACTTTGCCAATGTCACCCCTGTTTCAGGGAAGGTCGGCAAAAGTTGTGGGGCTTATGTTCATTTGAGGTTTGGATTTTATTTGTAAGTACACATTCAGCATTTGTAAGCGCGAACTACACTTGTTGGTTTGTGGGCATACATCTGAGAGCTTTAAATGAATATATCCTTGCAACTTAGATTTTAGATTATAGTTTGAAGGGTTAATTTTTGCACAAGTCATTAAATAAATATAAATATTTAAAAATATAAATGGTAAAACATTGTTTTAATTCACTTTATTTTATTTTGTTTTGAAACTTGTTTTGAAAATTATTTTATAAAAATATATTTGTAACCATTCTGCTCTTGAAGATGCCTCATTAGGCGAAAATATTCGAGCATAAACAAATAAAATAAAGTGAATTAAAACAATGTTTTACCATTTATATTTTTAAATATTTATAAAAATGGACTTTCACTGTGTTAACAGATCAACACTAAAAAATATCATTAAATAAATATTTCAAATTTAGTTATTACTTCACACATAAGAAAAAAAACATTTTTATGCACATAAATACAAAGACACAATAAAAGATAATCTGGAATTTCCCATACTAAAAAGTGTCACAAACCGTGTTAGATTTTTGAGTGAAATACTCCATACATTTGTAATGCAGACGATAAAATTTTATTTCCTCGCATTTGAGGTTTTATTTCAACGCACGGTGTCACATAAAACCCGGGGGAGCCGTCCCTGCAGGAGGTACCACGACTAAATGTTCATTTACAGAATGTCCACCGACAAAATGTCCAGTCACAAAATGTCTACCGACACAATATTCACGCGAGAAAATATCCACCGACATACACCTACAAAATGTATACTAACAAAATGTCCATAAACAGAATATATCCACCGACAAAAGGTCCACCCGACAAAAAGTCAGCCCGACAAAATTCATCCCCGATAGAATGTCCACCGACAAAATGTCCATTGACAAAATATCCACGCGACAAAATATCCACCGACCAAATTTCCACCAACAAAATGTCCACCGACAAAATGTCCACCGACAAAATTTCCACGCGACAAAATATCCACCGACATATTGTCCACCGACAAAAAGTCCACTGACAAATTATCCATTGATAGAATTCCCACCGACACATTAAAAAAAATAATTAAATTAGGCTGATTTATTTGGTGAGTGCTGTTTTTGTGTGTATCACACCTCAAGAGCCCTCTGCGAGCTTGGTCGTCGCTGTAGAAAGCGCCAATGCTCAAGCAAGACCCAGTTGTTGTAAGGCTGGATGGACCTTTTGATGACCGGTCTTTGGTAAAGGTTTATGAACTTTTCAACCCAGCGAAGAGCAAATTTGAAAATATAAATGGTATATTTTTTGTACTCCGCCGGGATTCGAACCCACGACCTTCCAGTTACGAGTCCGAAGTGTTACCACCTGGACTACGGACCGGTCGATTTGATCTATTGTCCATTGATAAAGTATCCACCGAGACATTGTCCACCGACAAAATGTCCACCGACACAATGTCCACGCGACAAAATATCCACTCGACAAAATGCCCACCAATTTTTTTTTTCACTATGAAATACGGTTTATAGTATAAATTATATGATTTATATTATAAATCAAGACTCCTTGACTGATTTTTTAACCCAGCGAAAAGCACGTTTGAAAATATAAATGGTATATTTTATATGCTCTGTCGGGATTTGAACCCATAACCTTCCATTTATGAGTCCAAAGCGTTACCACTAGACTACAGAATGGGCGATGTGATGTTTTGTACTATGATGTACTATGAATATACTCCTTGACTGATAGGTTGGTATGCGGCTGACCACCCATACTGTTAACAATAGTTCACTTTACTAATGTCACCCCTGCTTCAGGGAAGGTCGGCAAGAGTTGCAGGGCTTATGTTCATTTGAGATTGGGTTTTTTTTATATTGTAGGTTCACATGCGGCCTGTGTAAGCGCGAAATTATGCGTGTCTGCTTGTGAATCTCAAATGATACATATTGTAACGAAATACACTGGTAGATGTTTATTGGTGTACGTGTGTTTTGAGAGAATGTTCTGGCCCAGACGATTGTAATTGTAAGGTGTGTATGTAGGTAGGAAATGGACTCTTCATGAAATAAATATGTCCAGAATCGTCTATACAACTGTGGTAGTGGAAGTTTCTAGGGCAGGCTGGAATGGCCCCTAGGTTCCGCTATAAGAAGGGCGACAATGGGCTGAAGCGAGTCAGTCTTCGAAGCACTCACACAGAGGAATATCTAGTTGCTAGGGCGACCAATATGGTGTAAAATAAATGTAATCTGTACGAAATAAATAAGTGTGTTAAAATAAATCTGTTAGAATAAGTCTGTTAAAATAAATCTATTGTAAGAAAGTCTGTGTAAATAAACTGTATGGCTAACTTGTGTTAAACTTGTGTTTTAATTAAAAGAACCCAGGAAAAACGTAACAATGGTGTCGGTGTGAGATTTAAAACCAAGTACCAAAAAAATCTGTGCTTAAGACTATTGAAAAGTATTTCTGGACAACATAATAAAAACTAATGAATAAAAAAAAAGTTTTAAATAAAACTGATTAAACTTGAATTAAAAACGATCGTGTGGTTACCCGCTAAAAATTTGATTGAAGTGTACATATATAACGTGTTAATAATATTGTGTTAGAATAATGTTAGTAAATACTCATTAGCCGATCTGACGAAGCAAAGTAAATAATCATTATCTAATATCATTATTTGAAATTTAAAAATATTTTTTTTGTAAAATAATGAAGTAAATTATTTTGAAGTAAATTTAAATTTTTGTTAAAATAAAAAATGGCTAAGGTGAACATCAAGGACCTCAAAGCCTATGAGCTTAAGAATGAGCTTCTGGAGAGGGACCTGGAGACCTCAGGAGGGAAGGCGGCCTTACAAGCACGCCTCATGGAGGCCTTGGAACAGTCAGGCGAAGACCCGGCATATTTTGTCATGGCGTCTGGAGGGGACCGCGAGCGAGCCGTGGAAGAGTTTAAAACAAAGATGGCTGCCAACTTCAAGAGCTTGTGGGAAGACCTAGGTGGTTGGAAGGAGGAGAGGGCTAAAAACCTATCCTTAAAAATGTCGGTGGACACTGATAGTGTAAAATTAAGTGATAATCAGGATGACAAAAAGGCCGATATGTCAACTGAGGATGAGTCGTCTCAGGAGTTGGGGAAGGGAGACCTGAAGGCCAAAAACAACGGCCAGCTCAAGGTTGAGGACGCAGCTGACAGCAAAGATGTCAAAGACGATGTCAAGTCGGCTGAAAACGGCAAGAGTGACTCGGCCGAGGTGAAGGCTGACAAGGATGCGAAGGAGGAGACGGACGCCAAGGAGGAGGATGAGGACGCCAAGGACAATAAGGGCAAGGCCAAGAAGGCCAACAGTGTGAAGAAGAAGCCCGCGCCCAAAAAGAAGGCGGAGGAGGCCGTGGAGGAGGCTCCCAAGAAGAAGAAGGCCGTGGAGCCGCCGGTGCCCGTGCCCGCGGGCCGGGGCATCCCCATCGACCACATCCCCGACGTGGAGGTGGCCATCTCCAGGTTCAAGATGGAGGACCTCAAGTTCCGGTACAATCAATTGTGCCGCACGAACCTCATCAAGCGCAACAAAAAGAAGTTCAAGGGCTACGAGTTTGAGAAGGACACGCCTGAGCACAAGGCCAAGCTGGAGGAGGTGCAGAAGCTGGAGCCCAAGCAGCTGCGGACGCTGTGCGAGAAGCTGGGCTTGGACAAGAGGGGCGCGCCCACGGAGCTGGCCAGCAGGGTGGTGGGCTTCCTGCTGCTGCCAAAGCAGGTCTCCTCGCACGCCAGGGGGCTGATGAAGGAGAGGCCGGTGACTGACCGCGGCGAGGCCACGGGAGGCAGGCCCAGAAGGTCCGCTGCTGCTATTGTCAAGAGAGGTTACTCTAACGAGGAGTATGAAACAGATCCGGAAACCAAAGTGCGGGGACCCAAAGTCAGCAGGGATGAATTAGGGGATTCAGATGGCTCGTACAACCCGAGTGGCTCCGGACAGGAGGCGGACTCTGACTTTGACCCGTCAGTGGGGGAGGGGGGCGCTCTCTCCCGCAGGCGCCGCGCCCCCGCCCGCAGGGGCTCAGCCAAGCAGAGCAAGCAGAAGGGACGACCCAAGCATGGCGCGGCAGGAAGCCACTCAGCGAGTCAGAGGACGAGAGCAAGAGTGAGAACTCCGTTTCCGAGCAGGAGAGCGGCTCCGACGACGGACAAGGATTCTGATCCTTTGACGCAGGAGCCGGCGAGCAAGCGGAGCCGAGGAGCGGTGGCCGACCGGGGACGCAAGGCGGCGCCCCCAACCAAGGAAAGGTGCCCATGCCGGCCGCCAAGAGGAAAGCACCCCCCCCCACACCAGCCAGCAATGACGGGCAAAACCCTAAGGGGAAAATTCCGTGGAACGTCATTTTTCCTGACCACTGGATGCAACTGTGGGTCAAACTGCCCGTACCTTCTTAAAGAAAAGACTGTTCCGGGGCGGAGCAGTCTAAGGGGGGGATAATGTAACGAAATACACTGGTAGATGTTTATTGGTGTACGTGTGTTTTGAGAGAATGTTCTGGCCCAGACGATTGTAATTGTAAGGTGTGTATGTAGGTAGGAAATGGACTCTTCATGAAATAAATATGTCCAGAATCGTCTATACAACTGTGGTAGTGGAAGTTTCTAGGGCAGGCTGGAATGGCCCCTAGGTTCCGCTATAAGAAGGGCGACAATGGGCTGAAGCGAGTCAGTCTTCGAAGCACTCACACAGAGGAATATCTAGTTGCTAGGGCGACCAATATGGTGTAAAATAAATGTAATCTGTACGAAATAAATAAGTGTGTTAAAATAAATCTGTTAGAATAAGTCTGTTAAAATAAATTGTATGGCTAACTTGTGTTAAACTTGTGTTTTAATTAAAAGAACCCAGGAAAAACGTAACAATATCTTTGCAGCTTAGATTTAGATTTTAGATTTAGTACATTGGGGTGGACATTTTGTCGAGTGGACATTTTGTCGGGTTGACATTTTGTCGTGACACGCCTGCAGGCGCTCCACTCAGTCCCTCGTAAAACAGCCGCGGGGCGCTATGCACCACTTGTAAAAAATAACAGTTAATTACAATAATTTCGATTTCCAAATTTAGATCTTGGAATAAAAATGACATAAAATTTAGTGAATGTTTTTTGATGTTTATTAACTCGATAGTTTGTTTCAATTTGAATAATTTATTCCTTTACTTTGTTCCACCCTTTTACACTTGTTTCATCTCTATCACATTCATCAGTCTCTTCATGTATCCTCTTCTCTTTTTTTATCAATACAGATTTTATCCATCAAAAAAATTATAAGATATATTTTTGACTATGTGCGATATCCACCGTGTGCGATATTAAAGAGGAAGTTGAGTATTAATTAACTTGAGTATTGTTTCTGTATGTAATTATACGTTTTAACAAACTGATAGTCTGATACAGGTAAATTGCCAGAGTAGCAGATCATCAGGGAATAAGAATATGAGTCTTGGCCTTATCAGAAAGGAATCACCTCACTCCCGAATGATCTTTTTATTTGGTTCTCCCTGTCGATCGCACGCGACTTGTCATACAGTCGAAGAGACACGACACGTCTCTTCTCACCCGAGATTAAACAAGCATTGAACTTCACACAGGATGGCTGCATAGTGAGTAGCTAATGATTGGCAAGACTAATAAATGGTAAAAGGAGCTAGGATTTATTAGCCTGTCCCTATAAACAAAAATACCTATTCAAAATCCGCTCGAACAATGGGTATAAATACCACATCCTTCAATTTGTATTTAAGGGGGAAATTGTGGAATAGCGAGGGACCGGTAGGAGACAGATGTCCTGGCTTTGAAATATAAGTGAGTGGACTAGCTTTCGAAGTATGAAGGAGCTGCATCGAATGGCGTACGACAACGATGTTCGAATTTTGAAGGGATATAAAGAAGAAGAAGTTACTTATAACCGGTATTCGTATATTATCCCCCTGGTATTGCGAGCCCAGTAGGTACTTCCAGTGTGAGGTTGGCACGGCTGGATGAACCTTTAAGATTAATCCGCTTTATTTATGAAGTCATGTGGAATCGCAACGACTTTATTTATACCGGCCGCGTGCTTTGCATAAAATTATAAAACGGTTTTAACAGAATGACGAGCGTAGAACGTGCCAGAATAAAATTCAATAATGGTTCTGAAAATCTAGATGGATTGATAATGACTTTTTACAGTCAAGTTTACAAATGCCTTTACGTGTAATACAAAATTTATTGTGAAAAATTATGAACTATTCATTGCGTTCTCTAAAAATGGTTACCATTCTGCTCCTGAAGATGCCTCATTAGACGAAAATGTTTGAGCAAAAACAAAAAGAATAAAGTGAATTAAAACCATGTTTTACCATTTCAATTTTTCAAATATTTAATTTAAAATGTTTTCATTGTAGTACAGTTGACTCGTTTCGATATGATCATTGCGAAACGATATTTCGTAAGATTTCGTAAGATTTTTTAACAATAATGCTCCTGAAGATGCCTTATTAGGTGAAAACGTTTAAGCAAAAAAAAAATAGTGAATTAAAAACTTTGTTTTTCAAAATTGAATTTTCAAAAGAACAAATTGTTTGTTTCAAAATTATGTTTAAAAACCTCAAACAGTATTTAATTTTCAACAAACTTACACAGAAACCTGATACATTTTGTCGCTAAAATAAGACAACGCAAAGATTTGAAGAGCTAATACCTGATGTGCCCCCTCCTCCAGGCCCAGATTAAGGGCAGTTCGAACTGTGTGGCTGAACCAGGGCCCCCACGACCTAGGAGCCACCAAAACGTTTTAGAAAAATACAATTCAAATAATTTTTCGACATAAATTTGTTCGGCGCCCCAGGCTTTTAAGGCATTCGTGACCAAGGGGATACCAAAGACTTAGTAGAAATTAGACAAAGAAGATATTTCCTTAATATTTACTTTTCTGGGGTCCAAATCAAAAGAGGCCTCCGGAACACATCTCTTATGGCAGCGTGTAGAAAATTATTTCAACAATTTTTGTGTACAAAAAAGACAAGACGAAGTACCCTTCAATAAGTGTCATAGAGTATCTATGTATCTATGACAATAGTATCTATGACACTTATTAAAGTACCCTTCAATAAGTGTCATAGATACTGCGCTCCCGTCTGGGCTCGTAGCGATCACTGTAACAAGCTGGATGTGGAGCTGAACAAAACCATGCGCTCCATCTCAGGAACCGTAAGGTCTACACCCGTCCAGTGGCTCTCGGTCCTGTCCAACATCGCCCCTCCAACCCTGCGTAGATCCCTGGCATCCATAAAACTGGTCGACAGAGTGAGAAGTAACCCGCTGCTCCCTGCTTTCAAGGACATCTTCCAGCACCCAAACAAGCGACTCAAGTCCAGAAACCCCATCTGGACAATTGATAATCGGAGTAGGGATGCTACACTGCAATGGAAGTCCATATGGGAGGAGAAAGGCTTTAAAAACCACGAGCTGATCACTCTGCCACACCAGGAGGTCCCAGGGTTTAATCTTGCGAGAGGACTGTGGATGACCTTGAATAGGATCCGAACCGAGCAAGGCCGTTGCAACTTCTTGCTCCATAGATGGGGATTAGCTCCATCTCCAGGATGTGACTGTGGGGCGGAGAACCAGACTGTCCGGCACATAGTGGAGGAGTGCCCCATCAGAAGACACCCTCCTGGCCTGAAGGACCTCCACGAGGCCACGCCAGGAGCAGTGAAGTGGATGGAGGGCTTGGATCTTCGCCTATGACGCGGCCCAACGGCCAAGTGATTTGCTGTGCTTGCCGGCCATACGAAAAGTAAGTAAGTAGTGTCATAGACTTCTCGAACAGGATTTCAAAAAATAAACTCAAAAAACCGTCAGTAATCGTTTTGATTCGTAATAAGTCGTTAGTTACTATTCGTAATATGTCGGTGCTATCGGTGGTCAAGTGATCGATCTTTCTAGCGTATTTGGAATAGAATAAAGCTGGTTCAATCCCCGCCTGGGTCCATTGACCATAACTTTGACCCTGGTTCAACAGAGGTCATTGGGTAATTATTAAATAATAATTAATTAGAATATACCATAATAAACTAATAATTTATTATATTAATACGTGTTTTTGGCCAGGCAGAACAGTTTGATTAATTGCATTCCTCTTCACAATTCTATTTTTTTAAATAAAAATATATATTTTTTGGTTGGAGCATTAAGAAGGGTGGAAGGGCTTGGACAGTTGGGGGGCCCCTTGACTTTTCCCGCACCAGGGCCCCCAGGCTCTTAATCCAGTCCCCTCCCTGCAGCCCTCCCACAGCCCACCTCCCCTCTCTTACCCTTGTACGCAGCCTCCATCACTCGTGACCAGGTATTGAATGACGACTTTGATTGACCCTCCTTTATCCCCGCCTGTCGCATTATGGGCAAATGAACTCACTGTTAGCACAAAACACAAAAAAATAAACTAAGCCTTTGCGGATTCAGCAAACCCTGATCAGCTCGATTTAAAAAAAAATGAGCGTACTATAAAATATCGCATGAATTCCCTAATAAAAATTGTGTATGACAGATACAACAGGACCATTAAAGATTCATTCATGAGTTCCGGGATCTGTTGCCTTGGTCTGTGGGAGCTGGAGCTTCCGGACGTTTCGCCCATGTCCACGATGGGCTTTTTCGGCCTCAAAGTGAAATGATAAAGTTGATCTTGATGAAACTGCGTGATTGTGTGAAAAACTTGATGAAAATATCATCTTCATCATTTCACTTTGACGCTAAAGAGGCCCATCGTAGACATGGACGAAACGTCCGGAGCTCTAGCTCCCACAGACCACGGCAAGCTACTCTCCAGCTTCACCAGCCGGCCGTGTAAGCCTAAGACTTTTGTCTTATCATTTTTTACATTAATTCACACAATGTACAGCCAAGCCCTAAGAAATGGATATTATCTACGCTTTTCAACAGTCAAACAAATATTCAATGTAAATAACTAACAATGAAATATGGATATTTTAGATACTTAAATATTTAAAATTTACGGCATTCTTCTGTTTTATTTCCAAGTTACATTTTTATCAAAAATCTCAACCAATATATGATTTTGAAACATATTAATGATGTTTTTTTTTTGAGAACCATGTCACGTCCATATATGAGATTGCAGTTCGTGCGATGAAATTGTTTCTCCATCAATAAATTAAACAAGTTCACACACGAGGAGTAAAACAAACACATTATTGTGTGTGTGTGTGTGTGTGTGTGTATAAAGATCTCACACCCACACAATCAATTCTCAAAAGTATGTAAAAAAAATGGCCACTAAATCAACGTGGCGTGATATGTAGAAATTTGTTCAAATTAATCGACACAGGACGCGAGAAAATATTTCAATCGAAAACGTCATTAAGCCAGGTACATTCATTTCACGCGGCTGATTTCATGCCTTCATTTCTTCTTCTTTTAGAGACATTAATTCTTCATTTAAGACCAGTCTGTAGTATATAAAAAAAAAACATCACATAAACATAAGCTTTGCAACTAATGCATCGTTTCCCTGTGAAACCGGGGTGGCATTGGCGAAAGTGAAACAAAATTTTACAGAATTTTATTAGTCAAGAATCCTTATTAATCCCCAAGTTCCTTGACTTATAGGTTGTTATGCGGCTGACCACCTATACTGTAAAAAATGGTTCACTTTGCCAATGTCACCCCTGTTTCAGGGAAGGACGGCAAGAGTTGCAAGGCTTATGTTCATTTGAGGTTTGGATTTTATTTGTAAGTACACATTCAGCATTTGTAAGCGAGAACTACACTTGTTGGTTTATGGGCATACATCTGAGAGCTTTAAATGAATATATCCTTGCAACTTAGATTATAGATATATATCTTTGCAGCTTAGATTAGATTAGATTAGATTAGAAGAAACACAAAAAATCGTAAAGTCGAATAAAAACTTTCCTTAGACCTAGTAAAATCGGAGCATCTGAAATACCACAGCATCCATACAAAACTAAGCATTTTGTATGACACAAATGAAACCATATTAGTATTTGAGTTAGGAGAGTGAAGCGACCCAACCGCTTTTGTTACGCATAAAACGAGTAAGTAGTACCTAGTGTTGTTTTTTACCTGTGTGACAATTAAGTCTCTCTCGGAATAAAAAAAATGATGTTAAATACTTACATAATTTGTATCTTTATTGTTTGAGATTGCTCGAGTGTTTGATCGGATGTTCTAGTAAAATCTCGCATGTACCAATTCTCAATGATTCGAGAATGATCTTTATTCTTTCTATAAAAAAGGTAAGAGTCAACTGACCGTTGGATTGTGTAGGTGCAAAGTGACTCTGTATGTGAACCGAATCTGAAATAAAATCACCCGCGTAAATCTTAACAATACTCGATAATTTTTATAGACTTGGAATATTGCATGGTAACCTCTGCTAGTGGGCAGAAGTGTTGCGCCATGTAAACGATATGTTGCACGTACGTATGAATCGCAATCGTCTGCTTATCCAGACAAATGCGAATCACGAAGCCATGGTCACCACATAAATATCAAAGCCTCGCGCCGTCAAAACACCTCCATGATTAACAGCCGACGTTAATACAACCAGGTAAGAGAGGGCCCTTCAGGTTAGGCACTCTTGCACACGCTGCAGATGGGTATTCTTACGTGGCATTTTTGCCTTTCAACATACCGGTAATCTGTAGTCGTTACCTGAGTTGGTAAAACGCTTGCAATCAAAACTAGAGGGCTAGGATTCGATGCCACAATAGGTATCAGTGATATCGCGTTTCGGTGCTGTCCTGTACTGTATCTTGCTGCCTTTCCACTAGGGGTGGCCGGTACCTCCGCAGATAAGTCTCCACTTTTTTCTGTCCTTGCATACCTTTTTCATCTCTTTAACATTCATCACTTTCTTAATACATACTCTTCTCTTATTGCAGGTTCCATTCTTTCGCAATCTCACCTATTTGGCCTATCCATTCCTTCCTCGATCTTTCCATTCCACGTTTTCCTCTGAAATTTCCTCTGTACACTTTCTTCGTTAGCCGTTCATCATCCATTCTTTCAAGATGTGCAAACCATCTCATTTTGCTTTTTTGAAATTTCATTCTTAAATTCTCTTTTGTACCACACTTGTTCATCAGCCTATCATTGCTGACTCTACCTTCAGTGTCTTCTCAGGCATTGCTCTCAGGTCTTTGGTGTTTATTGAAAAAAAACTAAATCTTGAGATTTGAATGTTAATTTTGTAAGGTCACATGCGGCATATATAAGCGCCAACTTTTTTTTTTAAGAAAGCCTATGCGGGAGACTCCCTAGATTTGAGAGACTCTAAGGGTCTATGACACTTGTTATAGTGCCGCAGAGGTGTTGGTGATGTGGCAGTTGTCCATGTCCAGTTGCAGGGCCGTTAGCTGCGCAGTGCTGTGGTGTGTGTGGCGTTGCTTTGTTTTGAGACACTGAGAGGAAATGGCGATTGATATTGGATTTGAAAAGGGCAAGGTTTTTAACTTATGTATATATAAGTATATCTGTGTATCTGGACAACTATTTTATATGAATCTTAAATTTTTATATCTGCGTTACTTTGATTACAGATGTGTTATAATTGCCAGTAATATATCTAATTTGTATGCTGATCACGTATTGCACCCTCCGCGTGAATAAGTTGTAATAAATATTATATTATTATAATATTGTTCTCCATTTTTATATGAAAATCATTTCCATCATTCGGCCATTGCAGCTAAATGCAAAAGTGACACACATAAACGATCGTCTGCGTAAATAATAACAAGATAACTTAAGAACGTTTATATTGGAAAATTATGTATGTATATATGAGTATACCTATTTTATTCCACGGCATATCTCATTCGGAGGTCGCACCTTATTCGGATCTTAATCCCCTTGGCTCACGGACCGGTGCATCGCCAGTGTCAACGGTTGCAGAAATCAAAGCCAAGAAACCAGTTTCTGAAAAACGATTGTCAAAAAAATAACCCAGAATATGGAGGTAATCCCATCGAATCAATTTATCATTAACCCGATTTCTAAAAAATATGGTTTTAAGCATTTTTTTCTGAAATCATTTGAATATTTAAAAAAAAAAACATAATTTTAAAAGTCAAGTCGATACCTCAGTTGGTAAAGGGCTTGCGTTTAATGCTAGAGGGCTTGGATTCGATTCCCACCAATTGACCGGTCACTAAAGGTCCATCCAGCCTTACAGCAACTGGGTCTTGCTTGAGTATTGGCGCTTTCTACAGCGACGATCAAGCTCGCATAGGGCTCTTGAGGTGTGATACACACAAAAACAGCGCTCACCAAATAAATCATCCTAATATTATTATTATTATCTAATTGTCTCAGAAATGATATCTCGTTTCCGACCCAAAATCTATATACCGGCAATGTTCTGTTACGAACTATGGATTCGTTCGTACGTGAGCCTAGGCATGCTAGTTGGTGTGTGTGACGTCTCTGATTTAGTGTAGAACAATGCTCTAGTACCATCTACTAAGAAGTACCATGTTCTCGAATATGCAAGAATCATCTCTTCCGCACATATATATACGAGCAAAGATTCTGCGGGACAGACAGTGTCGCTTCCTTAACGCGAAGACCTGTGAGCAGAGAGTGAAATACAAAAATTGAGAACTTCCTCATTGGTAACAGAGAAACCTCCGCTTTAAGTAAAGTGAAGCGTAAAGCCGGCTCTGTGAAATAAATGGATAAAATAACAATTGCACTATATGAGCAGCTAAGTTGCGTTCACTTTTTTTAGCAATATCTTGAAATTAAAATCGTGAATAGTGCAATTACGTAAAAAGCAATTTTATAGTTCATACTTTAAATTGGCATCTCTTTGAATTGAAATTTAAAGTTTTAAAAAAATACAGAATCAATGAATTAGTCTCATGATTAGCATAGAATTAACTACGATACCTCATACATTTTTCTGATTCAAAAAACTTATTAAAAAGTGATAATTTACTCGGTAACTCACTCTGAATAACGCATTTATTAACCATTCAACTCAATCTCGCGTTTGCAAAACTGCAAAAAGTTGAGTGTCTCGATCATTGACTTATGATATTTGGGGACTAGAAATTATTTCAACCAAAATAGACATTATAAATCTTATAGAATGAAAAAAAAACGGATTTTACTGACCGTGCAAAAGAGAAGAACGATTTTCTCTACGTTTCGTCGGAGTCATATCCGACGTCCTCAGGAGACGTGTCTCTTCTACAAAGAAGAACCACGAACTGTTAAATTATTGTTGTTTGATCGTGGCCGAAGGTTGTAGGTAGTATTATTAACCTTCGGTGATGCATTCATAGATGTCGCAATAGCCCTAGTTGTAGGTACAGAAGGACGATATTATGTCTTCTTGTGAAATCGTCCGATTAATGAAAGGGTGGATCATAGAAGTTAGTACTGGCCTCCATATACTGGAAAGTTTGTAGCTGTCATCTTTGTTGAAGTTGGGGTGCCTGTGTATTTCGATTGCTTCCTTCACAAGTCGGAGGATGAGAAATCTTTCTTTAGATAAAATCTTTGTTTTATCAAATCTGATCAGATGATTCACCCCTTTCTGTGAATGTTCACAGATAGCAGACTTGTTCGGGTTATTCGTCTTAACTGCACCAATATGTTCCTTCAATCGGGTTGAGCCCGTGTCTACAGCATGGGTGGTCAGCCGCAAACCAACTTATAGGTAAGTTAAGGAGCATACACAATCTATAACATTTTCACAATCAATGGCAAAAAGCAAAAAAATACAGGATTTTAAAATTGTTTGGTTTTGACAGGACTGGGGACAACTGTGCCCCAAAGTATGTATCAATGCCGTAAGCTAGTTTCTACTCCTCTATATTATAATGATTATAACTCCACGGTCTCGATATTTCAATACCCGCGAGTCCTGTCGTGGTATTTATTGCTTTTCCCGCCAAAAGAAAAACAGACATTTTAATAAATTATCGAGCAATAATTAATTCCTATACCGCCACACTACAAACCTGTCAAAGGAGTCTGAGAAACATAATCCTACCGTACGTACCTCAGGCATAAAACCTCAACTCTAAACTCAACAATCAAGTTTCAATAAAAATGTATAAAAAATTAAAACACTCAGTAGAGGCGCTGTTTTAGACTTCATACATTTCAATTTGAGTTTACACGTTTTATTTAGGTACAAGAGACTATTTAGTTTTATTGCATTCCCAATACAACAATGCTCAATCAAATGAAAAACTAAAATCATTGTAATCTGAAATTCTGCCAAATAATTCAAAAGCATGAGACATCAATTTGTTTTTATTATATCTTGAGGTCGATGGTCGTTGGACAATCTTTTTTTATTAGTATAAAATTTATTTCGCCAAAATGATGCTGTCACCTTTAAAAAAATGAAGTATTTTTGTACTATAATTTCAGTTTTTTTTTTTTTTTAAAAAGATTTGTGAAGAGGAATGCAATTCACCAACCTATTCTGCCTGGCCAGAAACAGGTATTTATATCATCATTTAATAATTCATTATTGTTTATTATTAATGAATTATTAAATAATAATTACCCAATAACATCTGTTGAACCAGGGTCAAAGTTAAAGTCAAGTGACCCAAGCGGGGATCGAACCAACGTTGTTCCATTCGAAACACGCTAGAAAGATCAGCCCTCTTGGCCCCCGCGGCTATAACCCCGACAAGTTGCAAAGATATATTGAAAATCAAGGGTCATATTTAATGCATGCCCAGAAACATGCCGTCTAGGTAATGTTCAAACCCTCCTTATACCCGTACTGTATGTATGTGTCTGTAAATATCATGTAATTTCGCGCTTAAATTTACTGCATGTGTACATATAAAATAATGCAAACCTTACATGTACATAAACCTTGCAAATTCTGCGGCATTTCTCTAAAACCGGGAGGGTATTGGCAAAAGTAAACCAAGTTTTTTACAGAATAGGGGTCAGCGTCATACCTATAATAATAATAATATTAGGATGATTTATTTGGTGAGCGCTTTTTTGTGTGAATCACACCTAAAGAACCCTCAGCGAGCTTGGTCGTCGCCATAGATAACGCAAATTCTCAAGCAAGATCCAGTTGTTGTAAGGCGGGATGGACCTTAACTGTTTGGTCTTTGGTATAGGTATATGATTTTTTCAACCCAGCGAAGAGTATATTTGAAAATATAAATGGTATATTTTTTGTGCTCCGCCGGGATTCGAGCCCACAACCTTCCATGTAAGAGTGTGAAGCGTTACCACGTCTAGACTACGGACCGGTCAAGTTGAAATAAGGTACACACATTTCTAGTTCCTTTTTGAATAAATAGATTGCATGTGTTGATAAGTACACATTATGGAATTGAGTTTTGCTGTACTGCTCGTAATTTATAAATTACGACCCATTATTTGATATTTTTATAACGCTTTACAAATGAGATCAAGCCATAACTCAGAACGGCTTACGCTGCAAGGTATCACCACTTCAAATCCATAACATTACAAGCTAGTACGAGACTTCCCGCCAAATCATTATTACACTTCCACAAAGGATCATTCAACAATTCACATTTTTGCTCGATCTGTCCATTCACACCTATCATTTGTCAAGCGCTCCTATCATTTGTGTTTGTCACTTATACATTAAGCTGAATATAACTGCAATGGCTCGATAGATAATGGTAGAACTCCTGTGATTTTTTTTTTGGGTAATGGTCGAATGGTAAGAATGAAAAAATAGCTTAAGATACGGAAAATAGAATAACTATGGAAAGGAAAAAGTGTGGTTGATTGGAATGTTGGATGAATTGCAAACAAGCTCTTTACAGAGAATGTTAGAATGGCGATATGCAATTATATATTGACACCACAACTCTCATGTATGGAAGGGATGCATGGACCGTAAAAAAAAAACAGTGGAGATAAAAAACCTGAGAAAAATTACAGGAAAACATAGAAAATTTAGAGTTCGAAGATTGTAAGCTAAATGAGGACAAATACAAGGGTACAACAGAATATATTTAGATGGTTTGGGCATTTGGAAAGAATGGATGATGAACTCTTAACAAGAATGAGAAGTTAATGACAGAGTATGAAATGGCTTGGAAAAAAATATGGATAAAAGAAGCATGCCAACACCACAAGCTCGTTCTTGAATGCTAGCTACGGTTGAACATGCAAGAATTCTGAATGTTACGCGATCGTACATTACACTATATTATGTTGGTTTCTTGGTGTAAACCTGGAAATGGCGGATAGTGAGTTTAATAAACAAATAAATTAGCCGGTCGAGGTAAGGCATCACGATCTGTTGGCAGCGCTGGCAGCAGCAGTTCAGTCTCGGCGCCATTTCAATCCCACAATATCGGGTACTTGGGTTAATGGAAGTGTAAAGATTTGTAGCTGTGTCGGAATCGCTTGCTACGGAATCTGCTTCAACACGGAGATAGGAAGGCGCAACTATTACAAATCATTTCACTTCTTTACAAAGTACTTTTAAAAAACAGCTTCAAAATTGAACAGAACTTTTGATACTCTTTGAACAGGGATCTATAATCTAAGTTGCAAAGAAATATTAATATTTAAAGCTCATATCAAATGCAAGCCCACAAACAAACACGTGTAGTTCGCGCTTACAAATTCTGAATGTGTACTTACAAATAAAATCCAAACCTCAAATGAACATGAGCCCTACAACTTTTGCCGACCTTCCCTGACACAGGGGTGGCATTGGCACAGTGAAACATTTTTCACAGTATGGGTGGTCAGCCTCATACCAACCTATAAGTCCAAAAATACCTACATTAATTCGATTCATTAGAAGAGTGTGTGAAAATGGCTGCCATCAACTGGATTCGCGATGATTTGCTATTTACGATTTCCTCCATCTTGATTAACAGCTACATTTTGGCAATTCTTCGCTTCCTTTATTGAATCCCACATTTAAAATATTTCGCATTTTGTAGAAAACGTCATAAATCCCATCTTTCGTGAGATATTTTTCTTTGGTGAGCGAAAATCAAGAATCTGAAATGATCCGTTATGTTAGCAAAAACGTCGAAAATATGTGGTCTATTTTTTTCATCATATAATACACCATTCAGTACCCTTAGTACCTACGAGTTGCAAAACTTGAGAAAAGCCGTTTTTGTTTCTTACACTTTGTGTCCTTAGCAAAACAGTTACAGTGATGAAGAAAATCAAGTTCAAACAAACAAAAACGGCAGATTTTGGGGGAAATCACTCTTTAATAATTGCCGTAAACTTTACATTACTCAAGTTTTGCAACTCGTACTAAGGGTACTGATCTAAGCATCAATATTTTAACTAGTATTTCTGCGCCATCTACGTCATCAGATACGTCACTAAAGGTCATCTCATGTAACCAATTTTTTTTCATAAATTTCATGATTCATAATCTTCGATCAAGAGCGACAACAACTTTTTCTTACAGTTCATTTCGTGCATCTAGAAACATCTCAACATTACGTCACAAACAACTTTATAGTGATTTCATCACAATTCCTACGCTTTTTTTTTAAGAAATCCTGTGCGGGAGACTCCCTAGATTCTAGAGACTCTAGGGGTCTATGACACTTGTTTTAGAGCCGTAGAGGTGTTTACGAGCTTGGCCGTCGCTACAAAGCGCCAATACTCAAGCAAGGCCCAGTTGCTGTAAGGCTGGATTGACCTTTTGGTGACCGGTCATTGGTAAAGGTTTTATGAAGTTTTTCAACCCAGCGAAGTGAATATTAGAAATATACATAAGTGGTATCTTTTTTGTGCTCCGCCGGAATCCAAATCCACAACCTTCCATTTACGAGTCCGAAGTGTTGCCGCTGGACTACGGACCGGTCTAAGAAGCTTTAATCTTATTTCTATGCCTGTTAAAAAAATATATATTGATATTTTAAAATAAGTTACATTTAATTAGTGTTTTCCTTGACGTGCCGGACTAAAATTAAATGCTGTATAACTCAAATGAACATAAATCCTGCAACTTTTGCCGACCTTCCCTGAAATAGGGGTGACATTGGCAAAGGGAAGCATGTCTTAACAGTATGGGTGGTCTGCCACATAACATTTTTTTGTTTACTATGTTTGACGTCACAAAGTTGAAGAATATCTTAAATGTGCCGAGTCCAACATTGGCGCGTAGCATTGTTTGTGCGTACGGATGTGCAAGTTCTGTGAAAACAGATGTGTGACGTAGGGGATTATATATTTTACAACTTTGTGTGGTAATCCATATTAAATTTTATCGCCATATTGTATTACACGACAGGCTATTAAGCTTTTTTTATATAGAATGACAACTTATTATATTTATTAAACATTAAAACAGGTTCCTGCACTGGTTTTTTTTTGCATAGAAAAATATACATTTCTTTAATAATATTTATTATAATAAAAATAGTTCTTTATTTCAGCCTAGTCACGCGGAACGATGGCTCCAATCGAACTTAAATTTTGAATTTTAAATCTGAAAATCAAGCTGAAATTTGTTTTTTTTATCATGTATTGCCTACCTATTAGGCGCATGTGCCTGTATGGGATGCACGCTCCCACTTTTTTTAATAAAAGATAAAATAAGTATGAATATTATCAACTTATAATGCTTTGTAAAAAGTTTTACTTTCAATTAATTATTGATGAATAATTACCCCCAATGACATTTGTTGAACCTGGTTCAAAGTTATTGTCAATAGGGCGGGACGAGGGTCGAACTTGCGTAAATTTTTAGATCACAAATTTTAGTGCCACCGCGTTGTCAATTGGACCATAGCATCGACTGATTTGAATTTAATAAAAGAAGGAAAATTTTAGACACCTGTAAAAGAGGTGGCGGGATACCTTAGCAGAAAAATAATTAGTAAACCATCAAAAGTGAAAAAAAAATCGGCATCAGACTGTAAATTAGTGCAATAAATCACAAAGTTTCGTTAAGTTTTTAATTTCGCTTAGAAGCGCGATTAAAACTTGTGCCCCAAAAAAAATACATCAGCTCTCCTCGACCGCGTTAATTTAAAATGTATGAAAGCTACGATGGCACTCCTAGTGAGTGATTCATTTTTATACATTTTTTTATATTTACGCGATAGAGAAGAATTTACACAATGCTTTGTACTTGTAGTACAGGTATTTTGCCTTCAAGGTCTGCCGGCGAATAAAATGCAAATTTTGTTAATATTTTAATTTATTGTTGTAAGGATGTTTTTATCACACGATTATGATGATGATGATGACTAGTTGAGCGTGTCATGTAAATTTGAATATTTCTTCACATTATCCCCTTAGTGCTTGTCTGTCGTATTTCCATCAGGGGTAATTTCACATGAGCAATGTTTGTATATGTACTGGACCCATGTATCTTGTGAAAACTCGAAATTGATTTTAAATATATTTAAAACAACTCTCACATTATCGAGTTTTAGGTTTTTTTTCAGCTCAGTTTGTGTAGAATGTGATTCTTAAAATAATTTCACTGAAAGGTCATCTTCGAATCAAATGGTAGATAAGCCAAACATGCACCGGAGGGACGCTATGTTACATCATATTTCAAAATCTTTCTTTTTCTATAAGTAGTTACCTAAGCAGTTCCTTGAATTTGTTGACACGAAGCTGACCACCCATACTGTAAAAAATCGTTCACGTCTTGTCTTTGCCAATATCAACCCTGTTTCAGGGATGGGTGGAAAGACTTGCATGCTTTATGTTCATTAGAGCAGTGGGTTTTTTGTTCGCACACATGCAGCATATGCAAACATGAATTTACACGACCTGCGGGTGGGCTTGCATTAAATATAAATCATGAAAATCAGACTAAGATTATGTCACTCTTACCTCGTTTTATGTTCATGTGAGATTTAGGTTTTTATTTTGTTAATAGGGGCGTGTATCCAACATGAACCATAAATGTTAATATTTCTTTGAAACTTCGGCTACAGATACCTAATAGATTGTTTTGTAACAGTACAAAATGAAATTGAATCTTCACCGACGTTATTTTTTATTGTCAATACCTGCTAAGGTGCTCACACCGCCTGTCCCCTCGTCCCCTTCTCATGCCCCTCTAAAAGCAACTTTTAGTTTTTCCTTTGGTCACTCCTGTAACATAAGACGGACGGACTTCTGCCTTGCTTGCTGCCAAAAAAACAACAGCTTCCAAAAACCTACTTCATCTGATCTATTAATGAACAAAAATGATGTACGACATTGGTTTTAGTAATATAGTAATATTATTTTTTTATGTCCATTTTCCGGTATGTTATTCCATAAATCATCTCTTTATTTTATCAATCAAATTTAAACAGAACATAGAAAAATCAAGCAAGACGTACATAGAAAACAATTGCATATAATTTGTTTGAGGGTTTTTGTATTGACATTGTAAAGATTAATTTTAAAAATAATAATTTAAAAATTAAACAAAGTTTTTCTTCATCAGTTGATTTATTTCTCGAGTGTTTTCGATGTGTTCACACCATTATCAAGAGAGCAACTAAAAATTCTCTAAATCAATGTTCAAATTTTAGATTATGTTCATTTGGGATTGGTTTCTTATATCGTGAGTCCATATGCGACATGTTTAAGCGCGAACTATCGTGTCTGCTTGAGGGAGTTCATTTAATATGAATCTCAAATACAATATATATTTGCCACTTAGATTATTGATATAGATTATAGGCTGTCATTTCCTTCACCATCATCAAATTGCACTCTTTATAATCTATTCCTCATTAACCCTAGTATACAACTTTACATTCATATGTAACCGAAGCGTTTTGCCTAAAGCATATCAAAACTGAAACATTCACAACAGGCGCTATTTACGTTTTCAATATAGTTTAGTGTAAACGGAATGTTTGCTATATATACTTGTCGTATAGGCTTTGGCAGGTGGTGCAGAAAATGTGACATGCAAGCTCGGTGATCGGATTTGACAGCCTGTGCGGCCGCTCACTTTACGTAGAAATGTATCCTCACGTCTGGAGAGGAGGTATGTACCTACAAACGCTTAAGGGTCTAGTGTTACCCGCAGGGCATCCGTCAAAGAGTGATCAACAAGAAACCCGAGATGCCCGCGCAGTTTTAAATCGTGGAGATTAATAAAAAAAATGATAAAAAGGAAAATGCGAAAACGGTTTTACGCCACAATGTAGTTTTGACCGGAATCTAAAGAGAATAAATGTAGAGAGTGATGAATGTAGAGGAGATGAAAGAAATACAAAGTTGAGACGCACCTGCGGAATGGAGGTTGGATACAGTAACAGTAACAATGGAAAGTAAGCAAAGACAGTACACCCAAATGTATCAAAAAATTAAAGGGATTTATACATAGTACGTGGTTACTTTGGGATGCTACATATAAAATATACAGAAATTGAGTCTTTCAGGTTTTTAATGGATTGAAGAATTAATCGCGAATCTAAGATTTTTCAGAAAATTGCATAATATGTATTTAAATTACCAGGAAATAACTTCTTTTGTTTCCATTACATGTACTAGTATTTATCTAATTTAGGCAAAGAGTCTTAGATTATACCTAGTGTATATGGTTTTATACGACTCACACTTTTAAAAAATACTTTTTTCAGATATCAGAAGCCTGCGTTGTTAAAAAAGTATTTTTATTTACACGTCATTGCTTAACCAAATGAGTATGTTTTTTCTATTTCACAAGCCTTTTTATTTCAATCTTAAGCATTTAATTTCACTTTTTTCAACGTTAGTCTTAACTTGTTAAAACTTCCTTTATTTTATTTTTACTCTGCGAGTGACTGAATGCGAGCAAAACGGCTGTAGGACCCCGCGCCGTGTACGCCAACTGAATATTGATTAAACTCATCCAGATAGGTGGTCCACATCGACGTATTTTATAATTTCAATTACCGCTTTTGCGTGCGCTTATAAACGCAGATCTGCAAGGAGTCTTGAATGCGCTTTTTACGTAGAATCACAAAAACAGTTGCATGCGCTCATGAAAAAGAAACGCAAAAAAACTTGAATGCGCTTTTTTACACAGGATCACAAAAACAGTCGCATGCGCTCATGAAAACAGAAACGCAAGGAGTCTTGAATGCGCTTTTTTACACAGGATCACAAAAATAGTCGCATGCGCTTATGGAAACAGAAACTCGAGGAATGCATGCGCTTATAAAAGTAGAACTGCTACGAGTCTTGAATTCGCTTTTAAATACAAAATCTAAAAAAGTGCATATGCATGTAATAGAAAACTTCAAGCAATTCATGCACATTGCACATACAAACGCAGAACTGCAAAGAGTCTTGAATGTGCTTTGATACACAGAATCTCAAAAAAAACATCACGAAACTGAAAAAGTGTTGCATATCCGTTTTCATTGCCAGCCTGTCTCTTCAATTGCTAAAATTAGGCTTCTTTCAATCCTTTTGAATGCCTTGTTAAGCCACCTCTATCCTTAGTCCGTTGAACATCTATCATCCAGCTATATAAACTGTGGCCTCTCTGTGGTGGATTTCTTCAACCACCTTTTATCGCCTTTGTTCAGCAAAATGACCTACCCAGCGCCACTTCAGACAGGCTATTTACTCGTATCATTCGTATCAAAGTCTGTCTTTGCAAGGACTGATCGGAGACGCTTAGAGCAAGACTCCAGTGCACCTTCGAATCTCCTCATTGCGTACTGTCTCTGAAACTGATTCCTAGCAATAACTTTCAATGATTATACGGTCTTTGGTCGTTTGTGCATGCGCTTACAAACACAGCCTCGCAAGAAGTTCACGCGCTTATAGATGCAGAAGTGCTGGGAGCGCAGGCAGAGCAAGGAGGTGATACTTTATTAGGTCCGGGCCTCCTCAGCGGTGTCAACTGATAAATACTTTTTGCTCTCGCGCCGCGGAACACGGCACTTCATCCGCACTTTTCAATTCATTAGCGTTTCACGAATCAGGAGGCCATAAATCCAGAGCGGGTACGGACAAAAAGAACGCGAACAATGCGGGCGAGCGCTGCCGCATATACCATATACCGGGCTAGCTGCGCTATGTACCGGTTACCCTCTGCCGCTTCTGCGAGCCTAATACATTATTTTAAGAATTTTATCGAAGGGCCACTGTCGCATTGTGTGCCGCTGGGGTCACGCCGGGGCAGGTGCAGGGGCGCCTCAGAGGGGGATCACTAAAAAAATTGAATAAAAAAAAAACTGATGGAAAATCTTAACTCAGTTACACATAAAGTGTTATTTTGTTGCCGCGTTTTGGTTTTGCAAGGGCGTCGCATGTGTAGAGTGGAACCGAATTATTTTTACAGATAGTGGGCCAGCCTTACACCAACCACTGCACTTGAAACGGAGGTTTTTCACCTACCGAGGGAGATGGTACACATTTCTTGTGAAGGTTGCCGGTATTTTTATTTTAGGGTTTGAAATAAACACCGAAACGGAAAATCATTTCTGACACCCTCGGTGGGATTCGAACCTGACCTCACGGCATCGAATGCAAGCACTCTTCCAACTCAGCTATCGACCGGACGCTCCTTGTACTGATACCTGTTTTTTTACAAATGCATTTTTATGATTCCTTTAACATATTTTAGATTCTTACTTAAAACTTGTAGCGCAATGCAGAACCTAAAAAAATGCATTATCTCTTTGAAGTACATGGTATAGCCAAAACATTGGTGGATGAGCCTGCAAAAACCCTCGAAAAGACTCAAATCGCTATTCTTACATTTTCAGATATAAATTCGAGATATTAGCTACAACACTATAGATTATCAAAAGTTCCTAAGGACACTGAAAACTCATTTTAACAAGTATTCTATAATCTCTGTAATATTATATAATCTATGTTGCAAAGATGAACTAAAAATAATATAATTTACAATCAAAATAGGAATACAGATTTCCTCGTACCTACTCACATGCTACCACTAGATTTTTCCAGTATTTTAAACTTAATTAAAATATTCTTGTACAGGTTTTAACCCGCATCCGCCCCTGCGCTCTTCCAGCTAATCTCCTCGCATCTGCCCGTCTGCTGAGACAATACAGGCCCGCTCTGCTCCTCGGACGTTATGCGCTCCTGATACCTGCCGCCTCCATAAACTCACCTCTATCATCTATAATCTAAGCTGCAACGGTATATTACATTTAACATCATATTAAATGCATTCCTATAATCACAGACACGTGTAAGGTCGCGGTAACAAATGCTGAATGTGTACTTACAAATTAAAACCCGAATTTCAAATGAACATAAGCAGTACAACTTTTCCCTGAAACAGGAGTGACATTGGTAAAGTGAACCGTTGTTTACAGTATGGGTAGGCAGCCTCATACCTACTTATAAGTCAAGGAATATAAATAAATAAAACATTTGAAATTCATATTAAATTTATGCCCCCAGACATTCAAATTCGCGCTTACAAATGCTATACGTGTACTTAAAATTTAATAACCAAACCTCAAATGAACTTATGTTCATTTCATCTGCAACTCTTACCGACCTTCCCTGAAACAGGGGTGACATTGCCAAAGTGAACCATATATTACGCGTAAAGGGGCAAAGGGCGAAAAATGGTTGAGAAACAGGATACTAACCAATCCGAGTATGCATGTTTATCTTTCGAAAAACGCCACAAGCTCAAACCATATAATTTCACAAAAAAATGCATTGAAGCTAGAACTCTCGCGAGATACGTTTTTTGAGTTTTAATAAACGCTCTCGTCGAGTTCAATGTTTTATACTTGACGTCATTTCTTCTCCCATCCTCGATGCGGTAGAGATCCCGGATAAGTTGGTCCAGGAACGCAAAAGCCAATGCTGCCGGAGTTATTTGAACCGGGAGGATATCAGCTACGAGGCTCGCTGTCGCAATCAGGGCCGCATTAAGGACGGTGGGAACGGTGCGACCGAACCAAGCCCTCCGCGTCCTAGGGGGCCCCCGAGACGTTTTAACAAAATACATTTCAAAAATTTTTTGGACATGAATTCGTTTTGGGACCCAGGTTTTTAAGGCATTCACGACCAAGGGGGTCCCCAAAGACTTTTTAGAAATTAGTTTGTAACGCAAAATCTACGCAACAAGCTACACATACAGTGTAACTCCTCGCCGCGTTATCACCGAAGGGTTTTACATGTGGCTAGTGTACCCTATTTATTTTTATAGGAAAGGGGGACGGCTTTACGCCAACCACTTCAGTTGAAGTGGGGGTTTCCAAGTTACCGAGGGAGCTGGTACTCTTTCCTAGTGAAGACTGTGTAAACCATGCCGGTATTTTATTTTGGGGTTTGAAATAAACACCGAAACGTAAAATCATTTCTGACACCCTTTGTGGGATTCAAACCCGAGTTCACGGCATGGAATGCTTGAACTCTATTAACTGAGCTAAGGGGGGCCACCTTACCTGTGAAATAAATAGGTTCCCTTTGGCACATGCGAAATCTTTTGGGGATAACGCGGCGAGAAGTTACACTATATGTGTAGCTTAGTTGCGTTTTATAAGAAGGGGGTGTTGGGGGGACCCCTGACTTTCCGCGCACCATGCCCCCCAGTGGCCTTAATCCAGGCCTGGCCATATTTCTCGGCCTTATATATTCTTGATGCAGATAATCTAATGACGCCACCGCTTATACTCCCTGCTACACAAAGACTTGTTCCAAAGCATCCCAGTCTACGCATATAATGTAAATAGAAATCGGGGGAGAAAAAATAAAACAAGTATGGCATTACAAACATAAAAAATATCACTTCAAATCCTAAAAGGAAAATAAACCATTAAAAGACGAATGTAGCTACAATATCGTATGCAAAATTTGGGTACTTTTTAAATAATCATAAAAAATCAATGAAAAGTAAAAAAAAAACAACTAACAAGTAGAAAAAATAAAACTAATCAAAATTAATGTTTTGAAATAAAAAAAAGTTAGGATTTATTCATAAGAACAGTGGAAATCTCCATTTAAGGTATCTCCGTAAATAAAATTATTTTGAATTGGTTTTTTATGGAAAAAAATACCTAATTTTATGTGTTAATTTAATCTGGAAAAAAAATGCTACCTTACGATTAAAAATATGGGCTATTTTGGTCATCAAAGTTGGGCGCGCTGACCTCTCAATCACCCTTAATGGTTAAATCCCCTGCTGAAGGTTGCGGCGAAGAAGTGTGGTGCGCGGACCTACAGGTCAGGATAAATGAGAAGGCGCTCTTTAGCGACCCCAAACTACTTGGGTATCACAGATATCAAAATACGACGATAATTTCTCTCTTTTTTGTTTCGTTTCCAATGAAGGTACAAGACAAATAAAGATATTTTTATGTTTTCCGGGATCTGTTCCCGTGGTCTATGGGAGCTGGAGCTTCCGGACGTTTCACACATGTCTACAATGGGCTTCTTCACGCTGAAAAAGTCCAGCTCCCATTGACCACGGCAACAGATCCCGGAAAACATAACATCACTCCAGCATCATCAGCCGATAGTGTAAGCTTAAAACTCTTATTCAAATCAAGACATAACCTTTAGACTATGGACCTCAATAACTTGCTATTCTGTAGTGTTTTCGATAATTATTTCTATCCTTGCAAATCTCTCCAAGTTGTCCATATCCATCATGTTTTCCATACATACCTTTATGTATCCTTTTTTTTCACAGTTCACCAATCTTCATTTGGTCTTTCAACTATAAACTTCACTGTGTCAGTCATTCATCATCCATTCTTTCTACATGTCCTCATTTCATGACATTCTTCTCTACCTTTACTTTCACTCCTTAAGCCTGCATTCTTCCTCTAGAAAAAGGTTTTCATTGCTGTCTAAACTTGATGTTTTTTTTATAAATGTGAAAATATTCAACAAATACAAATATGTAACTAAAATTATTAGCAACTAATAACAAATCAGTCTTTTAGTAAGCCCATTAGTTAGCCTTTGGCCAAGCAACTCAGCCATGCGACGTCACAATTTTGTCTATGCCAGTTAATGTGCGGACCCCATTAAACCTCAAACATAAGCTTATTTTGTAAAATCTTTAAAATATCACGGTTTTTTTCACGTGATCTTTTTTTGACATTTTAAAATGTGTAAGTCTCATTGTTAAGAAAAATATTTTGAAAACTTGTTTTAAATTTGTAAGCTATGTACCGCGTGGTCTGTGTTATCTCACATCATTGTTGTGCATACTATTCAGTCACCGGTGGGCGGTAAGTGATGGCGACAAAGAGCAGTAATCAGCGTGAGATATGAAAAGACTCGGATACGCCGGATACGCGACACCGCCGAACCTGCGACAATAAATACAGGCTTTATGGATGCTGAGCGCCATACCTGCGTTAATTTATTCATCCACTAACATTTATTGCGTATTAGCATAAATCTATAACTGCCAATCTACTATTTTTTGGAGGATTCATTATGAAGCAGGTTTCATTAGAAAAAAATATCCATGACAGAACAGCGCAGCGACAAAACAACACATAGGTAACATAACATCATATGACATTACATTACATCATAGTATAAAACAAAACATCGACCGGTCCGTCTAGTGGTAACGCTTTGGACTCATAAATGGAAGGTTGTGAGTTCGAATCCCGGCAGAGCATACAAAATATACCATTTATATTTTCAAACATCCTTTTCGCTGGGTTGGAAAATTCATGAACCTCTTGAGGTGTGATTCGCACAAAAACAGCGCTCACCAAACAAATAATATCACATGAAATAGCATCAAAAACATCACTGAAAATTCATCGATGTACTGTCATTGTGATATAATGTCATGTGATGTTTTGTAGTATGTTTTTATGTCACTGTTCAATCCTGTAGTGTTACCAGAACAAATCTCTACAAGAAAGTTTATATAAACGCTTTGTATTCTGACAAAAATTAATCATCAACTTTCGACGATTTTATTTCCGTAATGATTGATTTGTAATTGATGGCAGTATTGTTTCTCCAGTCTTCGGTACTTTCTTAATTGATTCATTGTCTTCCTGTGATGTCTTTGTTTTTTCCCTTCAATAGGAACTCAACAAATGAAGATGTTAAAAACAATAACTCCTAATAGCTTCATTGTTTTCTTTTTCACGCGTCGATTAGACCATTTCTATAATCTATAATCTAAGTTGCAAGGATATATTCATTTAAAGCTCTCAGATGTATGCCCACAAACCAACAAGTGTAGTTCACGTTTACAAATTCTGAATGTGTACTTACAAATAAAATCCAAACCTCAAATGAACATAAGCTCCACAACTTTTGCCGACAACTTTTTTATTTCGATACCTTATTAAAGGTAAAACTAACAAGGATTTCTTAGATAAAATATGCAACTTTCTCCCTATTTTCTTCGTGAGAAAACACTAGAAAAGTGGGAAAATCCTGCAGTTAAGAAGTTTGTCATGAGAAATAGTTGATAATAAATTCGCTAACTATGAGAAGTTACACCCAATAGAATGCTTAATCCACGATTTTTTAAATCAGTGAATAAGCACTTATTTAGTTTTACCTTTAAGGTGACTGTAATTCAGTTATCTTAAATGTGACGTACGTTTTTAAAGTATGATATGTTCAGGTCTAAAGTGCATATGTGTAAATTCAAATAATGTCATTCACACACAGTAAATCCATGGGTCATCCGTCACCTAAAGTGATTTTTCCGCACTAAAAAAAACTATCATCCATGATCCTTCAGTTATGGATAAATCGCTTGTGAATGAAACTGTCAAAGATTACTCTGAAAACAATGGAAAATGTTGTCAAGCGTTTACAAAACTTGATAACATGTTATCTCACGTAACACAAATTTTGTATTTTTTTGTGTCTAATCTAATCTAATCTAATCTAATCTAAGTTGCAAAGATATTTTACATTGGAGATTCACATTACATGCATTCCCACAACCAGACACGTACAAATTCGCGCTTGCACATGCCTCATGTGAACCTACAACATAAAAACCAAATCTCAAATAGACATACACCCTGAAACTCTTGCCGTCCTTCCCTGAAACAGGGGTGACATTGGCACATGTAACTGTTATTGTAACATATTTATTAAATTCTTAACTTCAATACAATGTTTAACATTTTTCCTATTTTTGCCGTCACACTGTTTCAGGGATGGTCGACAAGAGTTGCAGGGCTTATGTTCATTTAAGATTGGGTTTTTATATTGTAGGTCCACATGCGGCATGTGTTAGCGCGAACTTATACATGTCTGCTTGTGGGAATGCGTTTAATATGAATCTTAAATGATATATATCTTTGCAGCTTAGATTTAGATTTTAGATTTTTTAGACACGGCCGAGTTGCTTGACGACCGTAGTCTCTTTTACAAAGTATAACTTTTGTCTGCCGAGAAATAAGTTATAAATTGAAATTTGATTGCATTAAAAAACACACACACAATATGATAATTGATTTTCAATATTCTTTAGCTATTTACAAGCATCAACCCAATGGATTGCTCTCCCCTGATGATGCTCCATTCCCCTGATTTCCTTGGTTTAGATCTGCTGGTCTACCCCACGCTGCTGCTCTCATAACCGTTGGGTAATTATAAAGCCGACATCTCTCCTCGGCATTAACACCGCGTCCCACGACTCGCCAGATAAATCACGCAAAGTCTCGGAGAATGAGAGCTTCATCGCGGCGTCCACGGCGCGGAGCAATCTCAATAAACAAACTGTCGCAGATAAATCACTCCAGCGAGCGTCAGCAGTCTCTCATCTCGTGAAGCAACGCCCTGCTGAAGATCAAATCCACAAGAAGAAACTCAGACACGTATAGAATCCACTCGAAGAAACTCAGACACGTATTAAATCCACTGGAAGAAATTGTGTCATGTTCAAATTCACGGGAAGAAACTGTGACACGTTCAAATCCACTGGAAGAAACTCAGACACGTATAGAATCCACTGGAAGGCTCCGAAACTCTCGAAAACTCTGGTACATTCAAATCTAGTGTAAGAAACTCTTACACGTTCAAGTCCACTAAATGAAACTATAACATATTCAAATTCAATGGGTACCTTAAAACACCGGTATGTTCAAATCCACTGGAAGAAACTGCGAGACGTTCAAATCTAGTGGAAAAAACTGTGACACGTTTAAAATCCACTGGAAGAAACTGTGACACGTTTAAAATCCACTGGAAGAAACTGTGACACGTTTAAAATCCACTGGAAGAAACTGCGAGACGTTCAAATCTAGTGGAAAAAACTGTGACACGTATAAAATCCACTGGAAGAAGCTGTGGCATGTTCAAATCTACTGGAAGAAACTGTGACACGTATAAAATCCACTGGAAGAAGCTGTGGCATGTTCAAATCTAGTGGAAAAAACTGTGACACGTATAAAATCCACTGGAAGAAGCTGTGGCATGTTCAAATCTACTGGAAGAAACTGTGACACGTATAAAATCTACTGAAAGAAACTGCGACTCGTATAGAATCTACTGAAAGAAACTGCGACACGTATAAAATCTACTGAAAGAAACTGCGACTCGTATAGAATCTACTGAAAGAAACTGCGACACGTATAAAATCTACTGAAAGAAACTGTGACACGTTCAAATCTAGTGGAAGAAACTGTGACACGTATAAAAAATCCACTAAGAGAAACTGCGACACGTTCAAATCCACAAGAAGACAACTGATCACTCCAACCAATCGTCAATGCAGTGAAAATGACAAAGCAAGAAGAGAAGTAATGAAATTCTGCACTTTCCCATTCAAATCCATAACAAGAATAACCAAAATGTCTTACTTACACCTCTTCCTCTCGTCTTTTAAATTATATTTCTTGTTTCTTTTCGTAACATTGTTATATTCGCTAACAATAGACAATAATAAATTTGACAACACTTTATTTGTCAATCATATATCAATCTAACACTGACCTTCGCGTGTCATTTGCCACCGTCTCGTCATCCGTCAAATTAATCATTTTTTTGCAAAGACAAATTCGCAATCGTAACGTCATCTTTGGGTCCACCACAGTTGCGAGCTGTCGCATCAAATTATTCAAGAGATTTTTTCATAATTTAGGCATCCGTCAAATTTATCTGAGTTGCGACTGAGAATAACTTCCGCCTGCTGGTTTTGCATAGCATTTATAATTTGCACATCTGGGATCAAAATTTGATTTCTCCTTGCAAGATTTGTTCAGCATAAAATAACTGCCAATCAATGTCATCATTTCTTAGACAAATTCTATATTTATTATCGATGCATGTTCCTTGACTTATAGGTTGGTATGAGGCTGGCCAACCATACTGTAAAAATGTTTCACTTTACCAATGTCACCCCTAGGGAAGGTCATCAAAAGTTGCAGGATTTATGTTCATTTCAGGTCCATAGTAAGCCCAAGCCTATATCTATCTATCTTTTATCTAAGTTGTAAGGATATATTACATTTAAGCATAAGCAGACATGTCTAAGTTCGCGCTAACAGATGCCGCATGTGGGGCTTGCAATATAAAAACCCAATCTCAAATAAACATAAGCCCTACATTTCTTGCCGACCTTCCTTGAAATACAGGTGACATTGGCAAAGTAAATCATTTTGTACAGCATGGATGGTCAGCCTCATACCAATAATTATATGGCCGATAAGGGACTTATAGGTTGGTATAAAGCTGACCATCCATATTTACTGTACAAAAACAAAAACATTTGAAAATCTCACTTTTATTTCCAGGACGGTCAGCAAGAGTTGCAGGGTTCACGTTCACTTGAGGTTTTGGCTTTTACTTTGTGAGTACTTATGCAGAATGTGTAGGCGTGTAAAAATGTGATGCTTGTGAGCATGCATTTAATATGAATTTTAAACAATAATATATCACTGCAACTTAGATTATAGATTATAAAACTGGCGTTTAAAAAAAAAAAAAAAAAAAATCTTGTTTCATATAATATATTATGTTCAGCGTATCAATTTCACTGCTTTTAAAAATAACTAATCACTTTTCAATCTTTGCATGCAACTATGTATAAAGCATATTCACGTACAAAAAAACGGCAAAACGATATATTCAGCAACATGTAATGCACTTTACTTGTTAAAAAATGAGTGAACGCTTTTATCGAGCCGTGATATGGGTGGCCAAAGAGTCAAAGAACTCTAAAGAGTTAATTTTATTTCGATCAAACCTCAAAAACATGTAAAAATCACTTAAAACATTATTTCACTTTACAAGTAGCAATGAACAAGATTAATAAATAAAGAAGAATAAATCAAAAAAATTTGCATCTGAAAAACAAAGTCGTTAATCAATCAGAGACCGGCGTCGTCTCTCGATAAACTTTTTCCTGCTTTAAATGAATGAAAACAATTCTCTAAAAATATGCAAATTTTATTTTGTTTCACATGTAAAATATCATAAGAATTGTAGACCTCAGAGGGCGCTAACTGCAACAGATATCTCATAAATAATACGCGTGCGAGTTGCTGGACTTTTATTGGCATTTCGCGATGAATTTTTAAAACAAAGTTGAAATGGCATCATTTCTAAAGTGCCACAATTTCGTTTCCAAATTAACAAAAACACTCTTTGTTTTTCATGCATTTTTGCATGCAGTGTTTTCGATTTGATTTTACCAATCATTACTAAAATAAACTCGTTGTCCGGTCGATAGCTCAGTTGGTAGAGTGCTTACCGCCGAGGGTGTCAGAAATGATTTCCCGTTTCGGTGTTTATTTCAAATCTAATCTAATCTAATCTGCAAAGATGTATATCATTTAAGATTTATATTAAATGCATTTCCACAAGCAGATATGTATAATTTCGCGCTAACACATGCCGCATGTGGACCTACAATATAAAAACCCAATCTCAAATAAACATAAGCCTTGCAACTCTTGCCGTCCTTCCCTGAAACAGGGGTGACATTGGCAAAGTGAACCATTTTTTCACAGTTTGGGTGGTCAGCCGCATACCAACCTATAAGTCAAGGAACAAATAAAATTGATATTAAATGTATTCCCACAAGCAGACACGTTTAAATTCGCGCTTAAACATGCCGCTTGTAACGCAACGCAACTAAGCTACACATATAGTGTAACTTCTTGCCGCGTTATCCCCGAAGGGGTCGCATGTGGCGAGTTGGACATATTTATTTTTACAGGTAAGGGGGCCGGCGCTTGTGAACCTACAATATAAAACCCAATCTCAAATGAGCATAATCTCTGCAAATCTTGCCGACCTTCCCTGAAGCAGCGGTGACATTGGCAAAGTGAACCATTTTTTACAGTATGGATGGTCAGCCTCATACCAAACTATAAGTCAAGGAACATACACAGTATAAAATTATACTTTTGTTTTATTGAAATATTTTTCTACCATCTTTTTAGTACGAAGCCCGAAGTTAATCAGTTATATAAGTGAAAATAAATTAATTTATTCATCTACACATTACATTATCTCCTTTTTCTTCTTCTCGTGGGTCTTCTTCTTCCTAAGATAATCAAAGATCATTGTCAGATATGTGATGTTGCTCCTACGAGAAACTCAAAAGGAGTGTCTTTGATAGGGAGGAATGGAGAAGAAAATGAATGAACATGGCTGCAAACGAATCCAAGCATCGAAACAGAAGAAGGAGACATATTCCACGAGATTCCACGAGTATCCAACTTTGTTTTTTTGCATAATCCAAAGCAGGTATATATTTATTTGCCTGCCTGTCGCTGTCCAGACCTGGTGAGTCTGCCGCGGCCTCTGGCTTGACAAACCCTGTGGCCCTGCGTGATTTATGGCGTCCCACGGCCTGCACATACCAGCAGTGTCTATACACACGCAGATATTTGAGAGCCGTTCTTGGACCGGGCTGGATTTATCGGCAGCTGGCTGTTGTCGTCTTTTCAGATCCATATCGACTCCTGCGGACGAGGGGTCCCTGCTTATAGTACCAACTTACATATTTGTGTATGAATATAAGGTAAGGGATTTAGCTGGCATGATTTTAAAAGAACAAGAGCTATGCAGAAGTTAGCCGTACATTTGCGTAGAATATTGATAAAAATTATAAAGCATACAATTGTACCTCTACTATTTCACGAAAAATTAAATTATAATAATGACTTATTTGTTTAATATACTGTGTTCAGTTTTAGAAGAAATTAAGGAAATCATTGACGATGCTAGACCGATTGCAGTCTACTGTAGGTATCAGTGGCGAAGAGTGTCATACAAGCCGGTTCCTATCGGCTTCCCTTTTAAAATGATGTAACAAAGTAGTTAAAAAACATAGGCACAAAGTAAAAAAATACATTTAAAACCAAAGAAACAATACATATTTTTCCCCCATTGAAACCATGCAGTCTACTTTATTATCATTTTTGACGCATTTTAAACAGGAAACCGATAGGAATCGGCTTGTATGGCACCCTTCTCCAATGGTAGGTATTATTGTTGAAGTCTGTAATAGTATGTACATATTATGTATGTGCATAAAAAAATATTTTCTTTAAGACAATTATTCAAAATCTATAATAATCTATAATCTAAGATGCAAAGATATACCTATAACATTTAACCTTCATATTAAATGCTTTGCTACAAGCAGACACGTAAAGCACATGGCGCATTCGACCTTCACTGAAACAGGGGTGACATTGGCAGAGTGAACTATTTTTTAACAGTATGGGTAGTCAGCCTCATACTAACCTATAAGTCAAAGAACTAAATAAATAAAATACAAATCTCTTAAAAAAGCATCCGATGTTTTCAGATAAAATATTCGTATGAAGTTGGAACAAATAATAGACTTGAGTTACTCTTTAACATTATTTCCTTTCATACAATAATATAAACATGAACTTTATTTGTATCCCACATCATACATAGTTATTAGATGCAGCTCGGCTGTAGGTCCGGCAGTACACGGCTCTTGGAGAAGTCTTTTTGCCCGCGGCGGTCATTGTTTCTGCACGGCATAAATCCTCGACCAGCTCACGTCGGAGGTCCTCAGGGTGCTGTGACCGCAGCCATAGACCCTCTCCAAGCATGGAGCCATCCAGATATCAAATAGTCACATGCCAACTAGCCTGCGCTACCAAACAAACTAAAGAAACAGTAGGAAATATGTAAGAAAATCAGGTTTCAAAAATCATTGGCTCATACTCGTATGTAAGTATAAAGCTGGCCACCCATACTGTGAAAAATAGTTTACTTTACCAATTTCCCTTCTGTTTTTTGGAAGGTATGTATGTGTCTTCTTATGGGCACGCATTGAATAGGAATCCTAAATGTTTATATACTTATCTTTTCAACTGAGGTTATAGGTAAATACACGGAAACTTTGGAAATCTTTTCTTCATTATTTCCAAATATTTTTCTCATTTCCGATAAAAAAATAACTAGATTTCCGTGTTTCGTTTTATACAAGTCATATGAAAACCTTATTGTTAACATATTTCAATTTTATTGTAGATAGTGTGTGGAGAACAGTTGGTAGAGCGCTCGCGTTCAAAGCCAGAGGATAAGGCTGCATTCCCCACCAAGGATGTCAGAAACAAATTTCAATTTCAGAGATTCTTTCCAACCCAACACAAAATACCGGCAATGTTTACTAAGCCTTCACAAGAAATGAAAACCTGCCCTCTCGGAAGCAGGAAGACCCCACATCAAGAAGTTTCACTATATGAGCAGGTTAGTTGTGTTACGTAATTGAGATTAGTATGATATGTAGGTATTTACTGTAAAAAATTGACCACTTTTGCTAATGCCACCTCCATTTCACACACAGGCAGTAAAAATTCAAAATTTGTATTCATTTGAGTTCTGAGATTTTTCTTTTGTAAAATATTTTTCTCTAGGACTAATTTAAATTCTAAAACATTGACACCAAATAAAATAATTCCTACAATCTAAACGGTTCGATTCCAAACAAACTATTTTCATAATTTAAGACATTTCTTCTCATAAATTGTCTTCAGATACACATCTGTGAGAATAATTATTGTCAGCTGATATCAATCTCTGATGTTTCAATAAGTTGATAGAGTTGATATAATATAATGAGTTGATACTTGTATGATTAGTTGATATACCTACAAGAGGCGAATAAAAAAAAATTGCAGGTTTATGTCCAGTCGATAGCTCAGTTGGTAGAGTGCTTGCATTCCATGCCGTGAGCTCGGGTTCGAATCCCACCGAGGGTGTCAGAAATGATTTTCCGTTTCGGTGTTTATTTAAAACCCCAAAAATAAAATACCGGCAGGGTTTACTCAGCTTTCACAATAAATGAGCACCAGCTCTCTCGGGAGCTGGGAAACCCCTACTTCAACTGAAGTGGTTGGCGTAAGGCCCCCCTTACCTGTAAAAATAAATAGGTTCAACACGACACATACGCGGCAAGAAGTTACACTATATGTGTAGCTTTATAAATAAAAAATGCAAATTCGATTTTCAGTTTTTTTTATGCCAAATGTAGTACGGTCAATAAGGAATAATACCTTCAAATTATTCATCTTTTTTTAATTGTGTAGTTTTGTGATATGCAAGGTGAATGCAAATGAAGGAATGTATGAAAAACATGAATGAACTGAGAGAAGTATGTCAGGATATGAATAAGTGAAGGAGAGTGCAGAGGTTTTGGCCACCCTTGGTAAAACGGTAAAAGTGATAAATTCATAGTTACAGTATCAAGCAATATAAAAAGCTCGAGTAAGTGTTTTAGAACCTGCCATGGATATATCACCACGATTATGCGCAATCGCACACATCATTGCTTGTTTATAATTTTCTGGCAACAACAACACCGTTCAAAAAATGTAAGCCACCATTTTTTTAAACGGACCTGTTTTTATGACACGTTTGAACGTTTTTGACACGTTTTTCTAGACACTATTTGAATCCGAATAATGAAATGCAAAATGCTATGAATAATTTGCAAAATTAAAATCACGTTTTTTTTGTTATTCACGAGACTTAATTTGCCAAAACGGTCAACAAGGAATTTCCATGTTTGTGACAATAATCGCTGGATGATGATGATGGTTATGTTCACCTTTACGTGAGTTAATAGAATGTGAGTGTTTACGGCAAGGTGTCCGTAGACAGAATGTCCACTGACGAAATGTCCACCGACACAATCTCAATAGACAAAATGTCCGCGCAACAAAAATATCCACTGACACATCGCACACCGACAAATTGTCCATTGATGAAATATCCACCGACGCAATGTACACGCGACAAAATATCTACCGACACATTGTCCACCGACACAATGTCCACGTGACAAAATATCCACCGACACATTGTACACCAACAAAATGTCCATTGATAGAATGTCCACCGACACAATGTCCACGTGACAAAATATCCACCGACATATTGTCCACCGACAAAATGTTTTCCGATGAGATGTCCATCAATGTGATGTCCACCGACAAAACATCCACCGAGAAAAAGTCCCACCGACAAAATATCCACACGACATAATGTCCACCGACAAAATGTTTACCGATGAGATTTCTATCAATGTGATGTCCACCGACAAAACATTCACCGAGAAATTGTCCACCCGACAAAATGGCCACACAACATAATGCCCACCGACAAAATGTTTACCGATGAGATGTCCATCAATGTAATATCCACCGACAAAACATCCACCGAGAAAATGTCCACCCGACAAATAGCCACACTATATAATGTCCACCGACACAATGTTTACCGATGAGATGTCCATCAATGTGATGTCCACCGACAAAACATCCACCGAGAAAATGTCCACCCGACAAAATGGCCACACGACATAATGTCCACCGACAAAATGTTTACCGATGATATTTCCATCAATGTAATGTCCACCGACAAAACATCCACCGAGAAAATGTCCAACCGAGAAAATGGCCACACGACATTATGTCCACCGACAAAATGTTTACCGATGAGATGTCCATCAATGAAATGTCTACCGAGAAAATGTCCACACGAGATAATGTCCACCGACAAAATGTCCACCCACAAAATGTTTACCGATGAGATGTCCATCAATGTAATGTCCACCGACAAAATGTCCATCGAGAAAATGGCCACACGAGATAATGTTCACCTACAAAATGTCCACACGAGATAATGTCCACCGACAAAATGTCCACCGACAAAATGTCCACCGACATAACGTCCACCGACAAAAAATTTACCGATGAGATGTCCATTAATGTAATGTCCACCGACAAAATGTCCAACAAGAAAATGTCCACACGAGATAATGTTCACCTACAAAATGTCCACTGACATAATATCCACGCGATAAAATGTCCACTGACATAATGTCCATGCGACAAAATGTCCACTGACATAATATCCACCGACGAGATTTCCAATAATATAATGTTCACCGGCCATTCCATCCATTTTGAATATATTTTTTCGGTGTACATTTTGTCGTACGGACATTTTGTCAATGGACATTGTGTCAGTGGGCATTCTGTCAATGGACATTGTGTCAGTGGGCATTCGGTCAATGGACATTGTGTCAGTGGGCATTCTGTCAATGGACATTGTGTCAGTGGGCATTCTGTCAATGGACATTGTGTCAGTGGGCATTCGGTCAATGGACATTGTGTCAGTGGGCATTCTGTCAATGGACATTGTGTCAGTGGGCATTCTGTCAATGGACATTGTGTCAGTGGGCATTCTGTCAATGGACATTGTGTCAGTGGGCATTCTGTCAATGGACATTTTGTCGCGACACGATAGAATACGAGTGTTTACGAGCCATAAACTAGGAATTAGCATGAAATTCTCCAAGAAACATTATGATAGATTATTTATGATTTAACATTCTTGCGTCTGAACTGATGTCCCATCGATTCTTACACACATACGGTGTTATGCACACACAGAAAATCCATGGCTCAACTACCATCTAACGTCAATTTTCCATACAAAAAAACGACGATCCACGGACCGGTCCGCAGCCTAGTAGATGACAATTCGGACTAGTGATTGGAAGGCAGTGGGTTCGGATCCCGGAGGAGAGCGAAAAAATATTTCATTTTTCAAATTTGCTCTTCGCTGGGATGAAAAATCAATCTGTAATTATCAAAGACTGGTCACCATAGGCCCATCTAAACTTACACCAACTGGGTCTTGCTTGAGTATTGGCGCTTTCTAAAGCAACGACTAAGCTCGTAGTGCTTTACACGAAAACAGCGTTCACTAAATAAATCAGACTTATATTATTTTATCAGTTAGGTATGGATCAAACGTGTTATGAAAAACCCTGATACTCCAAGTGTATACACGTTGTTGTACATTTACACCTGTGGAAAACTTGGTATATACCGTTGATATTCATATTAAATGCATGTCCACAAAGAGACGCGTGTAAGTTGCGCTTACAAAATTAAAATACATTAGCTTCCCTCGATCGTATAAATAGAAAAATGCATGTTAACTAGATCACTCACTAGATGTGCTATTGTATCTTTCATACGTTTGTTTTCTATTGACGCGATCGAGGTGAATTCACATGAATATTTTATACTCGAGGTACAGGTGACATAACGGCTCTAGGTTCAATTCTTTGTAATGCGATATTTATTGGAATACTGACGATGACGGTTCTGGATATAAATCAACGTTAATGCGGGCATAAACACCGCGTCAAATTGTGGAAAGTATTTTGATGGCGTCTGCTAGCCGGGCCGCGTGTTCCCATTCCCCGACCTAAAAGGAATGTTCACTCAGAAATGCACACGGAAGTATCATACCCTAAATCTGCCGTTATTGTTTCTTACACTTTATGGTATTAGCAAAAAAGTGACAGTAATGAAAAAAATCAAGCATGTTTATTAATTTTTTATCTTAATTATAAAGTTTAAACAAAATATATAACTTAAAAATTGCGACCACAAAAAAATATTTAAAAAAATACGTTTTTTTCACTTCTGTAGCTACTTTCTCGTGTGTGCTATGTTTTGGAAATATTTTTTTTCATTCTATTTATAGAACTATACATTGTCTAGTGTAGTATCGAAACCGTTTTTTTATAATGTCAATAGTTTTTGAGTAAATATGGAAAAACTGAAACTACTTGATGAATTCAATTTTTTCCGTGTGCTTGTCTGAGTAAACATTCCTTTTAGGTCGGGGAATGGGAACACGCAGCCGGGCCTTACACAGTTTTCACAGTTGTACCTTTCGTCACACGGAATATCCGACTCCCACTATGTTATTAATTTTTATTTTACAATCAAATACATGTCGTGTACATTACAAACTACCACATTATCTAGTATAACATTAAAATTTCTGTGTTGAAAAATAAACTACGTATCAGTTTTCAAAAAGAAGTATATAATCGATCCACCTTACAGTTCCGATAAAGCCTCTTCTTGCATCCAATTTTGATCGAAAATCTATAACCGCAGTAGGTACTTGCTTTCGATTAATCTTATTTCCTTACTTACCTATTTTCAATGCATTCAATTCCTTGACTTAGGCCCGGTATATTGAACTGTAGTAATATTTTAGTTAACTATTACTTGAACTTTCATTCAAAATACTCAATCTCGAGTTAACTAAAACCGAACGTTACCGAAGTATGAGGCCACGCCCACAAATCTTGGAAATAATTAAAATGCCATTCAAAAGCTTTAAAACAAACAACTATTCATAAAAATCATATGCCTAACCTTCGTTAAGCTAGAAAACGAGACATAAAATGTTCAGTTTGCAACAATTTTGATGTATCCTTACATTAAAAAAGAACAGCTGCTGTCAGTGAAGCGCCGCCATCTTGAAAATCGAAAGTTAAAGTTACTAAATATTTACTGCCGAAATTCGGTGAGTGAAATATTATGATGATTTAACTAAAATCGCATTTTAGTTAACTTTACGATACTTCAAAATACCGGGCCTTAAGGGTTGGTATGAGGCTAACTACTCATCTAATCTAATCTAAGCTGCAAAGATATAAATCATTTAAGATTTATATTAAATGCATTCCCACAAGCAGATATGTATAATACTCATACTTAAAAAAACGGTGTTATGGCCGAGGGGGGCAAGTGGGCTGATCTTTCTAGCGCGTTTGGAATAGAACAACGTTGGTTCGCACCCCGCTTGGGTCATTTGACCATAACTTTGACCCTGGTTCAACAGATGTCATTGGGTAATTATTAATTAATAATTCATTTGAAACAATCAATAATGAACTATTCATTGATGATATTAATACCTGTTTCTGACCAGGCAGAATAGGTTGGTGAATTGCATTCCTCTTCATAAATCTATTTAAAAAAAAATTAACTGTGCCAATGTCACACTAATTCAGTGAAGGTTGGCAAAAGTTGCGTGGTTCATGTTAATTTGAGGTTTGGATATTAATGTGTAGGTACACATCCAGCATCTGTAAGCGCGAACTTGTGCGTGTCTGCTTGTGAAAATGCATACAATGTGAATCCCTAATGTTACTTAGATTATGTTAGATTACAAAGAATATATATTCCGAAATGTATTTGGCTCTATAAAGTCCACGCGCCTACTGTACCCTTAGTACGAGTTACAAAACTTGAGTAAAGTAAAGTTTACTAAAAGTTGTAAAGAGTGATTTTCCCCAAAATCTGCCGTTTTTGTTTGTTTGAACTTGATTTTCTTCTTCACTGTAACTCTTTTGCTAAGACCATAAAGTGTAAGAAACAAAAACGGCAGATTTTGGGTAAAATCACTCTTTAAAACTTTCCGTAAACTTTACTTTACTCAAGTTTTGCAACTCGTACTAAGGGTACTGGACATCCAAAGAAGCTTTCACGTTCATAAAAATATGCGGCTGACCACCCATACTGTGAAAAAATGGTTCACTTTGCCAATGCCACCCCTGTCTCAGGGAAGGACGGCAAGAGTTGCATGGCTTATGTTCATTTGAGATGGGTACTTATAATGTAGGTCCACATGCGGCATGTGTTAGCGCGAAATTATACATGTCTGCTTGTGGGAATGCATTTGATGTAAATTTTAAATGGTATATATCCTTGCAGCTTAGATTAGATTAGAAATAGACTCATCCATTGACTCATTTTAATGTTTGAAAACAACACTTTTCATTTTTCTTATTATCACAATAACACCTAGATAAAAACCCCAATTACAAAATATCATCCCTTATATAAAAGAAAATGGGAGAAATTCTTCGATTACCATCTTTATTCACCCCCTCCATCCATCCATCCCTCATAGGAGCATTATTACACCTTGTCATGGCAGGGAGACGTGTCTATGACATACCTCTTTTCCATTTAAGTTCCACCAAAGCTGTATGAAAAGTAAAACACTCACTATGAATCGCTGTCTTATAATCCATACATTTTTAGTAAACGCTAACGTGAAGTTTGGATGCTTGTATCTATCAACTCTGGGTGACTTTTCAGATACAGAACACTCTGACCGGGTTGAAAATAAAATAAAATAAAACACTCACTGTGAGGCGCTGTTTTATAATCCGTACCTTTTTTAGTAAACGCTAAAGTTGAGTATGAACGTTGAATTAAAATACTTGTCTCTAAGGCCTTTTCAGACACAACTTTTTCTGCCCGGATTATCTATGGATTACTGGACTTACTGTGTGAAAGCTTTCATATATGGCATTATTGATCAACATTAAAGATATAGATGGAACATCTTAGCCATTTAGAGTGCCAAAAAAGAGTGCGCCCTAGGGCGTCCACTCCATACAAACGAGGTCAGTTTCCAGGCCGTCATGTCTCTAGTTGACGTACGACGTTAATATCTTGAGTCTAATTTTTTCGTTGTTTACCTATTTTTGTGTGTTCATGATTTTGTTACTATTGAAAGAAAAAGACGTAAGCCTTGTATATATTTTTTAATGATCGATGAGGAAATGAAAGTGATTTGTAAGGACAGAAAAAAGTGGATGCGCATCTGCGGAGGTACCAGCCACCCCTAGTAGAACGGTGACAGGATACATTCACATACATGCATATATCGATGATTGTTCCTTGACTTATAGGTTGATATGAAGCTGACCACCCATACTGTAAAAAATGGCTCACTTTGCCAATGTCACCCCTGTTTCAGGGATGGTCGGCAAGAGTAGCAGGGCTTATGTTCATTTGAGATTGGGTTTTTATTATGTACATCCACATGCGGCATGTATAAGCGCAAACTTATGCGTGTCTGCTTATGACAATGCATTCAATATGAATTTTAAATTTAATAGATCTTTGCAACTTAGATTATAGATTGATTTCCATACACTACTGGCTCCCAGCCTAGCACCGGATAGAAAAAAAATATAGAAAATCCGGACAGAAATCGACTTGTGTGAAATGGCTCTAACACTCCAAAGCCTGAACACAAGCAGGTATGCTTAGGTTTCATATACTTGTGCGTGACGAACCCTGGAATTCCGAGTCGCGTGAGTTATGACGCAGTGCTATCTTCCATCACTAATCAGTAGCCCAAGTACCAAGCTTCGCGTTCATACTCTACTACAACGTCCACCAAAATATGTACGTCAACTGAAACGCTCTCTGCACACGCTGTTTCATTTCCCATACAATTTTTGATAAAACACTATGATAGAGTTTACATGCGATATTTTATACTTGGATGCAGAAGCTCAGGTCGTGTCACTATCAAAATGCCTGCCAAGGAATGAAGAGAACAAATTATTTTAACGAAAAAATACATAATATCTGTTTCAACCTACTTACGAAAATGGTCATTAGTAAGAAAGAGAAGACAGAACTTCCCAGTTGCGTTTTCATAAGTACAAAAAAAACTCGGGCGAATGTAAAAATGTTTCTAGAAAGGTGGCAGTATTGACGGAGCAGTGTGAACATAGACGCATGCGGTATAAATCTTGTGATGGATAAAATTTACGAATTTTAAAGGACAAAGGCATTATTTTAAGACATTATGGCAAGTGTAACATGAGGGCCTGGGGAATCCTTCATCAAGATGACACCACGCTCTGTGAATGCGGAGCCCAACAGTCAATGGATCATCTTCGGATCTGCCCGGTCTGCCCAACAAGCTGCTCACTGGCCGACCTAATGGCAGTGGCGTGACTATCATACAAGCTAAAAAGCTAAGCATGCGTACCCTCAGAAATGCAAATAATGAATATTTTTGAGTAGATTACAGACATTTAAAGTCATTTTTAAATTTCCCCCCATCAAAAGTCGTGCTGCTGCCATCTGTGTGTGGCAGTAGGTTATTATTATTAGGCATTGACGAAGTAAACTCTGTTACGCAACACTGTTATTGAGAAATGTTTCCCTGTCTTTGTTTAACGTATGAAAAAAGCTTGATCTCTGTAAGCTTGTATGAACATAGTCGGTTAAGCTCTTTTGTCATTATAAATTAACACAATATTATTACAGATTGTGCTTGGAGTACACATGATAATAATATCACCATATGCTTAGCTTTTCGTCCATTCAATTTTACGATTCCAGACTGGAGCCATTTACAGTTGTATGAATGACCGTTTGTTTTTTCGTAAAAACTTTAATGCTTGTTTGTCTTATGTCCATCAGAGGTAATTTCACATGATCAATGTTTGTATGTGTACTGGAACAATGTGTCTTATAAAAAAACGTGATTATTTATACAATTTAATTGAAAGGTAACGCAACGAAACTAAGCTACACGTATAGTGTAACTTCTTGTCACGTTATCCCCGAAGGAGTCGCGTGTGGCGAGTTGAACCTTTTTATTTTTACAGGTAAGGGGGCTGGCCTTACGCCAACCACTTCAGTTGAAGTGGGGGTTTCCCAGCTCCCGAGAGGGCTGGTACTTATTTCTTGTGAAGGCTAAGTAAACCTTGCCGGTATTTTATTTCGGGATTTGAAATAAACACCGAAACGGGAAATCATAGACAAAGCTCTCAGATGTATGCCCACAAACAAACACGTGTAGTTCGCGCTTACAAATGCTGATTGTGTACTTACAAATAAAATCCAAACCTCAAATGAACATAAGCCCTGCAACTCTTGCCGACATTCCCTGAAACAGCGGTGACATTGGCAAGGTGAACCATTTGTTACAGTATGGGTGGTCAGCCTCATACCAACCTATAAGTCAAGGAATATACCAACCTATAAGTCAAGGAAATCCTCGCATAATTTTTTTTTGTGATTAGCACCAGTAATATGCCACTGAATCTTACCATATTAAAAAAAGTCATGTATTTTAATTAAAAATACAAAATAGTAATAAAATTAATTAGTACGTAACAGCCGAAAAAAATACATTTAAAATCATGCTATCATCACATGTTTTCTACTGAAATTCCTTCCATCATAAACATCTCTAGTACCCACATTCAAGTTAAATCTCAATCATAAAAGAATGTATGAAACATAAAGCAGCGCCTCTAGGGAGGGTTTAAGTTTGTATATACTTTTAGTACACTTTGTATGAGTTTTGATTTTTTTAATACTCGAAATACAACGAGTTTTTGTTGTCATTTGGACTTTGTCTGGACTGAAACGAGTTTTAAACGTTGGACGTTATTTATTTTACAACGTCAATGAGAAATACGACAAACTCGACGTTATTTATTTAACTATCGATCACTAATAGATACAAAGTAACGTCAGCCACATTATGAATACAAATTTATGTTAAAATATTAACTTATTATTGTAGTTTTTTTTTTCATACAATAAAATGTTTAGTTTATTTAAAAGATGGTTGTAAATTTTCATTAATAACAATCAAATTTAAGTAGTATTTTTTTGTATTTGAATTGATGTAGCCCACATTTAACTTTTTTTTTAAATATTGTATACCTACCTTCAATCGACTGCCTAGATAATATATATCGACGGTTAAAAGGAAGTAGGGATAAGCGACGTTTTGGTCGCAAATGAGCTATGAATGCTATCTTACTTAAAATTTTCCGCTCTTTCTTATGCGCTAACTCCCATCGCCCTACAATTATTTTTTGTTGTTTATGCTCAAACAAACAACTGCGTTTTCCAAGTATGGTTTTTATATTGTAACCTATAAGACTGTGGCTTTTTTTTGTCCTAAAGGCGCTTGTGACATAAAAAAAATCGTAAAACATCGTAAACCCACATTAAAAGTAATGCCAATAAATGCCTTAAATATTCGTTTTAATTTTAGACCGATTTTGATTTTAACGATATTATAAAAAATAAAAAAAGTTACGCCATTTTTCTGCAATCTCAAACTTTAAACTGCTCTCCTGAACAATTAAGTTTTTGTCACTTATGCCCTATTGCCTTTTAACCGTCGATATTGTTATGTTTTAAGTGCGTTCTATTTAATTCAAACTGCGGTGATTAATTTTTCACAATTTATATCAGATTCGGTTCAGATACAGACACCTGCACCATACAACAGTCAGTTGATTTCTGAAGCTACAGAGAGTTTGGTCTTTATTTTATAGTAAGAATACAGATCATTCTCGAAATAGGAAGAATTGCTACTTGCTAGATTTTATCAGCATCATATTAACCTGCAAGTCAAGGAATACAAATAATAAATAACATTTTTATGTAAAAACAACAAAACCTTGTTTCAAAAAGTCAATAGGTACACAAAAAATAAAATATAAAATACATACTAACGAGAATTTTATTCCTTTTCTTTTAAGTGTTTGTTTCTGAAAACGTCTTTTTTTCTACTTTTATTGCTTAAGGTCATGATCCTTTTGAACCGCTAGGCGCAGAAAAATAATTCATCAAAAAAATTATGATCATAAATTGTAAAAGGCTAAAAATACACTCAAAAGCATGTTTACGATTGAAGTGTCGTTTTCAACAGCTGACCGTACACTCTGGATGAATGACAGCTGTCATCTGTCACCTGTCAGCTGTCATCAGTAACCTTGAGAGTGTCATCCCACCTGATCTAACTTGGCTCAGCACTCAAACGTCAAACTGACAGGTGGTTGGATTTATTGGCTAATAAATATCGCGAACAAGACGTCTAGGTACAATTCTTTTTGCGTCCCATAATAACACGAATATTACCTACATAGATATCTATGGTACCTACCTAACTTAGTAATCTTATGTATTATTTAATCTACACATTACTACATTTAGAAGGCTCTTGAGGTGTGATTAACACAAAAAAAACAAAACTCACTAAAAATAAATCACCTTTAAATTATCCCTTGACTTATAGGTTGGTACGAGGCTGACCACCCATTCTGTGAAAAGTGGTTCACTTTGGCAATGACACTTCTGTGTCAGAGGAAGGTCGACAAAGGCTGCAGGGTTTATGTTCATTTGAGGTTTGGATTTTAATTTGTAGGTACACATGCAGCATTTATAAACGCGAACTTACATGCACTTAAGAAGCTTAAATCTCAGCCTGCTTCGCAACTTAGATTATAAATTATGTATAGAGATACATTATGTGTATATTTGTCTATGTTAGGTACCTACCTAATTTAGTAATCTTATTTATTATTCATTCAACATACTCGTATTAAGGTCTATAAGAAGAGGGCTCTTGAGGTGTAATGAACACAAAAAAAGCGCTTAACAAAAATAAATCATCGTAATATTCTTACTATTGTGTACAATTAGTCAGGAAACGTTTGTTGCACTTCTTCTTCTTTCTCTTGTTATTGATATTTCAATCTGTGATTTACGAAACAAACTTCATATCAACTCATGGATCCTGAAACGAGGACGTCCAGCTTCTTTCAGGTGGTCTTCTAGCTGAGTGGTTAACCTATTGACAACTGATTATCCATAACGATGTGTGCGAGTCTTTCATGTCCCATTCTGGAGACACGATCTCTCCAAAATCACCTCCTGGATCTGCTCTATCTCACTATGTCATATATTTCACAGGCTTTTTGTATGTGGTCAGCGGTGGCCGGGCCGGTTGCCTGGAACAATCTGCCCGTTGGTGTTCGCGCAAACCAGCCTACCACCACCTTCAGAAAGGGACTAAAAACACTGCTTTTCTTCAGAAGCCATGGCGCCCTTGAGATGGTCCTGGACCATTAAATGGCGCCACAGGAAAGAAATCATCCATCATCATCATCATCATTGTTTTTTGTTTGAATCGCAAAATGCCGTATTACTAAGCTTAAAATTGGAACAGACAGAGATATATATAGATATAAGAAAATTTACACATTCTATTTCTTTTCAATCGGTTCCATATTTCTGATGGATTCTGCAAGTGCAAAAAAATCATAGCTCCTTTTGCATCATTAACATAACATATTACTTAGAAAATCTTTAAAAATATCCTACTGATACATTATTTATTTATTACTAATTCCTGTTAAATAAATAAAACTGCAAACAATATGAACATGAATGTTTTATTCAAAAAATCATTTTTTTTCTTCACTTACCTATACCTACAAGTGTATTAGGTAAATTGGCATAGACAATTTTGTGTCGTCACCCGGCCGGGTCGCTAGGGAAAAGGCACAGAAATATTTTGTTATTGGTCACTAAGAACGACAGTCCCACACAAGACTGACGTTTACTCACGGAGAAAAGAGTTCAAAATTCAAAGTTCCAAATTCAAAAATGTTCCGACCTCATTGTCGTTATCAGAAAATTACATGGAAAATCTGTCTTGATGAAATTTATGTGTAGGGTTAAGCTTAGGAACGTTTATAATTCAAATCCTAGGACAACTGTATACTTTCTATAATCTATAATCTAAGTTTCAAATTTAAAATTCACATTATGTAAATGCACACCCACAAATAGACTTGTTTAAGTAATCGCTTAAAAAATCTGCATGTGTACCTATGTACTTACAAATTAAAATCTATACCTCAAATTAACATACACCCTGCAACTTGTGCTGACTTTCCCTGTGAAATTGGCAAAGTGAACCATATTTTACAGTATGGAGGGTCAGCCTCATACCAACCAAAATACTATAGTAAAAGTATTTCTACGTTAGTAGGTACATCTTTAGGAAAACTGCAAAAAAACGGTAACTGTCAAATAATGACAGTTGCCAATTTTTGACGTGTAGTTACTATTTTTTTACATGTATAAATTTACTACCGCTACTTTAAATCAGATATATGCTTGCAGTGCGACAGCAAGCGACAGTTTAAATGTTTTTTTTCCTATATTTAACTGACACCTATCACGGCACACGGTGGCAACTTTGTAAGTTTGTAAATAATATTGACGTTTCTGACCTGAATACTTACAAAGTTACAATTTTGTACCTACGTGTAGGTATAAACCTGTAAATAAAAAAATCCTTGTAGGTAGGTGCGAAAGAACTAGAATTTTTAATTGATACTACAAAAATGTCATGTCTTTTTAGCACAATTCTTACAATGTTTCTTTCATTATTGAATACCTACCTAGGTATCACAGCCATATGATTATTAAAAGTATTTGTGTAAACATAAGTAATACCTACAACAATAAATATGACTTAAATTTCCTTTCCAAAGGAAAAGCAATTAGACACCTGTTCAACATATTATTTAAGCGTTTAACAAATTAAAAATACCAATTGGATTATAAAAGTACCAACGAAAAATACCATTTTAGTTAATGCAAGGAATGTCATTTTTTATAAATGCCTATTTATATATATTTGTACTACTAAGTACAAATCATTCATTACTATTTGTTTTATTTATAAAAAATAAGTAACGGTATTTCTGACACCTTTCCAAAAAAATATTAAACCATTCAACAAAATTTACCTTTCAATAATTAGGTACATATTTTTGTAGATGTCTATATCTTCCTTGGCTTATAGGTTGGTATGAGGATGACCAAACATGCTGTAAAAAATAATTCACCTTGCCAATGTAGCACTTGCTTGTCGGCAAAAATTGCAGGGCAATGTTCATTTGAGGTTTGGATTTAAATTTGCAAGTACACAATATACAACATTTGTAAGCGCGAAATTACACGTGTCTGTTTGTGGACATGCATTCAACATGAATTTTAAATATTTACATATCTTACGCAACATAGGTTGTAGGTTATAACCAAATTACATAAGCAATGTAAATTTTAATGGAAGTAATCAAAAATTCAAATACAAGCAAAAACAGTTAAAAAAAAATAGCCGCAAAAAATAAAACACTAGGAAATCATGTTTATTACCTTTCTGTAGCTGTGTTGAGGTAGGCTCTTTGGAAAGTGCGTAGTTCGATGCGTGCATAGAAGTTCGCAAAACTTCCAACACTCGGCCGATCGATTTTGCAACCAATTTGTTCGCAAATCACTCTTACACACGTGTTTACGTTCACATAAAAAAACAGTTCTAAAAAGTTTATCTATCAGTAAATATTATTAACATTTATTAACTAATAGAACTTTAAAATTTGCTTACTCCAACTACTTAGGTTTTAATTTTTGTAATTATGTAATATTTTATTCAATATTTTTTTTAAGTATTGCACATTCGTATACAAATAATGGAATATTTATGAGATCGTATTGTTTTTAATTATTAAGGTATACTGTATTTTAAAAATAATTACATTAAAACGTTAGCAACCCATCAGAGGTAGGTATCAATAAGTAGGTATATATACCTATACTTTTTATAGTAGCTACTTAAAGTATGTACTATTTTCACTTGTCAATCAGAAGGTACTTACTTACCTTTTAAGGTATTATCAGGTAGGTACTATTAAGTACATGTACAATTGTTTTGATTTTTTTTTTCACTATTTTCTGTGAATGTTTTAGTATTTAACTTTTATAATAACAATTTACTACGTAAGTATACTTAGATGAACATGAGTTAAGGTGATTATTAAGTTTATAAGAAAAATACTTAGTTTATTTTTTTTTGTAGTATACTGGTTAGGAGGTATGCATTTATTTCTACGTATACAAATTAGGTATACAATTTCACTATCGAAACTAACAAAAAAACACTTCAATTTAACCAGAAAATGTGGGTAGTATATATTTGTGTTGAAATATATAAAAAAAAATAAGTAAACTTTATTGAGAGTTGTATAGGCTTTATTTTTCTGAAAGTATATTATTATGTTATTGAAACTTTATTCACATGATATTGCACAATCTTAAAAGTATGATTTTCTCTGTTGTGTGTTCACTTGAGTTATGTTTTTTTTTTATGAGATTAGCGTCGATTGTTAGGTTGACGGTTCCGCAAGGCGCCGCGACGTTCACCCTGTGTGTCCGCTCGCCGGACGCTGACTGACGGACGTCCCGACGTCCGCGGCGCAATCACCGGACACTCGTCGCGCTCGGCCACTTCCGGCGGCGCTCGGGCGCGCTCGGGCCCGTGGCGGGAAAGAACCAGGAGCGCGCGCCATCTGTTGGCCGGGGCGGGGCAAGGCGGAGTCACGAAACAGCTCGGCCGCCATCGGAAAACGACGGAAACACACGAACAATTGTACAGACGCACGCAGACGAGTGACTTAGTCGAGTGAAAGTTGACAACAAAAATTTAAGTGAATTCCAAAGAAAAACCTGCAACCAACAAAAAGTAAGTAGATAATTTCCTTTAATATATTCTAATGTATCAATACCTACAATTTTATACTGTTTTATTCTGTTTATATAGAGTAATTGTGATATTTGTAAAATGTATGACAGTTCTACTTGCGTCCATAAAAACATGTCGGTTTTTATAGTTTGACAAATTTACGCAATGTCAGTCCATTACCATTGAATTTATTTGCTTAAAATCAACACCAAATCACTTCTGGACTTCTATTTTATCGTCAAAATGCTGAAAATTAAGTAATAAACAACATAACCTCAAAATATTTCTCGTGTCATGGCGTCCGCTTGAGGCCGCCACCTGCCGGGCCGCGTTGGCTCCGCCCACAGGGGGCGTGGCCTGTTAATAGTTGTACTTAAGGCTGCCATCGCTTAAAATAATTGACATTAGCCGCTATACAAAACGCTAAATAATTTATTGATACAAGCCGTGGTGGTGTATGTAACTTGGCGCTTTTTCTTTGAATGTGTACGACACTGGGGGAGGGGGGAGGGGGGCTGCAGATACAGTCGAGGGGAGCGAAGACACAAATCATAAATTCATTTGAATTTTCTTGCTGAAATAATAGCTGTAGCGTTTTAAAGGTTCAACTTTTTTAGCGTTACAACAATTTGCATAATATTCACCAACCAAACCAGTATGGAAATTCAACTTTATTTTTATACCACGACAGGTCAATCGTCATTTACGAAATGGTCCATCAATTAGTCAGAAATATAGATAGATAATAAACACGATTTTTTGTACATGTTTTAATGAATGTACCTATACCTAAATGCACTGCATACCTATTTGACATTCAACAATTAATAATTTGTCTTTAAACTTTAAAACATGTTAAAACAATGCCTCGATTGCAATTTTTTTTCAATTCTAGACCTGACAAAAATATAAAAAAAGTTATAAAAAAATTGTTCGCTTTTTTCAATATCACCCTCTTTCATTTTAAATGCGTGTCTTTTTTTGTCAGTACCAACACATGCAGCATGTGTATCCGCAAACTTACACGTCTTTGCTAGTAACGATGCATTTAATATGATCCTTAAATATTTACAAATCTTTATAACTAACACTATCGTTAGATAGAGACCAGCCGCGAAACATCCACGAAGGCAAATAGTTTTTGGATTCCAACTTATCTGAAATTAATTTCAAATTCACGAGACCTTGAAACGCGATGAAGTTAGATACCTAGATATTTTCGTAATAAGTTATTTAATATAATATTTTTGTACGTTAACTATTTATTTATTTGTTCTTTAGGATATCGTACAAATACCGTATTTTTTGGATAAATCGTATATTGCCACGATTTTTTGTATTTATTTTGAGTAGGTACCTACATGCATGGAACGCACGCCCCTCGCCACGTACCTATCTATATGTTAAACGAATGATCTGAGGGGTTGAAATGGAGCGGTATTTGTATCCTATGGAAGAGTTCTCTTCCTCCCTTCACGACTCCCGCGATGAGGAAAGTGTTCAACTAACACTGAAACGTTATACAACGACAAGACGACAACTGCCGAAATTAAAGTCGTTAAAAGCGGACCCTCCCCGGAATGGACAATTAAGGCAAATTAACAAATGTTTATTCAAGTACGGGCACGCACTTTCAATACCTGCCGAGCGGCAAACCCACACCCGCCCAAAGCGAGACGATTTTTATGTAACTGCCTCCTTAATCGTCTTTGGATTGCGAGCGAACATACTGTTTGCTAATTTGAAATTTGCACAAAAACACGACGAAATTTGTTTGCTCGGCTGTGTTTTTAAAAAGATGATTAGATAAGTCGTCGTCCCCTCATTGCTTGTTTGGTTTATTTGCCATTTGATTCAAAGAATTACATTTAAGCATATAAAACAAACTAACACTAAACAATTAAACAGTAAAAATTAAAACCTACAGAACATATTCTATAAAAAAGTGAAAAATATTATTTTAAAGCCTCAGCCTTAAACGCCAGCATTACCTACAGATCAACCGTCATTTTTTTCGGCCCTTGCATACCTACTTCTTTCATTTCATTCAGAATCATAACCTTTTTCACACAAGCTCTCCTTTTATTATGACTCTGGATATCCCATTCATTCGCTATTTCGTCAATGTCATCCTCCGTCAGTGTCATCCTGCAAATGTCATTGGATAAGTTTTTACCTAATTTTGTTATTTTTATTCAACCCATAAGTAAGATTTTTCATTATTAGGTAGATGATATAGCAAAATATCTACCTAAATGAATCCATTGCCTTTTAAGAAATTTGCGGTTCATATTTTCCCCTTCATAAAATTAATATGTTTTTTATGAATTATTGTACCGCGAGTAGGTAATTATAAAACATTGCAGAAGTACTCAACCATCGCGTAAATGCATTAAACAGAAAAACGTGGTCACTTTGGAAGTAGATACTCACTACAGCGCCTCTATTGAACGTTTAAGCTTCGACACATATTTTTTATATTTTGTATTGTTTGTGTATTAACACTGTGAAAATTCATTTTGTTTCAATTTATAATTTTTGGATGAAATTTTTCAAGCAAAACACTGTTTATTTTCACTATAGACTTTATTTAAAAGATTAAAATCTTTAAAACAAAATTACGAACATTTTCGACCTAGAAGGTCATCCTGATGATGACCTTCTAGGTCGAAAACGTTCATATTTTTTATGTTTGCGTAATAGTTTTTACGTGGTGTATACTACAGGTATTTCTCAGGTTATAGACAGTATAATATCAGCAGGCTGAGAGCTGCGCGCGCACCAATCATGAAAACATGAAAGCCCGCCAACAAATCACTTAACAGCGAACATTTTAATACAGAAACACATCCAGTGGGGTAGCCAGAAGAATGGCGCTTGGACAAGGGGTGCACAATGCTGGGGGAGTAAAAAAATAGCAACTTTTACAAATATCACCTCTATTTCAAAGAAGCGACCAGTTGATAGAGTGCTTGCATTCTATTCTATACCGAGAGCTCTGGTTTGAATCCCACCGAATATGTCAGAAATGATTTCCTGTTTCGGTGTTTATTTCAAAACCCAAAATAAAATACCGGCTAGGTTTACTCAACCATCACAATAAATGAGTAGGTACAAGAAAGAAAACAAGCTGGGAATCCCCCAGTTATTTACCTACTTGGTTGGTGTAAGGCTGGCCGCCTTCCGTGTAAAAATAAATAGGTTCAACTCAACACAAGCAAAACGCTTCAGGGATAACACGGCAAGAAGTGTCACTATATGTATAGCTTACCTACATACTTGAGTTTTCTGCGTGCGTTTTTTTCAAAAAAAAACTTTTTATTAGATACTACTAGATCTGTAACCTATAATCTATCTATAATCTAAGTTGCAAGGATATAATCATTCAAAGCTCTCAGATGTATGCCCACAAACAAACACGTGTAGTTCGCGCTTACAAATGCTGATTGTGTACTTACAAATAAAATCCAAACCTCAAATGAACATAAGCCCTGCAACTCTTGCCGACATTCCCTGAAACAGGGGTGACATTGGCAAAGTGAACCATTTTTTACAGTATGGGTGGTCAACCTCATACCAACCTATAAGTCAAGGAATACGAGTAATAAATAACATTTTTAAGTATAAGAAAACAACAAAACCTTAAAAATAAATCTATACAAAAAAAGTCAAAAATATCTTAAGCAAAAAATGTAGCAAGCTAATAAACCAACATTACAAATCAGCATTGCAGATAAGCCGCCACTTCTTCCTGTCCTTGCATACTTCTTTCATTTCATCCAGAGTCATAATTTTTTTCATACAAGCTCTCCTTTTATTATGACTCTGGATATCCCATTCACTCGCTATTCACTAGATATTAGATAAATATGGGTTTGTCAGATAAATGCACCTTTTTTCCTATTTTTTATGAGAGAAAACACCGAATAAGTGTGATAATCCTGTAGTTTAGAAGTCTTTCATGAGCTCTTCCATATAATTAGTTCACTTAAGTACTATGAGAAGTTACACGATAGAATGTTTGAAATGTTTAAAATGAATGAAGCGATAAAATGTTTTATCCACAATTTCTCAAATCAGTGAATCAACACCTATTCGTTAACCTTTAAGTTGGCGATTTGACGTCCTTTCAGTTTTTATTCATTTATTAAGTGAGAATGAAATAATTATTGACAAATACATAGGTAACAAAAAATACTCCAAAAACACGTTGTAATTACGTATGCCCATTTGTTTTGTATCTCTGTTTGAATGAACACGTCGGTTGGCTTATATACTAATACAAACGCAGATACATATGTGTATGTATAAGAATACACTAATATAGGCTTACGCACACACTTACACCACCTGCTTACATGAACAATCAGGGGCATAGTCTTTAAAACCCATACCGGAAAATCTTTATAATCAATTAAAACAAAACATCAATATTAGTTAAATGAAGTAAGGTAGAGGAAGACCGAGAAAGGTATGGATGGACCAAATATCCGAAATTGCGAATGAATGGAATATCCAGAGTCATAATAAAAGAAGAGCTTGTATGAAAAAGGTTATGACTCTGGAGGAAATGAAAGAAGTATGTAAGGATAGAAAGAAATGGCGGTTGATCTGTAATGTTGGCGGCTAGGGTTTATTATTAAGGTGAAATTGGTTTTATGATTTAGTTTTTTTTTTTTTTTGGTGTCCATGTAGGTATATATTGTTATTTGTTGATTTAAAAAAAAATGTAATTCGTCATGTATGTTCCTTGACTTATAGGTTGGTATGCGGCTGACCACCCATACTGTAAAAAAAAATGGTTCACTTTGCCAATGTCACCCCTGTTTCAGGGAAGGACGGCAAGAGTTACAGGGCTTATGTTCATTTGAGATTAGGTTTTTATATTGTAGGCCCACATGCGGCATGTGTTAGCGCGAAATTATACATGTCTGCTTGTGGGAATGCATTTAATGTAAATCTTAAATGATATATATCTTTGCAGCTTAGATTAGATTAGATTAGAAGTTAGGGACCTAAGACAAATTCCTAATTTCTTTATGTCAAAAATTAAGTTAAGAACCAGTATAAAAAAAAATCCGATCCGGAATCCGGTCAATAATGACACTGGTGACTGACAAAGTATAATATATACTTACTTACAGAGGAAGTGTGAAAGGAAAAAGAGGTCAGGAACGACGTAGAAAAGTACCTATGGAGTGATCAGATTGAATTGATTGTGAAAGAATGGGGTATATAAGGTGAGTGTAAAAGAAGAAAGTGTATGAAAGAGGTGATGGATATGAATGAATTGAAAGAGATATGTAAGGATAGGAAGAAATGGAGGCAGCTATGCAGAGGTTATGTCCTCCCCTAGTAGAATAACGACAGAGAGCTACAGTTACAGTAAAATGCTTGCATTGCATAGGGGCCATCCATAAATTACGTCATCGATTTTGGCCGATTTTCGACCCCCCCCCCCCTTACAATCATCCTATAGTCATTATCTAATGATCCCCCCCCCCTCTTGCTGTAATAATGGATGAACTTAATAATTAATAATGTTATATTACTTACATAATATTTTGTATATTTTGTAGAAATTGGTATTTACAAGAACGACGTCACTTTTGGTAGGTACTCATGCATCATTTGCCATCATCCGCAGACCAGACTCCCCCCCCCCCTCTTGCTGTAATAATGGATGAACTTAATAATTAATAATGTTTTATTACTTACATAATATTTTGTATATTTTGTAGAAATTGGTATTTACAAAAACGACGTCACTTTTGGTACTCATGCATCATTTGCCATCATCCGCAGACCAGACTCCCCCCCCCTTAATGCGACTGACGTAATATATGGACAGCCCCATACCAGAACGCTAAGGTTCGCTCACCACCAAAGGTATCAGAAATGATTTCCTGTTTCGGTGTTTATTTATGTCCTAAAATAAAAACACCGGCAGGGCCAAGTAGAAGAAAGAGAAACAGCCTTCTAGTGAAGTTACTTTGTAAGGCTCTCTTACATGTGAAAAAATATAGGTTCCATACGCCGCATGCGACCCCTTGGGGTACAATGGTACAAGTTGCACTAAACGTCCAGCTTAGTTAAGTTTTTTTCATTGATAAAACCGGTATTGCGTTTACGTTGAAAGCCCCTGAAGAGGGATCTACCTCTTTCCCTACCTACATACATATACGGCTTGTACGAATCTTTTTACGTTTTGTCTCAATAACACGAATCTCGGCAGTTAATCAAATTCACTTTTTTTACCGACCGCCATCATTTATTCGGCCATCAAGACACGAGATTAAATGATTATTCTCGTGGAGTATCAATAAATATTATTGATTTTTAAAAATAAAAATACAATCAATCCATACTGCAGTTGATACCGACAATGGGGAATTCAGCTACCATGAGAAATGAGAATCTACTCCTTCGGCAGGGAAACCCTCCCCCCTTCAAGAAAAGGAGCCGGCGGAAGGCTGGCGCATTTGCCAGGGTGGATAAATAGGTTCCACTCGCCAAAAGGCAAACGTTTCGTAAAAAGTTGGACACAAAGGACGAATAAGATTTATTAATTAGAAATCATAAAAAATATATTTAAAGCCTTAAAAATACATTAATTTTCTAGACTACAAAGAAATTCCACGTTTAAATGTAGGTACTTCTGTTATTTTTTGTATACATACCTACGTGCATCAGGCATGCATATATAAATTTTTAATTGTTATTTTCAATAATAATAATACTATTAGGATGATTTATTCGGTGAGCGCTGTTTTTGTGTGTATCACACCTCAAGAGCCATCTGCGAGCTTGGTCGTCGCTGTAGAAAGCGCCAATTCTCAAGCAAGACCCAGTTGTTGTAAGGTTGGATGGACCTTTCAGTGACTGGTCCTTGGTAAAGGTTTATGAATTTTTCAACCCAAAGAAGAGCACATTTGGAAATACAAATGGTATATTTTGTACAGGATTCGAATCCGCAACCTTCCATTTACGAGTCCGAAGTGTTGCCACTGGACTACGGACCGGTCCAAGAAATGCCAACAACACGCGGTGTACCTGAGCGGTCACCCATCCAAATAGCATCCGCGCCCAAGGTTGCTTAACTTCGGTGATCTGATGAGAACCGGTGCTTTCAACATGGTAACGTCGTTGACCAACAACCTAGAAATATTAAAGTGAATGGTTGTTACAAATATGACACTAAATACCATAATGGTTAAACTAACAAAAAACGCAACTTAGCTACACATATAGTGTAACTTCTTGCCGCGTTATCCCCGAAGGGGTTGCATGTGGCGAGTTGAACCTATTTATTTTTACAGGTAAGGGGGCCGGCCTTACGCCAACCACTTCAGTTGAAGTGGGGGTTTCCCAGCTCCCGAGGGGGCTGGTACTCATTTCTTGTGAAGGCTGAGTAAACCTTACCGGTATTTTTATTATGGGGTTTGAAATAAACACCGAAATAGGAAATCATTTCTGACACCCTCCTCGGTGGGATTCGAACCCGAGCTCACGGGGTAGAAGGCAAGCACTCTACCAACTGAGCTATCGACCGGACCAAATTAACTAACAAAAAACGCATAACATATTTATACGAGAAGGTTAGAAATATTATCAGATATTTGCACACAAATCAACAGAGTAACTTTTTTTATGCTGGTCACACGATGCGCTCTTTTGTCATTCACTCACTCAAACTATCGTTTTCCGTGTGTGGTATTCCTTAAAATCCAAAACGCTGCGTTTAAATCTGCTTTCAACACGTAAAACCCAACTGCTCGCCGTGTGTAAAATTGAATATCTTGGTATCTACTTTGTGCATTTTTTTTAAAACAACCATTCATGTATTGAATCTTGAGTTACTGATTTATGGAACGCCAAGCGCGCCCAAAGTAAGAAATCATCTGATTGTACCTGTGAGAATAATGGGTTCTCGGTCTGATGAACCATTGGAAATACCTGTGATTGGAAACATGGCGTCGAATATGTAGGTAAGTCTATAATGTATACCTCCAAGTGTAGGTACTCCTGGAGTTGGTAAATCATATCCAAAACAATCATATTTATCTATAATCTAAATTGCAAAGATATATTACAAAGATATTTAAGATCAATTTGAAATCTATTCCCTCAAACAGACACGTATAAGTTCACCGTTAAACATGCCGCATGTGGACCTACAATATAAAACCCAATCTCAAATGAACATAAGCCCTGCAACTCCTGCCGACCTTCCCTGAAACAGGGGTGACATTGGAAAATTAAACCTTTTTCTACAGCATGGGTGGTCAGCCGAATACCAACCTATAAGTCAAAGAAATACACAACAAATTACATTTTTAAAATCAATAAATTATATGTATAAATATTTATATGGACATCAAAAACTAAACAGAAAACAAATTTTAAATTTTAAAAACCCTAGCCGCCAACATTACAGGTTAACCGCCATTTCTTTTTGTCCTTATATTATACTTCTTTCATTTCCTCCAGAGTCATAACCTTCTTCATACAGGCTCTCCTTTTATTATGATTCTGGATATTCCATTCATTCGCAATTTCGGAAGATAGGAAAAAAATTGCATTTATCTGAGAAACTCCAGTTACCTTAATATGTCACTTATGCATAAGTTTTACCTTTAATGTATTGATATCGTTATTCCATATGAACAAGGCAGATTGTATTGAACTTTTTCAAGAAATTAAAAATTCTTTAATTCTGATTAACATTTAAATCATACAAATGATAATATTAAACGAAGGTTAGCTCGTCTACCTGCCGAACCCAAGCCGGCATCAGCCCAAAACTGCACGTTCACATTCAACTACAGCGTCTGCCGAAAACTGTACGCAAACTAAAACAGCGCCTCTATTGAGTGTTTTAATTTCCGTACATTTTATGGTTGGGTTGAAACGTAAAGTGATGGTGAACCAATCGTATGCAATAAATTACTCCTGGGGCAGTGATACGCCAAGCAGCTGAGGCAGGTGGGACCCATAAGGTGGGATGCGGTTCCATGATAGAAGGACAGAGTTACAAAACGATACATGACATAACGACACGTGATAGAACAACACATGACAGAACGACATATAATAATAATAATAATAATAATTTATTCATAAAACTGTTTTACAGAAGATTAACATAAGGTGCAGCTTTTTAACTTAAGTAAGGAAATAATACATGTGCCTGAACTAGGAAAACCTGTGTCTCAGGCGTGGAGAGCTTCTATACCTGTCATCGGGACGGTTGCATGATAGAAAGACTCAGTGACAAAACGATACATGACATAGCGACACGTGATAGAACAACACATGACAGAAGGACACATGACCTGTCACCGGGACGGTTCTATGATAGAACGACACATGACAGAACATCACAATGATAGTACATAACATGACAAAACATCACTTTGACTTATCATCACAGGAAAGTACATCACAATGACAAAACATCAAATGACAAGACATCGAATACCTAAAACAGAACATACTAGACGATCGATGTTTTATCTCGGTCACATTCGTCCAAATTGAATGGCTGTCGCATTCTACCTATTCTTCTCACATTGTTCTTGCGTTTTATTACGGAAATCACGTTTGAAGTTCAGACAACCAGTACAACTTGTATGGAATGAAAAAGGTGGCCGATGCTTTATCTCGGTCATTTTCGTCCAAATTGAACGGCTGTCGCATTCTACCCATTCTTCTCGCATTGTTCTTGTGTTTTATGACAAAATCTCGATTTTCCCAATCTTTGAGTTATTTTTCTTTATGATTAAACGTGCGATGTGTTGTTATGTCATGTGTCATTTTGTCACTGTGCCGTTCTAACATGTCACCGGGACGCATATGCCATATGCCTTACGCCAACCAGCATAATATGTAGATAGTCTCGATAGTGAGCTGTTTGAATGAGGCAGACTACCAGATGAGATCTTTATTCCGATGGAACGTATTGAAATGACCTTGAAAACTTTTTAAAAATCTATCCCAAAAAATGTTTATAGATATTTAATACAAATGTATCAAGTAAAACTCGTACGTATCTACTGTTGCCATGTTGATATCCATTTTTAAATAAAGCTTTCCGTTGGTGAAAGCATTTTCTTTTTAATATTTGATTAAAAAAAAAAAAAAAATTCTACGATGGGCTTCTTCAGCGTCAAGTATGATGATGAAGACGATCTTGATGAGAACTGTGAGTTCACAGAAATCCCGGAGATCCCGAAAAACATCACTCCAGCATCATCAGCCGGCCGTGTAAGCCTAAAACTCTTATTCAGTAAAAAAACGATCAATTTGTACCAAATGACCGTGTGTTCAAAGTGATCATTTGTTGCGTTTTCTTTAAATGACATAACGTAAGATTGTGTGATCAGAAATCTTACAAAAGGTCATCAAATGACGAAAGAAAATAGTAAATTAAACCTTGGACTGCACATGACTTTATTGCATAAAGTAAGGTTGTTTTCAGGTCATCTTCAATTGTCATAACAAAATATTTAGAATTTTTTATTAATGAAGGTGGTGTAAGTGTCTATAATCTAAGTTTCAAAGATGTATAACATACAATATTCATATTAAATGCTTTCCATAAGCAGACACGTATAAGTTCTCGCTTACATATGGTGCATGTGGACTTGCAACATAAAAACTCAATCTCAAATGAACATAAGCCCTACAACTCCTGCCCACCGTCCCTGAAATAAGGATGATATTAGCAAAGTGAACCATTTTTTACTATATAGTTGGTCAGCATCATAGCAACCTATAAGTAAAGGAATCTGAAAAATCATTCTTAAAAAATATTCTTTTACTGAATTTTTTTGTAGATTACTTTATAAGAAATACCTTTTAATTTGAATGTTATCCTAACAATCGGTGTTATGGCCGAGGTGGCCAAGTGGGCTGATCTATCTTTCTAGCGTGTTTGGAATAGAAGAACGTTGGTTCGATCCCCGCCTAGGTCATTTGACCACAACTTTGTCCCTGTTTTTACCAGATTTTATTGGGTAATTATTAATTAATAATTCATTAAAATAAATAAAAATGAATTATTAATTGATGATATTAATACCTGTTTCTGGCCAGGCAGAATAGGTTGCTGAATTGCATTCCTGTTTACAAATCTATTTTTTTTTAAAGTAAAAAAAAAAAAAACATGCCTGTTAATCATGAAATATCTTATCTTGTACCTATATAAAGGTTGTTTACGTGAAGAGATATCTGTCTATCTACCTATCTGTCTCGAGGAAGGGATAATTTATCTAAGTTGCATCTTAATTCATAAGTAAGATCCCAACTTATTTAATGCACCCGCTAGTGGACCCGTCAGCCATAATCTTAAATTATTTGGTATTTTAATCTGACGCTGACACAAGAATTTCCATGTATTGTGTTTCTCATACAAAATTACTCGTATCATTAGACTGCCGAGACAGGTTTTTTGTGTGATATTCAATCATAAATTTAGACATTTTTTACAGGTGTAAGTTTTAAATTTATTTATATATTTTTCAGTGTAAATCTATTCACACAGTGAAAGTCCATTGTAAATATTATTTATAAATTCAAAAGGATATAACAGAGTTTTAATCTCATTTTTTTATTTTATTTTTTTGCTCAAACGTTTTCGCCTAATGAATGTCATAATAATTATAATACAATAAGGTTCTTTATAATGCTCCTGAAGATGCCTTATTAGGCGAAAACGTTTGAGCGAAAAAATGAAATAAAAAGTGAATTAAAACTCTGTTTTATCCTATTGAATTTATAAATGATTAAAAATTAATTTATTCATTCACAATCTAACGTTGCAAAGATGTACTATGATTAAAGATAAAATTTGAAGGGTTTGTGAAAATTCCTTTTGATAATGATGTCAGATGTGATAGCATCAAGAGCGCTCGAGGAAATAAATCAACTCGTCGAGAAAAACTTTGTGCTTCACTTTAACTTATTTAAAATACATTACGACAAACGGGCACGTGTATGTTTGCGTTTTGACATGCTGTGCAAGAAAATAAAAACTCGAATCTTAAATAAACATAAACCCTGCAACCCTTGCTGACTATGCCTGAAACAGGAGAGCCAAAGTGAAAAAAATACTTACAATGTTACAAAATATTCAAATCTAAAATGAACATAAACCATGCAAATTTTGTCTCCTTTCTCTGAAACAAAGATGGCAATGGCAAAAAAAAAGTTGTTTGTACTGTTTTTGTGGTCCACCTTATAACCAACCTTTTAGTGAAGGAGCAAAAATTATAATATGCATTTAACTAAGCATTAGTATTACAACAACAAAAAAATGGATTTCTCGACAGATCAAATAAGTAGGTAGGTACATTTATAAACTGAATCTATTTGATCGAGCAACATTTGAAATATCTGTTTGTATAATCTGTTTGTAACACAGACTTAAAAAATATATATATTCATACCTTGATACACTCACGTCATTTCGATATAGGATTCGATCAAAAAAAAAAAAAAACAAAACAACGCCCAATATATTGTTCAAAAAATTATATTAAGATTTATATGTCTTGATAGTAATTTATGTTCCCGCCTCGACAAAGCACATTTCATACTCATTTCTGTGGTCGGAGGAATTAATCAATCCAAAGAGCAACACAACAACAAAAACTTGTACGTGATTTAGAAGCCAGTCAAAAATATATGTGGATGATTTATTCGTCACACGGGCACGAAGTTGGTACGTCAATCTTTCCGAACGCAGCCTCCCACTGCAGATCAAGACTACAAATCATAATTTGTAGCTATGTATTTGTAGATTAACTGTTGCTTTGTCTCTATTCCACTGTGGGTATGCGAGTCCTGTGACACATCCCCGGATGGGATGGATATACATGGCGTGGGTCAGTGGAGGGGAGACTGACCCTGAGAGAAGGTGTTATGGGTATCCGAACCACTTCAAAACTGCCTCGAACTCTTCCTAATCTTTTTAGGAATCTTTTGCGGGAGACTTCCTAAATTTCAGAGACTCTAGGGGATATGACACATTTTGTAGAGCCGCAGAAGTGTTGGTGATGTTACGGTTAATTTCTCAATCCTTTGTGGCAGGGCTTTTAGCTGCGCAGTGTTGTATGTTGTTGCGTGTTGCGTTGGCTTTGTTTTGAGACACCTTGTATCCCTACCATAATCTATAATCTAAGTTACAAAGATATATTAACATTTAAAGCTCATATTAAATGCAACCGCATAAGCAGACACGTATAAATTCATTCTTACACATTCCGCATGTGGACTTTCAACTTAAAAACCAATCCTCAAATCACCATAAGCTCTGCAACACTTCGAGACGTCGACCTTCCCTGAAACAGAGGTGACATTGACAAAGTGAACCATTTTTACAGCATGGGTGATCTGCTACATAAATTTATCTAAAGTCAAGGATCAATTATTATTATACGAACAATTTTCCAATGCTACTCCGGATTCAAGGAAGGGCGGCAGTAGTTGCAAGGTGTATGTTCATGTGGGGTTTTGTTTATTTATGTAGGCGTGAACCTACATGTGCCTGTCTGTGGGTATGCAATTAATATGAGCCTTAGATGTTAGCATGTCTTTGTAGCTTAGATTATAGAATAAAGATCGATTTGGATATCATAATATAATCTAAGTTGCAAATATGTGTAACATTAAAGATTTGCATTACGTGCATTTTCACAAGCAGACACGTAGGTACAAGCTCATTCTCACACATTCCGCATGTGGACCTACAACATAAAAACCCGAATCTCAAATGAATATACACACTGCAACCGTGTCACGGCATATCGATAAAAGACAACTAGTCCAACGACAGTTCGGCCGTTGACAAATCGGTCACACGACACTTCGACCACACGACTTTTCGGCCAACGACATTTCGGCCAAAGACAAATCGGTCAACGACAACCCGTCCAAAGACAACTCGGCCATAGACAAATCGGTCACACGACACTTCGTCAAATTTTTCAATTACTCTTAAGAGTTATTTTAACATCCCTATTACTCACGTTCCCATATAAAATATAAACCTCATCTTATATCATAGTATGGGATGTGTAGGGTTGTACCTGTGAGATCGGTCTGAGTGAGAAGACGGGCCGGCCGTTATTGCGCCCATATATTACAAAAACTCCATTAACAAAACATCATTACTGGCGCGCATGCCCCATAAATCTGCGGATCATAGATCCAAAAATGATGTATGGATCAACAGAAACGCACGAGCAGGGGCGGCGATACAAACACGCTATTCACTGAGAATTAAAAAAAAAACGGGAAGCTTTTAATTTTATCCGAATATAATAATTTAAAAAAACACCCTTTACTTGTGTTTTTAAGGTAACTTTTCAATGAATAGTTTGGTATTAGTGTAGTGAACTAAACTGCGTAAATAGTGCAACTGTCTATCGCGTTGTCTTCTTAGGAGTCGCCATTAAAAACAATCAATTTGTAAGTCTTCGTTTTTCTTTCTTGCAAAAGAATACTTTTATATCAAATAATTGACAGATTTCCTGATTCGTTCAATTTTTACAACACAAAATAAAATTAGAAATCATGAGGTTGGCACATTAAAAAGAGCGCGAAATTAAACATCGTCATCCGGCCGGATTGCTAGGGAAAAGAGAAACAAATGTTTTATTATTTTTCAGGGTTTGGTGGTTTACACAGTGAAAGTCCATTGTATAATTGATTAAATAAATACACTGTTTAAATTCACTTTTATTACTTTAACTATGTCAAACATTTTCGCCTAAAAAGGCATCCTCAGGACAATGACAATGACAAATCAAAATTAAATTCTCTTTAAGAAGAAGAGAATTTAATTTTGATTTGTCATTGTCATTGTCCTGAGGATGCATTTTTAGGCGAAAACGTTTGACATAGTTAAAGTAATAAAAGTAAATTTAAACAGTGTATTTATTTAATTAATTATTAAATATTTTATTGGTTGCTAAGGACGGCAATCCCAAACAAGACTGACATTTGCTCGCAGAGAAAAAAAACCTGAATTCAAAAATGTGAGTGCATCGGAGAAAATCAGTATTTTGTCTTATTTACTAAACAATTATTATTATATTTTGTATTGTTTGTGTATTAACACTGTGAAAATTCATATTGTTTAATTTTATAATTTTTGGATGAATTCAAACAAAACACTGTTTATTTTCACTATAGGAGTAGTGAAAATAAATAGTGTTTTGTTTGAATTCATCCAAAAATTATAAAATAAAATTATTATTATTATTAAAATAATGAGCTTTTGGTTGTTAAATTTATATTTTCATTTTCTCACGAGCCCCCACATCTTCAATCGTTCCCACTTTTATGAACACTTACTTACGTGTCTCAGGTATACATACTGATACACATTACAACCTCGAATAGGTATACATGAGATATAGAGCTCCCTATAGCTGCCCTAGTAGCGGCAAACCAAAGCGAGACTTGTTACTAGGTAGCTGTAGTCAGGCCTGTATTAAGGGCGGTGCGAGCGATGCTACTTCACCAGGGCCCCCAGAAATGTTAATAAATTAGAAAAAAAATGGTTATCATAAAGGTGGGATTCTTCCCAAGTAGTTCTTGGACCGGACCGTAGTCCAGTGGCAACACTTCGGACTTGTAAATGGAAGGTTGTGGATTCGAATCCCGGCGGAGCACAAAAATATACCATTTATATTTCCAAATGTGCTCTTTGCTGGGTTGAATAATTCATAAACCTTTACCAAAGACCGGTCACTGAAAGGTCCATCCAACCTTACAACGACTGGGACTTGCTCGAGTATTGGCGCTTTCTACAGCGATGACCAAGCTCGCAGAGGGCTCTTGAGGTGTGATACACACAAAAACAGCGCTCACCAAATAAATCATCTTAATATTATTATTAGTCCGGATATTTAAAAAAAAGAAAAAGAGAAATTATAAAACATACTTTAAAGTAACTTCATTTAAATATTTCAAAAGATAAAATTTACTTATTCACATAATAAAATAGAAAGTATATAATAATAATAATAATAATATAAAGTTCCTTGACTTATAGGTTGGTATGCGGCTGACCCCCCATACTGTAAAAAATGGTTCACTTTGCCAATGTCACCCCTGTTTCAGGGAAGGACGGCAGGAGTTGCAGGGCTTATGTTCATTTGAGATTGGGTTTTTATAATGTTATCCTCATGCGGCATGTGTTAGCGCGAAATTATACTATTATAAATTATGTCTGCTTGTGGGAATGCATTTAATGTAAATCTTTAATGATATATATCCTTGAAGCTTAGATCAGATTAGATTAGATAATGATTTTAAACATGGCAAATTTCAAGAAAACTAAATTGTCACTACTGATCATTAGGTGGCATAGAAATTTCTAAACTTCTTCTAAGAGTGTTATGTATCCTAAACCTGTCGTTTTGGTTTCTTTAACTTTGTGGTCTTAATAAAAGTGTGACAATAATGAAAACATTCAGGCGTGTTTAATGATTTTTGTTATCTAAATAAGAAAGGTAAAAAATAAATAGCAACAAAAAAAGTTTTTCACATTTTCATAGTTTCATTTATGAAGTTTATAGGCACTCCCCCAGTATATTTCGGGTTTTTTTTTTTTTAATTATAAAATTACAGGTGTAGGAAGCCCCGTGTCTTTCCCCGCACCAGGGCCCATGGTAGGCTTACGCCGTGTCTGATTCTAACCATCATAGTCTCCAGTCTATCTGTTGGTCAATTGTTTGGTTTAAAATTTCTGTTTATCACTTTCGGCTTAGAAACGTTAAAATGAATCCGTATTCTTATGACATAATTTTGTAATAAATGTTGGAATAGTTGAAATAATAATAATAAGAAAAGTAAGAAGAGAAGAGTATGTATGAAAAAGGTGATAAAAGTGGACAGAAAAAATTGGAGGCGCATCTGCGGAGGTACCGGCCACCCCTAGTGGAACGGCGGCAGAATACAGTACAGATAGTTAATTTGCTTGGTACAAAAAAAAAAGTGTCTAAAATCGGCATTACCTACTCGTACTAGGGATGTTTAGTGAATATTTGGGTAAAACATAAATATTATTTGTCATTTATATTTTCATTCCAAATCAGCTTTTTATTTCAGATGATCAATTTGTAATTCCAATTTTCTCTAAGCCAATTGTTATCGAATATAACAATGGTAATTCTTCATCAGCTGCGTACGTATGACTCGGTATTTTCAAAGTTAGCATTTTTGACTTTAAGCTGATCAAAAAAACTACCCACACAATTGACATAAGTGCGTCTTTTTCACTCAATAAAAAGTCGCTATACCAACGCTTAAAATTCTAAGGCCAAATCTACACTCAAAAACATCACACACGTATGCAGGTTAGAATAAATATTCTCATTTGAAATGCTCCATCACTCGCGCAGCTTTACGGGGTTCATTTATAAAAAAATCACGATCGCAAATTTCACAAAAAAAAAAATGAAACATATCTCCTTCTTAAACATATGTTTCCGGGCTATAAACACAGGGTTTATATGACGCCCCCTTCTCCCATCGCCCCCTTTTCCTAACGCCCCCCCCCCCTACACCCCCTGGGTTCGCAGGAATCCGTCTCCTCGGTTTTTTACGCCACCCTTCCATGCATTTGACGTAATATTTTATTACGCGACGAAGGTGCACAGTCGCTGGTCGTATTATTTGACGCACTAGAATTTTTTTCCAAAAAATTACAGTAAAAACACCAGTAAAGGCTATATAACATAAAATTTGTGAGGGTCAGATCTAATCATGGTAGTAGTCCGAGCGATAGCTCAGATAACAAAAGTAAAACTAAATCTGTGCATTATGCAATTACCCACATAAATACTGAAAAACCGAATTTCATTTACTTTTGATTACAACCCGATCCAGAGACAACTCGCCTGGGAACAAATCAGTCCACGACAACTTGTCATTCAGCGACATTTTAGTCACACACAATATATGGTCCACAGACAGAATAAGACAAAATAAGACCCAAACCTCAAGTGCACAACTCTTCCGACTTGCCGACTTTCCCTAAAACAGAGGGTAAATTGTCAAAAAAGTAACCATTTAACATAAATGATCAACCTATAATCAATGCAATCTACTAAAATATACCTCTCTCATAATTATGGACCGGTCCGTTAGTCTAGTGGTAACACGGACTCGTAAATGTAAGGTCTAAATCTAAAATCTAAATCTAAGCTGCAAAGATATGTATCATTTGAGATTCATATTAATTGCATTCCCACAAGCAGACATGCATAATTTCGCGCTTACACATGCTGCATGTGGACCTACAATATAAAAACCCCAATCTCAAATGAACATAAGCCCTGCAACTCTTGCCGACCTTCCCTGAAGCAGGGGTGACATTGGCAAAGTGAACCATTTTTTACAGTATGGGTGGTCAGCCGCATACCAACCTATCAGTCAAGGAATATACCTATAATCAATGCAATCTACTAAAAATAGACCTCTCTCATAATTATGGACCGGTCCGTTAGTCTAGTGGTAGCACGGACTTGTAAATGGAAGGTCGTGGGTTCAAATCCCAGCGGAGCACAACAAAAATTTACTATTTACATTTTCAAAAATTCTCGTCGCTGGGTTGAAAAATTCGTATTTCTTTACCAAAGACCGGTCACCAAAGGTCCATCCAGCCTTACAGTGACTGGCTCTTGCTTGAGAATTGGCGCTTTCCATAGCGACGACCAAGCTCTCAGAAGGCTCTTGGGGTGTGGTTTACACAAAAACAGCGCTCACCAAATAAATCGTCTAATATTATGGGCAGTGTCTGCGTTTTGTGACGCGGCCGCTTGCTTCCCTCCAGCCCCATATTCATTTTACTTATGCCGGCAGCTTACAGAAAACTGTTTGACAGATTTATTGGCGACTCGCTTTGTTATACATTACACCATATACAACCAACATTCTGTTATATCCATACCCTTAGTTTGTCTGCTGCATGATGGAAGCTTCATTTGATATAAACTTTTTTCTTGAGAATTTAAAAAATATTGTAAATTACAATATTACAAATCAACAACATGCGATGATTTTTTGAAATGATTAAATCTAAATCTAAATCTAAGCTGCAAAGATATGTATCATTTGAGATTCATATTAAATGCATTCCCACAAGCAGACATGCACAATTTCGCGCTTACACATGCTGCAAGTGGACCTACAATATAAAAACCCCAATCTCAAATGAACATAAGCCCTGCAACTCTTGCCGACCTTCCCTGAAGCAGGGGTGACATTGGCAAAGTGAACCATTTTTTACAGTATGGGTGGTCAGCCGCATACCAACCTATCAGTCAAGGAGTACAAGCAATTAATACAATCAAATATATAAAACAAATAAACTCTAAGCAATTATACAGTAAAAAATTAAAAAACTACAACACATATTTTTTTTAATTTAAAAGCCTCAGCTTTAACCGCCAGCATTACAGATCAACCGCCATTTCTTTCGATCCTTGCATACTTCTTTCATTTCATCCAGAGCCATAACCTTTTTCATACAAGCTTAATTAATTTAATTTAATTAATTATTAAATGATAAATGAATTTTAAAATATACCCATTTGAATTTATAAGTAAGTAAAAATGGACTTTCACTGTTTTAACAGATTAACACTTAAAAATATAAAAAATATCATTTTAAAAAAAAATATATACCTGACGATGATCTAAGATCGAAAACGTTGGTAAAATTAAAGAAGAAATAATTGTAAAAGTGAAAATGTAAAACAGTGTTTGATTTAAATCCTTAAACTAAATAAATTATAAAAATATGCAGATTTATTTGCTTCTGGAGTAAAATTATTATACAGATATTTTTTACTTTTTTTCTACTAATCTACGAAAAGTAGGTACCTACTACCCCCAGCACTTAGAGAAACAGTACAAAATTTTATGTTTTTGGTTCAATAATATTTTATATCTGATGATGTGATGGTTGTTCACGAAACTAGTTGTAGATGAATAAATTGTACTCATCTTGTAATCAAATACAAATTTATTTTGAGTCTTTAATTATATGAGAAAAATCTGTTTACTTTTTAATGTTTTTTACTTAATATTTATTTATCATTATTAAGCTAAATTAAAAAAAATGTAAAGATATTAAAATAAATATGCGATCATTTTGAAGTTGATATTTTTGTATTATAAGTATTTCTTGGCAAGTTATTTTTAATGCAACTTTTTTATTTATTAAATATTATAAATTTTTTGATACATTAATCTGTGGATCTTCTTGATTTATCTCTTTTTACCACCAGTAGTCAGATAACCGAGTCATCCCTTTCTCTAGGCCTGCCTATCCACTGAGAATCTCGCGTCCCTACATATCTATTATCCATGTGACAGAGAGAAAAAAAGTGGAGGCAACTCTGCAGAGGCTCCGGCCACCCCTAGTGGAATGGCGACAGAGTTACACACCAGCGTTCTCAAACTTTTCTCCCCATAAATTGTAAAGAAAATAAACGGGAAAAATTAGCATTTTTCTTTCTTACTTTTTATGAAAATTACAATCCCAAATGCAAGTCATCCCAACTTTCCTGAAAACGAGGGTGGCTTTGGCAGAAAATATATTTTATTCACAGAAAAGGTAATCAGTTTTATACAAACCTTTCGATCATGAAATAAAATATTGTTCAGATTTGCTTCCGTTCAATTTAATAAATAAAATATTAAATTAATTTCACACAATTTATTGTTGAAATTTTCTCACATATGATTTACAGTTTAAATCTGTACTTCTTGCATAACGACTAGGGTACTAATTGGGTACTAGTCCCCTCCAAAGCAGTGCAATCCGTATTTTTTGGTAAATTTAGGGTAGTATAGCATATACCAGACCATCCCAGAATTTTCTCAAATAGAAGCTTCGAGCAAATACGAATAGGTACAACCAACAATTACTTACGTCTAGACACATATATATACAAGTAAGTAAAAATTCATAGACACACAATCATAAGTAAACATGCACAGACATAAACTCATACATTCTTATCAATGTGTTACCTGTTAGTATACATAAAATGAAAACTATAACAAGGAATTAAGAGTACAAACTATGTCTGACTTATTTTGTAAATTCGTACTTTTATATAAGTTGATTCTTTATGTTTTCTTAAAAACAAATAACTAATAAAACACTGTTTCTTTTCACTCAGTATATCAATTTATTTCAATTATAGATTACTAACGTTTTCGACCCTAGAGGTCATCATCAGGTAGGATTAATTTAATACAAGTCATCGCGCCTCCTAGTTTGAGTATCACCCTGTAGGCCAAGAATCTCACCCCACCCTACAAAGGGAACCTTCCATAACTCTTCAAACAACAGAATGATATATTTGACGCTGCGGCATTATGAATTGTTACAGATATTAGGTTTTCTTTGCGGCGCGGCAGTGTATTTTTTCCGGTTTGTCTCTGAATTAACATAAATAAGACATTCCCCGCTAGTCTGGGCGACAGCTTCCACAGCAACTCCATCTCTACTGACTTACTCAGAACCGCATCATGATTATCTACTGCTGTAACATGAATAAGGCATTCCCCGCTAGTCTGGGCGACAGCTCCCACAGCAACTCCATCTCTACTGACTTACTCAGAGCCGCATCATGATCATCTACTGCTGTAATATGAATAAGGCATTCCCCGCTAGACTGGGCGACAGCTCCCACAGCAACTCCATCTCTACTGACTTACTTAGAACCGCATCATGATCATCTACTGCTGTAATATGAATAAGGCATTCCCCGCTAGCCTGGGCAACAGCTCCCACAGCAACTCCATCTCTACTGACTTACTTACTCAGAACCGCATCATGATCATCTACTGCTGTAACATGAATAAGATATTCCCCGCTAGCCTGGGCGACAGCTCCCACAGCAACTCCATCTCTACTGACTTACTTACTCAGAACCGCATCATGATCATCTACTGTTGTAACATAAATAAGGCATTCCCCGCTAGCCTGGGCGACAGCTCCCACAGCAACTCCATCTCTACTGACTTACTCAGAACCGCATCATGATTATCTACTGCTGTAACATGAATAAGATATTCCCCGCTAGCCTGGGCGACAGCTCCCACAGCAACTCCATCTCTACTGACTTACTTACTCAGAACCGCATCATGATCATCTACTGTTGTAACATAAATAAGACATCTCCCGCTAGCCTGGGCGACAGTTTCCACAGCAACTCCATCTCTACTGACTTACTTAGAACCGCATCATGATCATCTACTGTTGTAACATAAATAAGGCATTCCCCGCTAGCCTGGGCGACAGCTTCCACAGCAACTCCATCTCTACTGACTTACTTAGAACCGCATCATGATCATCTACTGCTGTAATATGAATAAGGCATTCCCCGCTAGCCTGGGCGACAGCTCCCACAGCAACTCTATCTCTACTGACTTACTTACTCAGAACCGCATCATGATCATCTACTGTTGTAACATAAATAAGACATCTCCCGCTAGCCTGGGCGACAGTTTCCACAGCAACTCCATCTCTACTGACTTACTTAGAACCGCATCATGATCATCTACTGTTGTAACATAAATAAGGCATTCCCCGCTAGCCTGGGCGACAGCTTCCACAGCAACTCCATCTCTACTGACTTACTTAGAACCGCATCATGATCATCTACTGCTGTAACATGAATAAGATATTCCCCGCTAGCCTGGGCGACAGCTTCCACAGCAACTCCATCTCTACTGACTTACTTAGAACCGCATCATGATCATCTACTGCTGTAATATGAATAAGGCATTCCCCGCTAGCCTGGGCGACAGCTCCCACAGCAACTCCATCTCTACTGACTTACTTACTCAGAACCGCATCATGATCATCTACTGTTGTAACATAAATAAGACATCTCCCGCTAGCCTGGGCGACAGTTTCCACAGCAACTCCATCTCTACTGACTTACTTAGAGCCGCATCATGATCATCTACTGTTGTAACATAAATAAGATATTCCCCGCTAGCCTGGGCGACAGCTCCCACAGCAACTCCATCTCTACTAACTTACTCAGAACCGCATCATGATCATCTACTGCTGTAACATAAATAAGATATTCCCCGCTAGCCTGGGCGACAGCTCCCACAGCAACTCCATCTCTACTGACTTACTTAGAACCGCATCATGATCATCTACTGTTGTAACATAAATAAGATATTCTCCGCTAGCCTGGGCGACAGCTCCCACAGCAACTCCATCTCTACTAACTTACTCAGAACCGCATCATGATCGTCTACTGCTGATCACACAACATCTTCGTTTCTAAGTTAACTTCAACGTCCAAAATAGTAGCTTACCATCCATACGTATGTATTTCTATAAAATTCTTACGGTGTTATTCACTCACAGAAAATCCATGGCTCAACCGTCGTCTTACGCGGCTTTTCTATTTATAAAAAAAGTTGCATGTGTACATATAAGATAAACCAAATCCCACATAAACATAAACTTGGCAACTTCTGCCTGATTTTCATGAAACCGGGGTGGCATTGGCAAAAGTGAACCAATCTTGTACAGCCAGAGAGGGTCAGCCTCATACTTTCTATTGCAACTTAGATTATATACCCAATGTAGAAAACCAAAAAATGTAAGCAAGCTTAAACGCTCATCAGAAATGCTGTATTAGTATCCATACCTATTTTTTTTTTTGCAAAACGGAATGGTTGAGTCAAACGTCAACGGGGTTATTCTTAGACATTTTAGTCTTCGGTTGAACCGACGCTTTAACAAACTAATGATGCATTTGTATGAAGACCTGTCAATCCAAGATGGCCGCAAGTAAACAGCTGATTTGTCTTCATTCAAACATTACGAAATTCGGTAGGTAAGAATGACCGTGCTGATGAAACTTCCAGCTCAATGCAGGCACCATTAGTTTGTCAAAGCGTGGGCTCAACTGACGACTAAAATGTCTAAGAATAGTCCCGAAAGTGTTGTAATTGTAGCCCTATTCTTCACATATTCTTACGTTATGAATAATACGTGTTGTGTGTATGTGTGAGTGTGATGCGTGTGCATGTGTGTGTGCGTACATTCATGAAACGTCTATAAATTTTCCTTATTTGTGTTTCGTTTGAATATTAGTGTACGGCCGTCACGCGTTTCCTTCGTAATCTGAATAATTTATTTATTTTCTTGCATTATTTCACGCTGAATGATTCAGTGCGTGCATTCTTGTAAATGCGAGCACACACATGTTTTCCTATCTAATCTAATGTAAGTTGCAAAGACATGTTACATTGGAGATTCACATTACATGCATTCTCACAACCAGACACGTACAAGTTCGCGCTTGCACATGCCTCATGTGAACCTACAACATAAAAACCAAATCTCCAATGGACATACACCCTGCAACTCTTGCCGTCCTTTCCTGAGACAGGGGTAACATTGGTAAAGTTAACCATTTTTACAGCATGGGTGGTCAGCCGCATACCAACCTATAAGTCAAGGAACTCGCACAAAGTATTAAAAAATACAACTTTTGCTTCTTTGTGCTTCCTTTTGACTTATTTTGTACCTTGACTTATAGGTTGTTATGCGGCTGACCATCCATGCTGTAGAAAATGGCTCACTTTGCCAATGTGACCCCTGTTTCAGGGAAGGTCGGCAGGAGTTGCAGGGTGTATGTTCATTTGGGATTCGGGTTTTTATATTGTAGGACTACATGTGGCATGTTTAAGCGCGAACTTTAACATGTCTGTTTTGTGAAAATGCATATAATGTGAATCTCTAATGTTACTTATATTTTGCAACTTAGATTAGATTAGATTAGATTTTGACAAGCTGCATCCTGGAATGCTGGATGGACCCATGGCGACCGGCCTTTGGTAAAGGCGGATTATTTTTTCTTATTGTACCCACTTGCAATGACCTTGCAATCACAATTTTGAAGCGTTAACCACTACACTATCGACCGTTCATAATATATGGCCCATTTTCACATGGAGTATAGGTCAAAATGGGGCTGACACAAATCTTGTAGATTGGAACCTTTCTGTATGTGAGCATGCATTACTTTCTTCATATGCTGTCGCTGGTATGATTTATTAGTTGATAAGCACTAAAATTTTCGTTATTGAAACAAGCGCAAGATTTAACCCCGCCCGCGCCGTGTCCTATCAACAATAACTTTTACCCTGGTTCAACAGATGTCATTCGGTAATTATTAATTAATAATTTAATATTGAAACATTAATTGAGCATTTTCATACCTGTTTCAGGCTAAATGAAATAGGTTGGTGAATTGTATTTCTCTACACAAATCTATTAAAAAAATATGTATTGATATGTCACTATCTGGTAATAAAGACCCAGTTTACCTCTCACATATAATCCTTGAAAAAACCCGACGCGCTGATTGGCCGGTGTTCGGCGACGCACCGGGCAGATCAATCCTTAGCTGTTATAATTAAAGTGTATTATTCTATTGTCTTATCGAAAATTGTCTGAATTGTAAATGCAAAAACATATCAAAAAGAAAAGTAAGCCGTATCAGTCGAAGTCACTAGAATTCTTTTTGCAAGAGTAGATGAAACAATGGCAAATATTGTGTTCTGGAATTCTCTGTCCGGGCAGACAGCGTCAGAGGAACAAGACGAGGAGTGAAGCCTGGGTGAGAAGATGGCAGAAGGGGTGGTGGGGGATTAGAGGAGGGGGAGGCACACCCTCGTGATATGGGAGGGGAGAGGCTTGGAGCAAGCATTAGTCCAAACAGGGAGAAGAAAGAAAAATAACAGCTACCACATCTAAATCTAAATCTAAGCTGCAAAGATATACATCATTTAAGATTCATATTAAACGCATTCCCACAAGTAGACATGTATAACATGTGGACTTACAATATAAAAACCCAATCTCAAATGAGCATAAGCCCTGCAACTCTTGATTGATTGATTGATTACGGATGATTTATTTCCTGTGGCACCATTTAATGGTCCAGGAACATCTCAAGGGCGCCATGGCTTCTCAGTGTCTTCAGTCCCTTTCTGAAGGTGGTGGTAGGCTGATTCGCGCGAACACCGACGGGCAAATTGTTCCAGGCAACCGACCCAAATTTTATGTATTCGCTTTATTGGGTTTCCCATGTGGCGAGTGGAACGTATTTATTTTGAAAAGAATGGAGGCCGGCCTTACGCCAACCACTTCAGTTAAAGTGAGGGTTTCCCAGCTCCCGAGGGGGCTGGTACTCATTTCTTTTGAAGGTCTGTATTTTATTTTGGGGGTTGAGATAAACACCGAAACGGGAAATCATTTCTGATACCCTCGGTTGGATTCAAACCCGAGCTCACGGCATGAAATGCAAGCGCTCTACGAACTGAACTATAGACCGGACTATTTAGTTTTTAATCGTTTTCTCTTTGATATCTTAGACGCGAGGAGTAAGGAATGCTTCCAAAACTCTGGGGGAGAGAATAGTCACGGCTAAAAAGACACAACAGCAGCGGCGGTCGCAAGGGGGTAGAGTAAAGGGGAGCATAAGGGGGGCGCCATAAAGGTGCGTAATGGGCGTCCACTCGGAGGAGTCGGTGGCGCACTCTAGGCGGCATCGATTAGCGGCGAGGGGGCGGAAAAGTGGGCGGAAGAATGCGCCCCCCAAAACCTCCCCCACTCGGATCAATCTCGCGGGACCTGCCGAAGTCTATTCAAATTGCTCAGCAACGCTCGGAGCGACATCGCGACGCTCGGAACGAAGCAAATCCTGGAAAGTTTCACCAAAAAATGCATAGAAATCTATACTGGCAACAGAGTTGCTGTATTTTTTTTTAATAAACGCGATGTTTGAGTGTGAAGGTGATTTTTTAAACTTGAGGTACAGGAAATCAGGACGGACCCATTGTGCACCGAGAATAACATATTTGCTTTTGAAAACACATTTAAGTACACGCGATTTCATTCTGAAACATGTTTTCAATGAATATTTAGACGACGTATTTGCATACATATGTAAAAGATCTTCAAATGGGAACACGATAAAAAAATCGTTTTACTTACCTAATCATTTTCTTTTTTGTGTGAGATAAGAATTTACAATTGTATCAGCGCAACGCAGCGTCTTGACGTCGCGAAAGCATGTTTTGAATTGATGGTTAAAAGCTGCCGCATCTGCTTTTATACTGTTTTACGCCGCTAGATTTCTCGTTTGCTCCTGCCAACCAATCAGAGTGCGCTAAACTGTGAACCTCAGCGGATAGCGACATTCGTCAGTAATAGTGCGCTTTGGCAACAATGTGAATCAGGGTTTAAAAAACGGATATATACTTAATTGACATAAAACTTAGTCGACATTAATTAAAGTAGGTATATTTGTGATCGATATCAAAAATTTCAATCTCATTTCCAAACAATCTAGTTATAAATTTATTGCCTCATTTTAAAAACTAGAAAAATCAAACGTTAAATTATTCAATCGCCGAAAATTAGGCTTCACAGAATATCAATAAATTACCAGATTATCGGCGGACGGATATTGGAAACTAATTATGCAAAATTATCAAAATATTTCGCATGAAAAAATGTATAAGCGCTCTGAACGATAACAAATAAATACAGATACTTTATTGATATATTTATGTGACGTTGTTTATTGCAACGCTGGTATTTGAGTTAATTTCACAAAAATATCGTCCCCTCCGACGTAGAGTATCGTATCTTCAAAAGCACGATTACTCACCGTTTAGAGTTTTCTTTAATTTCCCTTTTAGCCCAGCCATCATTGCGCAAGAAGTGCCCAATACCTCTAAATATGTCTTCCCTTTGTTCTATCCGTGTATATTCCTTTATTTTACTCGGCATTCATCACTCTCTTCATGCGTATTCTTCCCTTTTCTCACTCTGCATTTTCCAGTCACTTGCAATCTCGTTTATTACCAATCCAATTTTTCTTTGTTTTTCCCCTTCCATGATCACCTTTGACATCCTCTTTCTTTGAGTGCCACTTCGAACGAAGATCATTATGATTATTCTTACTTAAGATGCTGCAGATTTAACTATAAATTTGATGTTTTTGTTAGACCATTCAACTCTGATGTCCTTCGGCGTCCTTGAGTTCTTCTCCCTCAATCTTTCATTATATGTAAGATGGTGAAGGCGGTTTTTCTCATTTCATACCTTGACAATGTCACTCCTGTTTCAGGGAAGGTCGGAAAGAGCTACATGGCTTATCTTCATTTGAGATTCGGTTTTTATAGCGTAGGTCCACCCGCGGCATGTGTAAGCGCAAACTTATACATGTCTGCTTATGATAATGCATGTAATATGAAGCTTAAATGTGATAAATCTTTGCAATTTTGATTACAGATGATGAAGCCATATATTCTATTACGAATATATAGTTTTGTGTTATGGTTTGTTTGTGTTAAAGTCTGTGAAGTCTCTCTAAAAAAAATATATGTTAGGTAGGTACTTGTATAATTTGTACTGTTGTAGTATTTGGTCGGATGGTCTAGTAAATTATCGCATGTACAAACTCGCAATGATTCGATAATGATCCTTATTTTTGCTATAAAATAAAGACCAAAGCTCCCTGTAGCGTGGCAGACAATCGGTCGTTGGATGGTGCAAGTATAAATGTATGTAAAGTAAATAGAAGATTAACATAGGTGTACATCGTAGGTAGTAATAGTTATTATAGCATTATGTCAAAAGTGGATTAATATACATAGGTGTGCACCGTAGGTAGCAATAATTATAGACCTAAGAAATCTAGAAATTAAATGATCCTTTTGTAGTCTTGAACTTGGTAGAATGTACGCGAATGTGCTAGCAAAATTAGTCACTGGAAAGTACTGTCTGTGAAGTACATAAGGCGTAGAATTGAGTGCGCAAATAAAGTACAAATAAAGATCCTGAAAGAAGACCTGTATGTTTTATTTTAGAGACTTTTCGAACCAAAAACATTACAGTATCTAAAATAAATTGTGTAAAATCCACAAAAAATATTACGTAAATCGCCAACTTTTGGGTCACGAGTCTTTACTTTAAACGTGTTAATATTCATTCAGACAAATTGTCAACGTAAATCTCAGAGTTTCGCTTTGTCGTCAATGTATATTCGATCGCCCAGCGTCTCGTCTAAGCGACTGTCATTTGAATACAATATCTCGGTTATGAATATTTATTTGTTGTATACAAATGAGCGTTATTCACTTGTCCCTCGTGACGTTGATTCATCGTCAGGCGACGCTAATGCTCCCCTCCAGGTAAGGCGGTCCTTAATTAACTACCAAACCAAGGTTGCTAATAACAATGTATGTGTTATGAAAGACTGTCATTCAATAGTCTATTTTATAAATTGTTGTTATAAAATGTTAAAAATGTTATAAATTGTAAGAGAAGAATGTGGTGCAAGAGAAAGTGTGAAAGTGAAGATTAAAAGAAGTTTGTTAAGATGGTTTGGGCATATGGAGAGAATGAATGAGGAAAGACTGACGAAGAAAGTATATGTTGGTAGAATAGATGGATGTCGTGGTAGAGGAAGACCGAGAAAGGTATGGATGGACCAAATATCCGAAATTGCGAATGAATGGAATATCCAGAGTCATAATAAAAGAAGAGCCTGTATGAAGAAAATTATGACTCTGGAGGAAATGAAAGAAGTATGTAAGGACAGAAAGAAATGGCGGTTGATCTGTAATGTTGGCGGCTAGGGTTTATTAAATTGGAATTTGTTTTTATTTGTAAATGGATATTTTGTATTTGGATATTATTATTTAGTGATGTATAAAATGTAATTTGTCGTGTGTGTGTGTTCCTTGACTTATAGGTTGGTATGCGGCTGACCACCCATGCTGTAAAAATGGTTCACTTTGCCAATGTCACCCCTGTCTCAGGGAAGGACGGCAAGAGTTGCAGGGTGTATGTCCATTTGAGATTTGGTTTTTATGTTGTAGGTTTACATGAGGCATGTGCAAGCGCGAACTTGTACGTGTCTGGTTGTGAGAATGCATGTAATGTGATTCTCCAATGTAACATATCTTTGCAACTTAGATTAGATTAGATTAGATTAGTTTCGTTTTGATTTGGTTTTCATGCTCAAGTAATCTACTATCTCTCTAAATAGCTGAACTTCGGCCCCACAAAATAGATGTCACTTTCCGCCAAAATAGATAGATCTATGATCTAAATACAGACAAAGAAGAAGAAGTTATTTTCGTCTATAAAACTATCAAATACAGAAGCTTATCTCAATTATGGGGAAAACGTTTAGAAGATCCAGCTTCGATGTATGTCACCCCTGTTTCAGGGAAGGACGGCAAGAGTTGCAGGGTGTATTTCCATTTGAGATTTGGTTTTTATGTTGTAGGTTCACGTGAGGCATGTGCAAGCGCGAACTTGTACGTGTCTAGTTGTTGGAATGCATGTAATGTGAATCTCCAATGTAACATATCTTTGCAACTAAGATTAGATTAGATGAACCACGGCAACAGATCCAGGAAAGAAACCATCAAATGTCAAACACTACTATTGTAACTGTCCGGTCGATAGCTCAGTTAATAAAAATTCGAGAGTTCAGGTTGGAATCCCATTGAGGATGTCAGAATTGATTTCCCGTTTGGGTGTTTATTTCAAACTCAAAATAAAATACCGGAAAGGTTTTTTATACTCTTGAGGTATGATTCACACAAAAACAGTGCTCGCCGAATAAATCATCCTCAAAGAATATAATGACAATAAATATCGAGACTAGAGCCTACAAAGTCAGAACCAAGAACCGTCGTAAGACTTGAGAGAGAGAGTACAGCGGACTATAGCAGGGAAGACTATCAGCAATAGAGTCAGAAACTCTAAATTAAGAGAGACCAGTACCCTGAGTACGAGTTGCAAAACTTGAGTAAAGTTTACTGAAAGTATTAAAGCGTGGTTTTTCTCAAAATCTGCCGTTTTTGTTTGTTTGAACTTGATTTTCTTCATCCCTGTAACTCTTTTGCTAAGACCATAAAGTGTAAGAAACCAAAACCGCAGATTTTGCGGAAAATTGCTCTTTAATACTTTCCGTAAACTTTACTTTTCAAGTTTTGCAACTCGTACTAAGGGTGTTAGACAGAGGGCATCGTGAGATGGGGTAGAAAAAGGCGGCTGTATTGGAAGGATCACGGCAAGATTTACTCAACCTTCACAAGAAATGAGTACCAGCTCCCTCGGAAACTGGGAACCCTAAAGAGGTTCGTGTAAGGCCAGCCCACTTACTTGTTAAAAAAAACAATAAACAGCCTCGTTTTTTAGATTCATTTCACACTCAAATAAATAGAAGTAACTTGGGATTGTTAACAATGTTAACCTTTAGCACATTTGGTCATTGTATTTTGCGCCGTGCGGAGGCACACGGAGCAGGGATCTACAAGCTACCCTGATCCTAATTCATCCCACTACTATTGCCCCCCATCCCTTTCGGTCGGCCATAAATTAAAACACCCTTAAAACACAAAACATTTCGCGTCACACGCTCTCGAGATAGCGAGCCCCTCCGCCTTGCCCCCTCCCACCCCCTCACACATCACAGGGTAGCTGGGAGGTAGCTAGGGGGTAGCTAGAGGGTAAGTAATGCAACGCAACCAAGCTACACATATAGTGTAGCTTCGCGCTGCGTTATTCCCGAAGGGTTCGCATGTGGCGAGTGGAACCTATTTCTTTTTACAGGTAAGGGGGCCGGCCTTACGCCAACCACTTCAGTTGAAGTGGGGGCTTCCCAGCTCCCGAGAGGGCTGGTACTCATTTCTTGTGAAGGCTGAGTAAACCTTGCCGGTCTTTTTTTTTGGGGTTTGAAATAAACACCGAAACGGGAAATCATTTCTGACACCTTCGGTGGGATTCGAACCCGAGCTCACGGCATGTAATGCAAGCACTCTACCAACTGAGCTATCGACCGGACTAGGAGGTAACTAGACGGTAGCTAGAGGGTAGCTAGAGGGTAGCTAGAGGGTAGCTAGAGGGTAGCTAGAAGGTAGCTAGAGGTTAGCTAGAGGGTAGCTTGAGGTAACTAGAGGGTAGCTAGATGGTAGCTTAAAGGTAGTAGCGGCTCAAAAGTACATTCCTTGATTAATAAATTGGTATGAGGCTGACCACCCATACTGTACAAAAATGTTAAGGCTAAAAGATAGCTGGAGTCTTCATCTAGGAATCCATAGGCTGATAAATAATCTTTCAGGCAAAACGCGGTAAGGAGTTGCGTTTCGCTTTTTCTAAGGGTGACGACACATGACAGATCGACACAGTGATAAAACGACACACGAAAGAATGACACATGACAGAACGACACATGACAGAACGACATAGTGACAAAACGACACATGATTAGACGACACATGACATAAGGTCACATGACGTAACGTCACATGAAAAAACCTTACATGGCAGAACGACATGTGATGTTTTGTCAAAGTGATGTTTTTTCATGTGATGTACTGTCATTGTGTCGTTCTGTCATGTGTCGTTCTGTCATGTCTCGTTTTGTCACTGTGTCGTTCTGCCATGCAACCACAAGAAGCCGCCCCTGCTTCTTGGGCGGCAGTTCTTCGGAAAATCATAATATCCGCCCCGTTTGATTATGATTTGCCGGCGCTCTCTGACGGCATCGCCATGCAGGAATACAAACACGCTGTCGGTGAAATGTAGAGACTCTATGTGATGCTCGCTCCTGAATAAATGAGGGCTCGGCTGCGAAGATTTTCATTCCGGCGAAAAACCCCATCCAGGGGCGAACATTCCACTCGCAATGTATTCCAGATATGTGCTGTCAATGCTTGGCTGGAATTTTGTAGATTGTATTCCTTGACTTACAGGTTGATATGAGGCAAACTACCCATACTGTAAAAAATGGTTCACTTTGCCAATGTCACCCCTGTGTCTGGGAAGGTCGACAAAATTTGTAGGGCTAATGTTTATTTGAGGTTTGGGTTTTATTTTTAAGTACACATTCAGTATTTGTAAGCGCGAACTACACGTGTTTGTTTGTGGGCAGTCAACGACGTTAGCCATGTTGAAAGCACCGGTTCCCATAGATCACCGAAGTTAAGCAACATTGGGCGCGGACAGTACTTGGATGGGTGACCGCTCAGGTACACCGCGTGTCGTTGGCATCTTGGACCGGTCCGTAGTCCGTAGTGGCAACACTTCGGACTCGTAAATGGAAGGTTGTGGATTCGGATCCCGGCGGAGCACACAAAATATACCATTCATATTTCGAATGTGCTCTTCGCTGAGTTGAAAAATTCATAAATCTTTACCAAAGACCGGTCACTGAAAGGTCCATCCAACCTTACAACAACTGGGTCTTGCTTGAGAATTGGCGCTTTCTACAGCGACGACCAAGCTCGCAGAGGGCTCTTGAGGTGTGATACACACAAAAACAGCGCTCACCAAATAAATCATCCTAATATTATTATTATTATTATGCATCTGAGAGCTTTAAATGAATATATCCTTGCAACTTAGATTATAGTATAAAATCGATTCCTTAAAGGTTAAACTGAATAAGAGATTGGCATCGATAATCTAAGATGCAAAGGTATTGTTAGGTGTTCTACCCACACTATCATACATGTATAGATGAGCGTAGATACTTTAATTTCATAGTTCGTAACAGTGTATTACATTTAAGATTCATATTAAATGGATTCACATAAGCAGACACGTATAAGTTCGCGTTAATCAGCCGCACAGTGGACATACAAAATAAGAACTCAAATCTTAAATGAATATAAACACTGCATCTCTTGCAGATCTTCTCTGAAACATGGATGACATTGGCAAAGTGAACCAAATGAGCATGACTGGAAAAACTCAGTTTTAACTTTTTTTGACAATTTTTTTGTGCTACTTGACTGATAGGTTATTATGAGGCTGTCCCCCGTGCAGTAAAAATTGGTTCACTTTTTCCAATGCCACTCCGGTTTGTGGGAAAGACAGCAGGAGTTGCAAGGTTTGTTTATTTGTATGCACACTTGCAGAATGCAGCCTGTCTGTGGGCATGTATTTAATATAAACCTTAATTTTTAACATATCTTTGCAGCTTAGATAATATAATGTAGAGATGTACGGTGGAAATGAAGCATTTGAAAAGCATGACAGGTAAAACTCTTAAGGATAGAGTTAGGAATGAATGGGTGAAGAAAGAATGTAAGTTGAAAGAGGATGTGAAAGTTTAGGTACAAAATAATGTGATGAGATAGTCTAGTGTCCTCTTGAAAATGACGTGAGAAAGTCGAAAGTACTCGAGGTGAAATAAACACTCTGTTTTTTTTTCATATTTATAATTCCTCATATATAATAATCTATAATCTAAGTTGCAAGGATATATTCATTTAAAGCTCTCAGATGTATGCCCACAAACCAACAAGTGTAGTTCGCGCTTACAAATGCTGAATGTGTACTTACAAATAAAATCCAAACCTCAAATGAACATAAGCCCCACAACTTTTGCCGACCTTCCCTGAAACAGGGGTGACATTGGCAAAGTGAACCATTTTTTACAGTATGGGTGGTCAGCCTCATACCAACCTATAAGTCAAGTCATATGAGATACATATTTTGGGCATGTGGAAAGAATGAATGATGATAGACTAACCAAGTACATATACAGAGAAAAAAAGGTAAGGGACGACCGAGAAAAGTATGGAGTGATCAGATCGAGGGGATTGTAAAAAAATGGGATATACAAAGTGTATGATGCATGAAGAAGGTGATGGGATATGAATGAATTGAAAGAGGTATGTAAGGATACGAAGGAATGGAGGCATCTCTGCAGATGCTCTGGCTACCCCTAGCGGAACGGTGACAGAGCTACAGTTACAGTTACAGCGATGATAATTCAGACTTATTTCCACGCAACTTTGCAGGTTAACCTATCTGCGTTTGAAAGCCTTTTAGCGCGCGCTTGTAAGTTGGCCCCCCAGTTGTGATTTTGGCGGGACATCAGGTAGGGGCGTCATATTAGCCAGAATTACGGGCGTCACGCACACATCGAAAACAAACGTTAGTAAGAGAGTACACGTAGACTTACCAAGGAGTCAGGAGAGAAAATTTATGTTATTTTAAAATAACATAGAAAGAACAATCTCGAAGTGAACAGTGTGTTTTGTGGGCCGAACGGAGCCGAACGGTCACGTAAGCGGCCGAACTGCACCGTGCGAACTAATCGGACCGTCGCTCATCAGTTCTTGGCAGGATGTGAGCAGGGTCAGACGTCGGCGACCAAGCACCAAGTGGTGCAAGAGGGGGCATTACCATGGAGCTCCCTCCTCCCCATCTACTTGGATTTCCTGCCAGCAAGGCACCCACCTAGTGGACCAGAGACGTTCATAGGAGCGCCCACCCAGGGGCTCCAACGTGTGGAGGCGTCCGCCTCGTGAGCCGCCGCTAGCCTGGAGCGCTGCCCCAGGCCTATCCTGCCAGGTACATCCTGGAAGAAGGTACCTTTCATTTTGAACAAAAACTGACGTCACGAAAACTGAGAGAAAAAAACAATCTTGACCGGTCCGTAGTCCAGTGGCAACATTTCGAACTCGCAAATGGAAGGTTGTGGATTCGGATCCCGGCGGAGCACAAAAAATATACCATTTATATTTCCAAATATGCTCTTCGCTGGGTTGAACAAAATCATAAAACCTTTACCAAAGACCGGTCACTAAAGGTCCATCCAGCCTTACAGCAACTGGGTCTTGCTTAAGTATTGGCACTTTGTAGCGACGACCAAGCTCGTACACCTCTGCGGCACTACAACAAGTGTCATAGACCCCTAGAGTCTCTAGAATCTAGAGAGCCTCCCGAACAGGATTTCTGAAAAAAAAAAAATGTTACCTATATAAAGTCAGCTAGTGTAGACTCGTCTGTCATATTTTAATTTAGATTTGAAATGATAGAAGTATGTGAAGATCGAAAATAATGGCGGTTGATCTGTAATGTTGGCGACTATGGCTAAGTCTTTGAAGTTTTCAATTCCATTTTTTTCTAGATGTTTTGTAAATTTTAATTTTGTTGTTTTTGCTTAGTGCTTGTTTGTTTTATCGATGTAATTAATTGTTTGTATCCCTTGTCTTATAGGCCACACTGTAAAATAATGGTTCACTTTGCCAATGTCACTTCTTTTTCAGGGAAGGTCGGAAAGAGTTGCAGTGCTTTTTATGTTGTAAGTCCACATGCGGCATGTGTTACTTACTCGCGTCTGTTTATGGGCATGCATTTGATATGACCCTTAAATGTGAATATATCTCTGCAACTTAGATTATAGAAGTAGTTCTTTTCTATACTCACTCTTTTATGAGTCAATGCAGTGTATATAGATAATACTGCGTCCGCATTGCAAATATATGTACGAAGAGAGAGCGAGCATTCCGCTAATCCCCAAGTTATCATAAATTGTCACTTTATGACATCCGAAATGAGAACACCCCCTCCCCCTCCATACTAGGGGATGGGCTGGAGGCCGGAGGGGTGGTGGGATAGAAGGGGGTGGGAGGCTCGCTTATTATTCTTTAATGTAATATATACCCACCCCCCTTGGGGAGAATATTAGAGCTTAAAATAAATACAAGTTATCAAAAAATAGAAACATGCAGGCGGGCAAATATTAATTGCGAAATTAAATTATTGCCACCCTGAATCTAATTTATATATTTGACCATAAAAACAGATTTCATATTATATTCAAATGCAATATGAAAGCTTTTGCGCTTTGGACGCAATGGGAGGAGTAAAATGCCTTTTTATTTTTCTAAATTTAGAAAATATAATATTTAGAAAAAAAAAACAAATCAAGAGCAGACCAGGATTAAGGGCGGTTCGAGCGGTGAGGCCGAACCAGGGCCCCCGGTGCTAAGGGGCACCCAAGACGTTTTACATAATACCCTTCAAAGAAAATTAAAGTTGGATCAGATTCAGAATTCAGTACTCATATTAGTATTAGTTTAGTTAGCATTAAGTATGGGTTTTTTATGATAGCGCGAGGATGAAGGGGAAGAGGGAGAAGGGTGTTGGGGATCCCCATGACTTTCCCTGCACCAGGGCCACCAGTGGGCTCAATCCGGGCCTGTCCAAGACACCCAAGGACATCATTGATGTAGTACCTATGTATAAAATACAAGGTCTGCTTAACTGTATTTAAGTCCTCGCAGAACATTGCGCCACTGTATGTCTCAGAGCTATGTTTGGTGGGCACAGTATAGAGCGTAGGCGGGGAACTTTGAGATCTGCATGCAGTACTGCTGTGAATAGACTCAGGGTTACCTGCAGAAGCAACATGGCAAATTATTTAGAGCGTGCCTTTTGCATCGCCAGCCCTCTGCTGTGAAATGCCTCACCAGACGAGCTGAGAGCTGTGGAGAGTGCAAATGCTTTTAAGTCAGGATTGAAGACATGTCTGATGGCTCTGCAGTGCCCTTGCGGTGGACTCACAAATCGGCACTAAAAATATTGTCAAATTATTATTATTACCAAATTATAATGCATTTAGCACATGAATTGGCATAGACAAAATTGTAACGCTGGTTATCTAAGGAAAAGGCAAACATTTCTTTTACGTTGGTTACTTACTTATATTCCTTGACTTATAGGTTGGTATGAGGCTGACCACCCATACTGTAAAAAATGGTTCACTTTGCCAATGTTACCCCTGTTTCAGGGAAGGTCGGCAAAAGTTGTGGGGCTTATGTTCATTTGAGGTTTGGATTTTATTTGTAAGTACACATTCAGCATTTGTAAGCGCGAACTACACTTGTTGGTTTGTGGGCTTACATCTGAGAGCTTTAAATGAATATATCCTTGCAACTTAGATTATAGATTATAGATTATAGACTTAGATTAGACTAAAGCCTGTTGTCCATACACGTATGACATTTGCGTGCCGAGATAAAAGTTCTAGATTCAAAATTGTCCGTTGTCCTTACAAAAAGGTACTCAAACAAAAAAATAACCATGATAAAGGGTCTGATGACCGATCCGTAGTCTAGTGATTAACGCTGTTGTCTCGTAATCGGAAGCTCGTCAGTTCTATTCCAGTAAGAGCCAAAAAATATCATTTAATTATCAAATTGTTCACTTCGCTAGGTTTAAAAATTCAAAACCAAATACCGGACTCAAACGTCCATCCAGCCTTACAGTAGCTGGAACTTTCTTGAGTAAATTATTATCATTCAAAATCAAATTTTGAATACTAAAAATTCCAATCAATGGAAGGAGACGGTTCACTTATTTGTACAGATATAAAATTTGAAGTGTTTGTTATTTTCATCTGTGGATTATTATCTGTCAAAACTTGAAAGAATGGAGCGAGAAAAGCGTGCAGTATGCCTACATACCGTTGAGTAATAACATAGAGGAGCAGAAACTAATTTATTGCATTGATACATACTATAGCCCACATTTGTCTCAGTGCTGTCAAACGTTGCAATGGTAAAGTCATACTAAACATGTTTTTACTTGTCAAATTCTATGATTTCTTGATTTCTACATTTTGATTTTTGACACCCAATTTTATAACACATGCCATAATGTCTTAAAACAATGTTTTTTTCCTTTGAAATTCGTCAATTTTATCGACCACAAGATTTATAACGCATGCGTACTATGTTCGGACTGGTTCGGACGCACGCTGCAATGTTGCCACCCTTCTAAAAACATTTTTACATTCACCCGAGTTGTTTTTTTAACACGCGGAAATGCAACTGTAAAGTTATTTGTTTTCTTTCTTACTAAGGATCATTTTTGTATGTAAGTTGTACAAGTGGAGCTATTGCGACATCTATGAATGCATCATCGAAGGTCGATAAATGTACCTACAACCTTCGACCTCGAGCTTCTTCTTCGTGTCAGCTTCACATCGTATTGGCCCAGTAACGAGCAATGTCTACAGCTCTTTGATTTCCCGCAAAGAGATCATCCATGGAGCACCTTGTCTGACAGGAGGGACAACACTGCAGGTGCTCCATAGTTTGCTGAACCCACACTCACATAGTGTAGAGTTCTTCCGTCCCAGAAATCCCCAGGTCAACATATCATGACCTCGAGCAAAAGACAACAATTCATCAGTTGGTGTTTCTTCTTCGTAGAAGACACACGCCTCCTGAAGACGTCGGATCTCTGACGACACCTAGAAAAAATCGTTTTTCTCTTTCCACGGTCAGTAACATCCGTTAAATATAATAAAATAAGTTGAAACAGATGCATAGTGTCTATTTTCGTTAAAATAATTTCTATTTCACAGATATCATAAGTCGATGCTATATACTCGTACAGTGTTATTGTAATAATTTCGCGTTGCTGTGATCAGAAGAATTGACATCGGATGTAAAGGCACAACAAAGAAGGCTCAGCTGTTCGTGGTTGAAGGCATTTCAATTAGACTCCCCCTGCCTCCTCCCACCACCCACTGCTTCATCCCCTCACCACCCATCTGCAGCAGGACGTCCCAATCACCCATAAAGGCGCAGATACGAACTAAACAGCATCGCAGTTGTGATGAATTTACATTCAATTAAAAAAAAAATACTCTTTTGAATATGCCATTGTGTATTTGTAATTATAATAACTACAAAGTTAAAAAAAAATGGATATTAGACGGGCCGTTATAAGGTGTAATGAACATGAGTTAAACCTATAGACATTCTCGAGGACTTGGGCACAATTTATCTGGATTTGAGGAATAACAACTTCTTATCAATTGTGTCACCACCCCTTAATTGATGATACTTAAAATAATCTGGTACTTTATTGTATCTTTTTTGCAGAAATAAGTAAATTTGAAAACACTGTTCCTTCTCGTCCAGTTCATCCTCAGTCGTCGTACAGAGAGGGTGTCTCCTGAAGATGTTGACCAACGAAACGCCAAGAGTACTGAGGTTCTCCACTAACGGATCATTCACCGGAATTTTACAAATATAGGGATTTGAACGAAAAATAGGGATGGGGCGAGAAATTCTCAGTCAAAGATCTTTGATACCGGCAGCTTTCTTGACGGCGGTCCTGTACGCCTATTCTCTTCAACCACCTTGCTTACAGCCAGGACAGATCCACCCCCATACACTCCCGTACACCCCCAAGTCACCCCCACACACCCCCAACACACCCCCACGACACCGCGGCCGCTCTTACGCGCATTCAATCAATTTCTGATGGAAAAAATAATGACGCGTCACTTGGCTAGGCGGCGCCCACGTGAGCTTAGCGCCATTGCAAACAATTACTTTTTGCGCGCGCAAAGATGATGGATTAACAGCACCTGTCTTAGAGCGGGAAACTGCTCTCAATTTGCGCGCCCTACCGCGGGAACAACGCAGAGGAGCAAACATGCAAGAGTGGCGGCCAACTCGGCGCTTGTGCTCACAATCATTTCAAAAGAAAATCAGTTTTTTTTTTTTTTAAGAAATCCTGCGCGGGAGACTCCCTAGATTCTAAAGACTCTAGGGGTCTATGACACTTGTTGTAGTGCCGCAGAGGTGTACGAGCTTGGTCGTCGCTACAAAGCGCCAATACTCAAGCAAGACCCAGTTGCTGTAAGGCTGGATGGACCTTTGGTGACCGGTCATTGGTAAAGGTTTATGAATTTTTCAACCCAGCGAAGAGCGCATTCGAAATATAAATGGTATATTTTTGTGCTCCGCCGGGATCCGAATCCACAACCTTCCATTTACGAGTCCAAAGTGTTGCCACTACGGACTACGGACCGGTCCAAGGTGCCAACGACACGCGGTGTACCTGAGCGGTTACCCATCCAAGTACTGTCCACGCCCAATGTTGCTTAACTTCGGTGATCTATGGGAACCGGTGCTTTCAACATGGTAACGTCGTTGACTGTGGACTTCAGAGGAAGATGATTATAATAATGATGATTTGATGATTTCTTTATAGCGCCGTTTCGTGATGTAGTCACTCCAATGGCGCTTTTGCAAACGATGCCAGAAATTTGCTTGTCTTCAGTGCATTCCGGAACTTTCCATGGTCCTCTAGCTCTCTCACATGATGTGGCAGGTGGTTCCAGGCCAGAGGACCAGCAACTGCAAATGCACGCTCTCCAAAGAAAAGAGGGATTCGTGAAAGCTTTTGTTTGGAGAAATAATTTATTGGCTCAGTGGGTAGAGTGCTTGCATTTCATGCCGAGAGTTCCAAATACCAAGACTTCATGATTAGTAAGGAAGTCCATAGAAGAGGTGTTGCAGGAAATAGAAGTAAGAAGAGAGCTTATAAGTCACATTTCAAAGATGAAAACCAATCTAAAATGACACTGGTGTAGACATAACACATTTTTAGCTACGTGTTTGAAAGAAAAGTCTCGGGATCTATCTGCAAAGATATATTAACATTTAAGGCTCACATTAAATGCATGCCCGCAGACAGGCACATGTAGGTTTACGCCTACACATTCTACATGTGTGCATACAAATAAACAAAGCCCTATATTAACATAAACCTTGCAACTCCTGTCGTCTTTCCCTGAAACTGGGTTGGCATTGGCAAAAGTGAACCAATTATTACTGCACCGGGGGTCAGCCTCATATCAGTCAAGGATGATGAATAATAATTATTTGCAACGCAGGGAATCAAACCCATGACCTTATTGTTTCAATTCCAACACGTTAACCACTAGACTACGGACCTGACAACCGTAAATAGGTTGAAATTTTTTATCTGCAACAAAACAAAATGCAAAGAAAGTAGTAGATTATGATTACACATGAGATTTTTAATTAACGTAATTTTAGAATTCGGTGAAACTGTTGACGTTCACTGGCTTCGATCTCGCAGCATCTATCGTTCACCTTATTGAAAAATTAGCGCCAAGTTGACGAGAGGAAATTGGTTACATCACTCCGCCGGCACATTCTTCCCGCCTTTTTCATGACTTTATAAAACAAGCAACCCCACATACTTACCCAACTTCTTCTATCCCCATATTGATTATTATCAACCAGCTCGTGTAAGGTCTTTACATGTAATATATTTCAATTTAAAAATTCTAGCAAAATGTTTTACGCCACCATATTTTTTTTGGCCATAGGTACATATCAACTTAATTATACTCAGGTTCAGGTTTGCCGATAGCTCAGTTGTTAGAGTGCTTGCATTTCATGCCGAGAGCTCGGGTGCGAATCACACCGAGGGTGTCTTAATTCCCATTTCTGTGTTTATTTCAAACCCCAAATTAAAATACCGTCAAGGCTTGCACAGCCTTCACAAACAATGAGTACCAGTCCTTCTCGGGAGCTGGAAAACCCCCACTTTAACTGAAGTGGTTAGCGTAAGACTGGCCCTCTTACCTTTAAAAATAATTAGATTCCATATTATTACCATACCATTCCAATCATATCAGTTTGTTTCCTTCTTCCTCAGCCTTTCTCAGTCCACTCCTGGACGTATGCCTCCTCCAGTCCTCTCCATTCCTGTCCATCGGCCGCTGTGTTCAGTCATCATCTGCCTGCAGTTCCCTTGATGTCGTCCAACCACCTCAGTTGGGGTCTCCCCGCTCCCCGCTTGGACATCCTAAGTCGCCACTGGACGATCCTTTTCGAACATCTGGTCTTGCCTTGCGACGGGACCAGCCCAGCACCACTTTAAGCAGGCCACTCGCTGTATGACATCAGTGACACCACAGATCTTTTGGTTAAGAACCCTGTCTCTGAAACTGATTCCCAGCATCCTCATTTCAATGGCTCTTTGCATGTCCAGCTATACCGAGTGAGCCATTTTGTTTCCAAGCCATAGGTGGATATTGGAAGCACCCATGACTCAAATCATATCAATATCATCCGAAATCTTTTTTTCTGAAAGCAACACCATCTCTTGGTAAAGTCTCCAAGTAACAGTTTTTTTTTATATTGTCTTCATTAGTTTTTTTTCTGACTGTTAACTCGGTATTCGTATACTTTTAATTACGATTGATGATCCACGAAAATTGACGTACTCGTATACCGAGTGTCGTCGTAAATCTCCCGCAGCCTGTAAATCTTCCAGCGATGACGTATGAGAATTTGGCTCCATCAACCCGGCCGTAATGAGCTACAGGTAACATCAAAAAATATATATTATACATTGGAAACATTTGTACGGAGCATAAATCACCTGTACCCTAAGTATAAAACGTTTACCAAACTCCCTTCGATCGAGTAAATAAAATAAAATAGTAAAAATGTATGGAAAGTAAATCACTCACTTGGAGTGCTGTCGTATCTTCAATACATTTTTCCATTTCGATACGCTATCGTGAGGGGTTTACGTAAATGTTTCATACGAATGTGCTGGTGTACATCAACTATTCTCAAGTTTTACAAAAACTAAGCGAGCTTTTTTGACTGTGAATTGAACTATGAATACTAACTGCAGTATCCGTAGTGTGAGTTTTTAGTTTTACCTTTCTCATTGTTCATTTTTTCATACTAAAATCTATAATCTAAGTTGCAAAGATATATTGGCATTAAATGCACATATTTATTGCATGCCCACATGCAGGCACATGAAAGTTCACGGTTACACAAATATACCAAACCTCACGTGGACGTAACCCTGCAAAACCTGCCGCCTTTCCCTGAAACCGGGGTGGCATTGGCAAATGTGAACCAAGTTTGTACCTTTATTACAGACGACTCTATACTTACATTTATTTATTTATTATTTTTATAGACATTTTTTTTTTTTTTTTTTTTTACTTTTTTTGTATAGATTTATTTTTAAGGTTTTGTTGTTTTCTTATACTTAAATGTTATTTTTTACTCGTATTCCTTGACTTATAGGTTGGTGTGAGGCTGACCACCCATACTGTAAAAAATGGTTCACTTTGCCAATGTCACCCCTGTTTCAGGGAATGTCGGCAAGAGTTGCAGGGCTTATGTTCATTTGAGGTTTGGATTTTATTTGTAAGTACATAATCAGCATTTGTAAGCGCGAACTACACGTGTTTGTTTGTGGGCATACATCTGAGAGCTTTGAATGAATATATCCTTGCAACTTAGATTATAGATTATAGATTATAGACTCTATACTTAATCCTCTGTTGTCATAGCTTAGTGCTAACAAAAAAGAAATCAGTAAAGTCTTATTGATGAATGTCACAAAATGATGCATGTTTTAAGAATTTAACAAACCTACCAATAATACAGTTGTATTTTTGTCTACGGTGTTTTTTTACTACCAACTTCATGTCAATGTTTGACAGCTGCTGTATCCTACTTCCATCTTCTCTCTCGAACTCTCACAACAGCAACATGTCCGCTTGCTCTCATCCATTATAATTTTTGTAATCTGGTGTAAATTTGTGAACTTATTAATTAAATAAACAACTTCCACAAGCAGTGCAGTAATTATTTGGGTGTATTCCACGAAAAACCAGTGCCTAACCAAACCAATAGCTAAATCAGGTCTATGTATTAGCTCAAGTATTGCTCAGTAGTGTCGGTGATTACTATCAAAGTTAATCCTTTTCTAACCCAGCATAAATCACGTCTCTGCATATAGTCAGTATAGGTACAACCATTGACTTATAACATCTGTGGACTAGAAACTATTGTAATGAAAATAGACAGAAAATACCCGCGTCAACCTATTTAAATTTTAGAGTTAGACACAAAACAAATATGCTCACAGCCTGATTGTATTGTAAACAAGAAAAACTTGGGTTAAGCTGGGAAATCTTTCCAGAAACTTCATAGTTTTAAAATTCGTGTCTCCCCGAAGGGGTAAGGAAAACGGCCTTGCACTAACCACTGGAATGGATTGAATGAGTTACCGGTGTATGTGTTTTCACCCCAATTAAACCTTGCCCTTTTCAAATCCAAAATCAATCGCCATTTCCTCTCAGTGTCTCAAATCAAAGCAACGCAACACACACCACAGCACTGCGTAGCCTACGGCCCTGCAACTGGATAAGGGCATAAACTGCCACATCACCAACACCTCTGCGGCCCTACAACAAATGCCATAGATCCCTACAGTCCCTTGAATCTAGGGAGTCTCCCGCACAGGGTTCCTAAAAAAAACTCCAATTAAACGGGGGCTGGTCCTCATTTATTGTGAAGGCTGAGTTGACCTTGCCAGAATTTTATTTTGGGTTTGACATAAGTATTAAAACGGGAAATCATGACGCCCTCGGTGGGTTTCGAATTAGAATTCTCGGTATATTTTTTGTGCTCCGCCGGAAATCAAACCTATGATCTTCCGAATCCGAAGCGTTTACTGTATACCGGTCGTAGTTTTTTTTTTTAAGGAATCCTTTGCGGGAGGCTCCCCAATTTTTTAAAGTCTTGGGGGTCTATGTCACACTGGAAGGGTGCCGCAGAGGTGTTGCTGCTGTCGTTAGGCGTTGCAAGTGGCGATTGATATTGGTTTACAATCCCGTCAGCTAGTTTCGTCTCCACTAATATTGTAACTCAATGTGTGTACAACAGTGAAATTAAGATGCGAGATTACACCGCCGCCCTGAGCTCAACTCCACTGTGAATACATAAATTTATAACTTATCGCTTCATCTCCTGTTCCTCTAAATGCCGTACGCGTCAAATATCCTAATAATAGCAGTCCTACGATGTGATCATAAAATCCGTGTTCTGATAGATACACACTAATTTGTAAGGCCCAGTATTTTCAACGTTAGCATAGCGACTTTATACTGCATGAAAAGGACGCATTTAGATCAATCGTCTGGGTAGTTTTTTTTTTTTTTTTTTTAAGTAGATTTGTGGAAAGGAATTCTCAAACCCTCCTCGTACCCGTCCTGTATGTATGTGTCAGAAGGACCCACAGCACATGGACGCTCATGCAAAGCTATATATTTTCTCAAGTGGCGAAAGGCCTTCCCGTGAAGTGAAAGCAACGGCACGACAAAACAAGAACCTCTAGGTCAGAGGCGTGCCCATGACTCTAAAAGTAAATGGTTCGATGTTACTGAAGCTAATAGCATACCTCGGGTGGCACTCCTTGTGGGATTGTTGCTAGATCACGAGTAGCGTGAATAATAATACACATAATACGAAATAATAATAATTTAAATCTAAGGACAGGATTACTGTGAATCCGCTGCGGATGCAGCTTGGCAAAATGAAGCGCAAAATCGCTCAAAAGCGGAGAAATTTGATTTTGTAGCAACAAAGTCTGCGTAACCGACTGGGCCAATGGCCGGCCGTACTGCAGCAAGGAGCGCAACCCGATCAGAGTGTCGCAATGGACAGTACCATAATATATGAGACACGTCCTGGGAGCTGGCGCCGCAAGGGCACTCTGCTGATAAGATGGATGGGATACCCAGCTGGTGTAGTTTGGCTTTAAAGTTTCCGTGGCCAGTTAAAAACTGGCTGGTAAAGTGGTTCGGGACAAGCCACTTTGCAGCCAAGCGCTGCAATTCACCAACATATTTTGCCTGGCCAACACCTTCTCTAAAGGTCAGTCTCCCCTCCACTGACCCACGCCCTGTATATCCATCGCATCCGGGCATGTGTCACAGGACTCGCATGCAAAAGTTATGTGAGATGCGAGTGGCAGAAGACCCTCCGGTGAAGCTACACTTTCCCAAGTGTTTACACAAAGCAAAGGAGACTCAGAAATCACTGAAAGAGCAAAGGATGCAGACATGCGAAAGCAGAAGCTTGTGTGCATGCAATGACATCTGTTGAACCAGGGTCGAAGTTAAGGTCAGGTCAAGTAGGCCAGACGCAGATTCGAACCAACATTATTCTTTATTTTTTTCACTGTTTTAAGTCATATATCGCCACCTTAAAAAATGGATATGAATTTTTCAACCCAGCAAAGAGCATCTTTAAAAATATAAATGATATATTTTTATGCTGCGTCAGGAATCGAACCTACGACCTTACATTTACGAGTCCGAAGCGGTAACCACTACACTATGAACCGGACTAGTGAAGCTAAATTCTACATTATTGTTCTCAGATTCAGTTTTAATTTCTTGATCTTCTTTGCCGATATGAACTCGTCATTTCAAAAGAATAACTTCCCATCGATAGCTCAGAGATTCGAAACCCACGACCTTCCATTTACAAGTCCGAAGAGCTAACCACGTGACTACGAACATGTGACCGGTCCGTAGTCCAGTGGCAGCACTACGGACTCGTAAATGGAAGGTTGTGGGTTCGAATCCCGGCAGAGCACAAAAATATACCATTTATATTTTCAAATTTGCTCTTCGCTGGGTTGAAAAATTCATAAACCTTTACTAAAGACCGGTCATCAAAAGGTCCATCCAGCCTTACAGCAACCGGGTCTTACTTAAGAACTGGCGCTTTGTAGCGACGACGACTAATCTAATCTAAGTTGCAAAGATATGTTACATTGGAGATTCACGTTACATGCATTCTCACAGCCAGACACGTACAAGTTCGCGCTTGCACATGCCTCATGTGAACCTACAACATAAAAACGCCCAAGCTCGCAGAGGGCTGTTGAGGTGTGATACACAAAAACAGTGCTCTCCAAATAAATCAGCCTATTTTTTTTTAACTTGCGCTTTATATACTCCCAAAGACAGTAGTTACTAGAAGCCAATTTTGCTGGAACATTCCAGAACATAAAGCTTCCAGTAGGTACATAATTGAATGTCTCTTTCCTAGGTACCTATAATTATTACTCCAACTCTTATCCGCTATAACTAATACACCTACCTACCAGTGGCGAAGGGTGCCATACAAGCCGGCTACCATCGGCTTCCCTTTTAAAATGATGTAACAAAGTAGTTAGAAAATATAGGCACAAAGTAAAAAAATACATTTAAAACCGAAGAAACAATACGTATTTTTCCCCATTGAAACCATGCAGTCTACTTTATTATCATTTTTGCCTCATTTTAAACGGGAAACCGATGGGAATCAGCTTGTATGGCGCCCTTCGCCACTGCTACCTACCTACCTAAAATTTATATGTATTTGTTATTTACATTAAACAATATACTGGTATTTTATTTCGTGGATCGTCTATGGACTTGTGTGTACAAATAAAACCACGAATGCATGATTACAACATTGTTCAGCGAATCTTAAAAAAAACTTTGAAAAAACTTGACGACTCAATCACTGTCTGTCCTTGATTAGTGAAACCGACGGAACGTCTGTAGGTCCGGATCCTTAAGGAAACTTATCTAGTAGAACACGGCCTCCTTACTTAGGGAGAGTTGTCTATACTGGGACAATCTTATTCAGAGTTAGAGATACACACACTTTGTTCTTCCTTTCTTGAGTGATTAACTTAAATAAAGATTAAGAACAAAAGGATTTGATGGGGATCATCGCGAACACCCAGCCTCATACCTATTATCTATAATCCAAGTTCTGTAATCTAAGTAGCAAATATATATTAACATTTAAAACTCATATTAAATGCATGCCCACAAACAGACAGGTGTAAGTTCGCGCTTACAAATGCTGAATGTGTACTTACGAATCCGAACCAAACCTCAAATGAGCATACACCCTGCAACTTTTGCAGACCTTCCCTGAAACAGGGGTGTCATTGGCAGAATGAACCATTTTTTAACAGTATGGGTGGTCAGCCTCATACCAACCTATAAGTCGAGGAATACAAACAATAAATTACAGTTACCTACATATACAAAGCAAACAATCACTCAGTAAAAAAATAAAATTAAAATCTACAAAACATTGATAAAAAATGAGAATTAAAAATTTGAAAGCCTTACCCTTAACCACCAGCATTACAGGTCAACCACCATTTTTCGTTCCTTACATGTGTTGTAGCTTTTTAATTTTTTACTGTTTAATTACTTAGAATTTATTTGTTTTATATATTTGATTGTATCAATTGCATGTACTCCTTGATTGATAGGTTGGTATGCGGCTGACCACCCATACTGTAAAAAATGGTTCACTTTGCCAATGTCACCCCTGCTTCAGGGAAGGTCGGCAAGAGTTGCAGGGCTTATGTTCATTTGAGATTGGGGTTTTTATATTGTAGGTCCACATGCAGCATGTGTAAGCGCGAAATTATGCATGTCTGCTTGTGGGAATGCATTTAATATGAATCTCAAATGATACATATCTTTGCAGCTTAGATTTAGATTTAGATTTAGACATACTCCAGAGTCATAACCTTTTTCATACAAGCTCACCTTTTGTTATGACTCTGGATATCCCATTCATTCGCTTTACTTCCACATCAATACAGCAGAGAATTTCGGAGTAACTTCCTCGCAAACTCCCACAGCTTCGTGTCACTTTGTCTCTGAATACCGCCGCAGCCTCCAGCACACGTGTTTGTATCTCTCCGAGTGGCATTTGGCTTGTAAGCGAGACAGAGGTGATCGCTCAATCATCGTCCATTAGCCACTTAGTCGGGAGCAGGGGGGTGAGAAGGTTCTGGCCACCCCTAGCTGTAGCCAAGTACAAAACTTTACGTTCAAACTCACCCACAGCATTTTACCAAAAAGGATCCGGTCCGTAGTTCAGTGGTAACACTTCGGACTCTGAATGGGAAGGTTGTGGGTTCGAATCCCGGCGGAGAACAAAAAATAAACCATAATCATGTTTTCAAATTTTCTCTTTGCTGGGTTGAAAAATTCATACACTTTTACCAATGACCGGTCGCCAAAGGTCCAACCAGCCTTACAGCAGTCTGGCTTGAGAATTGGTGCTTTGTAGCGACGACGACCAAGCTCGATAAAAAGGTCGATAGCTCAATTGGTAGAATGCTTGCATTCCATGTCAAAAGCAAGTTACTTAGCATTCACAATAAATGAGAACCACCCCCCCCGGGAGCTGGGAAACCCCCACTTTAACTGAAAGTGGTTGGTGTGAGACCGGCCCCCTCGCGTGTTCCCATTCCACGACCTAAAAGGAATGTTCACTCAGAAATGCACACGGAAGTATCATACCCTAAATTTGCCGTTATTGTTTCTTACACTTTATGGTATTAGCAAAAAAGTGACAGTAATGAAAAAAATCAAGCATGTTTATTAATTTTTTATCTTAATTATAAAGTTTAAACAAAATATATAACTTAAAAATTGCGACCACAAAAAAATATTTAAAAAAATACGTTTTTTTCACTTCTGTAGCTACTTTCTCGTGTGTGCTATGTTTTGGAAATATTTTTTTTCATTCTATTTATAGAACTATACATTGTCTAGTGTAGTATCGAAACCGTTTTTTTATAATGTCAATAGTTTTTGAGTAAATATGGAAAAACTGAAACTACTTGATGAATTCAATTTTTTCCGTGTGCTTGTCTGAGTAAACATTCCTTTTAGGTCGTGGAATGGGAACACGCGGCCCCCTCACCCATAAAAATAAATAGGTCTCGAATCGCCACATGCGACTCCTTCGGAGATAACGCAGGCAAGAAGTTACACTATATGTGTAGCTTAGTTGCGTTTTTATCTACATGAATTTTTACACTTTCCTGGGATCTTTTGGTTTTTGTGTGTCATGCAAAACACCTCCTTTTGTGGTGATACAGAACGTCCGATTTTGAGTGGTCTAGTTTTTTGTAAAAACTTATTGTACAGTTCATACAAATCTAAGTTTATATTATTCCAGCCCATTACTTATACCGGTCTAGTGCTTAACACCTCGGAGTCGTGATTGGAAGGTCGTAGGTTGTATGTATTTGGTGAGCGCTATTTCTGTGTGAATCACACCTTAAGAGCCCTCTGCGAGCTAGGTGCTCGCTGTAGAAAGCAACAAATCTCAAGCAAGACCCAGTTGGTGTAAGGCTGGATGGACCGATGGTAATCGGTCTTTGGTGAAGACAGATTAATTTTTCAACACAGCGAAGAGCAAATTTTAACAATTAAATATTATTTCATGCTTCATCGGGATTAGAACCCACTGCCTTCCAATCACGAGTCCGAAGCGTTAACTACTAGACTACGGACCGGTCATATGATGATGAAGCTCTGCGGAGGCTTTAGCCACCCCTAGCGAAATGGCGATAGAGCTTAAATCACAGCTAAGAGATGCACTGATTTCTTTTGATACATGTTTTTTGGTAAACTATATGATAAAGTTTGAACGTGAAGTTTTATACTTGAGGTTTGGTGGGCGGTAGAGTGTAAGGGCGGTAAAATGTGGGGCGGGGGAGGCTAATTACCACCCACTAATCACACCTGAGGATGCCCTGATGTGATTGATATGATCTCGGGCAAAAAACACAGATTGATTATTACGTATCGGAAAATAAGCCAATCTAATCTAATCTAATCTAAGCTGCAAAGATATATATCATTTAAGATTTATATTAAATGCATTCCCACAAGCAGACATGTATAATTTCGCGCTAACACATGCCGCATGTGGACCTACAATATAAAAACCCAATCTCAAATGAACATAAGCCTTGCAACTCTTGCCGTCCTTCCCTGAAACAGGGGTGACATTGGCAAAGTGAACCAATTTTTTACAGTATGGGTGGTCAGCCACATAACAACCTATAAGTCAAGGAACATACATGACAAATTAAATTTTTAAAATCAATAAATTATAATATATACATGGACATAAAAAACTAAATCATAAAAACCAATTTTACTTTAACAAACCCTAGCCGCCAACATCACAGATCAACCGCCATTTCTTTCTATCCTTACATACTTCTTTCATTTCCTCCAGAGTCATAACCTTCTTCATACAAGCTCTTCTTTTATTATGACTCTGGATATTCCATTCATTCGCAATTTCGGATATTTGGTCCATCCATACCTTTCTCGGTCTTCCTCTACCACGACATCCATCTATTCTACCAACATATACTTTCTTCGTCAGTCTTTCCTCATTCATTCTCTCCATATGCCCAAACCATCTTAACAAACTTTTTTTAATCTTCACTTTCACACTTTCTCTTGCACCACATTCTTCTCTTACAAAATCATTCCTCACCCTGTCACTCCGTTTTTTCCCAATCATACTTCTTAGAAAGTCCATTTCAACAGTATGGACTTTACTAATTTCACTTTCATTCACCGTCCAGGCCTCGCTTCCATACATCAAGGTGGGTAAAAGTATGCCACTGCGTACCGCCAATCGAGCATTTTTAGATATGTTTTGATTTTTGGCGATACAAGCTGTGGCACCCAGTACACACCTGCCCTTCATTACTCTTCTTTCAAATTCACCGGTCATTCTTCCATCTTTTTCAAACTTACTTCCCAGGTATACAAACTCATTTACGACATCAACATTCATTCCATTAATTTTAAATTCATAATTCATACTTTCATCATCTCTTTCAAAAATCAGCCAAGCTGCTCGGAAAACTTTTTTGTTGATTATCTATTAATTATATAAGAACTTTATACCTAGAGAAGGTTCTTCGTTACTGTTCTTGTACCCAGAGGTGGCCAGAACCTTCACAGGTGTGCCTCCACTTTATTCTTACTTCTTGTACTCATTCATCTTAAAAGCTAAAAACGATTTTAATTAAGGATACACTATACTACACACATGATTCTTTTAAATCAGATTTCAAATCCGAAGTGAATCATTTCCTGTCATTTTGTTCCTCTGTCCGGTCGATAGCTCAGTTGGTAAAGTGCTTGCATTCCATGCCGTGAGCTCGGGTTCGAATCCCACCGAGGGTGTCAAAAATGATTTCCCATTACGGTGTTAATTTAAAACCCCAAACTAAAATACCAGCAGCGTTTACTCTGCCTTCACAAGATTAGTACCAGTACCCTGAGTACGAGTTGCATAACTTGAGTAAAGTAAAGTTTACGGAAAGTATTAAAGAGTGGTTTTCCCCAAAATCTTCCGTTTTTGTTTGTTTGAACTTGATTTCCTTCATCACTGTAACTCTTTTGCTGTAAGACTATAAAGTGTAAAAAACAAAAACGGCAGATTTTGTGGAAAACCACTTTTTAATACTTTCCGTAAACTTTACTTTACTCAAGTTTTGCAACTTGTACTGCACGCTCGCGCTCTGGGAAACCCGCACATCAACAGAATTTTCGGCGTAAGTCCGGCCCCCTTACCTGTAAAAATAAATAGGTTGCACTCGCCACATGCGAAACTCTTTGGGGATACCGCGGTAATAAGTTACACTGTACGTGTAGCTTAGTTTTTTTTTTGTTTCGTTGCGAGGTTTCCTCTGTAATTAGCCGTGAAGACGCCGTATATGAATCCGTCTCGGGGGGATGATTGATTCATTACCTTCGTCTCGCTCCCACCCCCTACCGACTGGACGCTGCAGAGAGGGACGACCGCATGGGAGTCGGGGCTGTCCAGAGTTGGCCGGCCGCTAATAGCCTGCTGGACATCCTCACGGGATCTCACTTCTCAAGTCTTTAGAAATGTTTAATTTTCAACTCGTTGTTACAATAAAAACGAAACCAAACATTGCTTTCATACCTTCCACATGCGTCACTATTTTGAAAGGCTTTCTTACAAAAAAACTGTTACCCTTACCTGTAAAATTAAATAGGTTCCACTCGCCACATGTGAAACCTTTCGGGGATTAGGCGGCACGAAGTCGCACTATATGTGTAGCTTAGTTGCGTTGCGTTTGCGTTATAAATAATTAGTATTGGTTTATTTACATTTTCTCGAAATGCTCCTGAATGTTGGACTAAATATTGAATCACTCTAATTTAAGAAAAAAAAACGAAGTATAACGCATCAAAAAAAAAATACAAAGAAAAATTAAAAGGAGAAAAATTGACGCTTTCAAAATGTGGTGCTGGAGGCGCATGCTCGGAATCCCATGGACGGCTAGACGTACCAACAAGTCCATTCATCGGAAGCTACGTTTGGATGACTAGACCCTCTGTTATTCGGACACGTTGTCCGTGGCAATAAGAATAGCCTGGAACTATTGAATGTGATCGGTGATTTGGAGAGGAAGAGAGGAAGAGAAGATCCCCCACACGATGGACCGATCAAGTGAAGACAGCAACTGACACTTTGGTGGTTGGAGCGCTACGGGTAGCGCAGTGAAGAGAGAACTGGCGAATAGTGGCTGCTTCCACAAGGGTCACAACCCTCAGCAATGAGGAACAGTGTTAAGAAACAAATAAACCGTCAAAGTTCCGTAGTCCTTATTGAAAGACGATATATATGACCTGTGTCAGGGAAGGTCGGCAAAAGTTGTGTGGCTTATGTTCATTTGAGGTTTGGATTTTATTTGTAAGTACACATTCAGCATTTGTAAGAACGAACTACACGTGTTGGTTTGTGGGCATACATCTGAGAGCTTTAAATGAATATATCCTTGCAACTTAGATTATATAAAATAGATATTTAAGATACACTATACATAAACGCTTATTTATTAACCCCAAAAAAAGCATCAAAAATCTTCAGTTTTTGATTAATTACTGATGCTCTACCTGACTAGCAAATATGATATATGTAGGCACATTAAACTAACGATGAAAAAACGCATGGGATGGGCCCTAGTCTCGTGGGGTTATCCATCACAATGCTCGTGCACCTAGAGCGCAGTGCATGCTTTAATCTTGTGATTGATCGACGTGACGGCTTCTTACCTGAGAGTCTGTGCGTTGACCGCCATTGGTTGAAAACTTTAAGATGATTAATTGGGATAGGCGGATTTGGATGCATAGAACATGAAAGGCATTTTTGAGATGCTTTAAAATGTATGTACTTATATAGACCGCCATTATTGTATGTTATGTTTTTAGCAGGTTCTATTTAATCAAAACTGCGGTTCATACATATATATTTACACAATTTATTTCCTTACTTTCGGTTCTGAGTTTTTACATTTGAGCAGTACGAAGGTCGATTTATGCTTGGTCTACAGGGGATTTTGGTCCTCAACTTATACAGATTAGTAAGATCATTCACAAAACATGGAGAATCGTTACATACCACCTTGCTAGATTTCAACAGAATATTCGATTCAACACTTTATTAATCTCGAAGAATCATTTTACTTCCACAAGTAAGAGAGCCATCGAGGTATAATGAGGTCTGCACTGGAATTGACATTGACGAAATTATGACGTAGCGCGGCCGAATCGACAGGGCAAAGGCTCGCGAACAATTATTTTGAGAGTTACAATTGGTTTACTATCTGATTGCTAAAGACACCATAGGCATAGACGTGTGACTTAGGGAATGCAATCTCGATCTCGCGAGATCCCGACAATCTCGAAGCATAAAATGACGAGATCTCGAACGAGATTGACGAGATCGAGCGGCAGTAGTCGGCGATGCATGACACGTGCTCCCTGCGCGCGAGCGATTCGCTGACTGACGAAGGAAAGGACAGACCGCATACGCAAGCTATCCCGACTATTCTTCACGGGAAGGCCTTTCGCCACTTGAGAAAATATATAGCTTTGCATAAGCGTCCATGTGATGTGGGTCCTTCTGACACATACTAATAATACAGTCTAATACAGTCTAATAATACATACAGGACGGGTACGAGGAGGGTTTGAGCATATTCCCGAGTATTTACGATGTTGGTCAAGCGGGATAGAAAAGAATAAGGGATATAGTTTGGACTAGAGTGAGTGAGCGGAAGACATTCGAGTGCGAGCAGGCACTTGTTTGTTTACAATTGTTTCAGTTGTGCAGTTACTGTCATGGTGTGCTAAAATTACGTGTTTTTATGGGTTTTAGCGCCCTTGCAGTGACAGTAGTCACGAAACGGTGCTCTACAAATCATCATCATTAATTGAATGAAAATTTGTTTTATTTTGTTACCATCCGAGATCTCGAAAATGCCGAGATCGAATTTCTGATCCCTCGAGATCTCGACTTAGCGATCTCGTCTCGAGATTGCATTCCCTAGTGTGACTATTGCTTGCCGAGAATCCAAACAAAAAACGTTCAGACTCCATTACTTTTTACTTAAAATAACCTATTTTTCTGCGATCTTATTTATATAATTAGAGAGGATAATTATAGGACACCCAAAAAAATATATACACAATATTTAGATAAAAACAAAACTCCACCGCAAAGCTATAATCCTGCCGCAAAATATACACACATACAACGAAAATAAATAACACAACGCACTGCCAGAAGAAACTGACGTAGGTTTTTAAGTGAGACCCATCAACATTCAACTGTCAGTCTGACAGATTGACGTGTCCCGCCCGTTCCTTGACGTTTCCCAAGAAACTGGTCCTATTGGCTCTTTCTCGGTCTTCCTCTTCCCCTCTCTCCATCCAACCTGCATACTTATAATACAACAGCAGATCGCATTAATATTAATATGGTGCATTCTGAACTTGTACATGTTATAGATCTGTAGTTTGTTTTTTGTGCTGCCCGCGGGGCTTGAAACCGGATTGTCTGTTGCCATGCACGTATTTTATTTATTTATTTATTTACAAATGGTTGTTTGCCGTGTGGAACACTTTCGATTGTGTTGTTACTAAGCGTTGAAATTGTATGTTTAATAAATATGCAACAAATATATTCATGCATAAGAAATCAAAAAGTTAAATCAAATTCAATAATCGGTTAATTTATGAAAAATTAATGGGGCTAAACGCTTTATCCTTTTTACTTAGACTTGTTAGGGAAAATCATGAAAAAATAACTGTAATTCTGTCACCATTCCACTAGGGGTAGTCAGAGCCTATGCAGGGTTTCGTATTTTTTTTCCTACCCCTGCATACTGTTTTCAATCCATTCATATCCATCATCTTTTTCATACATCTTCTTTTAGATTCACTCTGTATATCCCATTCTTGTACAATTTCACCACATTAATATAGTCTTTGGTATTTTCCTCTACTTTCTTTCAGAACAATTAACAAATCCTTGCTACTTTAAAGAGCTCTTGAGAAGCGAGTCACACAAAAGCAGCGCTCACCAAATAAATCATCTAATCTAATCTAATCTAATCTAAGCTGCAAAGATATATATCATTTAAGATTTATATTAAATGCATTCCCACAAGCAGATATGTATAATTTCGCGCTAACACATGCCGCATGTGGACCTACAATATAAAAACCCAATCCCAAATGAACATAAGCCTTGCAACTCTTGCCGTCCTTCCCTGAAACAGGTGTGACATTGGCAAAGTGAACCATTTTTCCGAATATTATTATTATTACTTAGATTAGATTTATATTAGATAAGCTAGATTATAGAAAAGCGAATGCTATAATGTCAGAACCGGGAGACTTTGGTATGTAACATCGACACCAGGCATTACGTACAATCTGTATGGAAATTTAGGTAAAGTTTTAAGTGCATATTTTTTGCATATTCTCGTAAACGCTCTCGCTACCTTTTGCGTTGTAATTGAATACTATTAATATTCTTGAACACCACATCCAGCATTATCACGAGCAGTTGACTTTTGTATGAACACCAGCACCATCTAGCAACCAGCAACCAGCAACCAAGAGTATGATGTCCGCAGGTCTCTGTGATTTAGCTTTGGCAGTGACCACCGAGCCGAGGCCGGTTCTCAGACATTCAATACCCATTCGCACCATCAACAAAATATGCGCAATAATTTACAATGGCTAATATTTTTTACTATGTGTGGTTGTGGGTAAGTTCAGCGTTTTTCGTCACTAATTCAGTTTTAATTTCTCGAGCGCCTTCGACGATATTAACTCGTCATTTTTACTCAGTTAATTTAAAATTATTCTTCACAAGATGCGACACAAACCCATAAACTCTTACTTTATTTTAACGTTTTGGTATTATCTCAACGTAACTAAGCCACACATATAGCGTAACTTCATGCTCATCAAGATAAGCATCAAGCTACAAAAAACATCGCATCATTTTTATAATTCCAGGAATGATCGTATTATTCCTTGACTTATAGGTTGGTATGAGGCTGACCACCCATACTGTAAAAAATGGTTGACTTTTCCAATGTCACCCCTGTTTCAGGTAAGGTCGGCAAGAGTTGCAGGGCTTATGTTCATTTGAGATTGGTTTTTTTTATATTGTAGGTCCACATGCGGTATGTGTGAGCGTGAAATTATGCGTGTCTGCTTGTGGGAATGCATTTTATATGAATCTCAAATGATACATATCTTTGCAACTTAGATTAAGATTTAGATTTAGATCGTATGTATTGAATTCAACTCTGAAGGGTATGTTAATAAGATCGCTAACTGATCGTGGTCCACTGTTTAACACTATGGACTTGATTTTAGAAGGTTCGTAATTTGAATTCCTACCAAAGTTGAATACACTTGAAGGTGAAGATTCATATGCTTTTGTCGAGATCGATCACAAAGTTGAATACACTTGAAGGTGAAGATTCATATGCTTTTGTCGAGATCGATCACAAAGTTGAATACACTTGAAGGTGAAGATTCATATGCTTTTGTCGAGATCGATCACAAAGGTTCATCATCATCTCTTAGACTCTTTCTTGAGATGATGTTCCACCCTTAGCGAAATGGCAGCAAGATACAGTAACAGCAACACGAGGTTTGGTCGTTGCCATAAGCAATGTTAAAATGCATTGAGACACAACCCTCAGATGACCAAGATGGCGCGCGTACACCGAATAGCAGTGCCTGCCAACCTGCAGTCCGTGAAAAGTTCATACAATTTCTGTTGACAAAAAATAGTAATCTTGGAAGGACTGAATAAAATTTTGGGAGAAACACATCTAACGTGTGTGATTGAATACTTGATCGACAGAGTTGTAGTTGCACAACCTTAAAGTCCTTTACAGCAAAAGAATCAAATATTTTTTTGGTCCTGACAAAACATTAAAAGTGATCCTTGGTCCAATTAAAATATTGTAAGAGATCTTTCGTGCATTCAAATCAATTAAAGTGATCCTTGGTGTAAACAAAATATTGAAAGTGATCCTTAACAAAGCATTGCAAGTGATGATTCAAACAAAACATTTAAAGTGATCTTTGGTTCAAACAAAACATAGAAAGTGATCCTTGGTTTATAAAAACATTTCAAATGATGTTCCAAATAAGACATTGAATGTTATCCTTGGTCTAAAAATTACACTGGAAGTGATCATTGTTCCAAGCAAACCATTGAAAATGATCCTTGATCCAAACAAAGCACTGCAAGTAATGGTCCAAACAAAACAGTGAAAGTGATCCTTGCTCTATAGTCAATACAAATCATTGAAAGTGATCCCTGGTCCAAACTAAACATTGAAAGTGATCCTTGATCCAAACAAAACCCCGCAAGAGATGTTCCAAACAAATCATTGAATGTGATCCCTGGTCCAAACTAAACCTTGAAAGTTATCCTTGATCCAAACAAAACCCCGCAAGAGATGTTCCAAACAAATCATTGAATGTGATTCCTGGTCCAAACTAAACCTTGAAAGTGATCCTTGATCCAAACAAAACCCCGCAAGAGATGTTCCAAACAAATGATTGAATGTGATCCCTGGTACAAACTAAACATTGAAAGTGATACCTACTTGGTCCGAACAAAACATTGAAAGTGATCTTTGGTCGAATGAAGATTAAGAACCATTCCCTTACAGTCATACCTCAACCCATTGTCCGGCATCGCAGCATTCATCTTTCTCACTCGGCCTGATTGCGTACCCGGCTATTATATTTGTGTCGCTCCTTGCGCCGGACAATAGTATGCTGTATGCCTCCCCGCCCGCGGGCGCGACGCGAGCCCTCCTTGTTTTCAATCAGATATTCGCACTGGAGGAATAATAAACAGCCGGCTTAATTACGGGTTACGCTCCTGACACGCGGGGGAATTAAATTATTACTCAGTCGCCACAGCACTGCACTGCCCGAATGCAATTCGACAATTTAATGCCGCCCTTCCAATACCAATAATCGTCCAAAAAAATCCAAATACATCACGGTTGCCTACTCCTTACTTTTCCAATAAATAAAACATAATATAAAGAACCGTTGCAATTATAACTTTCCTAGAAACTTGAGGTCTATATGACATTTAAATTTTCAATTTTTCTATTCGCGGGGTTCAAAAATTCGTAAACCTTTACCAAAGACCGGTCATCAAAAGGCCCATCCAGTCTTACAGCAATTGGGTCTTGCTTGAGACTGGTGCTTTCTATAGTGACGACCAAGCTCGCCGAGGGCCTTTGAGGTGTGATCCACACAAAAACAGCGCTCACCAAATAAATCAACTTAATTTAATTTTAATTTTAATTTGTTGAAGTGCCGAATGTCCATTTAAAGTCGAATTTGCCGATCTTCGATAGAAGTGGCGCCAAAAGAAAAAGAAGTGTGAAGTGACAGTTGATGTCCTGATCATCGTGTCACGACAAATCAGCTACAGATAATTCGTCCACGGACACATATAATGTATGTGACCGAAATGTCGTCTGGACGAACTGTAATATTGTGACCAAATGAGGTCGGAACATTTTTTAATTTGATACTTTTTACTCGGCGAGAGAATCGGTCTTGTGTGAGACTGCCATCCTTAGCAACCATTAACAAAATATGTTTATGCCTCTATATTGTCTATGCTAATTCACGTGCGGACCTCATTGTCCGTAACCGATGTGTCTATGGACGAATTAGTTTGTGCCCGAATTGTCGTAGACCGAGAAGTCGTGTGAGTGATCTTTGTTTGTTGATTTGTCAATTGCCGAACTGTCTGTTAACAGTCTACATTGTTTGATTTTCTCTTTCTAACAAACATCTCTAGAGAATCCACTAACTAAGATTTTAACCGAAAATGTATTTACAAGTCTAAATCTCGGCGGCTCAATGTTTGCTATGAAGCTGACCAGAAATACTGTAAAAAATGGTTCACTTTGCCAATACCAACCCTGTGTATGAGAAGGTCGGCAAGGATAATGTTGAAAAAAGAATAGTCGAATTGCATTCCTCTTCACAAATTTATTTTTTAAATAATATATGCGCTTTCTTGTGAGCTTTAAATAAGTCTTTAAAAAAATGAAAGCCGGCAATCCTGGATTTTTTCTAAAATTAGTTAAATACATGAAAATGTAGAGAAAATGATTTCCTTTGTTTCTGTATATTTTTCTCATTTTCAGAAATAATCTTAGATCGTCAATTTTGGTTCTGTAAGACTTAAATATTTCAGGATTGTAATGGCGGCCCCGCACGACACGCTGGTGTCTTACAAGTTTGTTGAATCAATAACTTAAGTCGCGTATTAATTAAGTGTGCACTTTATTGCGTCTTAACTTAAGTATTCGTACATGCAACGATATTCATAAAAAAAAACGGGCAGCTGCAATCAACATGCGTCTTAAACTTAAACTTATATGTATCGCAAAAGCAACACAACACACAATACAACACTACGCAGCTAACACCCCTGTTTTTTTTTAAGGAATCCTGTACGGGAGACTCCCTAGATTTAGGAAACTCTGGGGGTCTATGACACTTGTTGTAGTGCCGCAGAGGTGTTGGTAATATGGCAGTTGATGTCCTGATCAAGTTGCAGGGCTGTTAGCTGCATAGTGTTGTGGTGTGTATATAGATTTGAGAAGAGGAATACAATTCACCAACCTATTTTGCGTAGCCAGAAACAGATATAAACGTTATATTGTTTTTTTAAATAAATTTGTGAAGAGGAATGCAATTCACCTACCTGTTTTGCCTGGCTAACTGTCTTCATGCGAAAGCAGAAGCTTGTGTGCATTCAATGACATCTGTTGAACCATGGTCGAAGTTATTGTTCAATAGGACAAGGCCGGGCTCGAACGGCGTCAGTTTCTCTGGTATAGAATGCAAGCGTTCTACCAAATGGACCAAATGACCGTATACAAATATATTTTTTGTCCGTGGGATTTTCCTCATTCTAAATCTAAAAATGTGGATTTTACCATATGCCAACCCTGTTTTATGGAAGAGCGAGAGTTTGAATTTTTAAGTGCAAATGCAGCATGTGTAAGCGCTAACTTACACGTGTTTGCTTGTGGGCATGCATCAAACATGAATCTATTTTGTTAAACATATATTTGCAACTCAGATTAAAGATTGCAGGTCAATACAACACGTCAATATTCTGTCGCATAAAGTGAAGTGACTTTATACTTGTATTCTGTATCTGCAGTACAAAATTTTAATCAAAATGTATGAAAACTTAAACGATCTCTAGTTGCGCTGCTTCACTTTCTATACGTTTTTTTTTCAACGCAAGTTTGAGCTTAAAGTTTTGTCCGTATTGTCCCCGCGCGCTGAGACTGTCTCTCGTCTCAGGAATCAGGGGGTGTCGTCCGAATAACGGCCTCAGCCCCATCGATCTGGGGGTGGCGTGAGGCTGGCCACCCTCCCCCCTCCCCCTGAAACCGTGACCCCCCCCTGCAGCTGTCCGTCTGGCTGCTGCACCCATACAGACGAAGACTGCACTCTTGTACTCCAAGAATAACATAAAATGTATTAACAGTAAAACGCTCACTAGAGGCGCTGTTTTACTTTCCATAATTTTTTGGTAAATTTTTCATACTTTTCAAGTGTCTAATACAAGAGAAACCTCCTTGACAGAGCTAAAATGCCTACTAGGAATATTTGTATTTATTTTAAACAAAACAAAAAGTAACTTTACACGGTAGATTGGTAGGTAAAGGCAATATATTTTTATTGGTTGCTAAGGAATCCAGTCACATAGATCTGTGAAGTTTGTCCGACGAGAAAAAAAAAATCCGCACATTTATTGACATAGGCAATGCTGTGAGGTCACGCGGCCAAGTTGCTAGGGCGAAAGTTAACTTATATATTGTGATTGGTTGCTAAGGACTCTAGCTACATATACCTGTGACTTTTAGCCGCCAAAATAAAATTTCCACCCTCTTTAATCATCTTATCATAATCGATGCTATATTCTAAGTTGCAAAGATATATTAACGTTTAATAAAGCCCAGCAGTGCTTCTAGATGTACCTGTTCGTCTACTAGAGAAAACAGAAAACCTGAAGTTACTGACTATGATGCGCTTCTTACTACTTCGTGCCAATCACAAAATATGTGCTGATGACGTCCTCAATCGATGGAGTATAGGGACCATGGAGTATGCTTAAACCGTCCTCATACCCGTCCTGTATGTATGTGTCAGAAGGACCCACAGCACATGGACGCTCATACAAAGCTTTCTCAAGTGGCAGAAGGCCTTCCCGTGAAGTAAAAGCAACGGCACGACAAAACAAGAACCTCTAGGTCAGAGACGTGCCCACGACTCAAGTAAATGGTTCGGTGTTACTGAATCTGATACTCGTAGCATACCTCGGGTGGCACTCCTTGTGGGATTGTTGCTATGTAGATCACGAGTAGCGTAAAGAATTATACACATAATACAAAAAAAATAATAGTCTTGACCGGTTGTAGAATTTACCGGTCCGTAGCTCAGTGGTAGCACTGCGGACTCTGAATGGGAAGGTTGTGGGTTCGAATCCTGGCGTAGCACAAAAAAACACCATTTATATTTTCAAATTTGCTCTTCGCTGGGTTGAAAAATTCATAAACCTTTACCAATGACCGGTCACCAAATGTCCATCCAGCCTTACAGCAACTGGATCTTGCTTAAGTATTGGCACTTTGTATCGACGACCAAGCTCGTACACCTCTGCGGCACTACAACAAGTGTCATAGATCCCTAGAGTCTCTAGAATCTAGAAAGTCTCCCGGACAGGATTTCTTAAAAAAAAAAAAAAAGTCTAAGGACAGGATTACTGTGAATCCGCCGCGGATGCACCTTGGCAAAAGAAAGCTCAAGATTAAGGGGCCATGTAGTATAGGGACCATGGACAGGCAGATCGCATGTCAGTCGGCCGTACAATAATGCGCGCCTAATTAAAATATTCGCCCGGGCGCGTATATCAAACACCATCATTGCAAGCGTGCGTGACGTCAGCCAACGGTCTGAGAAATGTACAAAACCAATCTGAAAAATATGTGAGACTCCAAACACACAAACACCATAAATGCTAGCGATCTCGTACCCTTTACAGAACGGTCTGAAGAACGAATCAAACAAGCTTCACATATAGTGTAACTTTATGGCACGGTATGCCCGAAGGGTTACGCATGTGGCTAGTGGAACCTTTTCATGTTTACAGGTAAGGTGGCCAGCCAACCACTTCAGTTGAAATGGGCGTTTCCCAGCTCCCGAGGGGCTGCTCCTCTTGTTTTGTGAAGGCTAAGTAAACCTTGCCGATATTTTATTTTTGGGGCTGGCATAAAAACCGAAACGAGAAAGCATTTCTGACACCCTCGCCTCGGTGGGATTCGAACCCGAGCTCACGGCATGGAATGCAAGCACTCTACCAACTGAGCTCAAGGGGGCCGCCTTACTTGTAAAATAAATAGGTTACACTCACCACATGCACCACAAATCCTTTGGGGATAACGCGGCAAGAAGTTTCACTATATGTGTAGCTTAGTTGCGTTTTGCATTTGCGTTGCTGTGATCATCAAATCACCAAAAGAATAGCACTGATATGGACAGCTTTCGAAAATTTAGGTCATCAACGATACGAAAATGCATGTTAACCTGAAACGCAGGGTCTATGAGTCATGCGTGCTTCCAGTATCCACCTATGGATACTTGGAAACATAAGGGCTTACTCAGTACAGCGCCAACAGACTGAGGATGTGGTAAAAAACCATCGAAAGGAGGATGCTGGGAATCAGCCTCAGAGACAGAGTTTCAAACCAGGAGATCTGTAGACGCACTGGTGTCACTAATGTAATATTAGATTGTGCCTTATTATAAATATTTCAGATAGTATGCGTATGGCTTCAGATAACCCGCGGTGAGGGTGAGGGTTGAGGGCAGGTTTCGCGGGGAAGCAATCACTCTTCACACAGCTCCGTGGCATTTAAACAATTCATAATTAATGCGCACGTCATTTGTGCCGAGAAAAATATGATCATAAGACATGACGTACCCGCAACGCTACACGGTGACAGGGTAGAACGCCACACTGACAAAACGACACATGGCATAACGACACGTTACAGAACAACATATGACATAACAACGCATGACGGAACAATGATATGTAGTGTCACGTGGCAAAACACCACTTTGGCAAAACAACAAATAAAATATTTGCAATGATAATAATAAGTACACAGTTAGAATTTATACTCGAATATTAGACGAACCGTTATAAGAATCTTATAAAAAAATTAACTGAATTTTAACTGTGTTGTTATTATTATCGTAAATATGTCAAACGACCGTAATTCCAACTAAAAAATCACTTTGACAGAACAGCTCAGAAAATACATCACTATGACAAAACGACGAATGGACAAAATATCACATACCTAAAACAGAACATTCCATAAACATCACATGACAAAACTCACAAATAACACAGTTGTCCTATGATGTACTTTCAAACTGTGATGTTTTGTTGTAGTGATATTTTGTCATAAAAAAAAAATTAGGCTGATTTATTTGGTAGCGCTGTTTTTGGGTGTATCACACCTCAAGAGCTCTCTGCAAGCTAGGTGCCAATTCTCAAGCAAGACTCCGTTGCTGTAAGGCTGGATGGACCTTTTGATGACCGGTCTTTGGTAAAGGTTTATGAATTTTTCAACCCAGCGAAAATTTAAAATATGAATGGTATATTTTTTGTGCTCCGCCAGGATTCGAACCCACAACCTTCCATTTACGAATCCGAAGTACTACTACTGGGCCACGGACCGGTCATGTGTTGTTCTGTAATGTGACGTTTTGTCCTGTGTCGCTATGCCATGTGTCGTTTTGTCACTGTGTCGTTCTCACATGGAACCACGCTACACACACACAAACACAACCTGGCGTGCTTTATAAAAATCATGTCTCAGATAAATCACAGCTCTGAAGGCTTACAGCAACATTTGAATAACGTAAAATTAGATGTTATGTATTCGAGTACATTATGTACAACGGAACGTCTCAATCAGCGTGTTCGTTATAACAATAATTCATTACGGACAAAAAATCATCAGTCATTGCTTTTTTTCTTATGCTTATAGCGCTCCTTCTAGAATCTAGATAGAAATTAAAATTATAATTTTTACGTGGGTATGTAATTCATCTATAAAATAATCTTTATATAATCTAAGCTGCAAATATACGTTAACAATTAAGGCGCATATTAAAGGCATACCTACTCATAAACAGGCACATGTAAATTCGCGCCTACACATGCATAAAAATAAACAAAACCTCACATGAACATGAACCTTCCAACTCCTTCTGCATTTCCCTGAAATCGGAGTGGCATTAGAAAAAGTTAACCAATTTTTACAGCACGGGTCCTCATACCAACATATAACTCAAGGAGAATGATCTTTATTTTTAGTATAAATTAAGGACCGAAATTCCATGTAGCGGGAGAAACATCTCAGCCGTCGATCTATACAGTGCAAATGTAACTCTGAGCCGAAAGTGATAAATTGTGTGAAATAAAAAAACCACACTTTAATTAAGTAGAACCCGCTTAAAAACATAACAATATATTTTTGTAAGGCAATAAGAGTTAGCATTTCTGCAGCCACCTGCCCTTTTCTATGAAGCACCAATACATAATGATGCCTTCAGCTGTAACGCGAGGTCTCTCGATGAGGCTCGGTTTAAGACCACTGGGGGCCCTGGTGCGGGGAATAGTCGGGGACCCTCAAATTCTCGTAATTGGGGGCGAGGTCATGATCTATTTCATGTACCAATGAGCCACACCGATGTCTTGGCACAGCATCCCTTACTCGGAGTGTCAAACTCATTAACGAGTCAAAAATTAACATATTTCAATATAATTTAGACACCTTGAAAAGTATGGTGAAAGAGTTCCTCCCAGCTTTTTGATGTCTTTGATAAGTATAATATTATATAAGTACTTATTGCAAATAAAAACAATTATTAACGACGATTTAAGTTTATTTTTTAGAATCATGTTCTGGAGACTCCCTAGATTTAAAAAAAAAAATCTAGAGGTCTATGGCATTGGTTGGAGGGTAGGTACTTTTTCTTGTCCTTTTTGTAAAAAAATATGTTGAAATATTTTTCCATACAGGTCGGAATCTAGATGGGATGGGAATTAGGAAAAAATGGGGAATCCTGGATTGCAATGGACTAAACTCGCAGAAATAAAAGTCGGTGTTTTTCCAACACGTCATATATTCGTTAAAAGTTACACACGCTGGCAACACAACCTCACAGATGAAAGGTCAGTACTAAGAGAAAAAGATTACATAAAATATGGCGGAAGACACAAAAACGTCTTCTTTTTTAGTTTTAAGCTATATTCCTTCTAGTTTGACAAGCTGACACGTGAAATTCGGACCAAATACAATTTCATATTAGTCTTTGGTCCCGGAAGTATAACTTGAAGTATATTTTCTAAAACGTCTTGGGGGCCCCTAGGACGCGGGGGCCCTGGTTCGGTCGCACCGCTCGAACCGCCCTTAATCCGGCCCTGCTCTCGGTGCATTTTGTTCCCGCGGTGTTTGCGGATAAATCAGTTCCGCCAACAGTCAGGTCGTATGGTAACTGGACACCCCTAGCGCTCGCCGGGACTCGGACGCGGTTAATCACACCGAGTCATGACGAATGCACTCTACCCGATGAGTACTCAACTTATACGTAGAATGATTGGACGAGTTTTTGGTTCTAACATCTCCCAGCTGATGAAGTAAATAAATGCAAGCATGACAGTAATTAAAGAAAATGTTTTCGGGTTAGATCTATTTGTTAGTCTAGTTGCAGATTTTTTATCTGCCGACGTTTCACTTTCACGAGCAGAAAGCATTCTCAAGGTTGCGAATAACGAACAGCGAGTGACAACGAAAACCACCACGTCGCTATTACTCGCCTTGAGAATGATTTCTGCTTGTGAAAGCGAAACGTCGACAGATAAAAAACACTTCAAAAAGCACATGGTCTAACACGAAAAAATACAAAAACAATTAGTTAAATAACACCGATCATAAAAGTTAAAGGGTCAAATTTAATTCAATAACAGTTTATAGGTAGAGTGCTTGCATTCCATGCCGTGAGCTCGGTTTTGAATTCCTCCGAGGGTGTCAGAAATGATTGCCCGTTTCGATGCTTACTTCAAAAGAAAAACTAAAATACCGACAAGGCTTACTCAGCCCTCACGAGAAATGAGTACCAGCCCCCTCGGGTGCTGGGAAACCCCCACTCAACTCAAGTGGTTTGCCTCCTTGCCTATAAAAATTAAATAGGTTCCACTCGCCACATGCGACTTTGGGGATAACGCAGCTAGAAGTTACACTACATGTCCAACAGTCCAAGTCCAACACAAGCTATGCTTACTTTGGGGAGTATTTATTGTAATTAGATTTTTTTAATTTTAATATTATGTACATATTGATAAAAAAAAACAATAAAGACGTTAAAGATTATGTGTTTGGGGTTTTATCAGTTGTAAGATATTGGCGTAGTAAAACATAGTTCTACGCAAACTTTAATATATTTTGTTAAGATTAAGTACTCTTTTACTGAACTTCAAGTACAAAATAACATTTCGTTTTAACTCAAATGTATGTAACTTTTAGCAGCGCATCTAGAGAGCGTTTTAATTTCCACACATTATAGTAAAACGCCGTAATATTTTGTACTTGAGGTAGTGATTCAAATATGCGTTATTGTTGCACGCCTCGTGATGTACGCAAACAGTTGTTATTTATTTGCAAGCAGGTGGGACTGCGGATGAATAATTTCTTAGTGATCTATAATAATCTATAGTTGTAAGTATATGTAACATTTGAGAGTCGTATTACATGCATTCCCATAAGCATACATGTACGCTCAAACCTCCTCCTACCCAAACTGTATGTCAAAAGGACCCACAGCGCATGGACGCTCATGCAAACCTATACATTTCCTCATGTGGCGGAAGGCATTCTAGTGAAGTAAAAGCAACGTCACGACAAAACAAGAACCTCTAAGCCAGAGGCACTTTACCCACCTCCACCCTGTGGTGTGTGTGTGTGTGTGTGTGTGCCTGACGGGAGCCCTTCATCGACCTGTATCGAACGAGTTGCCATCCGCGCTGAGTGTGCCCATGACTCTTTTAAAGTTAGTGATTCGATGTTACTGAAACTAATAGCATTCCTCATGAATAAATACCGGCAAGGCTTACTCAGCCTTCACAAGAAATGAGAACCAGCCCCCTCGAAAACGCCACAAGAAGCAACACATTTGTTTCGAAAAACTTTTCCAGCTGATAACGCCAAGTTTGACGCTATCATGTGGTAATGCGAGGGGGAGGATTTGAGATCGCAAACTGGTTCTCGATTATCGCGATCGGACGAACTGCCCAACAAATCTGTCTAGGCAGCCAACCAATGGAGCAAGGGGGAAGGAATCACGGAATCAAATGGTCTGGACTCACCTTATCTCCAATGGATGCCTCTTTCGCGGAGCACTGGTCGCGTTTTTGTGTGTGGTTTCTCCTTCGTTCGCGCGCGGTGTACACTGCGATGGACACGTCTATCCAAGGCCGCGTATGAAGAAGTACTGGCTGGAGACAGGTGATTGGGCAAATCGGATAGGTCAGATTATAGGCACAAGGACAAGGATTTTATGGCCAGCTACCCATAACAAACCTACCTAACAGTTCGCCCAAACATGCCCCCCAGCTTGAGAGGACGTAGTCCTTTCAAAACAACGATTTTTTTTATTTTTTATTTGTTTATTATTATAACTTAAATCTACTTAATTACGCGAGTGGACTGTATATTATTTGTAATGTTATTGATTTGGCAACGGACAAACCTTGACAACTGGACGCCTATAAGTTCCAGTTTTCGTCCGGACATTAACTACTCTAGCTATACCGTCCGCTCCCGGAAAGACATCCTCAATAACTCCTAGTGGCCAATTAAGAGGTGCACTACCTTCAGTTTTTAACAAGACAACAGATCCAATCTTGATTGGCTCTGTTTCCGTGTTCCATTTCTGACGCGTTTGGAGAGTGTGAAGGTACTCCACCTTCCACCGTTTCCAGAAAGACTGAACTAAATGGTCCACATACTGTTTACGAGACAGTAAACTAATGTCTCTAGAGGAGGTATCTGTCGCCGGAAGTGACTTTAGAGGAGTCAATGTGAGAAAATGTGCGGGGGTTAGAGCAATAGGTTCGGATGGATCGGCACTCAAACATGAAAGCGGTCTGGAGTTTAAAATTGCTTCAATTTGCGCAAGTACTGTAGACATGTCCTCGAATGTCAATAATTGTTTACCAATTACTCGATTCAGATGGAGTTTGATACTCCGCACGTTACTCTCCCAAATTCCACCGAAATGCGGGGCGGATGGGGGATTGAACTTCCAATCTATCCGATGGTCTCTTAGTTCCCTGTCGAACTTATTTTGAAAAGCTTCAGACTCCAGGAGACCATAGAGAGCATCGAGGTGAGATTTTGCACCAATGAAGTTTGTCCCACAGTCTGAGTACATTATTTTTACCGGCCCGCGTCGCGACAAAAATCGCTTAAGAGCGTTAATAAATGTTTCCGTGCTTAGATCTGATGCGAGTTCGATATGAACCGCTTTCGTGATTAAGCACACAAACACACAAATGTATGCTTTAATTTTGTGCACACCTCTTTTTCTATAAGGAATCACACTTAAGGGGCCCGCGTAGTCTATGCCACAGTGGAAAAATGCCTTACCTTCATTTACCCGACAGGCAGGTAAATCCCCCATGAGGGGGAAGCGTGATTTTGGATTAACCTTATAACAAGTATTACATAATTGGACGCGTTTACGCACAATATTTCTAGCCGACAAAATCCAGAAATTTTGTCGCAAAAGGGACATTAGTAACTGAGGTCCGGAATGCAAGAATTTTCTATGATAGTAATCAATGATTAAATTCAAAATATGACCGCGACCTGGTAAAAGTATTGGATGTTTACTGTCATAAGCTAAGTCAGCGTTTACAAGTCTCCCTCCTACTCGTAACAACCCATCGGCGTCGATAAAGGCATTAAGCTTACGAAATGCGGGAGATAAGACTTTACCGGCTTTCGCGTTTTTAATTTCGTTCGAAAAATGATGATTTTGTAAGTCTTTTATAACTACGATTTCTGCAAACCGTAGGTGAGAGACTTCAAATTTTGATGACAATCTTTTTATAAAACGAAGTATGTAAATAACAACTCTTAACAATTTACTCCAGGAAGAGATTCGTTCAGCGAGTGAACCTAATAAAGTTGGTTGCTTGGGTAAGTTATCCATTACAGTCATAACTTTTATTTTTTGTTCCGGCGGGTTTTCAATAGTATTTGGATCAAATTTACAAAAATTCCATTCTTCAATTGGTGAGCGCGCGAAGGCAGGGCCTTTAAACCAGAGCGGGTGGTCAATTAATTGTGCGGGAGTCAGGCCGCGTGAGAGACAATCCGCGGGATTGTCTTTCCCGGCAATATGATAAAACTGACTTGGAGGTATATTATCCTGAATTATAGTTACTCTATTCGCGATGAAAGTCTGCCAGCGGGATGGGTGTGAATGAACCCAAGCGAGTGCCACTGTACTATCAGAAAAGGCGTATACATTATTAATTTGGCAGCGAGTTGAATATGTATCAATGACTACACGCATTAATTTTGACAATATCAATATTCCCGATAATTCAAGTCTTGCTAAAGATATTGTACGACTTGGAGCTACTCGCGACTTTGCACAAGCTAAACTTATTTCTCCGCGTTTACTTGGAGGATTATATACATGAATATATATCACCGCTCCATATGCTCTCTCACTTGCGTCCGCGAATCCCAATAGGGATATAATCGACTCCTGCGTTACACCTGTATGACGTGGCAGCTGAATACTTTGAAGGAGTGGGAGTTCCGATTCATAATTTTCCCAAGTTGAAATTATACTCTGAGGAGGACAATCGTCCCAATCGATTTTATGTTCCCAGAGAAATTTAATCATTAATTTAGCTGTTACAATCACGGGTGCGACAAACCCCATCAAATCCCAGAAGCGCGCAATTGTCGACAGAATATTTCGTTTTGTACATTTACGAAATTTGTTAGTGACACTAAAGGTAAAAACATCCTTTCCAGGCAACCAATGCAAACCAAGGATGGTACATTGATCTTCTGAACTGAACTCCACAGCTTCAGAAATGCGACAAGCTGAGGGAATGCCTCCCATGACTGATGGTGAATTACTCGAGAACTTCACTAATTCAAAACCGCCCGCAAGAAATAATTCAATCAACTGGTTTGAAAGTGCGATAGCCTCTTCATCATTTAAACAGCTAGAAACCAAATCATCCATGTAAATATCTCTCTCTGCTACAAGTGCCGCTAATGGAAAACGTGTTCGCTCATCATCAATTAAACGACGAACGGTACGCATTGCAAGGTATGGGCTGCACTTTAAGCCAAATGGTACGCGTGTAAATTCAAAAAGCTGAAGTGGATCATTTTTATCAAACCGATATAAAACTCTCTGATAGCATCTATGCTCTTTATTTACCAGAATTTGCATATACATTTTACGTATGTCAGCGCTTAGAGCAACTGGAAACAAGCGAAAGTGTAATATTATTTTAAATAGATCATTTTGAAGATTTCTACCCGTATGTAGAACATCATTCAGCGATAATCCTGATGTAGTTTTCATACTAGCATCTATTACTGCGCGAACCTTAGTTGTGGATTTATTTTCACGTATCACTGCATGATGCGGGGCTATGTATTGCAAGCTCAAGCATTGATCCGAATTTATATTTACAGAATTCAAATACTCTTCTTGTATATGCTTTTTTATATTAAGGTCGTATTCCAAATTTACAGAAGAGTTTGAAAGCAGTTTCCTTTCTAACGCGTAAAATCTCCGCTCTGCCGCTCTCTGAGAGTCACCAAGCTGCCCCGGATCGGTCTTGAAAGGCAGCATTACGGAAAATCTACCAGTCTCGTCTCGCGTGGTGGTACTAGTATATTTTTCTTCACATACCAGCTCCTCGATTTGTGCAGTGGAGACGTCCGATACGTCCTCCAACTCCAAGATATTTTTCATTTCAATTTCAATTGTTGAAAAGAAACAATAATCTGTTTTGATTGCCGGTAGCACTGGAACTTTCCCTAGTACCACATACCCAAATAGGGTATCCAGTGCAACTGGCTCGCCTAAATTTCGTGAGATAGTGTTGTGTTTTATCACACGGGAGAATACATCTGCACCCAGAATCATGTCAATTTTTCCGGGAATAAAATATTTTTCATCAGCCAAACGTAATGATTTTAAATATTCTAAATTTTCAATATTAATGTTGGCGACGGGTATTTTATCAGTTATTTGATTAACCACCAAAGGCGATAGTTTAAAATTGACCGATTTCTCAACTCTCGAAAGAAGGGTAATTGTTGTCACTCCCTTGATAGGGTTGACAATATCCCCTATTCCTGAAACAACTTTGTCTCGCGTCGTCTTTACATCAAGATGAAGTTCTCGACAACAGGAGGCCGTTATTATGTCTCTCTGTGAAGCACTGTCTAATAAAGCGCGAATAGTGTGTCTTTGACCCCGCTTGTCTAAGATTACACAACAAACAGTTCCTAGTAAAACCGTAGATTCTACCTCACTAGAATTAGGGCCCATAGCACAAAGCGCTAGGGGCTCCGCCTTTTCTTCGGCCGCGGCTTGCAAATTCAAGTTGAAATGCAGGCTAGTATGGTGGGATCGATTACAAACGCTGCATCTTCCCTTTGATTTACAATTCTTGAGATTATGCATCGTACTTAGACAATTGACACATAATTTCTTTGATTTTATAAAATTGTACCTTTCCCGAGCGTCCAGGATAGTGTATTTCGGACACTGGTACAACTTTGAGTGGTTGTTATCTCCGCACAACAAACATTTGTCAGTATTAACTGTCACAAATGCCCTAACGTTTTTCTGGGAAGCTGAGGGCTTGCGCGGCATCGCGTTAATTTGATTGTTAATTTTACTGCTTCTACTTCCGTTTGCGCGCTGTAGTATTCGCGAGTAATTTCTAATGAATTCCACAAATTTTATTGAATCTACTGAGTCTGAAGAATCTTGTATAGAAACTTCAAAAGCCTTAATCGTATCCATGTCAAGTTTCTTACACGCAATGTGTATGAATATAAAGTCTTCTAGATTCTCCATGTTCAACTGTTTGATTGCAGCAGTTAAACCTGAAAATAGATCAATAAAGTCCTCCAAGTTTGAGGCAGATGGTTCCTTTACTGCAGGAATATTTAACAATTTCTCTAGATAAGTTGTTGCCAGAACGCGCTTATCGTTGTATTTCTTGACCAACGAATTCCATAAAATTGTATAATTTTGAGCAGTTGGCAATAAACCTTGGCAAATGCTTTGAGCTTTTCCTACCAGTTTTCCAACTAAATATTGAATCTTTTCACCTTCCGTTAGACTGTCATTCTCATGGACCATAGATTTAAAATTTTCATAAAACACCGGCCAATTGTTTACATCTCCGTTGAAGGCACACAGCTCCAATCGTGGCAGTTGGATGCTCCTTTTTAAAGGAATATCATTTGCACTTGAGGTTTTTGTTGTGTCTTTTAAATTCTCGTAAGTATATTTAATTTCAGCGTATAAATCTTCAAATGTCAGAATAATATTATTATCTGATGCTTCATCTTCCTCACTTTCTGCAATTAAATCATTTTTTTCTTTTACCAGTAATAAAAATTCTTTACGCCAGTTGTCAATGCCTGCCGCGTGCACTTTAAATTTACGCAAATAAATTTCTCCCAAATGAATTGAATTAATGGTATCGAAAATGCATTGTGCCCGTTCCAAGTACGTCTCTATCTCATTCTGGAGGCGCTCCTTACGTCGTTGAAATGCCCGTTTCTCGCGTTCTGACGTCATGTTTTAAATTTGGCTTTAATAAATTAAATTTGATAAAATTAATAATAAATTTTACAAATCCCGTACGTACAAGTCCTTATAAATTGAAGTAGCAAAGAAAGAAGAAGGTTATAATAATTTTATCAAAATGTAAACAAATAATGTAAACAAAGAAAGTAAACAATGCTAGTACCTAGGTAGTTACTTATACCGCGGGCTTAATTCGAATGTACCTAAAATGCAAGAGATAGGTATACTTACAAGGCAATTAAAGAATTAACCCGCACTTCGATTCCAAAGCGATAATTATGATAATAATGTGTGAACGCGTCACGAATTGCATTTTTGTAGCAATAAAAATGGCGAATAATTTTTTGAATCCGATTTCAAACTATAAGAATCTGAATTAATATTACGTGCATCTAGTTTCTAATTTACGATCTGGTTCTGTTAGGACCAAAATTATGACATCGCCAAGTTTGGCGCTGTCATAGGGGGATGCATGGGGGGAGGATTTGAGATCGCAAACTGGTTCTCGATTATCGCGATCGGACGAACTGCCCAACAAATCTGTCTAGGCAGCCAACCAATGGAGCAAGGGGGAAGGAATCACGGAATCAAATGGTCTGGACTCACCTTATCTCCAATGGATGCCTCTTTCGCGGAGCACTGGTCGCGTTTTTGTGTGTGGTTTCTCCTTCGTTCGCGCGCGGTGTACACTGCGATGGACACGTCTATCCAAGGCCGCGTATGAAGAAGTACTGGCTGGAGACAGGTGATTGGGCAAATCGGATAGGTCAGATTATAGGCACAAGGACAAGGATTTTATGGCCAGCTACCCATAACAAACCTACCTAACAGTTCGCCCAAACACCAGCAATTGATGAAGAAGTCCAACGAAGGCTCTTCGGGTTTTGAAGAGTATCACATATTTATTTCCAGTTACAGAGAATAAAATTTCAGACAGCTCACAATACGTTGCAACGCAAGAAAATCGTTTATTTGTTCGGTGCATATGATAATGCATACAATGGCAGGGCTTTCAATCAAACCCCCCTCCCCTCTCCTCCCCCTATCAACTCCAAGTATAAAACTTCACCTAAAAACTCAACCAAAGCGTTTACCAAAAAATATACTGAAAACAATACAGCGCCTCTAGAGATTATTTTAGTTTTTTTGCAGGGCTTATGTTCATTTGAGATTGGGTTTTTATATTGTAGGTTCACATGCGGCATGTGTGAGCGCGAAATTATGCGTGTCTGCTTGTGGGAATGCGTTTATTGTGAACCTCAAATGACACATATCTTTGCAACTTAGATTTAGATTTAGAATGCAATTCTTTAACCTATTCCTGCGTGGACAGAAACAGGTATCATTTAGCCGTGGTCTGGTTTATTCTTTCCGGACAGTTTCGCCCATTGCTCCGATGGGCATTATCAGCGGTTGGCTAGTCGCTGTGATCTTCTTACAGGATCTGCTGTATTATTGCATTACAATGAGTTTACGTATTTTTTTTATTTAAATGACTTATTAATTAATAATTAACCAATTTAATCGCATTTTTTATCAAGATCATCTTCATCATTGCACTTTCACGCTGAAGAACCCCATCGTAGACATGGACAAAACCTCAGGAAGCCCCAGCTTCCATAGACCACGGCAACATATCTCAGCTCTCCAGCATTAATGGCATCTGTTGAACTGGGGTCAAAGTTATGGTCAAAGGTCCCGACGGTAATTAAACTTGGATTGTTTTTATTTCAAACAAGCTAGTCAAAATTACCGTCTTGACCCTTGATGATTCCTTGACTTATAGGTTGGTATGAGGCTGACCACCCATACTGTAAAAAATGCTTCACTTTGCCAATGTCACCCCTGTGTCAGGGAAGGTCGGCAAAAGTTGTAGGGTTTATGTTCATTTGAGGTTTGGATTTTATTTGTAAATACACATTCAGCATTTCTAAGCGCGAACTACACGTGTTTGTTTGTGAGCATGCATTTGATATGAGCTTTAAAAGTTAATATATCTTTGCAACTGAAATTACTGTCTTTTTTTTTTTTTTTAGGAATCCTGTGCGGGAGGCTCCCCAATTCTTGAGAGTCTTAGGGGTCTATGTCACCCTGGAAGGGTGCCGCAGAGGTGTTGCTTGAGTTCTTGGTTCTGTCGTGAGGCGCTGACTCTCTTGGCCATGTTTTCGTAAAACGACATGTTTGAGTGTAAACGGATTTCTGTATGCTCTTAGTATGAAACAGAGGGGCAGGTATTATTATAATGCACAACAGTAAATTACAACAAATTGCATTCTGCACGTCTGCAGTTATTATGAAGTTGGCTGCAGTTGCGTGAGCGAGTGCACTATTTCAGCCGTGACATCACGCGCCCCCTGCGCCCCCCGCCCCTCTCCCATTATCACTCCACTACCCCCCCGGCGTGACCTTCCACCCCCCGGGACACGTGGATCGTACAGAACATCAACGACGCATAAAATCATACTGTTAAGAATTACGGGTTCAATTTACAATTACTTTTCTTGCTTCGACTTCGCGTCACAATGTTTCTCCACACAATTGCGGCTCGTATTTATACAGTTCACATGGGCGTTTCTCGTGTATTCCAGATTCTTCTATAGTGGATTGTTCCACACACAAACCACCCAGTGTGCTTAGGCTCACGTATTAATACTCCTATAATTAATCGATTATACCAGTATCCTTAGTATGAGTTGCAAAACTTGATGAAAGTAAAGTTTATGGAAAGCATTAAATTCCTTGACTGATAGGTTGGTATGCGGCTGACCACCCATACTGTAAAAAATGGTTCACTTTGCCAATGTCACCCCTGCTTCAGGGAAGGTCGGCAAGAGTTGCAGGGCTTATGTTCATTTGAGATTGGGTTTATTTATATTGTAGGTCCACATGCGGCATGTGTTAGCGCGAAATTATACCTACATGTCTGCTTGTGGGAATGCTTTTAATATAAATCTTGAATGATATATATCCTTGCAGCTTAGATTAGATTAGATTAGATTAAAGAGTGATTTTCCCCAAAATCTGCCGTTTTTGTTTCTTACACTTTATGGTCTTAGCAAAAGAGTTACAGTGATGAAGAAAATCAAGTTCAAACAAACAAAAACGGCAGATTTTGGGGAAAACCACTCTTTAATACTTTCCGTAAACTTTACTTTTCTCAAGTTTTGCAACTCGTACTCAGGGTACAGAGCAGTCTACTATAATCCATATCATCGTTATACTAGGTGTTAGACACTATTACAGTTACGCACACCAGCAAGCTATGTGCCTTGGTGCATGTACACACAAAATCATAGTTCGTAACAATGCGGTTCACATTTGGTTCGAAAACAGAGTTGCTTTTGAACTGTATAGTTCGACGGCTGATGGACTTGTCGGGTTATGGAGCATCTTGGTCCCCATTTATAGGTGAAAATAAAGGTTATTCTCGAAGTATTGAAAACTGGCATATATGAAATTTCGCCAGAAAATTCTACTAATGTTCAAGTAAACACTCACACAGTTTCGAACTAATGCAAACACATTATTGAACTACCTACATCTAGAGACTTCACAGGCTCACACAGACACACAATTTTAGATTCGCAACAATATAATGCAGAGCTTCAGTTATTAATCAAAAACAATTTATTTTTGATATGTTTAAATTCAGGGTCAAAGCTTATATACCAAAGAATAAAACGAGGATTGAACCGGTGCTGATTTATTTCAAACATAAGCTAGGACGACACAGCCATAGGCCTGCAGTTTCGAGCAGTTTATGGCTAACAATCAAGTCTCACCGAGACACAAATAATGTTTATATTTTTGGTGCGAGCTCTCTATGAAGAACTTTTTGCCAACAAGGAAAAAAACGAATTCTTTATATCTCACAATTTCTTCTCTTCGCGTATCTTAGATATCCATCAGGCGTTTGATTATATTTTTCAATAATAAAAAACTTTAAAATTCGGAACACCCAAGTTATTTGTCAGTCAAATTTAATGGTAGCATCAAAATATGTTTTCTTGTTTATGTGGTAATTTACAGCCCCCTCGATGTTGTGACCTGAAACATTCCCGCATGCACAAAAGTCCCAGACAACTGTAGGCCAGTGCGTCATGCCATCCACCCAGGCCTCTTAATTATTTCGTCTTAAAGTATTCCTCAAGTAGAACTTCCCGACTTCCCATTCTCAGCATTCCAGCAGGGGGAGGAGTGAACATCCAAACTACCCAAACAACTGACAACTCCGCGGGGGGCGTGTAGTCCCCTTACTTCCCTGCGTCGGCAATTAATTTAAGCCCTCATCATCAATCACGATTGCGTCTTTATCATCTCTCACCTCGTGCGTTGAAGCCTGAAACTTTCCAGCAAACTGGCGACAGGAGATTTATTATCAGCTCATCCACTTATCAGTTCACTAACTTTGTTCACAGGTAAACACTCAACATGCTAGGGCTGCCTCAAGCAGACGATGACGACGACGATAACCACCTCTGCATCAAATGCAACTCCACCATCATCGGACTCGACAACTACGTCAAACACCGGAAGGCATTGTGTGGAAAGACAAAGCTAACATTACCATCAGATTTAAACATCAGTTCAGACAATCTCGATCACATCAAAACAGATGACTCAAAAAACCTCTCGGATCCAAATGTTGAACCATTCCGGGAAGAATATCAATACAATCATGGAGCTGATGTATTTTTCCAATCTCTTGAGCTTCAGAGCAGTTCCAAAAGACCACCGACTGCAACAGCTATTCCTATTGCTTCTGGTTCGAAAGGAGGAGTTGGCGTTTTGACAAGACGGGCTACTGCAGCTATGATAGCTACTACAATCACTAAAGATATATTCAGTTCTGCTCATACATCGAGTAATGTGGTTTCAGAAAAACGGGGAGGGGATTGGATCGGAGGTCACAATCTACGAGTTATGGAAACGGATGATAATGAAACAAAGTTCATAAAAGCCATTGCTAATATAAGTGAATCCGGGAAAAAGCATCACGTGCCTTCGTCTTTCGACTTGATTGATGATCTAAGACAAGATGATGATTCCAATGATGATTCTGATGAACTTGATGATATTGAAGATGATGATAATCATCCAACTGGAGGAAAGTGGAAGCCTATGTCAAGTCATGGTGGCGACAAATGGAAACCAATATACAGTACCAGAGATACAACAACTCATTGGGCTCCATCAAGCGCCATCACTCCAGATCCAGATCATCATGAGGATTGGGACGAAGAGCACACAGGAGGAAAATGGAAACTCTTCATGACCCAGTCAGTTGAAAATTTAACAAGACTAGATAAGATCCATGAAATGGATGACGAAGAAGAAGACGCTTACATGCCACCTCCTGGTCACACAAAAGGTAAATGGATTCCCGGAGCTAAAGATGTCCACAAGAATGATCAAAAAGCCCAAATAATGGATGCTACTGCATTGCATAAAGAAGGTGGATCTACTCAATTCTGGTGCGGACCGTGTAATCGAAGGCTAGGGTCAAAAAATATCTACGAAAGGCATTTACTATCCAACTTGCACTTGAAGCGTACTCTGCCTGAAAAGGAATTAGAATTCTCAGGAGCATTCAAAAGCACACGACTGCTTGATATGGACATTGGAAAGAGAGTCATCAAGCCTTCTTCTTATTTAGATGAAACAATCTATGTTCCAACAAGGAAACTAAAGACATCGAATATGGAAAATGAAGATATTCAACCAACAAAGAAAAAACGAAAGAGACGACCAACTTTTATACATTGTGCCATTTGCAAATATAAAGTAAAGCCATTTCTCATGGGGAAGCACTTGATCTCTCACTATCATTTCAGAAAAGCTGACATCAATGACGAACTCAATAAACCGCAAATATTAGAGAACATTCAAAGAATAGTCCGCCAGTCGCCATTTCAATGCAGTCCATGTAAATTTTACGTCAACTGGCAAAGTGACTTTTTACGACACTGGAAATCACAAGAACACAAATCAGTCGTAGATAAAATGCCTGGAGTACATTGGTGCTCATTTTGTAAATTTGAATGCGAAGAATCTGTTGAAATGGAAGAGCATCTAATTGGAGAGGAGCACGAAGAAGTAGTTGCAGCCATCAACAGATCAATGCCAATTGTCATAAGAAAAAAGTCTGTTATCCGATGTATGCATTGCTACAAAGTCTTTCGTTACAATTTCCAATTGAAGAGACACAACAACACACAGTTTTGTCCAAACTTTTCGTCGACTGCATCAGACGACTACCAAGGCAGGGTGAAGTGTAAGAATTGTGACTTCAGTTGTAAATCTAGAACAGGTCTGGCTCGTCATTTGAAAGAACGGCACGGCAGGAAGATGTACTTTTGCTCCGCCTGTTCGATTGAGTTTGAAAATTCGATCCAAGCCAAGACTCACAGATCTCTACAATGCCACAGGATAAAAGAGAAGGAGTTCAGGAGGGTGAAGGGGTTTTTTGTCAAGGACATTTCGAAGGCTTGCGCTCACTGCGATGCGCCCAAATTCAACAATATCATTGAGTTGAAAGAACACATCAAGGAGAAACACAAAAATGTCTTTACAAGGTACTTACTTTTATACTATTTTCTATCTACTTTCTAGTTAAATTGCGAAAGAATGAAACCTGCAAAGTTAAAATAAGAGAAAAGTATGAATGGGAAAGTGATGAATGTTGAAGAGATGAAAGAGATATATCAGGACAGAAAAAAGTGGAGACGCATCTGCAGAGGTACCGGCCGCCTCTAGTGGAATGGCGGCAGGATACAGTTAAAGTAACAGTTCCTACAAAAATATTTGATTCAACGAAGTGTGACTTTGAAGAAGTCAAATTACTCAACGTTTCATCGGAGACATATCCAACGTCATGAGGAGTCGTAGGTATCTCTCTTAATTAATGAGGCGCGAACTGAATATTCAGAAAAAGTTGGCGCTCGAGATCGGCGATTATAAGTATGTACCTATTAACATGAGATGATTTTACTAACTCCATACGAATCCGTTGATAAAAAAAATAACAAATAACATTGCAGGGTTTGTATGACTTGTTGAAAAATGAAGAGAGACCATGGATCTGAGAACTGGCCTCTATGGTACGACTCAGACGAAACGTTGAGAAACTCATTCTACTCTAAAACACAGTTCGTAAAATTAGTTTTTTTTTAATTCTATCTCTTGACTTATAGGTTGATATGAGACTGACTACCCATACCGTAAAAAATATTTCAATAGTTTTATTGCAAGTCACTGCTTCTGAATGCCTTTTGAGGCGAAAACGTTCAAGCTTATATAATATATAAATAAATACGAGAAATAAGAGTGAATTGAAACTGTGTGTGTGGTTTTTTTTTTAATAGTTCACTTTACCAATGTCACCCCTGTTTCAGGGAAGGTTTATAAGATTTATTTCAACTTAGATTTTAGATCCAATACATTATATTGTTTTTATTTCCAGCTGTCCCCAATGCGGTATGCAGTTCACCCTTCCTCAAGAAGTGTCATGGCACATCCGCAACAAGGCTTGCTCCTTCAAATCCGACGTGATATCCAACTTTTCCGGAGTACAGGACATCTGGAACTGCCGCGTGTGCCCCTTTGTAACCGAATCTCACGCAGAGTGCATCTTCCACGAGGTCCTGCACGGGGAACCTGTCCTGGATACAGACTCCACAAGCAAGCGAGACAAATCGCAACTGAAGTACGCCTGTCCCGTTTGCCACAAGATTTTCTTGAAGCCATCGCTCCGGTGTCATCTGCGACAGCACACGAACGAGAGGCCATTCGTTTGTGACGTATGCAACTCCACATTCTCGAGAAAGAGTAATCTTGTGTTTCACGTCAAGAGGATTCACACAAATCCCCAAGTAAACTCAGAGCCAGAGACGTTACCAGCTGATGTCAGCGAAGATCAAACAATTCCCAGCACTTCAAAGCTGTTCCTCTGCTCCGTGTGTGGCATGGGATTCGGAAAAAAGTAAGTACCTACTTATATTATAATATATCTTAACAAGTATACAGGCCCGTATTAAGTCTACAAAGGGCCCTGGTGCGGGAAGATACAAGGGGGCCCTTAAGCCCTTATTCTTTTCACTTACACCTTTTTCAAATACAAGGCATTATTTTTATTGATTTTAGAGGCATTCACATTGTAATCATTCATTTAAGAGATAAAAAAAAAAAAACTTTATTTTAGATTGCGGTGAGCTTGAATTAAATTCCACGACAGATTTCTTGATTATTTAGCCACCCGAAAATGCAAACGGATTTTTTTCGAAACTAATCGTGGAATGTAATATAAAGTCACCGTTCTCTAAAACTAAATAGTTGTTATTTTTTATCTACAAAGCATTCTTCCCAGTTCGTCTTTGTTCTGTCTGTGAATTGGCGGATAACCTATTTGAAAGCTTTCATATGTATATTCCCATTTACTACGAGACTTCCGATCTAGCATCGTATATAAATGCGTTTCATAAAGTATTAAAACTCCATCTTCACGCTGATGAAGCTCATCGCAGACATAAGGGAAACGTCTAAAAGTTCCAGCTCTGATAAACCACGCCACGGTAACAAATCACTGAAAGCAACTCTTCAACATCAAACGCTGTCCGTGTAAACCTAAAACTTCTTAATTGTGTAAAAAAGTTCCCAATCAAATTAAATTGTAATTTTTGTTTGTTAACTTATTCATATTCTCTGAAAAACTCTGCAAACACGAGTCTTCTAAAGAGTTTTTAAATCTTTGGGGCCCTTGTGTGATCGCACTGCTCAGAACCCCCTGAATTCAGACCTGCTCGAATATACTCCAAACATACAATTTTAATTCATACTCAAACATAGCGTTATCCGAAAAAAATACACAAGCTAAAACAGAGCGCACCTGGAGTGTGTTTTAGTTTCCGTGCATTTTTCGTTGCGTTTACACTTAGAACTTTACACATTGCCTCTGGTAATTTAGCCTTCAACATGGCATTAAACAATAAGTACGCCACAAATGTCTCGGTGTCCTCGGTATGTGCGCCATTGACTTATGATATCTGTGAACTAGAAATTATTTTCACGAAAATATACATTATATATCTGTGTCAACTTCCTTACGAAAAAGGCCATCAGTAAGAAAGATAACATAGAACTTCACAGTGGCGTTTTCATGGGTACAAAAAACTCGGGCGAATGTAAAAATGTTCCTAGAAAGTGGGTATTATTGCCAGTAATAATGGCTGCCAGCTGCCAGATAACACGCGATTTAAATATTGTGATCGCTAAAATTGATGAATTTCAAAGGAAAAGGCCTTATTTTAAGAGATTATGACATGAGTTTTATGTAAAAAAAAAATTAAAGAAATCCTGTGCGGGAGACTCCCTAGATTCTAGAGACTCTAGGGGTCTATGACACTTGTTGTAGTGCCGCAGAGGTGTACGAGCTTGGTCGTCGCTACAAAGCGCCAATACTCAAGCAAGACCCAGTTGCTGTAAGGCTGGATGGACCTTTTGGTGACCGGTCATTGGTAAAGGTTTTATGAATTTTTCAACCTAGCGAAGAGCAAATTTCAAAATATAAATGTTATATGTTTTTTGCTCAGCCGGGATTGGAACCCACAACCTTCCCATTCAGAGTCCGCAGTGTTACCACTGAGCTACGGACCGGTCATTGGGTGTCGAAACACAAAATGTATTCTGACATAATGGACTTATTTCGTACGACTAACCCGCTGCAACGTTTGACAGGACTGAGACAATTTGGGCTATGGTATGTATCAATGCAGTGAGCTAGTTTCTGCTCCTCTATGTTACAGACTCGATGGTCACAAATGTCTCGGAGTCTTCAATATGTGCGTGGCTCCATCCAGGAGTAATATTCCCCAGACATAAGAAGCGGCCGACGTATGCACGAGTATGATCTGACGTGTGAGCGCCGCGGCCCGCACTTTACGGTTATGACGGGTCGCTGCCATGTTTATGTTTTACAAATACTGCACGCACTGCATTGCCACATTTAATGAACACAAAACATCTTCTTCTTCTTCTTCTTTTGGTGCCACTTCTATCAAAGATCGGTGATCTATATATATATAAATCTAAATCTAAGTTGCAAGGATATATATCATTTGAGATTAGTATTAAATGCATTCCCACAAGCAGACAAGCATAATTTTGCGCTCACACATGCTGCATGTGAACCTACAATATAAAAACCCAATCTCAAATGAACGTAAGCCCTGCAACTCTTGCCGACCTTCCCTGAAACAGAGGTGACATTGGCAAAGTGAACTATTTTTTACCGTATGGGTGATCAGCTTCATACCAACCTATAAGTCAAGGAATACACATCGAACCACTCATACTGTAAAAAACGGTTCACTTTGCAAATGTCACCCCTGTTTCAGGAAAGCTCGGCAAAAGTCGCAAGATGGAGAAAGCAAGAAAACATCGGGTATTCTATGTATCTACATTTTTGTTCTACATACATTATCCGGTCGATGGCTCAGTTGGTAGAATGCTTGCATTCCATGCCTAGAGGAAGGGTTCGATCCCCACCGAGGGTGTCAGAAATGATTTCCCGTTTCGGTGTTTATTTCAAACCCAAAGTAAATACCGGCAAGGTGTACTGAGCCGTCACAACAAATTAAAACAAGCTCTCTCAGAGCTGGGAAACCCCCACTTCAAGTGAAGTGGTTGGCGTAAGGCCGGCTCCCGTACCCGTTAAAATAAATATGTTCTGAATCACCACATACGACCCTTGCAGACAAGCACTTACACTGCGTGTGCAGCTTAGTTGCGTTACACCACTGTTGTGCTTGACAGGTCAGTTGTGCGTCACACTAAACTTCAATGCCGAAAGCTAGCTGGGGTCCATTACCTGTATTATATGTCCACGGCACATGCATTCCCGCTGAGAGCGGCATCGCGCGCCTCTGTAATCCTTCTGTTTGCCATTAACTCCAGCATGCCTTATTTGCTTATTAGATTCTCATATATTTTAACGATCATCCGCTCTGTACCTCGAGAATCAAACGCTGCGTAAGCTACCCTCGATCGCTTAAAAATAAAAAAATATATGAAAACTAAATCACTCACTAGGTGTGCTCTAGCACTTTATATACATTTTCTATTTACACGATCAAAAAGAGTTTAAACAATAATTATACACGCTGTGAACCACGAGTATAAAACTATACTAAAAACACAATTAAACGTTTCAACGAAAATATACAGAAACCAAAACGCTCACAAGAGGTGCTGATTTAATTTTCATACATTTTTGGATAAAACGTTTCCTTGTGGTATTGCTATAAAGGTAGGTATAGTAGAGAGATTACGGACTGACGACCAGTCGACTGCAGAAAATATTTTATAGTCGGGTAACAAATTGCAATAATCGTCAACTATTCCGGAAGATTATAAATATCAGTAAGTGACTCAAGTATGAAACTCTTTGAGTAAAAACTCAAAATTAGCGTAAAAAAAATGCATGAAAACCGGTGGGGAAAGTTCATCCTCAACCGTTGTGCGGAGAGGGTGCCTCCTGAAGACGTTGTCTACGTCGAGAATAATGTATAACGGTTCGTCTAATATCCGAAAAAAATAAACTTTGAAATTGGTTAACAGTGGCGAAACTTTCACAACGGCAAATAGTTTTTACCGTACTTATTAAAAACGTGTTCATTTAGTTTAACTTATATGAAATTAGTTATGCACTGACAAAATTTATTGCAATAAATTAATAACTCACTCAATAAGTACCGCAACATCACACACACCGCATGTGAATTTACAACATAAAAACCCAAATCTGAAATAAGCTTTGCTACTTTTGCTGACGTTCCCTGAAACAGGGAAGACAAAAGTGAAGCATTGTTTGTATTATGGGTGTGCAGCCTCATACTATAAGCAAAGGAACTAATCTAATCAGGCCCAGATTAAGGGCGGTTCGAGCGGTGCGACCGAACCAGGGCCCCCGCATCCTAGGGGCCCCCGAGACGTTTTTAGAAAAACAAACTACAAATAATTTTTCGACATGAATTCGTTCGGGGGCCCAGGTTTTTAAGGCATTCACCACCAAGGGGCCCCCACAGACTTTTTACAAATCAGCCAAAGAAGATATTTACTTTTCATTGAGGTGCAAATCAAAAGGGGCTTCTGGGACCAAAGATACCCATGGCAAATTGTATAGAAAAATAATTTAAATCTTTTTTATAACAAATACAAGAGGAATTTCCCTCCAACAAGTGTCATAGGCCTCCCGAACAGGTTTCCTAAAAATAAACTTAAAACTCCGTCAGTAATTCATTTTTGTTCGCAACAAGAAAATATATTTTGATACGTTCCTTGACTTATAGGTTGGTATGCGGCTGACCAAACTGCCGTAAATGCTGTAAAAATGGTTCACTTTGCCAATGTCACCCCTGTTTCAGGGAAGGATGGCAAGAGTTGCAGGGTGTTTGTCCATTTGAGATTTGGTTTTTATGTTGTAGGTTCGCATGAGGCATGTGCAAGCGCGAACTTGTACGTGTCTGGTTGTGAGAATGCATGTAATGTGAATCTCCAATGTAACATATTTTTGCAACTTAGATAAGATTAGATTAGATAGGTTGGTGAGGGGGGGGGAGGGGTGTTGGGGGTGGGAGGTTAGGGTGTTGGAGGGCCCCTTGACTTTCCCCGCACCGGGCCCCCAGTAGCCTTAATCCGGGCCTGAATCTAATCTAATCTAAGCTGCAAAGATATATCATTTAAGATTAATATTAAATGCATTCCCACAAGCAGACATGTATAATTTCGCGCTAACACATGCCGCATGTGGACCTACAATAGAAAAACCCAATCTCAAATGAACATAAACCCTGCAACTCCTGCCGTCCTTCCCTGTAACAGGGGTGACATTGGCAAAGTGAACCATTTTTACTGGGTGGTCAGCCGCATATCAACCGATAAGTCAAGGAACACTCTTCTCGAAACTCCTATCGAAAATCGGAAAAATCCCTTTATTATTGCCTACCTACGGCTAGAATTCTGTGCACATCCCTGCTGAAAACATACATATACGCTCGCTAGAGGCGCTGTTTTAGTATTCATACATTTTTTTTGTAAAAGCCATACTCAAGTTCAAACGTAAAGTAATGCGACATCACGAATGCGCTCTACTTATACTTGGAGAGTAAAAGTTGACGACGCATGTTTATTGAATCCTTTACAACTCTTGAGGTCACTTTGACGTCATAAATTAGGTAACCTTGGCAGTAAAAGTATTATTTATTGATCTGTCTGATCAGCTCAATTTAATGGTATTTAATGTTATTAATTATCATTGATGAAAAAGCGAAAGGTTGTATTACTAAGTATGAAAGAGTCTCCCCGAGAATATTGTTAGTGAGAATGAGATTTGGACGGATGAAAGTTCTACTGATTGCGTGCTACGCCCCAGTGGACTCGGAATGCAGGGTAGTGAAAGAAGAATTCTGGGAGAAAGTTAACATTGTTATGAGACAGAAAGAAGAGAATGAAAGAACGATTCTACTAGGAGATTTTAATGGATGGGTAGGTATGAGACAAGATGATAGCGAAAATGTGGTAGGACCGAGTGGTAAAGGTGTAGCCAATGATAACGGTAGAGCGCTAATAAGCCTATGTATGGAGCATAGACTCTTTACGTCGAATACCTGGTTCAACCACAAAAGTATACATTTGTATACGTGGCAGAACAGAGCGGGCAACCGTACAATTATTGACTACATCTGTGTGGATGAAAGAATGAGAGGGGATGTAAGAGACTCTCGAGTATACCGTGGAGCTGTGCTGAACACAGACCACTATTTGCTGTGCTCGAGAATAATGATAGGAGATGTAAAAAGAAGAGCACAAAAGGAATTGGTGAGTATGAAGCGAATAAAAGTTGAAAAAATGAATGATGTAAGTATAAAAGAAAAGTACAAATGTGAGATGAATGAAAGACTTAACCACGATGAGTTAAAAAAAACAAAAGAAGAAGGATGTGTTGAAAAAATGTGGTCAAAAATGAAAGAAAATATGATTGAATGTGCGAAATCTGTTTGTGGTGAAGCGAAGGTCTGTAAAAGAAGAGGTGATGCATGGTGGAATGACGAAGTGAGAGAAGCTATTGAACAGAAGAAGAATGCTTTTAATAGATGGCTGAATGATAGGAAAAATCAAGCTCTAGAAGAGATATATAAGCAAGCAAAACGAAGAGCCAAAACCGTTGTCTTTGAGAGTAAGATGAAAATAGAAAGTAAGGAAAATGAGAGAGCGCAGCAGAATTTCCTCACCAATAAAAAATCATTCTGGAGCTGGGTACGTGATAAAAACGAAAGTCGCGGATCAACCACCCCAGGCATTAAAAACGCTGAGGGAATCTTGCTGTGGGACGAAAGTGATGTAAGGAAGAGATGGAATGAATATTTTAAAAATTTATATGGCCAGGGCGAAAGAGACTATTATGATGTTGAATATAATGACAGCGATGAAGAAATTGTGAAAGAGGATGTGATAATAAGTATAAAAGATCTGAAGAATGGAAAAGCTGCTGGGAATGATGGTGTGAATGCTGAGATGATCAAATGTGCTGGGGAGTGCATGGTTGAATGGATGTTTGAACTGTGCAAGATGTGTGTGAAAGAGAGTAAAGTGACGATGGACTGGAAAAAGGCGGTCATTGTTCCTATCTACAAAGGAAAGGGTGACAAAAAGGACTGCCAAAATTTCAGGCCCATCAGTCTTCTCAGTATAGCTGGTAAAGTATTGTGTAAGGTTCTCATAAAAAAAGTGAGACTGTCTACCGGTCATGGGGTTTCTGATATCCAGACTGGCTTTATGCCAGGAAGAGGGTGTGTAGACCAGATCTTCACTCTCAGACAGATTGTTGAAAAACATCTGGCTGTGGGTCGGAAGGTCTACACGGCTTTTGTGGATCTCGAGAAGGCTTTTGACTCGGTGGACAGAGGTATGATGTGGAAAGTACTCCTAAAGTACGGTGTGAACGGCAAGCTTCTGAATGGAATACGCGCCATCTATGAAAATAGTTTGGCGTGTGTAAGAGTGGATGGTAAATGTAGCGAATGGTTTGATGTTTACAAGGGAGTACGACAGGGGTGTGTAATGAGTCCGTGGTTATTTAACATAATCATGGACAATTGTATGAAAGAAGCAGAAATTTCTCATTATGGTGTGAAAGTGGGTGAGACGAATGTTGGAGTTCTTCTCTATGCTGACGATGCCGTAGTGTTGGCTGATACAGCGGAGGAGCTCCAGATGATACTCACCAAAATGAATGATGCTTTTAGTAAGAACGGTTTAAAAGTGAATGCCAGTAAGACGAAAGTATTAGTGTTTGACAGGACTGAGGAATGCGAGGAAATTGAGATAAGACTGAATGAAACAAGAGTGGAGGTCGTGAAAGAATTTGATTATCTGGGAAGCAAGTTTGAGTCGAATGGGAAATTGACGAAAGAATTGGAAAAGCGTGCTAGTAGAGGAAGAAGTGTAATGGGAACGATTGGAAGAATTGCAAGAAATAGGAAACTTACGAAGAATATGAGATTGGCGGTCCACAATGGTATATTGGTTCCGACATTGATGTATGGAAGTGAGGCATGGACAGTTAATGAATGTGAGCTGAGTAAAGTATGTACGGTTGAAATGGCTTATCTGAGAGCAATGGCTGGAAAAACACTGAATGATAGAGTACGTAATGATTGGGTGATGAACGAGTGTGGTATAAAAGAGAATATGAGAATGAAAGTACAAAAAAGTACGATGAGATGGTTCGGACATCTCGAAAGAATGGATGATGAACGACTAACGAAGAAAGTGTACAAAGGAAATGTCAGAGGAAAGCGCGGAAGGGGAAGGCCGAGGAAAGAATGGTTAGACCAAATAGGTGAGATTGCGAAAGAATGGAACCTGCAGAGTGAAAATAAGAGAAGAGTATGTATGAAAAAGGTGATGAATATTGAGGAAATGAAAGTGGTTTGTAAGGACAGAAAAAAGTGGAGGCGCATCTGCGGAGGTACCGGCCACCCCTAGTGGAACGGCGGCAGGATACAGTAACAGTAACAGTAACAGTAACAATTTTAGCACTGCCTTTAATGAATCTTTTATGTTTCTCTATAAATTTGTGGCGGCATCTAAACATCACAAATAGTGGAATCCAGTTTATTGCTGTTTTTTTTAAATTAATTAATCTTTTTCCATAAACGCAACTAAGCTACACATTAAGTGTAACCTCTTGCCGCGTTATCCCCGAAGGGTTTCGCATGTGGCGAGTGAAACCTATTTATTTTTATAGTTAAAGAGGCCGACTTTACGCCAACCACTTCAGTTTAAGTGGGGGGTTTCCAGCTCCCGAGGAGACTGGTGCTCATTTCTTATGAAGGCTGAGTATAAACCTAGCCAGTAGTTTATTTTGGTTTTAAAATAAACACCGAAACGGGAAATCATTTCTGACACCCTCGGTGGGATTCGAGCCCAAACTCTCGGCATGGAATCCAAGCACTCTACCAACTGAGCTATCGGCTGGACTTAATCATGAAATTACTTGACTTATAGGATGGTATGAAGCTGACCACTCATACTGTAAAAAAAATGATTCACTTCGAATCTCACCGAGGGTGTCAGAAATGATTTCCCGTTTCGGTATTTATTTCAAACTCAAAATGAAATACTGGCAAGGTTTACTTAGCCGTTACAAGATATGAGTACCAGCCCTCTCGGGAGCTGAGAAACCTCCACTTCAACTGAAGGGGTTGGTGTGAGTCCAACCCTTTTACCTGTAAAAATAAATACGTTCCGCACATCATTTGCAGCACTTTCGGGGACACCACAGTAAGTAGCTTAGTTGCGTTTTTTACGATGAATTATTTATTAATACCACAAAACCTGCTTCTGGCCAGTTTAAAATAGTTTAATGAATCGCATTCCTCTTCAATTATTGTGAGCAAGTGCTTGGTAAAATTCATAGGTGCTAAAAATATCCGTCGATTGAGGTTTTCCTTACAGATTCTGACTTCACACTCGTGTTGATTCAGCTATGCGGAAATGTCTTGGATAGTGCAGGATTTGTATGGGCTGTGTACTCACTAAGGAACATCTGGGTATCGTGAAACCATCAATAATGTCTCTGCGACCAACATAAAACCACGTCTAAACTCGACCATTTCGTTTCACAAAAGTAAAACGCTCAACAGAGAGCATTGACGTACTATAAAATAGACCTGAAACAAGCATAAGACATTGAAGCAAAGTATAAGGCACAACTGTCATCCAGACCTTTTAGACACTGCAGTGGTGAAGACATACAAAATACCTTTTTTTATTTGAATATTGTTTTCACCAACATAAATCTACTCAACCATTGGGTTTCACAATAGTAAAACGCTCAACAGAGAGCATTGACGTAATATAAAATAGACCTGAAACAAGCATAAGACATTGAAGCATACAATGAGGCACAGCTGTCATCCTGACATTTCAGACACAGCAGTGGTGAAGACATACAAAATACCTCTTTTTGTTTGAATATTGTTACCACCAACATAACTAGGTGTAAACTCAACCATTTTCTTTCACAAAAGTAAAACGCTCAACAGAGAGCATTGACGCTCAATTAAATAGACCTGAAACAAGCATGAGACATTGAAGCATACAATGAGGCACAGCTGTCATCCTGACATTTCAAACATGGCATTGGGTCTGATTTACATTAAACGTCAATGGTAGAAATGAATTACTTCGATCGCGCTATAAGGAATGAAAAATACCGACTTCTTACCCCAGAAGCTTCTTGATCGTCTGCAGATTGCGTTCAACGCTGCTGCAAACCCAATCTCAAATGAACATAAGCCGTGCAACTCTTGCCGACCTTCCCTGACACAGGGGGGACATTGGCAAAGTAAACCATTTTTTAGAGCATGGGTGGTCAACCGCATGCTAACCTAAAAGTCAAGGAACATACACAACAAATTACATTTTTTAAATAAACAAACACTATCATGCATCAACATTAAAAACAAATATAAAATTCTAAATGTAAATTTAAACGAATTAGAAAAAACCTAGCCCTAGCCACCAATATTGCAGATCAACCGCCTTTTACTTCTGTCTTTAGATACTTCTTTCATTTCATCCGGAGTCATAACCTTTTTCATACAAGCTCTCCTTTTATTATGACTCTGGATATTCCATTCATTCGCTATTTCTAAACCAAAATAACCACGATAGAAGTGGCTCTTAAAGAAGACGATGAAGAAGGTAGACATGGAACTCTATCGTTGCGTTTGGACGCGAAGCTTTATACTTAAGGCACATACACTGTCATTCAGCAATGTGACGCGGACTCATATGCAGATGAAGTGATGTCTCGGCATTCCTGGATCAGAAACCAGAAAATTATCAAGAAACGGCGGCTCACGAATTCCGATGTAATTGCATAAGTTCACTTCGTATTGACATTGAAATGTGGATACAATATATTTGTATACATTTGTACAAAATATGGCTGACAAGAAACTGGCTAGCGGCAATGAAGCATCGTATGGTTCATAACTGTCAGCCATTTCTGTCAATTACAACAGTGGTTAATCTAATCTAATCTAAGCTGCAAAGATATATATCATTTAAGATTTATATTAAATGCATTCCCACAAGCAGATATGTATAATTTCGCGCTAACACATGCCGCATGTGGGCCTACAACATAAAAACCAAATCTCAAATGGACATACACCCTGCAACTCTTGCCGTCCTTCCCTGTAACAGGGGTGACGTTGGCAAAGTGAACCATTTTTACAGCATGGGTGGTCAGCCGCATACCAACCTATAAGTCAAGGAACATACACGACAAATTACATTTTTTAAATAAACAAACACTATCATGCATCAACATTAAAAACAAATATAATATTCTAAATGTAAATTTAAACGAATTAGAAAAACCCTAGCCCTAGCCGCCAATATTGCAGATCAACCGCCTTTTACTTCTGTCTTTAGATACTTCTTTCATTTCATCCGGAGTCATAACCTTCTTCATACAAGCTCTCCTTTTATTATGACTCTGGATATTCCATTCATTCGCTATTTCTAAACCAAAATAACCACGATAGAAGTGGCTCTTAAAGAAGACGATGAAGAAGGTAGACATGGAACTCTATCGTTGCGTTTGGACGCGAAGCTTTATACTTAAGGCACATACACTGTCATTCAGCAATGTGACGCGGACTCATATGCAGATGAAGTGATGTCTCGGCATTCCTGGATCAGAAACCAGAAAATTATCAAGAAACGGCGGCTCACGAATTCCTATGTAATTGCATAAGTTCACTTCGTATTGACATTGAAATGTGGATACAATATATTTGTATACATTTGTATAATATATGGCTGACAAGAGACTGGCTAGCGGCAATGAAGCATCGTATGGTTCATAACATGATAACTGTCAGCCATTTCTATCAATTACAATAGTGGTTTAGGAATGCAACATAAAGAGTTACTTTCTTTGTAAAATTTGATAAATACTTTCCGCTTTTTATTAAGGATAAATGTTTTAGATAGATATATATATTCGTTTTTGATAAAATAATTAGATTACGATTAGGTTTAACATGAGACTATAGGAAAAGGTTATTTGACTAACATTGTGGTGAATTATTCTTGTTTCTTTGTTTAAACATTAGAATGACGTCACACTGAGAGCATTCTGCTTATCTTGGCATTCTCTCTATTGTTCCGGTTGAATTATTAATCTATCTATAATCTAAGTTGCAAAATATATTAACATTTACAATACATATTACATGCATGGCCACAAGCAGACAAGTTCGCGCTCACAAATGCTGCATGCCCATCTTAAATCTAAGTTGCAAGGAAATATTCATTCAAAGCGCTCAGATGTATGCCCACAAACAAACACGTGTAGTTCGCGCTTACAAAAACTGATTGTGTACTTACAAATAAAATCCAAACCTCAAATGAACATAAGCCCTGCAACTCTTGCCGACATGCCCTGAAACAGGGGTGACATTGGCAAAGTGAACCATCTACAAATTACAATCCGATTCTCAAATGAAAATAAGCCCTGCAACTCTGGCTGACCTTCCTTGAAGCAGGGTGACATTGGCAAAGTAAAACATTTTTTACAGTATGGGTGGTCAGCCGCATAACAACCTATAACTATAAGTAAAGGAATAAAATATCTGTTTAAGAGATTAATAATTTGTACAAATATTCTTTCACCATGTGAATCACCGATCCCTAAAAAAACATAGCAGTTTACAATGATTGCCTTTTCTAAATTGTTATTCATTTTGTTTCTTCGTTTATTGATTACATAAAGGCATTTGAAATTAAATATAAGGTAGGTAAGTACCTGCAATAAACACACAGGCATTCCCGAAGTTGCAAAATTAACAGATTTACAATATAGCAACAAAGTTGTCGAACCGCAACCCAACCGTGAACCGCTTGATTTTACAAAATCACCAATTATTAAGAAATCTGTACGATAAGATAAAGCTTAACATTCCCAAGTCCAGAGAGACTGTGCCTGTGACTCCGTTTCTCTAGCGGTCATCTTCTGGTGAGATCCTCGCTGCAGACCGAGACAGTATACAAGTTTGAGACAGTTGTTCAGTGGTAAGTTGCTTCAAGTGTTAAGTGAAGTGTGTATGCTTCTTTGAACCTGTGATAAAACTAATTAAATATATGCAATATAAAAAAAACATTAGTATTACCTACCAACAGAAGGATGGCATTATTAAGTTAATTTTTTTTTCTATAGTTTGAAATTTCATTTAATTGCATATCTACACATTTTTCGTCCCGCAGTGTTACCTGACTTATAGGTTGGTATGCGGCTGACCACCCATGCTGTAAAAATGGTTCACTTTGCCAATGTCAACCCTGTTTCAGGAAGGACGGCAAGAGTTGCAGGGTGTATGTCCATTTGAGATTTGGTTTTTACGTTGTAGGTTCACATGCGGCATGTGCAAGCGCGAATTTGTACGTGTCTGCTTGTGAAAATGCATGTAATGTGAATCCTCAATGTAACACATTTTTGCAACTCAAATTAGATTAACCGAATAACGACATTATGCATAAAATATTTACCACTTGGACGTCATTTATGATTCCTCACTTTATGATTTATACTAATGACATCTTATATACTTGCCTCAAAAATAGACTCAATAACAAAGCATGAATTTCTCTTTACTCTTCAACTTCGTGATGCATTTTGAAAGAGAATTAGGCTCCTGAAAATACTCAATTTGCATTGTTAAGACGACTGTAAAATCAGGCCATGTATTTACACTTATTTTAAACTTATCCATTTTTTGCTGTCCCGGTTTGAAAAACAGATAATTTCCTTCTTGCAATATCCCCCGTAGCTTTGATATACTAATCAACTTGTAATCCTGATGAGTTCCGCCATACAAATAGTACCTCAAGCACGTTTAAACTTAACAAAAAAAAAAGTACTGAACCTGGAACAGCTCCTCCTGAGAGCGTCTCACTTTCCATACATTCTTTACAAAACGCTATGCTCAAGATTAAAGATATTCTTTTATACTTAGCGTACAGGGTGCATCTCATTACAAAAGGGCATACCTGATGTGGCACGCGCTGCTACCATAAACATGGATTTGATGGCTCATGACGAAGACCTAATGGAAGCAGCCTTCGAAGTTGGAATCTTGAATCCAATTTAGCATTAGTGACCAATACTCCAAATAAAAAAACTCTACGTTTAAACCCAGCAACAACGTTATTCAAAAATACTGAAAGTGTAATACTCTCTTTCGCAGAGCTTTATCAGCTTACTTACGTTTTTAGTAAACGTTATGTCCAAGTTAAAATATTTAGTTTACACTTGAGGTAAAGATTTGCAATTGGAATTACGTACAATATGCTTGGATGATATTTTGCAACTTTGTACCTAAATAAAATATGGAATGGACATTCGGTATCCAACTGATAATATCGTTTTCAGTATCAAACGGGTATCACGAAATCCTTTGCCGTTATTTTAAGTAGATTACGTTTTCTTGAGAATTAAAATATTGTTGACAATGTTTTGGCAATACACTTCGTTATTTTTTAGGCTTACCATTAACGCGATGTAAATAAGTGGCTTAGTATGAGACTGACTACCTTTCATTTAAGTACTGCTTTAAGCAATTGGTTCACTCTTTCCAATGTACTCCCGTTTTATGGTGAAAACTTTCTGGATTATATTCTTGATGTAAATAAACAATCATCAGCATCATTGGCGCTACAACCCTTTGAGGGTCTTGACCTCCTCAATGATTGATGATTGGACGATGGATGATTTATTTCCGGTGGCGCCGTTTAATGATCAAAGACCATCTCAAGGGCGCTGTGGCTCTACGAAAACAGCATTTTCTTAAGTCCTCTTCTGAAGGCGATGGTGGGCTGGTCAAAGCGAAGGTCGACAGGCAGCATGTTCCAGGCAACTGGCCCAGATACCCAAAAGCTCCGGTCCTCAATGTGCTGCTTCCCTCCACATGCCCTCTCGTCGTCGATGCAACTAAGCTACACATATAGTGTAACATCTTGCCGCGAAGTGTTTAGCATGTGGCGAGTGGAACCTATCGTTACGAGCTATGGATTCGTTGTACGTGAACCTAGGCACGCTGGTTGGTGTGTGTGACGTCTCTGTTATAGTGTGGAACAATGCTGTAGTACGATCTACTGGAAGCATCTAACATGTTCTCGAACATGCGAGAATCGTCGCTGCCGCACATGTAAATACGAGCAAAGATTCTGTGGGACAGACAGTCGCTTTGACCATTGCAACGCGAAGACCTGTCAGCAGAGAATGAAGAGTGAACAGTACATTGTAACCTAGATTGTGAAAAAAAAACTTGTGAAATTAAATTTAAATCGCAATTTAATTAGAAGAACCTCAAGTCAAATTATAACGTTATATACTTTTACAGGAAAGGAGTCTGTCCTTACGCAAACTACTTCAGTTGAAGGGGGAATTTCCCAGCTTTGAAGGAGACTGGTACACATTTCTTGTGAAGGCTGAATAAACCTTGCCGGTATTTTATTTTGGGTTTTGAAATAAACACTAAAATGTTTAATCATTTCTGAAACTCTCAGCGAGATCCGAACCCGAGCTCTCGGCATGGAATGCAAGCACTCTACCAACTAAACTATAGACTGGAAATTGCAGGAAAATTCATTTTCTTTTATTTTTGTACAGAAATTTATTTATAGCTTATTGTAAATTTGAAAAACAGTATTCAACCATTACTCCATACTGTTCACCCGCTTCTATTGACTTAGGTTAGACATTTTATTTCCATGCATTTTCTGATTTCCCCCACAATGAGTATTGCGATACCTACCGTTCAAATTACCTTTCATAAAATAACCTAGGCATACAATAAAAATTAATTGAAACATATAATACGAGTCGTATAGAGCCAATCATTACAATCTGGGATTTTTTTTTAAATTATATAAATACGTACAAACATCCAGAATGTCATTTTCTGTTATTGCGTATATTTATTCCATCAAAAAAATACCCCTAGATATCCACCTTTGATTCTATTATACGAATGTATTTTCTTTATTCAAGCGGACTTCATAAAAGGATTGCCCGTAATTAGCTGGTATGAAACTGTGCAATATCTTTTAAGGCAAATATGAGTAGAATACGACCAAAACCAGCAATCTAAAAATTTTCGAAAAATTAAATAAATGTACAGAAATACAGGAAATCGTTTCCTCTTCAATTCTGTGTGTTTAATTATTTTTTGTTGTAACTCTAGATGGCTGTCTTTGTTTTTATTTGCTTCGTATTTGAGCCAACATTTTTAAAATTAATAATAACTGCAATCATATCGGTCTCCTTATAAAAAGCCGACTGAGCCAATTAAACGGTTTATGGATGGACAATTCGCGACCCGACTGCGGGATATAATTTCACGTCCAAATCAAAGAGCGGATCGCGAAAATAAAATTTGCCATTTTATTGCGACGCTCTTTTTTTATATGCAACTAAAATTGTGATTAATAAATGTTAAAAAGACGACATGGAGAGCGGAAAGAGCCGATGCTCTTTTACGAGTATTTTTTTATTTTTTTAAATTATATATATGTACTTCTGGACATTCAATACGAACTTCTGGTGTGTATACAGTGAACTGCATATTGTTTTAACACAACTAGATGCTATATCCGTTTCAGCTTACATCAAAGCATTTTTTTTAAGTTAGAAAGAGAACAAAAATATTCCCTGTGCTCACTCCACTCACTACACTCCAAACAGAGAAGATTCTATATCCGTTTCAACTTACATCAAAGCATTTTTTTAAGGTTAGAAAGAGAATGAAGATGCTCCCTGTGTGACTTCACTTTAAACAGAGAAGCAAGAATAATGCACTGCAATGATGATCGAAATTGTGCGTCTTTTGTTTTACCTGTTTGTTGTCTAATATAGTAGTATTTAAAACAAATGGTTTTATCAAAAAAATTACCACGAAAGCAGTTTCTTATTTAACATAATATGTAACCCATTGTTGTGCTTGATATAACTGGCTGAGTAATGTATCACAAAATGCTTTCAAGCCCGTTATATATTACGTCATTTACACTCTCCTTTTTTATATTTTCGACAAAAAATAACTTTACTTTAATTATGAGAGATGAAGCTAAGTAAGGTCACATCTAATGTTGTGTCTATAATATCTAAAAAGCAAATATATATTACCAATAACGATTCATATTACAGGCATGCCCATAAGCAGACAAGTTCGCGCTTACAAATGCTGCAAATTAAACTCCATTTCTTCAATTAACATAGGCCCTGCAGCTTTTGCTGGCCTTCTCTGAAACAGTGGTAGCATTATCCAAGTGAACCATCTTTTACAGCATGGTTGGTCAACCTCATACCAGCCTATAAATCAAGGAAAAGTGTACTCAATTAAAATTGCAAATTCGGATAACTAACTTGAACTATCGACCGGACTATACATTATAACTGCATGGACTACAGCTGCTTCAAATTAACATATTTTGAAGAAGAAGAAATGTATCATGTTCTTGATATACTTCTTGGCAAGTTGTGACTCCATCGACCCAAGAACGCATGTCCAAGTTGACTGACAGAATCACTGGCAGAGGAAGTCGCTCTGGTTCTCGCAGATCTTGCCGGAAGTCAGTAACGACCCTGGCGACGACTGACTTTAGCTGCTGCTGCCACATTATTAGCACGTGCAAATAAAATCAAACAACCCGACACGTGTTGATCTGGACGATGAGCTGAGGCGTGTCACGACATAATGTCCTTTGACCAAATGTCCACGCGACACAATGTTCCCCGACACAATGTCCATTGACAAAATATCCACGCGTGAAAATGTCCCCCAACAGAATGTCCACCGACGGAATGTCCATTGACAAAATGTCCGCGCGACAAACATCCACGCGACAGAATGTCCACCGACAGAATGTCCACCGGCACGATGTCCATTGACAAAATATCTACGCGACAAAATGTCCACCGATACAATGTCCACGTGAAAGAATGCCCACGCGACAAAATGTTCACCGACAAAATATCCACCGACATAATGTCCAACGACAGAATGTCCACCAACATAATGTACACGCGACAAAATATCCACGCGAAAGAATGTCCACCAACAGATTTTCACTGACACAATGTCCATTAACAAAATGTCCACGCGACATAATGTCCACCGATACAATGTTCACCGACAAAATGCCCACCAACAAAATGTCCATCAATATTACGTCAAATCTTCACAAGCATAGCCTACATTTTGTTTATAGACATTTATCGGTGGACATTATGTCGCGTAGACATTATGTCACGTGGACATTATGTCGCGTGGACATTATGTCGCGTGGACATTATGTAGGGTAGATAATTTGAAGGGTGGTAAGATAATATCCAGAGTCATAATAAAAGAAGAGCCTGTATGAGGAAGGTTATGACTCTGGAGGAAATGAAAGAGGTATATAAGGACAGCAATAAATGGCGGTTGATCTGTAATGTTGGCGGCTAGGGTTTATTAAATTGGAATTTGTTTTCTGTTTGTTGTCCATAGATATTATTATTTATTGATTTGTAAAATGTAATTTGTCATGGATGTTCCTTGACTTATAGGTTGGTATGCGGCTGACTATCCATGCTGTAAAAATAGTTCACTTTGCCAATGTCACCCCTCTTACAGGGAAGGACGGCAAGAGTTGCAGGGTGTATGTCCATTAGAGATTTGGTTTTTATGTTGTGGGTTCACATGAGGCATGTGCAAGCGCAAACTTGTACGTGTCTGGTTGTGGGAATGCGTGTAATGTGAATTTTTAATGTAACATATCTTTGCAACTTAGATTAGAATAGATTAGTGGTCGATGGACATTTTGTCGTTGGATATTGTGTCTATAGGCATCTTGTCGTGGAACCTAACTGAGCCCAGCTGTGACACGACATGACAAAGTGACTCACGGATGAAAATAATGTACACGCACAAGTGTTCTCGATTTGCATATTTGCAATAATTTATGCAACATGCATTCCTGCATGTATTTACAGATGTGTGACCAGCATGTCCGGTTGGTGGCTTAGTCGGTAGAGCGCTCGATGACTTGGGTTCTATTCCTTCAAGGGGGTCAGACATATCGCCACCTTAAAGATAAAAATGAATGTGTGCTGATTCACTGTTTTGAGAAATCGTGTATTAAACATTTTAGTCGGAGTAACTTCTCATAGTAAGTGAATTTATTACATTACAAACTTGTAAACTACAGGATTGTCACTCTTTATTAGTGTTTTCTTTCGTAGAAATTAGGAAAACGGTGCATTTATCTGAGTAGTCCATTTTAGCTTAATATGTCACTTATCCAGTTTTTATGTAAGGCTGGCCCTCTTAAGAGCCCGTTCCCACTTGTTGGGTGTCGGACCGTATATTAATCGGAGGTTGCAGTTGCAGGACATTTTTGGACATAATCGGTTTCCTACAAGTGTGAATAGCTCCATACATAATGTTCTGCCACTGGAATCTCCGATTAATATACGGATCCGACACCCGACAAGTGGGAACGGGCTCTTACCTGTGAAAATAAATACTTCCACACGTCAAAATTAAAAATATATATATTTAAATTCTTTTAGAAGTTTTTTTTAAGGAAAACAATCAACCGACCTATTTTTCCTGGCCAGAAACTGGTATTTACATGTTTAATTCATCAAAAATTATTTTAATGAAATATAAATCAACAATTACGCAACGACATCTGTTGAACCAGGCTCAAAACTATCGTCAATAGGACCCGACGGTACTCGAACTAGCGCTTGTTTCAAAAACGCTAACGCCTTATCTGCTAGCAGCGTCGAGAATTTATATTTTACATTTATATTTTAAAATCTACAACGTCTATATTCTTCTGTACCTCAAGTACAATACAAAACTTGTAAAATCAACCATAAGATTTGACCAAAAAACGGATAGAAAGTAAAACGCTCACTTGAGTTGCCATTTTACTTTTCTTACAATTTTTAGTAAGCTTCATAGATGAGCGTGAGAAACGAAAAATTAAAGTGCAGAAGTCCCATAAAGAAGGGACCTCAAACTGTGCCCAACATGTGTTCATCATCAGCATCATCATGTGGTAGACGTAGCGTTTGTTATTTCCCGCCCGCTGCTTCAGGCGCCATAAAACACTTTTGTGACGCGGGCTGTCACTCCCCCACGACCTGTTATTACCAAGCAACACCCCGAGTATAAAACTTCACGATTTTACTCGATCACAGCGTTTCACATAGTAACTTGTAGTCGTTAACAAACCGCCATTCAGTTAGGGGCAGTCCCTAGGTACCTGCGAAGGGTTAAAAAAAAATTTAATTAGGCTGATTTATTTGGTGAGCGCTGTTTCTGTGTGTATCACACCTCAAGAGCCCTCTGCGAGCTTGGTCGTCGTTAGAGAAAGCGCAAATTCTCAAGCAAGACCCAGTTGCTGTAAGGCTGGATGGATCTTTTGATTGCCGTCTTTGGTCAACCCGGCGAAGAGCAAATTTGAAAATATAAATTGTATATTTTGCCGGGTATACGAGTCCGAAGTGCTACCACTGGACTACGGACGTCCGAAGGGTTCCATGATAGAAAGACACAGTGACAAAACGACACATCACATGCCCCAACCATCTCATGAAACTCTTTTATGTTACACTTTGGACTCGTAAATGGAAGATTGCGGGTTCGAATCTGGACGAAGCACAAAAAATATAGGTACCATTTAAATTTTCAAATATTTTCTTCGCTGGATTGAAAAATTCATATACCTTTACCAAAGGTCCATCCAGACTTACAGCGACTGGGTCTTGCTTGAGTATTGGTGCTTTCTATAGCGACGACCAACCTAACGCAGGGCTCTTGAGATGTGATTCACACAAAAACAGCGCCCACCAAATAAATCATCCAAATCTTGTTTTTTATTAAACGCAATGTTTTCGTTGAAACGTTAAATTGTATACTCGGCGTGCAAGCTTCATAACTCACACAGGGAAGGGCCCATCCCATATCCCTCTATAAGTCTGCTCGGGCATCACACGATCCTCCCTCCACAACTCATTATTTTGATCGATTCAAATGTGATAAGGAGGAGCGATAAGACGCTCATAACGTCCCCTCAGTTCTTGTTTGTCTTATGTCCATCTGAGGTAATTTCACATAAACAATGTTAATAACGCGACAAGACGTTACCTATCTGTAAATCTAAATCTAAATCTAAGTTGCAAAGATATGTATCATTTGAGATTCAAATTAAATGCATTCCCACAAGCAGACACGCATTATTTCGCGCTCACACCGCATGTGGACCTACAATATAAAAACCCAATCTCAAATGAACATAAGCCAACATAAGCAACTCATGCCGACCTTCCTTGAAACAGGGGTGACATTGGCAAAGTGAACCATTTTTTACAGTTTGGGTGGGCAGCCTCATACAAGCCTATAAGTCAAGGAATACAAGCAATTAATTATATTTGAGTATATACGAGAACTCGTTAAACAAATAAACACTAAACAATTAAACAGTAAAAATTAAAACCTACAAAACATATTATTCTATAAAAAAGTGAAAAATATTTTTTTAAAGCCTCAATAAATATTTAAAACATTGTTTTTTATAAATTAAAAGAAATACACAGATTTAATTCACTTTTTAATTTATTTTTTGCTTAAAAATTTTCGCCTAATAAGGCATCTTCAGGATCATAATTGTTACAAGCTCCTGAAGATGCCTTATTAGGCGAAAACATTTGAGCAAAACAATAAATCAAAAGGAAATTAAACCTGATTTTTTCTATTGAATTTATAGAAAATACAATGGACTTTCACTGTGTTAACAGAAAAACCTTTACAATATATTTAAAACAACTCTCTTACTATCGTATTTTACGTTTTTTTTTCTTAACTCAGAATGTGTAGAATGTTAATGTGATTCTTCATTGAAAGGTTGTTTTTGGTTCAAATGTTAGATAAGCCAAACAAGCACTGGGGGGACGATGTATCCAAAATGTGTTTTATTTCTTCGACTCCAAAATTTATGGCCTTCCCATCATAAATAAGAATGAATTGTTTTTTTTTTGTTAAGGTTTAATTATGTTTTGAAGGACCTGCAGGTGCCGGAGTGGGGGCAATAAATAATTATAAAGATTTTGGAAAATCTGAACATTTTGAAGTTGAGTTGCATTTAAAAAAAAAATAGAAACAAATATTAAATCTAATCTAATCTAAGTTGCATAGATATGCAACATTGGGGATTCACATTATACGCATTTCAACAAGCAGAAACGTAAAAGTTCGTGCTTTAACATGCCGCCTGTGGACAATTTAAAACCCAAATCTCAAATGAACATACACCCTGCAACTCTTGCCGACCCCCCCTGCAACTCCACTTCTACTCCGGTTCCACTCGCCACATGCCAAATCCTTCGGAGATTACGCGACAAGAAGTTACCTATACGTGTTGCTAAGTAGCGTCTAGTTGCGTAATATGCATCATACTATGCAGGTTCACGCTTTCATATACATACGTTAAATATAATAATAATATTAGGATGATTTATTTGGTGAGCGCTGTTTCTGTGTGAATCACACCTCAAGAGCCCTCTGCGAGCTTGGTCATCGCTGTAAAAAGCGCCAATTCTCAAGCAAGACCCAGTTGCTGTAAGGCTGGATGGACCTTTAGTGGCCGATCTTTGGTAAAGTTATATGAATTTTTCCCCCACAGCACAATTGAAAATATATATGGTATATTTTTTTTTGCTCCGCCGGGATTCGAACCCACAACCTTCCGTTTACGAGTCCGAAGTGTTGCCACTGGACTACGGACCGATCAATTTACCTACCTACAAAAAAAATATCCCGGCCGTTCTCAAATAGAAGCATTCCTGAAACAGAAGTTATGTAAGTATTGCCTCAATAACCAATCTATACAGAAGTTCAGAACACATTATTTTCACCAGACTTTTATTCACAAATATTCACACTTGAACATTCTCTATTTTCTCACATATTTTCACTATCTTGTCTGCACATACAGTGGCATTAAAATCGCATTAGTTCTGCCCACACAAATGCTCACGCTAGCGACATCTCTGTAGCAGTCCACAAAGCTCCGTGGCAAACGGAGAAACTATCTATATAAGAATTTCCAAAGGTTCGGTACGAAAATAAATCAAAGCTTTCATTTTTACAATATTGTTTCGAAATTTTGTACTTACAAAATAAGAATTTTAAAATGTCATAACTAAGTTGGTAGAGTGCTTGTATTCCATACCGAAAGCTCGGATTCTAATCTCACCGAGGGTGTCGGAAATGATTTCCCGTTGCAGTGTTTATTTCAAACACAAAATAAAATACCGGCAAGTTTTACTCAGCCTCACAAGAAACGAGTACCAGCCCCTTGGGAGCTGTAAAACTTCCACTTCAACTGTATAAATAAAATGTTCGACTCGCCATATGCGGGGAACGCGACAAGAAGTTACACTATATGTGTAGCGCAATCACGTCACCTACCATACCTTTATTTTGTAAATAAATATGATTTCCATTTTTTTTTTTTTTACTTTTTTCTCGGCAGTTAAACGTCAGTCTTATTGGTGCAATAGTGCTTAGACTGCAATCCATAGCAACCAATGACAAAATATTTGTTTGCCTTTTCCCTAGCAGCTTGGCCGGGTGACTAAGTTTGTTTTTGCGCCCTTTTCAATGTTCCGACTTTAAAAAAATGTAATTTGTAATGTATGTTCCTTGACTTATAGGTTGTTATGCGGCTGACCACCCATAATATAAAAATTGGTTCACTTTGCCAATGTCCCCCCTGTTTCAGGGAAGGACGGCAAGAGTTGCAAGGCTTATGTTCATTTGAGATTGGGTTTTTATATTGTAGGTCCACATGCGGCATGTGTTAGCGCGAAATTATACATATCTGCTTGTGGGAATGCATTTAATATAAATCTTAAATGATATATATCTTTGCAGCTTAGATTAGATTAGATTAGATTAGATTAGACTTTATTATGTGTAAACTTTTACAAATTACATTAATACTCTTTTCCGGTGTTTGGCGAACAGCTTTTGTAGAACCTACATTATTTTTGACGTTTGGTTGGCGTTGTAGCCAACTTCTTCAGGAGACACAAAAGCCTATTCTTTTGATGTCTCTATTTTTACAGAAGAACAAATGAATGACGGATCTTTATAGTATTTTTTATCAGTAATGGATTACAGATTGTTTCCAAGATATATCGATCCAATCGATAGTTCAGTTGGTACAGCGCTTGAAGACATCGTGGCAAGAAGTTGCACTAAACGTGCAACTTAGTTGCGTTGCATTACGTTGTAGATAACATTATCAATTGCTATCTCTTCCTACTTACAGTTTCGCCTTATGCTCACGTTTCGTCGGAGTCGTATCGCGATTGTTTGATTTGTACTATGCAAACACCCGAGGGGGCGCGGCCCTGCGACAGGCGGGCCTGCCCCCGGGCGCATTGTGCCAGCCACAGACTGGCATTCATGCATGGCATTCGTGCATGGCATTCCTGGATTTCAGAAAGGTGGTCATTTTAGGGAAAAATAAATCTTTTCACCCATAAGTAAAAGATAAAACTGAATAAGTGACCTATTAAACCAACATGGTTTTCTCAGATAAATACACTTTTTTTATATTTTCTACGTGAGAAAACACTACAAATTTTTGATAATTCTGTAGTTTAGAAGTTTCTCATGGGTACTTTCTTATTATTAGTTCACTTTCTATGAGATATTACACTCAATAACATGTTAATCACGATTTCTTAAATCAGTAAATCAGCAAGTCTGTTCGATAGCTCAGCTGGTAGAATGCTTGTATTTCATGCTGAGAGCTCAGGTTCAATCCCCACCGAGGGTGACAGAAATGATTTCACGTTATCGGTGTTTATTTCAAGCCCAAAATAAATACCGAGAAGGAGTACTCAGTATTCACAAGAAATGAGAACCAGTCCCCTCGGTAGCACGCTTGGAAACCCCCACTTCAATTGAGGTCCCGAATCGCCACAAGCGATTCCTTCGGAGATAACGACGCGGCAAGAAGTAACACTATATGTGTAACTTAGTTGCAGTTGTATTTTCACATTTAAGGTATCGACATTACCACATTGACTTGGCATCAAGCGCGTGCATAGGGTATAGGCAAATACATTTCAGAATTAATATTTTCTCCAATTCCTTTAAAAGAACTCATTTGAAAATGACTGAAGTGCTAACGATGGCTCCTATCGAACCTAAGTTTTGAATTTTAAATCTCGATATCAAGCGTAAATGCGTTGTTTACCATACATTGCCTACCTATTAGGCGCGTGTGCCTGTATTGGATGCACGTCCCTACTTGGCATGCAAAATTGGCACTCACAAATGGTTCTCTTTGTCAGGTATCACTGTCCTGGGCCCCACAAGCCGCGGGCACGCCTCTAGCACGACAATTTGATGTACGGCGGTGACAATCACATCGCTGATTTCCTCATTTCCAAGACGCCATTGCGATTGCGTTCTACCAAAAGCATACACAAGCTAAAACACTCAATAGAAGTGTTGTTTGATTCTCCATGTATTTTTTTCTTAGAGAAGGTTGTGTTTGAAAGTGAGGTTGTATACTTGCGTCTCTGTTCACAATTGTTGCAAGTCGATAAATGCAATAATTCAAATGTCGGCCGAACAAACAGTACTGAGGAATGTCACGGTGAGTTATAACGTCTTACTAAACTCAGCGACCTACGTATATACCTATTTGAAAAGTAAATTATAATCTATAGTGCAATAAATAATGTTTAGTATTTTAAACTAAAAAAAAACAACTAAGCTACGCACATAGTGTAATTTCTGCGTTATGAAGAAGGGGTTGCATGTAGCGATTCGGTACCTATTTATTTTTACAGGTAAAAAGACTGGCCTCACACCAACTACTTCAGTTGAGGTGGGGGTTTCCCACCTTGCCGGTATTTATTTTAGGCTTGAAATAAACACTGAAACGGGAAATCATTTATCAGCCACTATTCTCCAGTTCTCTCTTGACTTCGCTGCCCGTAGCGCTCCAACCACCAGGGTGCCAGCTGTTGCTCTTCACTTGATCGGTCCATCGTGTGTGGGATTTTCCTCTTCCTCTCTTCCCCTCCAAGCCGCTGATCACAACTAGTCGTTCCAGGCTATCCTCATTGCCACGGACAACGTATCCGAAGAACTGAAGAATACGGCGTGTACATATACTGGCCAGAGTCAAGCCATCCAAACGTAGCTCCCTACGAATAGACTCGTTGGTACGTCTAGCTGTTCATGACATTCGGATCATGCGCTTCCAGCCCCACATTGCGATCTCTAATCTATCTATAATCGTTATTGGTATGAGGCTCACCACCCATGCTGTAAACAATGGTTCACTTTGCTAATGTCACCTATGTTTCAGGGAACGTCGGCAAAAGTTGCAGGGCTTATTTTCATTTGAGATTTGGTTTTTGAATTGTAAGTACACACGCAGCATTTGTAAGCGCAAACTGGCACGTGTCTGTTTTGTCATTATTTCGCAAGTTTAATAATAAAGAGCAATAACTCAAAAAATATGAATGTTGGGAAATCACGTTTGAAGTTGAGACAACCAATACAACTTGTATGGGATGAAAAAGGCGGCCGATGTTTTATCTCGGTCATATTCGTCCAAATTGAACGGCTGTCGCATTCTACCTATTCTTCTCTCATTGTTCTTGCGTTTTATTACTAAATCTCGATTTTCTCAATTTTTGAGTTATTTCTCTTTATTATTAAACGTGCGATTTGTACGACTGTTTATTTTCACTACATATCGCAAAAAATACTAACGTTTTCAGCCCTTATGAGTTTAGACCATCCTCAGGTATACTTACTTCATATTATATAAACACAGTTTAACGTACAAAGTTATTTTACGTTAACCATCTATGGTCTATGCAGTTTCGGTCACTCCAGTTGAAACCAGCCAGGATTCTTGCGCTGCATAAGTCAGTCTACGCGCTGCAGTTTTCCCGCCACATTATTGTGCCCTCCCGCCAGAATAACGACGCCTTGCCGCCGGGTTTTTCGTTTTGGCTGTCGCAGAGCCACTAAATGCCTGAACCTGCCCCAGCCATAAAAGTTCACGTTCAAACTTAACCATCCCGTTAAAGCTGCTCTCTAAAAACGAATTTGTATTTTAAATTTATTTTTATTGCAGCATTGACGCTAAACGCACGTCAATTTAAAATCTACTTTGATCGAAGTTTTTATTCAAATCTAAATTTCAAAATAAAAGGCTTACACTTAGCTTTGTTAGGGCAGGAAGTGAGCAGGAGAGGAGACCAAATACAAAATGTAAACAGCCTCTTAGCTCTAATCCTGCTCATGCTACACGCACTGCCCAGTGATAAGAGTTTTGTCAGTTTTTGGTTGTGCAAATGCTTTGATTTCGTATCTTTCTATGGGCAAGACCGTCAGTGATAACTCATAATTTTTTTGTGAATTTAGTAAAAGTGAAATACTCCACCTTAAACAAAAAATAAATATTGAAACTAAGAGGCTCACAAGAGGCGTCGCTATGGTTTCCGGTCAATTTTCAGTTTTGATATTTAATATCAAGTAAAACACTTCACCTTTACCAAAAAATACAAGTATATGGAAGCTATAACGTTCACTAGAAGCGCCGTTTTAAATTGCCTACATTTTTTGGTAAAACGCGATGGTTGAGTATTAACGCAGCGTTGTATACTTGTGGTTAGAGAGGTCCTGGCATCAGTAGAGGAACTGCAGCTTCAGGCAATGAGACACGGTTAGTTACTAGGCTGGACGTTGGACACTAAAACTAACTACATGGGAGGATTCAACCGCTTAGAAAAGAACGAAAAATGTACTAAAAAAATGATAATTTTATTGTGCATGGCTTTTGATAAAACAGTGCACCCTCACACATTCATTAAAACAAGCTGGGAGGAACTCTTTGATGAGATCTTTCCTCATTAATTGCATCAAAAAAAAGAAAAAACATAATAGCCGGTTGTTTAGATCACAAGAGGAAGTAGCGGCGCAAACAGATCCTATGGACAAATGTAAATCCGTGTTCCTTTATAGTAAAGGAAAGAAAAAATGAAAGGAAGAAGAAGGCAGATTTTTTCTAGCTATTTCATCAAGAGCAATCAACTTTCAAAAGAAACAGTCATTTGTTTTTTATAAATTTAGCATGTCCGGTCGAAAGCTCAGTTAGTAAAGTGCTTGCATTCCATGCCGAGAGCTCAGGTTCGAATCCCACCGAGGGCGTCAGAAATAATTTCACGTTTCGGTGTTGATTTCAAACCCAAAACAAAATACCGGCAAAGTTTACTCAGCCAAGGTTTACCTTTTATGACAGTGTGTCACTGCAAGGCGCTTGTCCATATGATTGGACAAAGAGGTGAGTCTTTAGACTTCTTTTAAATAGTCTCTCCAAATCCAGTTCCCTCAGTGAGGCGGGAATAGCATTCCAAGTCATTGGAGCGGCCGCCTTGAATACCCTGTCTCCAAAAACAGTGCGGGGCCTTCTTGTATGAGGGATGTCCAGGCAGCTGCTTCTTGATGCAGCTGACCTTAGTGTTTGTCCGCGTGAGGTTGTAGTTACTGGAGACACCAGCTCCATCAGGTACCCCGGAGCACTCTCACGCAGTGCTTTAAAGATGAGCAAGCCGACTTTGAAGGTGATCCTCTCAGGAATTTTCAACCAATTTTCGCATTACTATTATGTTCCTTGGCTTATAGGTTGGTATGCGGCTGACCACCCATGCTGTAAAAATGGTTCACTTTGCCAATGTCACCCCTGTTACAGGGAAGGACGGCAAGAGTTGCAGGGTGTATGTCCATTTGAGATTTGGTTTTTATGTTGTAGGTTCACATGAGGCATGTGCAAGCGCGAGCTTGTACGTGTCTGGTTTGTGAGAATGCATGTAATCTGAATCTCCAATGTAACATATCTTTGCAACTTAGATTAGATTAGATTAGATTCTACTAATCCGCGCATGTTCATCTAGGAGCCATGACGTCATAGCATGTGTGTTTTCCGCATGTTCAGGGCGGATGGGCGGGCGGATTATCTCCTCCCCAGCCCACGTTTTCCCGCCCACATTCCCCCGCCCACCAGACGGACACTCTCAGGAATGCGGCCGCCCAGCAGGTGAAACTGCCGCCGTATTTATTGCGGACATTTTTTCAGACAACTATTGCCGCCCTGCGGTCAAGCCAGCCGGCCATAGCTGTGTGAGGGAAGTGAGCTGGGAAATTCAGACAACATTTCACCGAGTATAAAACTCCCCTCGCTAACTTCCCTCGTTAACTCCTCTCGATCGCGTAAATAGTAAAAATGTATTAAATATGTAACATTTTTATAGTTTGGTCTTTGGTTTGATGGATCTAAGAATGGAGGTACACAATGGCGTATTGTTACCGACTTTGGTGAATGGAAGTGAAGCATGGACAGTGAATGATAGCGAACTGAATAAAGTACCAACGGTGGAAATGAAGCATTTGAAAAGTGGAGGTTTCCCAGCTTCCTAAGGGGGTTGGTTCTCATTTCTTGCTGAGTAAGCCTTGCCGGTATTTTACTTTTGGTTTGAAATAAACATCGAAACGGAAAACATTTCTGACACCCTCGGTGTGATTCAAACTCGGGCTCTCGGCATGGAATGCAAGCACTCTATAAACTGAGCTATCGGCCGGACAATATTATCAACTTTGTAATCCGTCATCTCTTCAAATGGATATGAACTATAACTCAACATAAAGCAAGACTACGAGAACATTATGTGCTTAGCCAGCGCAGAATTAGTGAGTGTTTAATATGTAAAATAATGTCAACCATTTAAGTATTCCATGAAATAAGGGTTCCATAAGGGGCGCATATGAATCTGCCGCTTAGGGGTCGTCTTATGAAAGATGTAGTCAGGGCTTGTTGTTCCACGCGACACTGTCATGTGAAATCAGCAACCCGGCTGTAATATCGCTCTGAGGAAGCTTCTTAATGTAAGATCAGACTCTGCAAGTTTAATAAAATTAACAAAAAAGTAAATTGAGCATTTTTTTGGTTAATTTTTGATCAGTTGAATCTTAGCCTTTAGGTGCCAATCCTATCGAAGATCGGCAATCATCATGGCCATTTTGACCTTAGATGTTTCCTTGGCTTAAAGGTTGGTATGAGGCTGACTACCCAAACTTTAAAAAAATGGTTCACTTGTTTCAGGGAAGGTCGGCAAGAGTTGCAGAGCTTATGTTCTTTTGAGATTGGGTTTTTATGTTGTAAGTCCACATGCGGTATGTGTTAGCGCGAACTTATAGGTGTCTACTTATGGGAATGCATTTTATATGAGTCTTAAATGTAATATAACTTCACAACTTCAGTGTTATGGTCGCGGGGATCAAGACAGGTTATTTGGAACCGGATAACGCTGGTTCGAAAATACGACGATAACTTCGACCCTGGTTCAACAGATGCCGTTGCATGCACACAAGCTTCTGCTTTCGCATGAAGACAACTGGCCAGGCAAAATAGGTTGGTGGGTTGCATTCCTTTCCACAAATCTATTTAAAAAAAAAAACTTTGATTGTAATCTTATTATAGATTATGACGACATAAAGTATAACTCATAGTTCATTCAACAATTATTTTTCAGAAATTCAAGTATGAATATACAGTGAACCGTCTGATATCACCTTTATCCTAACCTCGTCAAGACGTGGCATAGTTATTAGCAAATTATACGAAACGGGAAGCCTTCTCGCGTCTCTCACCTCTCCTTCTCACTTCCCTCACTTCTCTCACCTTTCCCTCACTTCCCTCACCTTTCTCTCACTTCCCTCACTTCTCACCTTTCCCGCCCGGTAGCCTGGCATTACATAATAAGCGTCTCGCAGCAGAGGTGACTCCGCGAGGATCTCAAACTCTAATATCTTGAACTACAAGTTTGGCGGCCGTCTCCTCACTCCTCACTCCTCACTTCCACTCTGCGCTCTTGACAGCCAACAAGCAGAGCCGCAATCAGGACCACAAACCCATAATGGTCCGTAGTTCAGTGGTAACACTCCGGACTCTGAATGGAAGATTGTGGGTTCGAATCCCGGCGTAGCACAAAAAATATACCATTTAAATATTCAAATTTGCTCTTCTTGGAGTTTCAGGGAAGGTCGGCAAGAGTTTGACCGGTCCGTAGCTCAGTGGTAACACTGCGGACTCTGAATGGAAGGTTGTGGGTTCGAATCCCGGCGTAGCACAAAAAATATACCATTTAAAGATTCAAATTTGCTCTTCTTGGAGTTTCAGGGAAGGTCGGCAAGAGTTTGACCGGTCCGTAGCTCAGTGGTAACACTGCGGACTCTGAATGGAAGATTGTGGGTTCGAGTCCCGGCGGAGCACAAAAAATATAACATTTAAATTTTCAAATTTTCTCTTCTTGCAGTTTCAGGGAAGGTCGGCAAGAGTTTGACCGGTCCGTAGCTCAGTGGTAACACTGCGGACTCTGAATAGGAAGGTTGTGGGTTCGAATCCCGGTGGAGCACAAAAAATACACCTTTTAAATTTTCAAATTTGCTCTTCGCTGGGTTAAAAAATTCATCAACCTTTACCAATGACCAGTCACCAAAAGGTCCATCCCGTCTTACAGCAACTGGGTCTTGCTTGAGAATTGGCGCTTTCTACAGTGACGACCAAGCTCGCAGAGGACTCTTGAGGTGTGATACACACAAAAACAGCGCTCATCAAATAAATCAGCTAAAAATATTAATTTTAATTAATAATGGCTTAGTGCATTTAAAATACGGGGAAAAGATGTGATGTCACTTGGCCAAGCTAAGGACAATTAGGAAAGTTGTCATTACAAAGGAGGTCCATGCATTTATTTTTCATGATTCTTTAAATCATCATCCCCAATGAGGACCTGCCCGTGTGTTTACCATGACCGCTTAGCGCTCAGTAATTACGCGCGACACCCGCGTATAAACAAGCGCCATATTACCGCGTTGATCCGACCCCGAGTACAGCAGCTCACATTCCAACTCAACCACCAATAAATGCACGTCAACTGAAGCAGCGCCTCTAGTGAACGTTTCACTCTCCCCACACATTGTCGAGTTTTAACGTGAAGCTTTACACTCGGAGTAGGTAGTGTATGATAAAATGGCTCATCGGAATTACAAACTTTGCGAGTGTTAATATGAAGCACTGGCGGATGTGCCGCACGTGACGTGAGCCTAGAGGAATAAGAGACAGTGCCGCACGTGACGTGAGCCGAGGGGAGCAAGAGACAGGACCTACTATTGGATTGCTCTGCTACTAGAAGAACGCTGTGCAAGCAAAATAGTAACTCCGGAAAAAAAAGCATAAACACAACTAACTGCCATTAATTAAGACACCCTAGTGCTTGTTTGGCTTATCTACCATTCAATTCATAAGTTTTGACTACTAAGCTATCAAGCAAATTTTTTAGGAGCTTGGTCATCGCTACAAAGCGCCAATTCTCAAGTAAGACCCAGTTACTGTAAGGCTGGATGGATTTTTGTGACCGGTCTTTATTTATATTATTGTTTACAGCATTATAATGTCTGTCTGTTTCTTGACCCTCATAGCGTCTGTCAAATCTGAAGTCGGCTTGCGTTTTATTTCAGTCAATTTTCATATGTTGTTTTTTTTTTTTTTTTTTTAAGAAACCCTGTGTGGGAGACTCCCTAGATTCGAGAGACTCCAGGGGTCTATGACACTTATTGTAGTGCCGCAGAGGTGTACGAGCTTGGTCGTCGCTACAAAGCGCCAATACTCAAGCTAGACCCAGTTAAGTCCTTTGTAATGAATGACAACTTTCCTAATTGTCCTTAGCTTGGCCAAGTGACATCACATCTTTTCCCCGTATTTTAAATGCACTAAGCCATTATTAATCAAAATTAATATTTTTAGCTGATTTATTTGGTGAGCGCTGTTTTTGTGTGTATCACACCTCAAGAGTCCTCTGCGAGCTTGGTCGTCACTGTAGAAAGCGCCAATTCTTAAGCAAGACCCAGTTGCTGTAAGGCTGAATGGACCTTTTGATGACCGGTCTTTGGTAAAGGTTGATGAATTTTTCAACTCAGCGAAGAGCATATTTGAAAATATAAATGATATATTTTTGTGCTCTGCCAGGATTCAAACCCACAACCTTCTATTTACGAGTCCGAAGCGTTACCACTGGACTACGGACCGGTCACAAATTGATTCCTATCTTCAAACAGATATGCTTCACTTGGGATGCTGTTGTATTTTCCACACTATTTTTCTATTTCAGCAATCTATGGGAATTCGCGCAATATTTTCTCGTGTTTATCCTGAAATTAAAAACCGCCGAAAGCCAAGTACGGCAGCTTACCATTTCCGCGTCAGCCATCTGCCAACAAAGGCAATCTATATTCACGCGGGATTTATTCTCATCGCTGTGTCGCTGTTCACGCGCGCTACGTGGCTGAACTTCATGCGTATTTATTCCCCGCCAAAAGTGGGTAAACTGCTGAGCAAACTAAATAATTACCTTTCGCCATTACCGCAAAGATCGCGCGCTCCTGTTGGGAGATGCTATCGCAGAGATTTAGGTAAAACTTAAAGTGGCCATTTTTTGCAAATAATTTGCTGAATCACAGATAAATAAACTCGACTGTTTATCCTTGCATTTTACCCCTTTGCCCATTTTGCATTTTAGTTCTTCTTCATCCTATGTCCTGTAAAGGCTTCCTAAAGTTGACTATTACACGAGAGAATTTAGCCTTCTCGGGTCTGGATCTCTCTTTGAGTAAAGACTTTTTTCTCCACATTAAAATGATAAGAATCTAATCTTATCTAATCTAAGTTGCAAAGATATGTTAAATTGGAGCTTCAAATTACATGCATTTTCACAACCAGACACGTACAAGTTCGCGCTTGCACATGCCGCATGTAAACCCACAACACAAAAACCAAATCTCAAATGGACATAGGTACACCCTGCAACTCTTGCCGTCCTTTCCTGAGACAGGGGTGACATTGGCAAAGTGAACCATTTTTACAGCATGGGTGGTCAGCCGCATACCAACCTGTAAGTCAAGGAACATACACGACAAATTACATTTTTTAAATCAATAAATAATAATATCTATGGATATCAAAACTAAAACAGAAAACAAATTTCAATTAAATAAACCCTAGCCGCCAACATTAAAGATCAACCGCCATTTCTTTCTGTCATTACATACTTCTTTCATTTCTTCCAGTCATAATCATTTTATTTTTTAGGAAAATCTTGAGAAATCACGTATCACGTCGCTCAAGAACTTCATACTTCCATAAATTGAAGTGGCTCATGGATGTGTCTTCCTACTCGCAGCTCAAGAGGATGACCACCAGACGAGCACAGATAGCACAACAAGGCACTGCCTTTAGAAGATTATGACGAGGGCGCATTGGGGTAGCTTTAATTATGGGGAAATTTCGAAAATGGACAAAATCTGTCTATTTATAAGATTGTTCAAGTGTACAGTGTATGTTATAACTGTTTGTTTTAACGTGCGGTCGATATTTCAGTTAACAGAGTGCTTGCATTCCATGCCGAGAGCTCGGATTCGAATCCCACCGAGGGTGTCAGAGATGATTCGTAATGTATCGGTGCTTATTTCAAACACCAAAATAAAATAACGCCAAGGTTTACTCAGCCTTCACAAGAAATGAGTACCAGCCCCCTCGAAGGCTGGGAAACCCCACTTCACCTGAGTGGTTGGAGTAAGGCCGGCTCCCTTACCTGTAAAAATAAATAGGTTCCACTCGCCACATGCACGTTACACTATATGTGTAGCTCAGTTGCGTTTGCGTTGCATAGGTATAGATAGATTTAATAGATAGATATAGGAGCGTAAATGGTAGCAGAAAAAACATCATAAATCATTGAAAAACTTTATCACATTCATATTATTTCTGGCGCGCCTTGGATCTGCTTCTCGTTCCGACATCAACGTTTTTAATTATATGGATAAATTATTACGCGAAACTGTATAAATCATAAAGGCGCGCACACACACAAGATTCCCGCGCAGTGTTTCCATAACCTCCCCCCCCCCAACACCCCCCAAACACCCCCCGACAACCCTCGGCCTCTTCTGCATAATAAATCTGTCAACTTTATATTGTGTTCATTTTATTTATGGGCCAAATCAAGTTGGCTGAGCGGCGTGTGTGAGCCTTCTGCCCCCTTGCGCCCCTCCCCCCCGCCACCCCCCGCAAGTCTGACGTCACCCCCCCCCCCATCACACCCCACCCCTACTCTACCCCCCAAGTAAGACTTCCCAAGCTTTTAACATAAGCGCGTAACCCGTTACCCGTAAAAATAAATAGGTCCCGAATCGCTACATGTGAACCCTTCGAGGATAACGCAGGCAAGTAGTTACACTATATGTGTAGATTTCTTGCGTTTTTTGCGTACCCTAAATTTGTCCTGCAATGTAAAGGCCAATTTCTTCATTATTATCATTCTGAATAGTATCAACATATATGTGACATGAAAGAAATACTCATAAAAACTTCTAAACTACAGGATTTTCACACTTTTTTAGTGCTTTCTCTCGTAGAAAATAGGACAAAAAGTGCATTTATCTGAGAAACCCATGTTAGCCTAATATGGCACTTATTCAGTTTTACCTTAAAGATATTGTTATGATTTTACCGGGTTCAATTCAATAAAAATTGCAGTTATTTATTTTCCCATAATTTGTTTTAGGCACGGTTCACATTCGATTCGTAGCCAGAGTTGCTTTTGAACTGTTTAGCTCGATTCTCATTTCAATAAAAATTGCAGTTATTTATTTTCCCACAATTTGTTTTAGGTACGGTTCACATTCGATTCGTAGCCAGAGTTGCTTTTGAACTGTTTAGCTCTACGGCTTAGATACTAGTCTCGCTACAGAGCATCTCGGTCTCTATTTATAAGTGAAATTGCGGGTTATTCTCGAAACATTGAGAACTGGCACATGCGAGATTTCGCCACAACATTCTACTTAGAATATTCGATTAAACACTCACACAATCTCAAACAAATACAATTATTTAAACACCTACATTTAGAGACTTCACAGACACAACTCACACAGACACACAGTTAAATATTTGCAACAGCATCGAAATGACAAAAAACTTTCGGTGCTATTCTTAAACATTTTAGTCGCCCGTTGAGCCCACGCTTTAACAAAATAATGATGCATTTGTATGAAGACCTGTCAATCTAAGATGGCCGCAAATGAACAGCTAATTAGTTTTCATACAAATATTACCAAATTCGGTAGGTAATAATGACCGTGGTGATGAGACTTCCAGCCTATGCATCATTATTTTGTCAAAACGTGGGCTCAACGGACGACTAAAATGACTAAGTATAGCACCGTTTGTCTTTATTTTTTATTGATAATTGAAACAATTTAAATAAATAAACCCTAAACTTGTAATGATAAGCTGATAGAAAAATATAGGGGAGGTGCGTACGATAAAAGGTTGTGAGCCGTTGCTCTAAGGGGTGCCAGAACCACCCTGGATTTTTGTCTTGTCGGCAGTAAATTACTTCAGTGTAGACGTGCATCGCGCCAACTCAAATATTAATTACGCATTGCTTTTTATTTATTTGTTTCGTTGGAGTTGTTTTAATTGCATATTCTATTGTGAATTTAACAATGTATTGTTACGATTTACGGGTTCAATTTTCATAAAAACATCGGTTAAAGTATTTCACACAATTTATTTTAAGATTCCGTTCACATTTGTTCGAATACAGTGGTTTTTTAACTGTTCAGCTCGACGGCTCTGATACAAGTCTCTCTGTAAAGCACCTCGGGCTCTATTTATATGTGTACATTCTGGCAACCCTGGCAGTCGCCACATACGACGCCTTTGGTGAAAATGTAGCAAGAAGTCACACTCTATGTGTAGCCTAGTTGTGTTGAATACCCTTGAATTTTGATAATCTGACTTGAAAATGCTTTCCGCTTGTGGAAACGAAACGTCGGCAGATAAAAAAAATGCGCAAAAATGAACATGCACCGAGGCGAATTACCATTTATAAACTGAAGACGTAATTTTTAGAAAAACTCATTTTCATATCTTGACCTGTACCCTTAGTACGAGTTGCAAAACTTGAGTAATGTAAAGTGTACGACAATTATTAAAGAGTGATTTCCCCCAAAATCTGCCGTTTTTTGTTTGTTTGAACCTGATTTCCTTCATCACTGTAATTCTTTTGCTAAGACTATAAAGTGTAAGAAACAAAAACGGCAGATTTTGTGAGAAATCACTCTTTCATATAATATTTTCCGTAAACTTTACTTTTCTCAAGTTTTGCAACTCGTACTAAGGGTACTGACCGCTCCGTAGTCTAGTGGTAACGCTTTAGACAGGTAAATGGAAAGGTCGTGGATTCGAATCCTGGCGGATCACACAAAAATACCATTTATTTTTTTAAATATATCTTCGCTGGGTTGAAAAAGTCGTATAACTTTACCAAAGACCGGTCACCAAAGGTCCATGCAGTCTTTCAGAAACTGGGTCTTGCGTGAGAATTAGCGCTTTCGACCAAGCTCTCAGAGGGCTTTGAGAGGTTATTTACACAAAAACAGCGCTCACCAAATAAATCATCCTAATATTATTATTCTTAAAAATTCTGACAGCTTTATTTTTTCTCATTCATACTATCGTCATCCATCCACATTATTAGACATTCCCTTCCTCCGTCTTAGAAGACAAAGAAGCTCCAAAGCCAAGGTACTCATAAATCAGTGAGTCACATCTCAAGGTTCCTCGGCAACCAGCGGGTACCAGCAGAGCCTGGGAAGTCGGCGGACCTTGATCAGCCCATGGAGAGACCCGCCTCCTCCATACAAGAACAGAGTCGGCTACATGGAGATTTACGCCGAGTCCTCCCCTTTTTTAATTCATCGCGCGTAGAGCGAATGAGGTTTTGATGGACAATTAGCCGATCATGCCTTTTGTGCGACTAACAAATCACATCTTTTCGATTAATAGATTCTACGCAGGCGATAGGAATTGCTTTCATAAAACAGCAGGAAGGGAGAACAGTCGAGAGGTACCTATACCTACACAGATTAAACGTACTCGCACATAAGCTGTTCATTAAAAAATAACACGCTGTAACTGTAACTCTGTCGCTATTCCGCTAGGGGTGGCTAGAGCCTCTGCAGAGCTGCATCCAATTCTGCCTATCCTCACATACCTCTTGCAATTCATTCATATCCATCACCTTGTTCATGCATTTTCTTCATTTACACTCATTTTGTAAATCCCATTCTTTTACAATCTCCTCAATCAGATCACTCCATACTTTTCTCGGTCGTCCTTTACCTCTTTTTCCATTTACACTTTCTCTGTATGTATACTTTGTCAGTCTTCTTTCTACATGCCCAAATAAACCATCTCATTACATTTTTTTTAATGAAACAACTATTAAAACACATTGAAAAAGATGGCGTTGAATTCGACTCCGACAAAACGTTGAGAGTGCTCTAGGATTTGATATAAATGTCTTTTCAGGTACAACCTGAAGCAGCACATAACCCGGCACGTGGGTCGTGCCCACGCGTGCCCGCAGTCAGGCTGCCCGCACGCAGCACGCAGCGCGTCAGAACTTCGTGCTCATCTCAGCACGCACATGGACACGAGACCGCATCCCTGCAACTTGTGCTCGTATCGGGCCAAGACCAAACATCAACTAACCAGGTGAGCTTCACTTGAAATGCACTCGACACAACAACAAAAAATCCAACGTCTACGTGACGTCAACCATGGAAAACAAAAAAGTATTCCCGATAATCAGGGTTTTTTTTTATCATTTACAACATTGTCAAACGTATGCAGTTGATAGTTGTACTAAATGCAGGACGTAGCGCTTTAGTGGGTTTTCAAACTACCTACAAAATATTGGATTGAAGTTATGACTCACTATCCTGCTACAAGCCTGCCAAGTAACATCACATTTTTCTCCACATCAATTAATTACAATCCATTTTTTTTTTTATTTAACATCTGTTAACTTAAGGTTTCATCTTCAAATCTTAATGCTTGGGCTTGACAGGACTCGAACCGATGGCTTTTTATTTTAAACATGCCGATCAAAGCCACCGTCTTGACTCGCTCGGCTATATGACCGACTTATAATGTTTTATAATCGAGATGACAAGTTTTAAACTACCGGCCCAATCACGTGAATTCGCCATTTAACGCTGTCAACCAATCAGAGCGCTCCAAACGGTGAAAGTCAGCGAACAGATTTATACATATGTACATCAAAATTAAAAACATTGTGCAGTGGCGCATTGATGGAAGAAAACAATGGTGTTCAATTACCAATATTTGTGATGTTATTGTTACATAATTTGATGTATTTCTAGGCACTTGAAGGTCCACTCGGAAGACCGTGAGAAGAAGGCTCCTTGCCCACATTGTCCATTCAGAGCCGAGTCAGCAGCTCGCTTACGGAGACATCTCATGGCGCATTCAGGAATCAAACCATATGGATGTCCACACTGCAACTTCATGTGCAATAACTTGGTAAGCAACAAACCCAAAACTGCTCTTTCCAGTAACAATTGTCTGTCATGTACCTACTTTCACGCACACACTCATCAAATGGACATTTAATAGAGCTCTAGGATAAATCAGATCTATTTTATTGGCGCTGTTTTGAGAGATTGTAACTCCAAGGGCGCCTCAAAAGATTTGATGAACAGATCAGTATTGAGGCGTCTCTTAAAGTGACTGCTGTCGGCAATCTCTCCAACCATATGTGGCAGTTGGTCCCATGCCTTTGGAACCGCCGCTGTAAAAGCACGCTCACCAAACACTGTTGCTGACTTGCGCAATGGCTCATTGACCAATGTTCTAACTTAAATTTCCGCAGATCGCAAAGTCAATTTGAAATTTGTTTGCTATTCTAACTAGTTTACTTGATGAGTAACAGTGGTGTACTCTTATAGAGTGTTGTATGTGTTATTGAGCACAATTGGTAGTGAATGCGCTGTTAAACGCGAAACCAAGGGGGAACGTTGATAGATCTTACATACCTTATCTATTTAAAGATTTGAAGATACGAAAAAAAACATGGTGGCTTATCAACAGCTGATCCATTCAATATGGAACAACGATCAGCTGTTCAGGCACCGCCACGTTTTATTCCGTCCTATCTTAGTACGGTAGGTAATAGACTTCCACCTCAGCGCAGATCACGCAACAGCGGTAGGTACGGCGAGAACTAGAGAGTTGTTCCATTGGTGAATTAATTATTTTAGAATAAAATTTCTGCATCAAATGAACCAAAATATTGATGGCTGAAATCATGGCATTATGAAGGTGATTCAGGAGGTAGAAATATGCATTTGCAAGAATAGCGTCCACATCCAGTGCTTGTTTGGTGTATATGCCATTTGATTCAAATAATTTGTCGTCAGAATCACATTCTACACAATCTGAGCTAAAAAAATGTAAAACACGATAATGTGAGAGTTGTTTTATAAATATTTTGAAAATCGATTTCCAGTTTTCGTAATACACATTGGTCCAGTAAACATACAAACATTGATCATTTGAAATAACCTCTGATGGACATAAGACAAACAAGCACTAAGGGGGCGATCAAGCAGCATGAGTATGCGTGAACATGCACACACTCCATCTTTAAGTCGCCCTGTCTGCAAATGAATATCTCATTTAATAATGTTTATTCCAAGTGTGCTTTGCTCGCGCCCAGTGGACACTTGAGAACTTCGACTTTACAGGATATGCTCAAGAAGAAAGCTATTCGATGTGTTTGGCAACTTAGAATCAAGAAAACAACTCTAGAATTGAAAACATCAGTCACATTTAAAAAGTCAGGTCGATCAGTTGGTAGAACTTTTGCATTCCATCACAATGCCTGCCACATTTACTCCTCACCTTCAAGCTCTACATTGGCTGAAAATCCCTGAGAGGATCACCTTAAAGTCGGTTTGCTCACCTTTAAAGCACTGCGTGGGAGTGCTCCGCGGTACCTGACGGAGCTGGTGTTCCAGCAACTACAACCTCGCGCGGACAAACACTGAGGTCAGCTGCATCAAGAAGCAGCTGCCTGGACATCCCTGCAAGAAGGCCCCGCACTGTTCTTGGACACAGGGCACACAAGGCAGCCGCTCCAATGACTTGGAATGCTATTCCCGCCTCACTGAGGGAACTGGATTTGGAGAAACCATTTAAAAGAAGTCTCAAGACTCACCTCTTCGTCCATTCATATGGACAAGCGCCTTTGTAGTGACACACTGTCATAAAAGGCGCTATACAAATTTTGTATTATTATTAATGCCTAACAACTCTGCAGAACTCTACAAGGATAAACCAAAAACAAGAGCATCTTCTGAGATATCGACCACCCTTAGCAGATTGTCAACAAGGTACAATAACAGCGTCTACATTTGCGATATCAATTTCATATCTTCTTCTTCTTCTTCAACCTTTCTCAGTCCACTCCTGGACGTAGGCCTCCTCCAATCCTCTCTATTCCTGTCTATCGACTGTTGCCTTCAGCCATCCTCTGCATGCAGTTCTCTTGATGTCGTCCAGCCACCTAAGTTCACTTTCATACCAATTTCATATCTAGACTCTTGGAAATAAGTCCAAGCTGAGCATTCACTGCTAGTAAAGCAAAAACCCAAGCGGCCATTAAGACAACGGACGACTGAGTAATTGGCTGGGCGCGCATTGAAATGAAAGCCAATGTTCATTAACCATGGACCGCCATCATTCTCTGTGGACTACGGACTGGTTCATCACAGCGTGGACTCCGAGGAGACCAAGCCAGCTGGGGTACTGGGAAGCTCTGACGAACAAGCTAATCCCTCCAAAGTATTCCAAATTATATGAGAGGTGCTTTTTCAAAGTAGGCACCAAATTTGGGATAATTAATCAGTTTCTGGATGATTAATTTGGTGAGTGTTGTTTTTGTATGAATCGCACCTCAAAAGCTATCTGCAAACTTGGTCATCGCTATAGAAAGCTCAAATTCTTAAGCAAGGTCCTTTTGTCACCGGTCTTTGGTAAAGGCAGATGATTTTTTAACCAAGCGAAGAGCACTTTAAAAAAACTCTTGATCCCAGGCTGAAATCGAACTCAAGACCTTCCATTTACGAGTCCGCAGCGTTTGCAAATAGACTACAGACTGGTCTATTTAGATTTGCATAAATCTGATACCAATTATATCACTTCAACTGAAGTGTTGGCCGGCCCTTTTACAGGTAAAATTAAATCTGCTCCGGTCCGGTCGATAGCTCAGTAGGTAGAGTGCTTGTATTCCATGCCGTGAGCTCGGGTTCGAATCCCACCGAGGGTGTCAGAAATGATTTCCCGTTTCGGTGTTTATTTCAAACCCCAAAATAAAATACCGGCAAGGTTTACTCAGCCTTCACAAGAAACGAGTACCAGCCCGCTCGGGAGCTGGGAAACCCCCACTTCAACTGAAGTGGTTGGCGTAAGGCCGGCCCCCTTACCTGTAAAAATAAATAGGTTCAACTCGACCCCTTCGGGGATAACGGGGCAAGAAGTTACACTATATGTGTAGCTTAGTTGCGTTGCGTTTTGCGTTGCGTCGCAAAATGCGACCCTTTCGAGGAGAACGCGGCAAGAAGTCACACTATATGAGTAGCGTGTTGCGTTGAACAGTAAACTATATATAATTCTCCTGTTCATATATTCAAGGACTTTTGTTTTCATCAGTCTTTCTTTCAAAAATTCATTTTGTATCTGCCATATCAACCGCCATTTTCTCACATTTTTTTCAAATCAGAGGGCAACATCCAACCTTACCATCACCACGGAGGCACCTTTTAGGGTGTTATAGAATATAGACCTCAAATTTAAAAAAAAATGAAGTCTCACGCGCAGGCTTTCTTAAAAAAAACTTAGTAGGTAATGTAACAAGCACCTACCAAGAAGTTAATCATCTGAAAAATAAACTAATAATTGATAAACCTTGTTTTATGGGTAATCCACATTTGCTTGCACCCTTTTCGAAGCATGGAAAGTAATGGTAATGAAACGATGGCAGTTTCTTCGTTGTTTATGCTTCGTGTATTTAGATTGAGATCATATAAGTGTACCAGCTAAAGCAATGAGAATATCTCATGGAGGTTTTTTGCGAGGAAGTTGCCACGCTGAGAGGAGGACAGAGTGAGGAGTGTGTGGCGTAAGGAGTAAGTTAGCTCTGCAGGCGGCTGGAGAGTGTAACACTAGATAACACCTCGTGTACAATGTTTAACGATACTCCCTGTTCAGACAGAGACAGTGGAATAGGATAGTAGTCTAATCTTAAATGTATTGACATAACAATCACTTTGTTCGGGCTGTGTAGGCTGTAGCCGTGGTCTAGTTGATAATTTCCGGACAGTTTCGCCCATTGCTCCGATGAGCATTATCAGCGGTTGGCAGGTCGTTGTAATTTTCTTACAGGATAATGCTGATACCGCTGATAATGCCCATCGGAGCAATCGGCGAAACTGTCCGGAAAGAATCAACCAGACCACGGCTACATAGCCCAAAAAAAGTGATTTTTATGTCAACAAAACCGGTTGTGAAAGCTTCAATGTACTTAAATGTATTTTTACGAAATATGAAATCAAAGTACCTACGTGCACCTATACATGTACGATAGTGTGGGTAGAACAATCTGGGAGTAGTCCATGATGGTGGTAGTGCATAGAACGGCGTTCTGGTGTGAGTGAAAAATCGAAGAATGATCTGGAATATGCGAGAAAGATCTATTTTGTACCTATATATAGGGACTGCAATTGTGCGGAGAGCGATTAGTCGCACCAAGCATTTTGCCGTGAAGACCAATAAGCAGAGATTATCAATTGTTGTAAATTGTGAACGAAACCGTGTAAAATAAATTATATTTAAATAAACAATTGCAGTTTAATTAAAAGAGAGCCCCAACTAAAATCGTAACAGTATTTTTAAGAAGATTTATTTGATTGTTGGACTCTAGGGACACTTCTTGTACTGCCGCAGAGGTGTTGTTGATATGGCGGTTGATGTCCTGATCCTTTGAAGCAGCACTGTTAGTTGCGTTGTGTCGTGTGTTGCGTTGGCTTTGTTTTGAAAGGAAGTGGCGATTGATATTGGTTTTGAACAAGACAAGATTAAATTGGGTTGGGAACACAGATACCGGTAAAGAGCTCGTCCGATTAATAAATATCTTCATCTGAACAAAAATAGGTAACTTACCACTAACCAGCTGTCCTAAACAACTTATCTACTATCTTCGTGTGTACGATGCGATAGGCGTATTTTTGGTAGAGGCACGATTCTCATTAAGAAAATATTGCCATATGGAAAAATATAATTTCCGATAGTAATATGTGAGGGGAGGCAGGGGCGAACAAAGGCAATAAGCGATACGTTACCGAGAGGCGCGCCACGCCTGCCGAGGATCTTCATTTACGTATATCACATCCTCACAGACCTGGGGTGGGAGTCTCGGCGGTCGTCGGTAGATCTTACCGTATCTATTTGAAGGTACGACGGAATAAAACAACAGCTGATGCATTTTATATGGAACAGCGATTAGCTGTTCACTCACCGCCATGTTTTATTTTAATTATTGTAAAAAATATACGGTAAGATCTACCGATAGCCATCGAGACTTCCACCCCTGTGCAATGTAGGTACACTGAGTATAAGACTTTACTAAGTAAACAAGTCATATATTTTTTTCTTCTTGCTACTCGTGATCTAGCTGCAATGAGGCAAATGTGAAAATAAATGGGTTCCGATCACCAAAAGGCTGTGACAATTTGTTTTTTTTTTTCTTTCGGGTTAGACCATGGTCTATTTGCAGCAAAGACAACGTAGACCGCCGCGGCGCTTTGATAACTCGCCTTGAGAATGCTTTCTGCTGTCAAAAGCGAAACGCAGGCAAATAAAAAAGCTGCGTGGTACACGAGAGAAAACAAAAATAATTTGTCATGTAACATCGCCCATGAAAGTGAAAGATTTTCGACGGAGCAAAAAAATAGAATTTTCAAATAGGTATGCCTTCACTGGCTTGAAAATGTCATCTGAATTTCCTAAAAGATCAATCACAATCCATTCATCCTTACACAAACTGGGTCTCTCTTACAAAATTGCCGCTTTTTATAGCAGCGACCAAGATTGCAGAGAGCTGTTGCGGTGTGATACACACTAAAACAGCGCTCACCAAAACGTTAATTTCACACCTTGAAAGCATTATAAGCTCAGCGATAAATTCCGGCATATTTTATGTTACCCGTAGTAGGTACTGGCTGCAGATATAATGTGTCTGCCAAAATAAACGCATTATCGTGCAATTGATCGGTCGGCAGTTTGTCATACATCGCATCGCTTGAGAAGCCGGCTCGCCGTGTGGAATACGAGTGCAACAGCATGGCGGCTAATTCCCGGTACGGAATAAACACGTCACGGGCCGCGATATATCAACTATCGCGATATTTTGGCACGTAAGCTGTACGGAAGGTATGCTAAACCGAACACTGCAATAACCTTAAATAGAGTCCGCTTTTTTTTGCACGGATATTCGAAGTTTTCTCGGCGTGTTTACGGCACACGTCTATCTATGCGATAAGGCTATCGGACAATCCTTTTTGGCCCCCTGTCGTGGTCCTGTCTTGCGACGTGACCTGCCCCTGCAGGCTGGAAGTCTCGATGGCCGTCGTTAGATCTTACCAAATCTATTTGAAGATAGGATGGAATAATAAATGGTGGCGTTTCAACAGCTGATACATTTTAAGTGGAACAAAGATCAGTTGTTCAGGCACCGCTATGTTTTATTCCGTTCTATCTTCAATTAGGTAACTACGGTAGGATTTATCGACCGTGGTTGAGACTTCCACCCCAGCACCACTCTAAACAAGCCATTCGTTGTATGATATCGTCACATAATCACCTATCCATCTGTCAAACTTAATGTGACCAATCGCCAGCTTCCTCCAACCAAAAATTCAAAGCCAAATTCTTGAAAAATATATGAATCGCATAGCTTTTGCTTTACAGCCTTGAAAATACTTTCCGCTCATGGAAACGAAACGTCCCAGATAAAAAAGCTGTTGATAGAACATGGTCTAATCCAAAAGAGTTACAAAAAAAATGTCATCCAACGCCAACCATGGAAGTGAACTAGCTTAAACTTTTTTTATAAAAAACATAGTTTAAAAAAAATAGTAAAGTAGCCTGTTTGCAATAGGGAATGTAGAATGTGGAGAAGAGTGCTTATTTCTTAAAGATTACGATGAGCATATTAACAACATCTTGATTTCAAGTCAAAAATAAAATTTTACGATTTGAAATTTTACAATATCTTTTAATCTTTTTGGCGGGTTGTACAACGGATATGCGATCCATCGAAGGAACTCGGGCCAACAGTGACGCCATATCCTCGTCTTGAAAAAAAAGCGAAATGTCCCTTGTGTGTGTAGTTGAGCATACCTGTCACAGAGTGTGATGGTTTCTGTAGCATGTTTACCGGCCGAGGATTCGTTTTTCAGTTCCCAGCGGGGGGCGCAGCCTCATACATTCTGGACATAATAAACATATCTCCTCACACCAGACAACCAACATTCAATCCTACAGCAGATACCTCAGGTACTTACCTACTATTTTAATAGCGCCTCTGGCGGCGATTTGTAAACGAACGAGAACATAGTTTGTACAATTTTATTGACCCGTACTATCGGCGAAAGAATAAAAAAATTATGAAAACTCCTCGTTTTTTTTATCCGTCTCCTTTAAACCTTCTGACTTTCAATGCATCTGTTCCTTTTCGTTTTCTCCCAGATTTAGTTTACCAGCAATTTTTCTCCTAAAACTTTTTAAAACTCTTTGTTGCAAAAAAAGCATTTCAAAAAAATTATGAAAATGGTGTCTTACTTTATTCCTCCTCTTACCTACTTAAGCTCCAGCTCACCAGCCTTGAAGGCTCAGGGCCTCCCGCACCACAATCCTCCAGGACTCTCTGTCATGTGCTGCTTCCCTCCATGGTCCCCTCACTCCCAGGACTTCCTTGTCGACCTCAATTGTCTGCTCACTTGTCCTGGGATGTCGGAATGGTCTTTCGTTTCTCGTAGGTTTTCAGTAATCAATTTATTTAGTTATCCATTAAATATATATTGGGATGATTAAAAAAGCATCAACCAATCATGGTGAGCGCTGTTTTTGTGTGATCCAATCCTCAAGAACCCTCTGTGAGCTTGGTCGTCACTATGGAAGAGTACACAAGCAAGACCCAGTCGCTGTAAAGCTGAATGGACCGTTGGTGACTAATGATAATTTTGTTGTGCTCCGCCAGGAATCGAACCCACGACCTTTGGATTAGGAGTGAGTTGCATACAAAGGCTTGGATTAGGTTAGGTACAAAAGAATGTGGATGAGATGGTTTGGGCATGTAGAAAGAATGAATGATGATAGACTGACAAAGTATATATACAGAGGAAGTGTGAAAGGAAAAAGAGATAAGCGACGACCGAGAAAAGTATGGAATGATCAGATTGAGGAGATTGTGAAAGAATGGTATGTGGGTATCGCCGTCGAAATTTGTACCTTTTGTCTTGTGCGTGTGTCCCCTAATGATTTTCAGCTTTTTCATAAAAACTGGTGATCTCTACTGAATTCTAAAATTATCAGAGTAAAGTATATAAAAAGCGTATCGAAATACAAAAAAAAACTGCAAAAAGCATTAAGTGGCGATGTAATTAAAAAATAAAACAAAAACGCCTTTTTTCCATTCCCATACAAATTTTACATGTCCGCAACCCGTTTTTGACCCTTTGATGGCATGATACGATCAAAATAGTCAAACGTTTTTAAAGTTGAGTATTTTTGCATATACCTTAGTAACGTATCTTTCATTTTCTGTACTAGCCACAATAATATTTACTTATTTAAACACGAAATATTGATTGCTAAGGGTTGTCTCCACTTTTGGCTCCGAAATTTTTCTTTTAGTATGTTACCAATTCCATTGGAACTGACAAAAATCTTGCAATCTTATGGGGCGTCCACACGCTTGCCAACCATTCACAAGTCAAGCGCACAGTGTGTCGTCTAGAACATGCTAGCTGGACAAAATTTTGTCTAATGGACTCATTTTGTCCAGCTAGCATGTTCTAGACGACACACTGTGCGCTTGACTTGTGAATGGTTGGCAAGCGTGTGGACGCCCCATTAAGTATTTGTTCACGTATGGTAACTCTTTGATGTAGTGTGGACAACACAAAAAAACTCATTCGATACCTTCATTTTCTTTTGAGAACGTTTACATCAGACTCGGGAATTTGTCGTGTGTGTTTTGAGTGGAAGTTAGCTTGGCATTATTAAGGGATGTATTCGAATATGTTGTCAGTTGTATATTTTTTACTTAGATCAATTAATTCTTCTAATGATTGTATGTTTTTATCATTGCTGACAGTATTATTTTTCAAATGGCACAAGTTTAAGGTAATGTCGGGCGGTTTTTTATTTACAATCTTTACCGTATGTTACCAATATTAAGGTGTATTCACGTAGGTTTAAAAAAATACACCTACTTACCGTTAATTTATGGTTGACTAACAAATAACATTTACGTACCTAATTGAAACATAAAACTATCTAATCAACCTTACTACATGCTATTAATATTTTAAATGCACCATTTGATGTTTGTTATTCAAAATAGCAAAAAGGTTTATTCCGTGATCTGTGGGCTAAACGATTAAATGAAATTTGGACCACAGAGGTACCTATTTTTTATATCGGTGCTGGATACTGTGAAAAATGTACGCAAAAAAAAACATTGCCTATCTATCTAAATCTATGATAATCTATAATCTAAGTTACAAAAATATATTGCATTTAAGACTTTAAGTTCGTACTTAAACATGCTGCATGTGAACCTACAATATAAAACCCAATCTCAAATGAACATAAACCCTGCAACTCTTGCCGACCTTACCTGACACAATGGTAACATTGGTAAAGTGAACCATTTTTTACAGTATGAGTGGTCAGCTTCATACTAACCTATAAGTCAAGGAAACTTATTGAAATACAATAAACGAACGATTTTAGGTAGTTATTAAATGTGCGTATTCATATTTTTATTAAACATTCATAGACAAACAACATACTGAACAGTGTTTACGAACTGCTATAAAATCTTGTATTCGTCGTCGAAAAAAGAAATGAGATGTCGAAATGTAAAAAAACCTAATTTTTCGAACCTGTCCCGTCATTTTGAATAGACCTTAATTTAACTCACGATGTTTTCGTTTTCTTGAATCTTGCCGGTCGACAGTTATGGTACAAATTTAAACGGCGTTACCCATATACAAAGTGAGCGTAAAAGAAGAAAATGCATGAAAAAGGTGATGGGTACAAATGAGTTGAACTAGGTATGTAAGGATAGGAAGAAATGGAGGCAGCTCTGCAGAGGCTCTGGCCAACCCTGGCGGAATGGCGACAGAGTTACAGTTAATGTTAACCACTAGACTACCAACCGGTCAAATGTTCATCTATTTTTCACTGTTCATTTCATTAATATTTTATTAAATTGTAGCATTCAATTTTTTCATAACATTTTCTGTTCCATGTTCCAGGAAAATCTCCGCAAGCACGTGCTATCGAGGAACAAGCACAAGGGAAAGGAGTTGTACGAGTGCCAGCAGTGCCTGCCTCCTGACTGCTTCAGCACCAACTTCTCCAAGCTCTTCAGGGTCCACCTGGTCACCGCACATCCCGACATCTACCCAGACCACAAGTCCACGGCGCAATACGTCGCCGACTTCTTGAAAGTGGTGGAGACAAGCATCGAGGAACCCAGAGGGTAAACAATATTTGACAGTTCAACAAATCAATTCAGCCACTTTTTTTTAAAACCAGAATGTTTCAGTAATTATGGTTAGTTTATGAACATTCTGGTCAAAGGTCTTGCTTGTGTACTCTTCCATAGTGACGACCAAGCTCACAGAGGGTTCTTGAGGATTGGATCACACAAAAACAGCGCTCACCATGATATTATCATCTTCTTATAAAGGCAGAGCTTTGTTGTACTAGCCATTTGTCTCTGCTGGTCGCCATCCTCTTGTAAAGGCAGTGCCTTGGGCTGGATATTTGCCCTGCTGGTCGCCATCCTCTTACAAAACCGTGCCTTGTTGTGCTAGCCATTTGTCTGTTGGTCGCCATCCTCTTGTAAAGACAAAGCCTTGTGCTAGATATTTGCCCTGCTGGTCACCATCCTCTTTTGTGTTTGTAAGTTGTAAATAGGAGAAAACATGTATGAGACGCTTCAAATCCTGGAAGTATGAAGTTTTTGTGTGACATCTCGCTTGTCTTCCTGGCATCTTCAGTTCTGTCCAGCCATTATTATCTCAAATATTACAAAAATAAACTTCCAATCTTCACAATCCATTTGGAATCAAGACCCTTTCAAAACCTTATTTCTTTTCTAGAAAATTTTAGTTTTTTATTGTTTCTTATGATGAATGTGTGCTTGAAGCAATATCTTTCTTCAAAATATTTCTGTCCATAATTCCTTTGGTTGCGTGATTCAATTCCATGTTCAATTTTATATGAAAACAAAGTAAAACTCTTTGACGTTCTGTTTTCACACCTTTGATTTGAGGGTATCAAAAATTCACGATTCTTTAGCAATACAAATACAATTTGCCAATTCAGTTTCTCATGTATTAATATTGATTGTCTGTCCACAGAGAGCTTAACATCAACGGGATGAAATTCGACATAAATGAGCTGACGGTGCAGTACATAGATGACTTCCAAGACAACAACCAAGCAAGCAAAGACTCATTCCCCGAGGTCGGAGGTCCTCCGTGTACCATCCTGGAGTATCCATGAAATATCATCAAACAAATAAATAAAATAGTAATGGAATTGTGATGTAGAAATTTAAATAATGAATGAATTGTTTTTGTGGATTTTTATTGCATTTTTTTTACAGTATAATAAAATAAAGAGAACTTATTAACTTATGATACTGCATCAAACTCCTCAGTAGTTTCTGAAAGAATAAAAAATTAGGAATTAGTAATAATTTACTTATTTTTATTTAAAAAAAATGAAAACAAACTTTGTTTTGTTCTACTATGTTTTTATTTGAATTTGTTAAAACAAACCAAAATAAATGAGTTGACCGGTTTTGGCTGAAGATGGCCTAGAGGCCGAAACCGGTCAACTCATTTATTTTGGTTTGTTTTAACAAATTAAAATAAAAACATAGTAGAACAAAACAAAGTTTGTTTTCATTTTTTTAAATTAAAATGGAGTTCTACAAAGTTTCCGCTGAAACATTTCAAAAATTACTTATTTTCAATCTCAATAATTTTAATGTGTCTTATAAAAACAAGAAATTTATTTAAAAAATATTTAAAAGAACTCTCACATTATCGAGTTTTACAGTTTTTCTTAGCTCAGATTGTGTAGAATTTGATTCATAAGACAACTGCATGAAAAAGTCATATTTGACAAGATTGGCAAACACCGTAAACAAGAACTGGGGGAGCGAACTATCAACCTTTCCGCAGCCATGGCTAATGTCTTTTTGTTTTCTTTATGAATTTATGGCAATATTGAATAAACAAATTGGCATAATAGATGGTAAACATGAAGACAATGAAAAATGTCTCCCTCCAATAGCAACGCAACTAAGCTACACATATAGCGTAACTTCTTGCCTGCGTTATCCCCGAAGGGGTCGCATGTGGCGCTTCGGGACCTATTTATTTTTACAGGTAAGGGGGCCGGCCTCACACCAACCCCTTTCAGTTGAAGTGAGGGTTTCCCAGCTCCCGGGGGGGCTGGTTCTCATTTCTTGTGAAGGCTGAGTAAACCTTTGAGATCGAACCCTTGCTCTCGGCATGGAATGCAAGCATTCTACCAATTGAGCTATCGACCTTTTTACGAGCTTGATCGTCGTCGCTACAACGCGCCAATTCTCAAGCAAGACCCAGTTGCTGTAAGGCTGGATGGACCTTTGGTGACCGGTCATTGGTAAAGGTTTTATGAATTTTTCAACCCGGCGAAGAGCAAATTTGAAAATATAAATGGTATATTTTTTGTGCTCCGCCGAGAATCGAACCCACAACCTTTCCATTCAGAGTCCGCAGTGTTACCACTGAGCTACGGACCGGTCCTAGCGCTTTGGCTTTTTGAGCATTTTTATTTCTTTTCTGAGCTTCAAATTGAGCATTGACCTCCTAAATACTGCGTCTACATCTCCTTTACCCCAAGTATAAAACAATCAAGTACTAAACTCTCCTCAATGTGACCTCATAAAAATATTAGTGATATTCGGTAGGTAAGAATTACTGTGGTAATGAGACTTCCAGCCCTGAGCTCTTTCATTTCCCTGAACTAAAAGCACAAATAAAGCCAAATATATTATTCCTATCGCCAGCAAAAAATATTCTGGATGCATACTTAGCAATGATCCCGTCCTTCTTGGCGAGCCTGGCGATGCAGTCATCGGACTCCCCCATGCGGCGGATGGCCCCGCAGATGGTGTACACCTTGGAGGTGTCCGTCATGCGCCCCGTGGTCTGGTCCACCTCTGCGATGTTCATCTGGATGGAGGCGTGGTCCTTGGCGTGGATGAGGCGGTTGCTCGTGGAGCTGGAATACAGCAACACACAACAATAAAAACATCTGGATGCCAGAAAAAGGAGCCAGCTAGACTAGCCACGTAGGTTATGATTCAACCATAAAATTACGGAAAAACTCTAGAAGAAACCGACTTAAGTACTGATGAACACCTTTTGGTGCTGCCCAAAGTTACTTTGTCACAATTCAAACCTTTATTCGAAAATCACATGCCTACCATGCCTTAGAATAAAAGAAATATTGTAATTTTTGACATTTGTGAAGTGTGTAATGCTGTGATGCTTTTATATGACACAAAGTTTCAACACAAAATGCATTTTTCCTGTAATTCTAGCCCTCTGAAATTTCTTAAACTTTCCGGCCCCCAGTAAGAAAGTTTCCCTCCATTGCTCTAGATGATTTTACACGGTTTTACATACATTTTCAATTTACGCAGTCAAAGTGAGATTTACGCAATGTTTTATCCTGGGATTTCCGGTCTGAACTCTTCCCTAGTAGCCTACAAGCTTTTTACATGTTTTGTATGAGCGCCATTCCAATTACATTAAAAATTACAATTCTAAATCACTAAAATATTTCAAAATACAAAACAAAAGCAGAAATCTAGGATTTTGGCTATGAAGTATTTCTAGAATGTGATACTAATCCTTCATTGCCGTCTTTGGTCAATTATTCAACTTAAAAAAAATTGCAATTCTGTAAAATACGTTTTTTTTTTCTCGGCAGTCAACATCACAGTTCCAAATATTAGTTTGACTTGTCCCTAGCAACCCAACGATGAATTGTTAAAATTTTGATGCCTATAGAATTTGTGCAGAGTACATTTGGCTGAGTTTACCATAAAGTTGTTTCTTCGAATACATACTCCTGTTGAATACAAGAGAAGAACTATAAGCGGCATCCATAGATAAATGATCTAACCCATGGAGGAAGTATTAAATGGAGGGGTCATACATGTGATTTAGTACCAATCAACATGATTCACCGTCTTTGACACCATACACTGTTTATAATGCTGTCTCGCTCACGACATATGAAATGCTTTTCTCATTTTCTATGTAAGCAACGTGTCTACTCCGTCTTCAATCTATTTACAAATCACCAAGGAAACACATGAAATCACTATGGTAACGGATTTGTTAGTAGTGTTGTCGCAAGTATGAAGATATTTGATAAATTCCGAATTCAAAAATGTTCCCACCTCATTGTGTACGGGATGATTTCCACAAGTATCTATTACCTCGAGCTTAGAAGTTACATACTTGAAGAAGCAAGTACCTATATATTTGAACATCACTAGTTCTAGAAATGGCTGTCACTTTCGCGAACAAAATATTTTGACAGAAAAAATAAATTTTATCGACGTAATCATATAGAATAGTGATTAAAGTGAAATATTATTCCATGTTCTACAACACATTTACTCTCATTTGTTGGCACGTTTAGAAAATACCCAGTTTGGCATTTATATGTATTTTTTTTCCAATTAGGTTACACACCTGTTCACAGTTGGAATGTTACCGATAGAATGAATTTGGATTTTTGTATGATGAGTGGGGTAGCGCATTGCTAATTCTCAAAGGATTGATTTCTTAGCCTATCCAGTTCTATATATCCATGATCTAACCTGCAAAAGCGGTCGAAATAAAAGGTAAATAAATCAATGGATGACGTACACTCATGATATTTTTGGATCGAGTAAGGAACAAGGCAGTTACTGACGAGTGAGGTTATCTCATTTGACAGTCGAGTCAGACCAAAAATCATGATAGAAGATGAAAACCTTAGGAAAACATCTGAAAAATTAGATGCTTTATTTAGTTAAGTATCCAAAATACCGCAAAGCGATCTATTTTATGGGATACTTTGATGTTAAATAGCATTACACGTGGAAAGTGACACTCACCATTTCCTTGGGCAGTACAAGTCAACAAATTCACCAGCGTCGTTCTCCATTGTAAAGGTTCTGAAATAATAAGTATATTATTTAAAGGCAGTGTTACACACAGTTGGAAGATTATTAAATTCAATATAATAAGAAAACATACTCTTGTCAAAAAACACGCGAGAACCAAGAAAATGGCGAAAATCAAAAGGAACGACGTCGGTATTGCAGAGATTGATCTGTCGGTGCCGCGATGTATATCGGTAAAGAAGATTTCTGTGTGCCTCCGCTTGGAGCGCGCTTATTAAACAAAATAAAAACACCATAATAAGCAATCTTCATGAATATTATACATAAATGTGCATAAACATATTTATTAAATCAATATTAATCAGTTTCGCATTTTTAAGTATTTATTCATCGTTTAATAAAATGGGCATTCCAACTAGAAATACCTAGAATAAATTATTTATAGTGTGTAAAATGACACACTTGCTTTTGACAGTTTAAAAAACGGCGGAAATTTTTCAGTACATTTTTTACAGCGTTGGAGGCTGGTTGTGTTTTCATTATTTTTCAAAATAAACAATAATAATGGTATTCACATATCGTCAGTCTTCTCCAGCTTAATTTACAATAACACATCATAAAACTTTCATCAATCAAATAAAAAAATACATACTTTCAATTCGCGGTCGTTTTGATATTTATTGCATAATAAATACTTAATTCACCGGAAAATGGTTTTCACGTGTGTTTACTGTAAACGTCACTCGCATTAAATTTCATTGTAAAATTGCTACATATTCGTTCGGCAACAGCATGTCATTAAAGGTATGCTAACAATTTTAATATTCTTGTTTTTTAATTGATGTAATGTCTTATAATAGCTCAAGGCGATGTATGAGCGTGAAATTTCCATATTGACGTTTTGTTTTTGTGTTATGGTCTTAACGCCGTTGACCGTCACGGCTCCAGCATTCGTATATTTTGGATATTTGTAAATAAAACATTATAAAAGCGTGCATGTAAATGTATAAGAAAATATGTGGAGCTATTTTTAACTTCCGTTTAACCTACAAACGGCGAAATACAACATCCTATAGGCGCAGGATTAAAATGTCAGCTCTTTCGTTTTGGGATAAATCGTTTAAAAATGCAAATTTCACAAAACCAAAGTGGTCCATCACTGCTTTAATTTTTCTATTTATATTCTTAAAATAAAATAATGATACGAATTTATTTTTGATGTAGAAATTATTTGATAGATACGTTACTTACTTCTGCGGAAAATTGTCTTCCGTTTTTATTATTTAATCCATATTTTATATCCAGAATCTCATCCATATTGTATATATTGAAGACTTCTTCTTCTTTTTTAGTGATTTCCCGCGTTTAAAAGAGCAGGGACGTCTAAAGGACCTTATGAAGAAAGTTTTCACTCGGGGCGCCAACTTTCTATAAATGCAATTTCATTTCTGATTCTCAGTACTTTCTTCCAATAATTTATGATAATACTTTGATTATTATTGAATGATGTACGAACTTTTTTTGTTGTAAAATCTATTCCTTTGGAATTAAAATACATCGGCAGCTGGTGATGAAATCCCTACCTAGTACGATCTACCCGATTCCATTTTAGAACGACACAGTGACAAAACGACATATGACATAACGACACATGACAGAACGACACAGTGACAGGACAACACATTAACCATGACAGAACATCACTATGACAGTACCTTCATCACATGGAAGTCCTTCTGTCAGGTGATGTTTTTTTCATGTGCCGTTTATGGTTTGTTATGTTTTATCATGTGATGTTTTGTTCTTGTGTTGCTTTGTCATAGTGATGTTTTATCATGTAATGTTCTGTCATGTGTCGTTATGTCATGTGTCGTTTCGTCACTGTTTCGTTCTGTCACGTGTCGTTTTGTTACTGTCGTTCAGTCATTCGTCGTTCTGTCATGTGTCGTTCTGTCACTGCGTCGTCCTGCCATGTGTCATTTTGTCACTGTGTCGTTCTGTCATGCCTCGTTTTGTCACTGTGCCGTTCTAGTCACCGGCCTACCTGCCTCCCTACTCGTGTACTTCCATGGGCATTATGCTTTCCCCGATGTCTGTGTTTCACGCTTCAATGACTTGGGTACGAGCTGGTGACTGCAATGCGAGCATGACTGAAAATAAATACAATGGGAAAAATGCGGAAGCGCGAATCACTTTCTGGACATTGTTTAAAAAAGAAAAGTGACAATTTGCACGCTACCTTTTCAAGTACCTACATTGTTTTGCGGCTGCCAATTATATAAAGCTTAATTACTCTAAAAATTGCTAAGAGTAAATCAACGTTTTTTTAAAAACAATGATAAAACCATTTTACAGTAAATCACCGTTCTTGTACAGTTAACATTACTAATCCCTACGGTGTTATTCTCAGACATTTTAGTCTTCCGTTGAGCCCACGCTAATTATGGACCTGTCAATCCAAGATGGCCGCAAGTGAACAGCTGATTAGTCTGCTTACAAATATTACCAAATTCGGTAGGTAAGAATGACTGTGGGGATGAGACTTCCAGCCCAGACATCACTAGTCTGTCAAAGCGTGGGCTCAACGGGTGACCGAAATGTCTTTTAAAAACTGTGAACAACAAGGTCCATTCATGGTTGATACATAAACAAAATGAATGAAGACCTCTATTAATGCAAAGAGAATGGAATCTGAAAGTGAAAAGGAAGGACATCTACTTTATTGCCTTGCAATACATATCATGTTACCCTGGTATATCAGAGCATTGTTTTTCATTTTTAGAAACAAAGAATATGTTCCGGCATTGACATGAAGAGATACTATAACGGTTATAGTATATCTTGATTATACTGATTTAAATGTTCTCATAAAAAACGTGCGTAATCCTTGCATAAAATCCGCACGTGAATTGGAATAGACAATATTGTGTCGTCCCCCAGCCGGGTTGCTAGGCAAAAGGCATAAAAATAGTTTTTGGTTGCTTTGTCAATGTTCTTAACTTATAGGTTGGTATGTGGCTGACCACCCATGCTGTAGAAAATGTTTCACTTTTCCTATGTCACCCCTGTTTCAGGGAAGGTCGGCAGGGTATATTTTAATTTGAGATTTGGATTTTTATGCAGTAGGTTCACATGCGGAATGTGCAAGCGCGAACTTATACGAGTCTGCTTGTGAAAATGCACATAATGTGAATCCACAATGTTACATATCTTTGCAACTTAAATTAGACTAGATTAGCCAAGGATGGCAGTGCCATACAAGACTGGCGTTTGCTCGCGGAGAAAAAGTTCCGAATTCAAACATATTCCAACCTCATTACGTCGAAAAATGTTCAAAAAGTTATCACTAGGGTTTATTAAGTTGGACTTTGTTTTCTGTTTTAGTTTTGATGTCCATAGATATGTAATTTGTCGTGTATGTTCCTTGACTTATAGGTTAGTATGCGGCTGACCACCCATGCTGTAAAAATGGTTCACTTTGCCAATGTCACCCCTGTTTCAGGAAAAGACGGCAAGAGTTGCAGGGTGTATGTCCATTTGAGATTTGGTGTTTATGTTGTAGGTTCACATGAGGCATGTGCAAGCGCGAACTTGTGCGTACGTAGACACGCGTCTGGTTGTGGGAATGCATGTAATGTGAATCTCCAATGATACATATCTTTGCAGCTTAGATTTAGATTTAGACGTCTAAAAATGGTGCTGTAAAAAATATCATTCTAAAAACCTGCCTCTGTTTTAAGTGAAATTAAAATAGTTTCCCCGTCTACCTTGTAGTTACCTTTAATCTACATGATATTATTTTCGTCTCAGCTTCACTGAGCTCGCGCCTTGAGAGATGTGACCGCAAGATGAACCTGTTGGGCTTCTCAGTGTACACAGTAGGCGCAGTACTCGTAGGTCTCAAACAGAGATTAAAATAGTCGGCTGAAAGACAAATAAGATGTTCAGCATTCCTTTGAGTCTTGAAGACGAATCAGAACTCCAACAGCAGATGAATGTCGTCAACGCAAGGAAAATAAACTTTTGTGAAGCTCGTCTCTGCATTGTAGTATTCTCACCCAGTCAGAGAAGAAATGAAGAACATTTGCAACATATTTTATGAACATGAGAAAATTGTCGTGTTGTGTATCGAAAAAGCAACAGTTATCTGTACCCTTAGTACGAGTTGCAAAACTTGAGTAATGTAAAGTTTACGGCAATTATTAAAGAGTGATTTCCCCCAAAATCTGCCGTTTTTGTTTGTTTGAACTTGATATTCTTCATCACTGTAGCTCTTTTGCTAAGACCATAAAGTGTAAGAAACAAAAACGGCAGATTTTGGGAGAAATCACTCTTTAATATTTTCCGTAAACTTTACTTTTCTCAAGTTTTGCAACTCATACTAAGGAGTAAGGGTACTGATCGTCACCAATCATTGGCGTAATTATTGCTATGACATTATACAAATAATAAGATTAATAAAATTTTAAAAGACGTTGCCGTAATGTCAGTGCGTGATGACTTGTGAGGTTGCCGCGGTTGTTAGCCGAAGAACGAGCCGAAGGACTGCGGAAGTAGTCGTGTACCTTCGGTACAACCCGAAGTCTTCCAAAGCTGAATACATTATAGCCACGAACAGTTGATGATATTCATTTTTGTCATGAGTTTGAACCATAAGTTTGATAGTTTTCGCGTATTTGAGATAAGCATACATGCTTAACAAGCGACATTACAAGAAATAAGAATATTAGCAACAACAGAAATCGACGTAGCCGCCGAAATGTATTCATGAGCTTTCATAAAAAAAATGTCTGTCTAAAGTTGGCGCCCTATGAAATAAGTAGTGCAGTCCACACCTTAGACCTTCTCTGTTACTTCCTTATTTTATTTTTAGCATTTGCAGGTATGTTTTAAGAATTTCCAGAATAAATCTTGTTTCAAAAAAGAGTCGCGGTAATCTTAAACTGATTCTAGAATCGTAAGCGTTATTCTTATTCATGGTAGTTTTTCTTTATACATTACCACACATCCTAGTTAATTTATCAAAGTTGCCCATCGCTGCTTGTAAACCCACACATTATGTAGAATTAAAACATTGCAACTGTACTTTAGCTCTATATTTCAATAAAGGCAAGTACCTACCTACAACTCGAATAAATTTACAATCAAGAAGGTTTTAAGCCAGCGTGTTATTTAATTTATGGTGTATTCAAACTACTCGTACAATGTTTCTCAGCTAATTCGGATGTTTAACGTTTCGGAAAAAAAAACCACACGCTCCACTCTATTTTGTTAATTACTTTACTTCTTTTGTAAATGGTATATTTTTAGAACGGTTTCATAGTAATATATATTTGCATCATACATAGTAAAATCAAATATTTGCTGTTATATTTAACACTCGGTGATTTTAACAGGGTCGCCAGTTTCTGAGAGCTTACTATTTTTTTTTCACTAGTTGGTAAGTACGCAAACTTGTGTCATTTTAAAAAGCTACTATATATTCATGTCGTAATCTACCCGCGTATATATATTTACCTTCCACCATTGACATCATCTTTAGAAATCTGCAAGTATGTAAGCATGACATGTTAAATGTTTTGTACATTTAATCTGACTATTGCAAGGTTGGTTAAGAGGTAACCTCGGAACTTTTGGCGCCCTGGTCATTAGGTTTTAACATCGACTTTGAGTATCAGATGTCTTAGAAAGTGACACCCCGATCGCCTTTATGTTCTCATAGTTCAATCTACTCGTCAAATTGACTAAAATTTCCCCCTATTATCATTTTTCAAAAATCAGTTTTAGGATGACAATTTTGATGTACGTAGTAAGTAAGAAAAATATTAGAATATCATATTTTTAGTGTATTGAAACGGGTTTATGGACCTTACAAAGTTAAGAGATAAAGGCATACTTAGTAAATATTTGTTTACTTTACACGGAAATAAAAAAATAAAAATAAATTAATACTGAGAAGATATCGATATTTTAAAGATAAAACTGAATAATTGACTTATTAAGATAACATTTGTTTCTCAGATAAATGCACATTTTTTCCTGTTTTCTATGAGAGAAAACACTGAAAAAATCTGAAAATCCTGTAGGTTAGATGTTTTTCATGAGCACTTTTTATAATTAGTTCTATTACTATGAGAAGTTACTCGCAATAAAATATTTTATCCACGATTTCTCAAATCAGTGAATCAGCATTTATTCAATTGCACTTTTAAAGTGGCGATATATTCAATGTTCTAAAGACAGCAAATTCGTAGATCACCCAATGAATTTTCACTACAAAAAAGGATGATCCTTGAATCATATTTGGAGTATTTCTGAATAACGTTGTTCTTTATTATGTTGGAAAGACATTGTAGCATTGATGTGATATTAGATAGATGAGATGACTGGGAAGTGTTCCACCAGCATCGGCAGCGACTGGAGCGGCACTCTAATCTCGTACTAATGATGTGGTTGCTTCCAGAAAGAATCCCGCACGGACGTGCAGTTCCACCTGGCTGCGCTGCGAGGGGACGTGGACAAGCTGAGAGCCATCTGCGACACGGGGAAGATACACGTGGACTCCAGAGACAGGGTAACGTTCCTGCAATCATTTAAAATTAGAATCCACGGTCCTCGACAATTCATATTATTGTTCTATTCAAAAAAATCTTCGGTTCATTTATTTTAAGATTACGTTCACATTTGGTTTGATTACCGAGTGGATCGATGGCTCTGATACATGTCTCCTTTCAAAGCATCTCCATAATCTAAGTTGCAAAGATATATTTATATTCTGAATCGTTCAAAAATCCGTATTTTCTTTATTATGAAATTACTATAATTTGTAGCCGTTTAGCAGTAGCTCTGCAGAACTGCAGTCTCCATCTTTGTTCTGTCCTTGCACACTTCTTTCATCTCTATGTCTATGCATGCTTTTCTCTTTTTCTCACTTTGGACATTCCAGTATTTTTCGATCTTGGTTATTTGATCAATCCTATCTTTCCTTGGTGTTCCCATTCCACGCTTATCCGTGCATGTAGTCATTAGCACATAAAAAAAACTTGTCATTTATTTCTCATGGATTTGGAACAATGGTAAAACAAATCTTCCGTCAAATAAAGTCCTATGACACTTTCTAAACTTTGCTTCAGGTTTATATTGATATATTCGGCTGTATTGCTATGTGCTAGTTTCATTTCCTCTTTACTTTTGTTGCTCACGTATGGGTGGGGCAGGCAATATTGAAAGTCAGTAATTAAAGTTAATTATCCATTTCCTAATCTAGCGATATGACAAGCTACAAAAAATAACAATAAAATAGGAAACATTTCCTATCTATGATATTTTATCTGTGATAATTTATCTGTACATCTACATACTTACTTGTGAAGTAAAAAAAGTTCATATGGATAAACCTGTAGTAAATTCGCTTCGTCGATAAAAAAAATATATCGAGTTAGATAAATAGCATTGTATAAATTAGATAACGAAATATTTCTGCGATAAGATACCTTTTTGGAGGTCCATTCTACACATAGATATATTTTTTGCTTCGTGAGTGCAATGTGCATTTAAGTAAACAGGAAGTTTGTGAGATAGTCTTCTAAAGCATTTTTTGCATCCATTTCACAGCTGACAGCTCGCGCCTGAACACAGCCCTGTATTTTTTATATGCACCTCACTGGATACTGCGCTACATACATTCTTTGCAATTTACGTTTAGTTCTTATGCATATAATGTACCTGTAGACTGTAAATATGTGTATATAGTGAGCCCATAGGCCACATTAATGGATGACCTTATTTTCTAACAAGTATGACGTACGTAACAACTACAATTAATTGTATGTAATCTAATTAACTACAGATGTTATCGTAAAATCCTATAAAGTATTATTATCTTTTAACAGAAAAAAACATGCTGGGTTTGCAAATATACCAATGCAAATGTTTGAGCTACTGTTTAAAAAAAACAATGCAATTGTTCAAGGTTTTTAAAATCGTCCCCTTTTTAAATTGGCGCCCGGAGCGACCGCTCTTTCTGACCTCCCCTTGAGGCGGTTCTATTATTGTTATCCTTTACGCAGGATTGTTTTTTCACAAAAATATAAATAAACAAATCGCTCCCCCAGTTCTTGTTTGCAAATTCTACACAATCTGAGCTAAGAAAAAACGTAAAACTCGATAATGTGAGAGTTGCTTTAAACATTTTTTAAATCAATGTCCTGTTTTCGTAAGACACATTGGTGCAGTACCTACACATGCAAACATTGCTCATGTAAAATTAGCTTAATGGTGTATACGGCAAACAAGAACTAAGGCAGCGAAATATGAAGTTTTGTTTATTTTGCTAGTAAATGAATATAATTTTCGATGTTGATCGTAAAATATAGTAATAAATGGGTCAGCTTGGAGAAATCTTATCAGTAATCATAGTTGCATGTTGATTGGTACATGCGCTCCCAATAAAACATAACGTGGTATGAATGCATTACGAATGTGAAATCGTAATCACAGTGACCCTAGCTCTAACAACTTTGTACTTGCGTTGCAACAAGTAAAGCTGGGATATTTTACGATTCACTATAACACGAAGCATGTAAGAATAATATGATTATTCAAGTATGTTTCTCTACCTGCCTTTCCATGTTTTGCCCATGCCCCCTAATGCACTGCTTCAAAAATACAATGCAAAATATGCAACCAGTTTATTTGGCGCTCTGATCCGGAAATTCAAGTATTTCCGTTTTAGGGGACAGGGTACCTACATAGGTACATGGATGTAAAGATAGCTAATGAACTAAGGTCTAAGGAACATTTATTTATTTAAGAAGAATAAACGGCTATATAGCCTTTTACAACATTGCGATAAATATAAATATGTAGGTACATAAGTAGGTACTGTATCTATAGGTATAAAACTAATATCTTAAAATATAACACAAATAAATGACACATAAATAATATACAAAGATGTAAATATACGATGGTTATAAAGCAATAGAACTAACAATTTAAAAATAATAACAATAAACTTTAAAAATAATAATGCAAAAACCATAAACCAGTGTAAGCAATTGTTGTATACAAAAATTGTTGTAATAAACAACAAATCTTCATTATTTGATCAGGGTTGTCACAAACATAATATACTAAATCAGGTGTAAAATTTGCTAAAATTAATAGAATAAACAAAAGATCATTTAAAATTTCAAGGATTTTTTTATAAAAAAATTTCATACAATGCAATACAACATACAATTTACAATGTGTTGTGCAAAGAAAGAAAGAAGATGTGAAACTAAAGGTACAAAAAAAAATGTGTTGAGATGGCTTGGGCCTGTGGAAAGAATGGATGATGAGAGACCGACAAAATGCGGATACCTACATACTATTTATTTTTTTTTTAAATGTATAGAATCCCGTGGAGAAAATATCAACCTCCAGCTTGTTCGCCTCCCTGGGCAGTCGCTGAAAAGGCGAGTAATACTGGTAGTTCACGGCACAGTCTGCCACATCAAAAGTATCCACGTTACGCGTGTTCCTTATTGGGACACGGAAATTAATTTTTGATAGGAGTTGGGGCGCGTCGGTCAAGCCATTAATGAGTTTGTATAGAAAAACCATGTCAGCAGCACTTCTCCGAGCCGAGAGCGGTGCAAGTTTATACGATTCTCGGAGTTGGTTATAATTGATATCCGAGATGGGTATTCCGAGTTTGAAGTTGATAAAGCGAAGTAGTAAGTGTTTTGTACCTTTTCTATACTACGTATATGTACCTGGTAGTGAGGAGACCACAACACGGAGTTATACTCCAGCAATGGTCTCACCAAACTTGTAAAAATATAAATAAAGGTGTGCACGTTATAAAAATTTTCACACAGTCGTAAGGAAAATCCTAATGTTCTGAGTGCCCTATCCACAGTTGCCTTTATGTGTGGTACAAATGTTAATCCCGCGTCCAACAATACTCCCAAATCTTTGATTTGCGCAACCGACATAAGCTGTGTACCATCAATCGAGTAAGGGTACACCGTGGGATTCTTAATTTTGTGGAAACGCATTACTTGACATTTTTCTATGTTTAAAGTTAAATCATTCTTCACACACCAGTCATAAAGCACGTCAATATTTCTTTGTAATATCTCGCAGTCACCAATACAGTTAACCACTCTGTAAATTTTCAAGTCATCAGCAAACATGACAAATCTCACCCCGTCAAACCCGCTCAGGAGATCATTGACAAATATATTAAACAAAATGGGTCCGAGATGTGAGCCCTGCGGCACACCGCTCTTCGCCAAAAAAGGAGATGAAACAACGCCCGACATACAAACCCTAAGTTCCCTTTCAGCAAGATAGCTCGAAAACCACGCAAGGAGTGCACCATCAATACCAAGAGAAAGAAGCTTTGCCAACAATATTGTATGGGAGACGCGGTCAAACGCCTTGGAGTAGTCTGTATATACACAGTCCGTCTGACTCCTGGTAACAAAAGCATCCATGATATCACAATGAAATTCCAAAAGGTTTGTCAAGGTCGATCGGTTTTGCATAAAACCATGCTGTTGGTCCGATATAACGAGTGCTAAGTCACTCTTAATCTTACTGAGAAGAATACATTCAAACAACTTCGGTATGCAGGATTGTATACATATTGGGCGATAGCTAGTGACATCAGATTTATCTCCCTTTTTGAAAATTGGAATAATGTTGCTAGATTTCCAAGCTGTTGGAAAAATTCCCGATTCAATAGATTTATTAAATATTTTTTGTAAAATCCAACACATAACATTTGAACAATTCTTAATAAAAACAGGCGGCAGTTGATCAGGACCTGCAGATTTATTAGTATCCAGCGAATCAATACCACGCTGCACGTCCGACACGGAAAATGTCACACGCGCGATATGAACTCGATCAGTCAGCGGGAGCGCCGGAGTGTTGACACCCATGAGAACGTCCTCGTAGATTGACAGGAAATATTTTCTAAATAAGTCCACTACATCACTCACGCTATTGGCAGACCTGTCATTGAAATACATTATTTTCGGGTAATCGCTATGATCGTCTTTTAAAGATTTGGCAAGTTTATACAAATTCACGGAGGTTCCTGGTAACTGACTCTCTATGTTTCTATAAAATTCACGTTTTAGCGCTGCTGAAAGCACCTGGCACTCCTTTCTTACCCTACTGAATGCTTCGTAGTCACTGGGGTCCCCAGTTGCCTTATACTGGGCATGCAATCTTTTTTTCAAACTAATCTTATCAACAAGTTCGCGTGTGAACCATTTGGGGTAGTTCCCCCATGGTGGCCGTTTGATAGGCACAAAATCGTGAACTATTTATAACGTTGTAAAATTGTGACACAATTTCATTTACGTCGGTATTTGTATCAAGGAAAGACCAATCAACCTCATTAAGATGGTTATTTATGACGTCGTAGTCACAAGTTTTGAAGTTTTTTGTAATTCTTTCCGGCAAGGACTCCCTTTCATAATTCACAATAAAATCTATCTCTAATGGGGGGTGATGGGCATCAGCCGGCAGGATGATCTCCGCGGCTGTGGAAACATTAAGACCATCAATATCTGTAAATATTAAGTCCAGTAATCGGTTTAAACTGTTACGTACCAGATTACACTGAACCAAACCAAGGAACGAGGACATGTTTTTAATTTCGGCGGTACACTCATCATCTATCACCGCATTGGCCTCACACTCACACCATTCGGCACCCGGCAAATTGTAGTCCCCAGCAACCAAGATTTTAGCGTCTGGATATTTAAAACGGATTCTTTCCAAATCTTTACAATGATTGGAGTAGGATTCAGAGTCTGAACCTGGCGGAATATATACGCAAGCCACAATTAAAATTCCAATCGGGAGAATGATTTTAACAAATATTTGCTCCAATGAAGTGTTCAGACATTTTATTATACAGGACCTGAACCTTTTGGCAACGCAGATCATAACACCTCCTCCCCTGGACTTGCCACTATCTTTACGATCACGATCTCTCCTATACACACAGTAACGGTCAAAACCAAGCTCTCCGTCACGCACACCTTCATTCAACCAGGTTTCTGTAAAAAACAATATATCATATGAAGTTAAAGATGCACTAATAGATAATTCAGATAGTTTTGTGTTTACTCCACGGACGTTCTGATAGTAGGCAGTTGCGCCGATTCTCCTGGTAAGTTTTTTCGGAGCTTTACAATCTTTGGAATTGAATCGAAAAATTTCACCGTCAGCTCCTCCTCACCAGCCATTCGCCTCTCCTCGACTTCATTCCATAGACCCCGTAGATGTTCCCTCTGTGAGACAGTCAGATCAGCTTTAGCTCGCACACCATCGCCAAGAAGCCTATTATTACGCAGCACATATCTGGCCTCCGAAGAATCAGCAAAGGAAACTTTAACAGGCCTTACTTTGTCAGCCGCCACTCTTCCAACTCTGGATACCTTGATACAATCCGTTTTGACTTCATCGAACTTACTGACGATATTCATGATAGTGTTGCGGTCATCATTCAGTCGCTGCACCTGGGTAGAGGCCGCGCTTTCTGGAATATTCATCAACATTACATTCTTAGATTTTTCACGTCGTTCCTCAAGTTCGCTAATCGCATCGAAGATAGAATTATGCTTTGAGTCCTCCGACTCGCCCATTGAAATGGGCTTACTCTTGAATGTCTGCAATTCCCCTTCCATTTTGCCGGTTAAAACTCCAATCAGGGACATCGTTCTTGCCAGTCCCGCCGTCGTGGGTAGCAATTTAGAAGTCAACTCCTTAACTGCCTTCACTGCAGAATTATTGCCATTTATTAGCGCCAGTTGCATGGTATTCAAAAGGTTTGATGCCTCCGTTATTAGTTGAACAACGTTTGATTCCATTGTTAAAAATCGTTGGACAAGAGGAAAAAAAAAGAAGTTACTTGTAATTATAATATATATTTTTTTTCTCACGGGTTATTTAAGTTTTATATTATTTAAGTATAATATTATTGTTTTATGTCACAGGTACAATTTATTTGATTATTGTGTTTATTTTTATTTATCCCAATTGCAGTGACAGCCCTGCTACAAAGTCTTCAGCAATAATATAAGCAATTATGTTTATTGGCTGCAATTTATTGGACAGATTTGCAAAAATAGTCCTTATTGATATTACAAGGGATGAAACATTTATTTTTAATTTGAAAAAAAAAACACACAAGCAGCAGTCAGAGAGAACCGCGAACAATTTGTGATAAAAAATTGAGTTAGCTTTACACTGTAAACACCAATACACTTCACGCAATTCAGTTATTACAGATATTTATAATTATTTATTAGCAAGCAAAAATTTGGAGTGCACTACTTATGATTTATTATCTTTTTTTTTTTAAATTGATTGAAACGTGATTAAAAAAATAACAAATTAAATACATACTTAATTAACTTAAAAATTTAAGATTTCAAAAAGAAAACGACGAATGTGTCAACGACGATACCATGTTGAAAGCACCGGTCCTCATTAGATCACCGAAGTTAAGCAACATTGGGCGCGGATGCTACTTGGATGGGTGACCGCTCAGGTACACCGCGTGTTGTTGGCACCTTGGACCGGTCCGTAGTCCCGTGGCAACACTTTGGACTCGTAAATGGAAGGTTGTGGATTCGGATCCCCGCGGAGCACAAAAAATAACCCATTTATATTTCCAAATATTTTCTTCGCTGGGTGGAAAAAAATCATAAAGCCTTTACCAAAGGCCGGTCACCAAAAGGTCCATCCAGCCTTACAGCAACTGGGTCTTGCTTGAGAATTGGCGCTTTGTAGCGACGACCAAGCTCGTACACCTCTGCGGCACTGCAACAAGTGTCATAGACCAACCAAGAGTCTCTAGAATCTAGGGAATCTCCCGCACAGGATTTCTTAAAAACAAAGAATAAAAAATTGACAAAAATAAAACTCAAGCCGACTTGAGATTCGACAGATGCTATGAGGGTCAAGAAACAGGCAGTCATTATAATGCTGTAAACAATAATATTAGCGAGCAAAAAAATCAAGGAGTCCCAAGTACTATGCGCCGACAGTAGTTTTTTTTAAATGACCTGAGAAGGTTGAAGCTCCTGCAAACAGAAGCCCGTGATTCTGACATCTACATATGAAAGACCATGGTCTTGCAAGATTATTTTGTTCTTAATGTGAACATTTCTCTGCAGTGAGATCATATGTAGAGCACATATAGGATAGAGTTAGCAATTTCCTCACACATTCATGTTTGGTATTTCAGGATGGCACCACCCCGCTGATCCTCGCTGCTGCAGCCGGTCATGCTGACTGCGTGCAGGAACTCCTGGAGCAAGGAGCCGATGTCAGAGCTAAAAGAATAGTGCGTAGTTTTTCTGTAACAGTCTTTGAATTGATGATAAACATTTACTTCGTCTTCACTAATCCTACCAACTCTGTGTTTTTACAATGGTTTGATTTATGTGTATCTGTAACCTATAATCTAAGTGGCAAAAAGATGCATTAACTTTCTTGACAACGATGTTAGCCATGTTGAAAGCACCGGTTCCCATAGATCACCGAAGTTAAGCAACATTGGGCGTGGTCAGTGCTTGGATGGGTAACCGCTCAGGTACACCGCGTGTCGTTAGCATCTTGGACCGGTCCGTAGTCCGTAGTGGCAACACTTCGGACTCGTAAATGGAAGGTTGTGTTGGATCCCGGCGGAGCACAATAAATATACCATTTATATTTCGAATGTGCTCTTCGCTGGGTTGAAAAATTCATAATCCTTTACCAATGACCGGTCACCAAAGGTCCATCCAGCCTTACAGCAACTGGGTCTTGCTTGAGTATTGGCGCTTTGTAGCGACGACCAAGCTCGTACACCTCTGCGGCACTACAACAAGTGTCATAGACCCCTAGAGTCTTTAGAATCTAGGGAGTCTCCCGCACAGGATTTCTTAAAAAAAAAAAAAATAATAATAATAATTAACATTTAAAATTCATATTAAATGCATGCCCACAAACAGGCACGTGTAAGTTCGCGCTTACTACAAATTAAAATAACCCTGCAATTTTTGTTGACCTTTCCTGAAACAGTGGTGTCATTGGCAAAGTGAACCATTTTTTACAGTATGGGTGGTCAGTCTCATACCAACCTATAAGTCAAGGAGTAATATGTATATAAATCAAAGTTGCAAGGATATATTCACATTTTGAATTCAGATGAAATGTACACTCACTAGCAGAAACATTTAAGTTCTTGATGACGTCATATACTTACAAAATAAATCTTGAATGAACATAAGCCCTGCAACTCTTGCTGACCTTCCCTGAAACAAGTATGATGCATAAATAAAAACCAATCAAAGCGGTTGTAAGTCCTAAGGAAATGTTATTGTTGAATACGGGGATCGGTTCTTCAAAGTCTCTCCATGTCCTTGTCTTCATGTCATAAAGATTGTCTTATCATTTTCCAGACTGGAACATCGGCTTTATTTTTCGCGGCTCAAGGCGGCTTCTCCGATGTGGCGGAAGTTTTGATGAAGGCAGGAGCTAATGTGGACTCTCCAAGCATTGTAAGATACACAATTACAATTTACGGTGAACCAAAATGTTGATGAAAAAAGGAATACACATTTAGGACACAAACTGTCAAACCCTCATCCTGTGTGAGGGAACGCCAGGGGTGGAAGTCTCAGCGGCTGTCGCTTACTAGATCTTACCGTACTTATTATTTCTTTTTTAAGAAATCCTCTGCAGGAGACTCCCTAGATTTCAGAGACTCTAGAGGTCTATGACACTTGTTGTAGTGCCGCAGAGGTGTTTACGAGCTTGGTCTTCGCTACAAAGGGCCAATACTCAAGCAAGACCCAGTTGCTGTAAGGTTGGATGAACCTTTGGTAAAGGTTTTATGAAGTTTTCAACCCAGCGAAGAGCAAATTTGAAAATATAAATGGTATATTTTTTGTGCTTCGCCGAGATCCGAACCCAAAACCTTCCATTTACGAGTCCAAAATGTTGCCACTGGACTACGGACCGGTCTGAAGATAGGACTGAATAAACATAGCGGTATCTGAACAGCTGATCGTTGTTGCATATAAAATGTATCAGCTGTTGACACGCCGCCATGTTTTATTTCTTCCTATCTTCAAATAGATACGGCGAGAACTATCGACGATCATCGAGACTTCCATCCCTGGGGTACTATTTTGAAATAGCAAGGAAAAGAGACTTATGCATTGAAAGTAAGTGAGTACGAGAGAGACAGAAAACAAACGAGAAACATTCACAAACATTGTTGTTTGCTTGCGTACACAGTGTGTAGAGAAGAAAAGCAATGAAGCAACATCGACTCTCGACACTGCTGTTCAAAAAATGCTTATGTATTTTCAAAATTTCCATTCTCACTCGCTTTAAAAAAAAAACAAAAGCGACTCTCATGCAAATAAATTTGATGAATCATCGATTAAATAGGATGGATTTGAAATAAAAGCTTGATGGATTGGTGTTGCTTACAGGATGGAGGGACTCCGCTGTTTGTTGCCTGCCAGTGCGGCCATTATGATCTAGTCAAACAACTCATAAAACATGGCGCCAACGTGAATACCTGCATGAAGGTAAATATTACAATTATATCAAATACATATTGTTACTATTTATAAGGATTTGGTGGTTTACACAGTGAAAGTCCACTGTATATTAATCAAATTAACAAAGTTCCAATTCACTTTTCACAATTTTATTTCTGTCTAGCACTTTCGCCTACAAGGCATCATCAGGACAACCAAAATGTCCTGATGATGCCTTGTAGGCGAAAGTTAGGTTCAATTAATAAAACTTCACTTGAAAATATTTTAGACTTTGCTTACATTAGGTTCACACTTTAATGCCCGCTTTCCACTGCGAGCGGAGCGGACTCCGTACGGACTCCGCTCGACTAGCAACAGTAAATTTCATAGAAGTGCTTCCACCGACAGCGAGTCAGCGGAGCGGACTGAGCGAGTACAAAGAGTTACAAAAGTGGTCGCAGAGTTGAGCGAGTTTCCAGCGGACTCCGTACGGACTCCGCTCGACTAGCAACAGTAAATTTCATAGAAGTGCTTCCACCGACAGCGGAGTGAGCGGAGCGGACTGAGCGAGTAAAAATGGGTCCGCTGTGTCATGGTCTCGGCCGCTAGTTTTCAACTGACTCCGCTTCCCCATGCCCCCCGCGCCAACCCGCGCAGCTGCGTGACAGCGATAAAACACATCATACATGATTTACAAAAACACATCATACATTATTTTATAAATTGGAAAATATTAAAATGTATGTTTTATTTCAAACATCTACTTTTTATGTTTAAAGCAAAATAATACATTACTTTTTAATGATTAAAATAAAAAACTTCTTTGTTACAATTCACATGAGTTTTTATTATTTTTTAAAACACTACCGGTTTCGGGAGAAGCAATACCTCCCATCTTCAGGTGTAAATATAAACTATAATAAATAAAAAAAATATATAATAATATATAATAAATATAAAAAAAAAAAAAAAAAAAAAAAAATAATAATAATAATAATAATAATAATAATAAAAACTCATGTGAATTGTAACAAAGAAGTTTTTTATTTTAATCATTAAAATGAACTTTCACGAAGTAACTGCCAAAAACCTAGATAACATTACTTTTTATGTTTCGAAACAAAAAAAAACTCTTTTATTAATAATTAAAACGTTTGATCTGGGCGTAGGCTGCAACGAGCTGTCACACACTGCACATCATACATTATTTTATAAATTTGAAAATATTAAAATGTATGTTTTATTTCAAACATCTACTTTTTATGTATTAAAGCAAAATAATACATTACATTTTATTTTTCGAAAAAAAAAAACTTTTTTATTAATAATTAAAACGTTTGATCTGGGCGTAGGCTGCAACGAGCTGTCACACACTAGTTGGCTCCGCTAAGCCCGCTGTAGATGGAAGGCAAACAACTCTTTCATCTGACTCATCTCATTTCCCGCCTAGCTCACTCCGCCGAGCTCGTTGGCTGTGGAAGGCAAATACCATTATTTTTTAAAACTCTTTCGCAATGGAAGGCCAAAACTATTTCACTACACTCCGCTCAGCTATTTCCCGCTCCCGCTCAGCTATTTCCCGCTCGCAGTGGAAAGCGGGCATTAATCTTTATACTTCTCGCTTCACGGCTAGGGTACTAATGGGGTACTGACTTCTCCAAAGCACTGCAATCCGTATTTATAGAATGACTAAAGGGTAGTCTAGCATGTACCAGACTATGCCAGAATGATCTCGGGCAGACGCTTCGAGTAAACACGAGTTGGTACAACCATCAAATACTTACATTTATACACACATATACTAGTAAGTAAAGACACAGAGACACACAATCATAAGCAAGTAAAAACACATAAGACATAAACCATACATTTCTAACAAAATTTATGACCATTTTAATATCTCTTCTTCTTCAATGGCACTACTACCGCTTAGAAGCCTTGGCCTAATTTAACTTTTGCCGCCAATTCCACCTGCCCTCACACACCATTCTCCAAGTAACAAACTGCAGAAGCTGAGCTGTGTTTCTGCCCACTTCATCCCTTCATCTCAGTCTGGGCCTTCCTATTCTATGTCTTCGTCCTGGGTAACCAAAATTTTTAATATTGAATGACGGCGATTGTTTTTTTATTCCAATTTAAAAGGGGCTCTGTTCACAAGGCCATGGCTCTGCAGTGTCCTTGTAGTGAACTCACAAAATGGAACTGAAAAAAATGACTTATTACATTAAGAAATAAGTGACTACAATATATTTGTATGTTAATCATAAGATTTCAGTCATTTAAAAACCCCAGCTGCTGTGAGGACTCCATGATGAGCCACACAACAGTTGAATTGGAAATTTGCCTAAATAAAGCAACACCTCACTGTTTACACTAGATGTGTGATAAGTGTTACAATGATATGCAAAGTAAGTCATTTGTAAAGGATATCAGTGAGCTGGCAATCCTATATTCTTCACGATGCAATACTTACAAACAATCTTTATTTGTATGCACACATGCAGAATGTGTAGGTGCGAACCTACATGTGCCTGTCTGTAGGCATGCATTTCATATGAGCCTTAAATGTTAACATATCCTTGCAGCTTAGATTATAGATAGATAGATGTCCATTACTTTGTATTCCAAAAATGCATTGTATTAATTTGTATTTTTTTTAATTTCAATTGAATTTTCCCTTTGTAAATATTTATATTCTCCTATAGTTTGACCGGTCCATAGTCTAGTAGTTAACACTTCAGACTCTTAAATGGAAGGCTATTAAAAATACAATCCCGGCTGAGCACAAAAAATATACCATTTATATTTTCAAATTTGCTCTTCGCTGGGTTGAAAAATTCATAAACCTTTACCAAAGACCGGTCACCAAAGGTCCATCCAGCCTTACAGCAACTGGGTCTTGCTTGAGAATGGCACTTTCTATAGCGACGACCAAGCTCACACAGAGCTCTTGAGGTGTGATTCACACAAAAACAGCGCTCACCAAATAAATCATCCTAATATTAATATTATTATTATAATTTTACTAGGGGCGTTGCCCCTGGCTGCTACGCAGCCCAACCCCTTAACATTTGGTGAATGTGTATATTGCGCATAGTTTCCTCGCGTTAAAATTCGGAAAACATGTAAAATAAAAACATGCAGCCTTTGTAAAAGAAAATCGACCACCCATAGTTTAAAAAATGGTTCACTTTGAAGATTTCAGCTGTGTTTCAGGGAAGATTGGCAAGAGTTGCAGGGCTTATATTAATTTGAGATTGGGTTTTTATGTTGTAAGTCAACATGCATTATGTGTAAGCGCGAACTTATAAATGTCTGCTTGTGGGAATGCATTTAATATGAATCTCGATTGGTATGTATCTTTGCAACTTAGATTATAGAACTTAATAAAATAATTTCCTTGACTTATAGGTTAGTATGTGGCTGACCACCCATACTGTAAGAATGGTTTACCATGAAAATTTTATCTCTGTTTGAGGAAAAGTCGGCAAGAGTTGCAGGGCTTATGTTCATTTGAGATTAGTTTTTTATTTTATAAGTCCACATGGGGCATTTGTAAGCGCGAACTTATACCTGTCTGCTTGTGGGAATGCATTTAATATGAATCTCAAATGGTATGTATCTTTGCAACTTAGATTAAAGAACTAAACAAAATAATTTCCTTGACTAAAAGGTTAGTATGTGGCTGACCACCCATACTGTAAGCAATGGTTCACAATGCAAATTTTATCTCTGTTTGAGGAAAAGTCGGCAAGAGTTGCAGGGCTTATGTTCATTTGAGATTAGTTTTTTTTATTTTGCAAGTCCACATTGGGCATTTGTAAGCGTGAACTTGTACCTGTCTGCTTGTGGGAATGCATTTAATATGAATCTCAAATGGTATGTATCTTTGCAACTTAGATTATAGAACTAAACAAAATAATTTCCTTGACTAAAAGGTTAGTATGTGGCTGACCACCCATACTGTAAGCAATGGTTTACCATGCAAATTTTATCTCTGTTTGAGGAAAAGTCGGCAAAAGTTGCAGGGCTTATGTTCATTTGAGATTAGTTTTTTTTATTTTGCAAGTCCACATTGGGCATTTGTAAGCGTGAACTTGTACCTGTCTGCGTGTGGGAATGCATTTAATATGAATCTCAAATGGTATGTATCTTTGCAACTTAGATTATAGAACTTAATAAAATAATTTCCTTGACTTATAGGTTAGTATGTGGCTGACCACCCATACTGTAAGAATGGTTTACAATGAAAATTTTATCTCTGTTTGAGGAAAAGTCGGCAAGAGTTGCAGGGCTTATGTTCATTTGAGATTAGTTTTTTATTTTATAAGTCCACATGGGGCATTTGTAAGCGCGAACTTATACCTGTCTGCTTGTGGGAATGCATTTAATATGAATCTCAAATGGTATGTATCTTTGCAACTTAGATTAATGAAGTAAACAAAATAATTTCCTTGACTAAAAGGTTAGTATGTGGCTGACCACCCATACTGTAAGCAATGGTTCACAATGCAAATTTTATCTCTGTTTGAGGAAAAGTCGGCAAGAGTTGCAGGGCTTATGTTCATTTGAGATTAGTTTTTTTTATTTTGCAAGTCCACATTGGACATTTGTAAGCGTGAACTTGTACCTGTCTGCTTGTGGGAATGCATTTAATATGAATCTCAAATGGTATGTATCTTTGCAACTTAGATTAATGAACTAAACAAAATAATTTCCTTGACTAAAAGGTTAGTATGTGGCTGACCACCCATACTGTAAGCAATGGTTTACCATGCAAATTTTATCTCTGTTTGAGGAAAAGTCGGCAAAAGTTGCAGGGCTTATGTTCATTTGAGATTAGTTTTTTTATTTTGCAAGTCCACATTGGGCATTTGTAAGCGTGAACTTGTACCTGTCTGCGTGTGGGAATGCATTTAATATGAATCTTAAATGGTATGTATCTTTGCAACTTAGATTATGTAAAGAAATACACAAAATAATTTTCTTGACTTATAGGTTGGTATGAGGCTGACCACCCATACTTTAAAAAATGGTTTACTTTGCAAATTCACCTTTGTTTCAGGGAAGGTTGGCAAGAGTTGCAGGGCTTATGTTCATTTGGAATGGGCTGTTATGTTGTAAGTACACATGCAGCATATGTAAGCGGGAACTTATACATATCTGCTTGTGGGAATGCATTTAATATAAATCTTAAATGATATATATCTTTGCAGCTTAGATTAGATTAGATAAGAACTTATACATGTCTGCTCGTAAGAATGCATGTAATATGAATCTCAAATGTTATATATGTTTGCAACTTAGATTACAGATTGAAATCCATTTTTATATGGCTTTTTTTTTATTTTTTATTTGCATGAAATAAAAGAAAATGTAAAAAAAACTTTTAAGTTTTGCCGCTAGATGTCAATATTGTTCCATACATTTTTAGTATGAACAAACAGATTAATTCCTAAAAGATTTCATACATTTGTAAACACACACGCGTAAGCTCGCCGCATTGCAGCATATATACAAAAATTAATTTGCTATAGAGCATGAATGTGTTTCATCTGCTGTGATGGCATTGATTTTGAAAATCGAAACTCGACGACGAATGACGACGACGAAGGGCAATATAATAAAGGATTGCTCCTTGACTGATAGGTTGGTACGAGGCTGACCACCCGTGCTGTAAAAATCGGTTCACTTTTGCCAATGCCACCCCGGTTCAGGGAACGGCGGCAGGAGTTGCAAGGTTTATGTCCATGTGAGGTTTTCTTTATTTGTATGCACACATGCAGAATGTGTAGGCGCGAACCTACATGTGCCTGTCTGTGGGCATGCATTTCATATGAGCCTTAAATGCTTACATATCCTTGCAGCTTAGATTATAGATTATTATACATTCCCAGACACTTCTAGATTTCTAATCGAGTGCAGGGCTGTGTCATGTAAAAAGGGTGTAAAGACTCAAAACAGCAAGACTTGATAAAGTTAGACACTGAGTCACATGCCTTAGAACACTCCACCATTGCACCAAATATTCATTCTTTTTTAACCCTCTAACTCTTTAAATATCAATGATCTCCAGGACAAGGCTACGCCCCTCTTCATCGCCTCCCAGAACGGCCACGACATGATAGTGGAACTCCTGCTGCAGTCTGGTGCCCTCAGCAACACGGCCAGGACTGACGGAGCCTCACCGCTGTGGATCGCCGCGCAGATGGGATATGACAACATAGTCAAGCTCTTGTGCCGGCAGGGGGCCAAGATAGACCAAGTCAGAAATGTAAGCACCTACCAATGAATCTGTTTTTTGTTTACAAGTTTCCCTGACCACCATCTTCTTGTTTGACTCTGTATCAAATAGTGCAAGTTCATGTTGAATGTGAAATACTCAAATCAGTTCAGTACTTAGAAGATTATCGAGAGTTGAGATCTTCTGTAGTCCAGTGGTAACGCTTCGGACTCGTAAATGGAAGGTTGTGGGTTTGAATCCTGGCGGAGCACAAAAATATACCGTTTATATTTCCAAATATGTTCTTTTCTGGGTTGAAAGCACAAGTGCCAACAGAAAACTGATATCTAGGAACGCCAAATCTGGATGCGGATCAAAAATCCCGCTTCCCTGTTGACAATTGTTCCTGTTTTGTATACAGTCCTTCTCTTGATTTCAGGACGGAGCTACTCCGCTGTTTAAAGCCGCACACAAAGGACATTCAGCCGTTGTGTCTGAACTCTTGAAATATAAACCAAACCTAGGAATATTACCGGTTAGTATGCAAACATTGACAGAATACTTTTTATCAACATTATCTTCTAAAATATTTTTCACTTTTCGTAACTTACAATAAACCATCAATTTTAAGATGGATCTGTAAATCAATGTGTAATGTAGATAATAAAAACACATGATGAAAGGCCTATTATTCCTACTATATTTATTTTAACTTGAGAATAAAGCGGAGTCTTGCTTTCCGGGATCTGTTGCCGTGGTTTGTTGGAGCAGGAGCTTCCGGACATTTTGCCCATGTCTGCGATGAGCTTCTTCAGCGCAATGTGATGTTTATGAAACTGTTAAAAATAATACTTGTTTAATAACGATACACTATTTTGTTTTCTTTAAACCAAACATGGCTAAACCATTGTTGAAAAATCAAAATACAATACACCTAAGCAAATATATTTGTATAGCTTTTTCTAAATCAAGTATTTAATTGTCTAAATGTGTCAATCTTTGTCTATGTCAACCATGAAAGATAAAGTATATCCTTCGAAAAGGTTTAAGGGTTTGTTTATTGACATTGTGAAGATTAATTTTAAATTAATAATGCAAAAATAACAAACAAAGTTTTTCTTCATGAGTTGATTTATTTCCTCGAGCGCTTTCGATGTTATCACACCATTATCAAGAATTTCAATTGTAATGTTTGTTTTTTTCTAGAATGGAGAGAGCGCTCTACATGGTGCAGCATTATTTGGCCATTTGGGCTGTGTCAAACTGCTGATCGGTGCCGGGAGTGATGTAGCATTGACAAACCAAACTGGCAGCACCGCGTACCGCCTGGCCGAGACCAATCACAAGAAGCAAGTGGCGGCCTATCTACACTCCGTGGACGCGACCAAAATACCACAAAACCACACATGACAAACAATCCCTGCCAACAACAAAGCTCCGTTATTCTCTGCAAATTATAATTTCAATAAAAACGGCTACGTCAAAAGATCTGAACTCAGGAAACTGCTGAAAACTTTCTTTTAATTTTTTGATGGTTTGTCTTCAACACCGTGGATATTCATTTGTATTTCAAAAAGATATAACAAGCTGTCTTTTACACATAACAATGTTTTTTTATAAAAATTACAAAGTTTTCAGGCCTCAGTTCTGTGAGTATAAAGCGTTTTGTTAATTCCTCTCGATTACGTTAATTTAAATAATGTATAAAGACTAACTCACTCGGTAGGAGTGCCCTTGTATATCCCATACATTTTTTATTTACGCGTTCGAGGGGAATTTATGTAAATGCTCTATACTCGGAGTACAGATCATTATCAGGTAAATTTGAAAGAATAAGCAGAGAAGAGTAGTTTTTAGCGCCCTTGGGGTGGCTAGTACCACTAAATGGCGCTATATAAACTGCCCAATTATTATAAATATGTTTTTGTATATTTTTTAATTCTTCTTGAGTTTCTCTCCGTCTGTTTTACAAAAAACATGGTGTCAGCTGACAAATCTTGAGATGAAGAATTCCAGTTATCTTTCCAGCGTTTAGGAGGTCTCTCTGCTGGGCGTCAGTTGATTGTCACCTCATAAGCTATGATGTGTGTGAATCTTTCATTTAATTCAAAGCAACACATTATAAATCTACAATCTAAGTTGTAAAGAAATATTAAAATTTCAGATTCACACTTCTATAACTCACATTGAGTGTCAGCAGTTACAGAAAACTTTTATTGTATAAATAAACTAAGGTAAAACCACCAGTAATTGACACTGCATCAATAGTTGACACTTTGACAAAGAAACTGAAATAACAAGAATAAAACAAGTAACCAAAGATAGACATTGTGTTTATGAAATAGTATAGACATCTAGCGACACCGACAAAAACTATCCAAGGCGTCAGTCACAGCGTTCGATCCATGACGGCCGGTCGTGTTGCGCCATATTTATTGTTATTTTCTTGTGCAATTTGTTAAGAGCAAGCCGAAAGATTAATATTGGAAAGGTACGTAATCTTTTATAATTATGAATAAATATTAATTGGATCCTTTATATTAGAGTCTGAAGTGTGAATGCATGTCATTTAACATGACAAACAATAATTAAATAGGTAAATAAGGGGTCATGTCATTTACTGATTCTTAAAACGACTGAAGATTGAGTAGTTGACATGTGCTGTCAACTAATGGATTTTCATGAAATTGATTAATATCGTATAATTGATGTGTCATCTTGCTGCTTATACATTTAATTACTCTATTATATCTTCTAAAATAATTTAAAACCGTTTTGTTCAGTAGTTGACAGGAGGTGGAACTATTAGAGATTTAGGTGTCAACTATCGAATTATTTTTCTTTCGTTTTGTAGATGCCACCGACAAAAGGAAACTATACTATGTCAACTACTGAAAATAACAAGTGTCAACTACTAAATATTTTGGTTTTTACTAGGTGCCAACTACTAAGTTACTACCCTCATTTTATTAAAAAATATATATAAAATACGCATCAGTTCTATTTATACAATTCTTGTCATATTCTGAAAGTGTAATATATTGCGCAAATATTACCAAGTAGAAACGCCCTGTAAGATGATTTCATACCAAACTATGTCTATAGACATACTAATAAACCCTTAAGGTGTCATCTACTGGTGGTTTTACCTTAAGGTGAATTTTACTTTTGTAATATGTAAACATGTAAATACTTATTTCATAACAGGAAAGTGATCTTGAAGATCTAAGAATTCAATCTTATTTATTATCAAGACATTTTATCATCAAGTCTTCGTAAATCTTGTTACAAGTAATTTTTATGTAGTACTTTACTCAGAGTACAAAATATTGCACAGATACTCAACCATCGCGTTAACAGGTAAAAGTAAATGAAAACTGAAACATTCACTAGAGGCGCTGTCGAATCTTTCATGCATATCTTATGTTTACGCAATGTTTCATACTCCGAGTACTTATTCTAACTGTTGATAAGGAGGACAAAGAGATGAAAGAAGTGTGCAAGGACAGAGCAAAGTGAAGGCACATCTGCGGAGATACTGGCCACCTCTAGTGGAATGGCGGCTGGATACAAGTACAAGATTGTATCGCCTGGTTGGCTTTCAGAATTTAGTGGATTAGAAAAAATGCATTTTTAAAAGCATAGATGATCGAGAAAGGGATCCCAAAGGATCACTTAAATTTCAGTACAAGGATAATTTATGTGGAAGGTGCAATAATTAAAGAGCGCCGTTTTTTGTGTGTCACACCTCAAGGGCCCTCTCAAATCACGGATAAGATTTTTTGTAAAGACGCGTCTTTAGTGCTCCTTTAAAGATGCCTTCCTCACATTAGATGGTAGTCTGTTCCACTCCACTGGGCCTGCAAACTGGAAAACGCGGTCTCCAAAATTAGTGTGTGTCTGACGGTACGGATAAACTGTCATGTATTAGAAAAATATATAACCCAGTAGAAATCGGAAATATGTACAAATCAGTGATCAACTTTTTGAAGTACTTAAAAAGTAGTTACTTAATTTTTTCCTAAACATACATATATAACTTCAAACTTTAGTTAGTCTATACTTATAGATAGACACAGACTGGTGCTACTTAAAACAGTATTAAGTTTTATTTTAACCAAGTATAGATGTGTACAATAACTTGTTAGCTTAAACGAGATGATACTGGTGTCAATAGGGGTAAAATAGGGTAATTGCAGTGGTGGGAAAAACGGTTTAAAATACTATGGTTGTGTATAGTACATTTCAAGGATAACAACCATATATTTTTTATATAGTAAAAATAAAGATATCATTGATAATTTTCAAAAATAAAATGTCGAGAATTTGAATCCCGCTAAAACGCAGTGGGGCGGAAGAAACACGCTGTGACGTCAAAATTACGTAGATGGATCCATCGGTCTTAAAAAACCTAACGGTACACTCCATACATTGTGAGATCCATTGACGTCACATCCGCCTAAATAAAAAGATGAGCTGTTTTAGCGGAAATCGAAAATGGGCGAATTTTACCGAGCTGTAGTTTAAAAACTAAGCCAGATATTATTTTTTTTAAAACGCAGATGCATTTTTTAAAAGGTAGTCTGTCATTTTATGAAATAAATAAAATATGTGAAATTACCCTATTACTAGAATTAATTCTACTTAGCACCCAATTGTGAATCTTCCATACATTTATAAAACTTTGAGAGGAAAACATGAGAGGAAAGGTTTGAATTGTTTATCTGTTTGTTATTATGTACCCATTGTCATGTTACCATTATTTAACATATTATAATATAAACCTTATTTAAACAAACTTGAATTTACTTTCTTTTACAATGTCCTCTTCCGCTTATTCAATTTTTTCCCCTTATTACAGTGCACCCACCAGGGCAGGCAATCGAACAATTATTGATTATATATGCGTAGATGAAAGAATGAGAGGATATGTGAGAGATGCAAGAGTGTACCGTGGAGCTGAACTCAGCACAGACCACTATTTGTTATGCGCGAGAATAATGGTAGGGGATTGTAAGAAAGGAAAGAAAAAAATATTGTTAAGAATGAAAAGAATAAAAGTGGAAAATTTGAACGATGACAATGTGCAAGATGAATATCAAAGTGAGATTGCCAAAAGATTAAATATGGATGAACTACAAAAAATGAAAGATGAAGGATGTGTGGAAAAAGTGTGGCAAATGATGAAGAAAGAACTGACCGAATCTGCTAGGATGACATGCGGAGAAACAAATGTTGGTAAGAAAAAAGGTGATGCCTGGTGGAATGATGGAGTGAAAGAAGCAGTAGAGCAAAAGAAGGAAGCGTATATGAAATGGTTGAAAGATAAAGGTAATTTAAATTTGGAAATGATGTATAAAAGGGCAAAAATGAATACTAAAAAGCTTGTGTATGAAAGTAAGATGGAATTAGAGAAGAAAAATAATGAAAAGGCACAGCAGGACTTCCACACCAACAAAAAAATGTTCTGGAGTTGGGTTCGGAATAATAACGAAAGTGTGGGAGCAACAACTCCGGGCATAAAGAATGCGCAGGGAGTCTTGCTGTGGGATGAAGATGATGTATGCAATAGATGGAAAGAATACTTTGAAGAAATATTAGGACAGGGTGAAAGAAATTTATATGAATGTGACCCTACAAATGAAAGTAATGAGGATATTTTGAAAGAGGAAATAAAAGCAAGCATAAAAGAGCTGAAGAATGGAAAGGCTGCAAGTATGGATGGATTGAATGCTGAGATGTTAAAGGCAGGAGGAGAATATGTGGTAGAGTGGATGTTTGAATTATGCAAGATGTGTATGAAAGACAGGGTAGTACCGATGGACTGGAGAAAGGCGGTCATTGTCCCTATTTACAAGGGTAAAGGGGACAAGAAAGACTGCCGTAACTTCAGGCCCATTAGTCTCCTTAGTATACCTGGGAAAGTCTTATGCAAAATTGTCATAAAAAAAGTGAGAATGGCCACCGATCACAGGGTCTCTGATATTCAATCTGGCTTTATGCCAGGACGAGGTTGTGTGGACCAAATCTTTACTCTCAGACAGATTGTTGAAAAACATCTGGCTGTGGGGAGGGTGGTCTACGCAGCATTCGTAGATCTTGAGAGGGCCTTTGACTCGGTGGACAGATGTATGCTGTGGAATGTTCTCAGGAAGTACGGTGTGAATGATAATCTTCTGAATGTGATACGTGCCATCTATGAAAATAGTTCGGCATGTGTAAGAGTGGATGGGAGATATAGTGACTGGTTTGATGTATATAAGGGAGTGAGGCAAGGCTGCGTGATGAGTCCATGGTTGTTTAATATAATCATGGACAGTTGCATAAAAGAAGCTGGAATATCAGAGAGCGGAGTGAAAGTGGGTGAAACAAGAGTTGGAGTACTTCTTTATGCTGATGATGCTATAGTTTTAGCTGACTCGGCGGAGGAACTCCAAACGATGTTAACCAAACTAAATGATGCATTTTGTAAGAATAGCTTGAAAGTAAATGCGAATAAGACAAAAGTATTAGTTTTTGACAGGAATGAAGTATGTGAGGAACTTACAATTAATTTGAATGGAATAAAAGTTGAAGTAGTGAATGAGTTTGACTATTTAGGAAGTAAGTTTGAGGCGAATGGTAAGATGACGAAAGAATTAGAGAAGCGTGCCAGCAAAGGAAGATGCGTGATAGGAGCGTTTGGTAGAATAGCGAAGAATAAAAGGATACCAAAGAAAATGAAAATGGCAGTACACAATTGTATTTTGTTGCCGACCCTGATGTATGGAAGCGAGTCATGGACGTTGAATGAAAGAGAAGTAAATAAGGTATGCACCGTAGAAATGGCCCATCTGAGAAGTATGACAGGAAAAACACTGAAAGATAGAGTGAGAAACGAATGGGTTCTAAATGAATGCGGAGTAAAAGAAAGCGTGAAAGTGAAAGTTCAAAGAAGTGTGATGCGATGGTTTGGACATATTGAAAGGATGAATGAAGACCGACTGACAAAAAGAGTGTATAAAGGGAATGTAACAGGTAAGCGTGGAAGGGGAAGACCTAGGAAACAATGGATTGATCAGATAAATGAGATTGCGAATGAATGGAATCTACAGAGTGGAAACAAGAGAAGAGCATGCATGAAAAGAGTGATGAAATTAGATGAGATGAAAGAAGTATGCAAGGACAGAGTCAAGTGGAGGCACTTGTGTGGAGGTACTGGCCACCCCTAGAGGAAAGGCGGCAGGATACAAGACAAGACAAGACCCTCACACAATCATAAACAAGCTGGGGGGAACTCTGATGAGATCTTTAAAAGATTCTTAATTTGTTTGAAATATATCTATGTCGTAAACGAAGGAAATGTACGCAAAAAGTTATGAATATGAACGAACGGAAAGAGGTATGCAAGGATAGGAAAAAATGGAGACAAATCTGCAGAGGCTTTGGCCAACTCTAGCGGAATGGTGATAGAGTTACAGTAACAGTCAACAGAGTTAATTGTTGTGCCATGACATCAGTATGGGATTGTGGTTCATGAAAATGACCATGACAGCTTCCACAGCTGTAGTCGTTCGGCACATAAACCTTAAAGGTCTGCAACAGGCTGGGACTGGCTATTAGGCTGTTAATAAATGGTGATATATTGAGGCACATGTTTTTTTTTCAGAATGATAATCTAATAATAATCTAAGTTGCAAGGATATATTCATTCAAAGCTCTCAGATGTATGCCCACAAACAAACACGTGTAGTTCGCGCTTACAAATGCCGATTGTGTACCTACAAATAAAATCCAAACCTCAAATGAACATAAGCCCCGCAACTCTTGCCGACATTCCCTGAAACAGGGGTGACATTGGCAAAGTGAACCATTTTTTACAGTATGGGTGGTCAGCCTCATACCAACCTATAAGTCAAGGAATAAGCATTACAAATTTAGCGTTACAGCAACTGGGTCTTGCTCGACAATTGGCGATTTCTGCAGCGACGACCAAGCTCGCAGAGGGCTCTTGAGGTGTGATTCACACAACAACAAAACAGCGCTCACCAAATAAACCATCCTAATATTATCTATCCATTTTGATAATAGTCATGGCATTGTTATGATTTATTCATTAAAACCGTTAAATTACATAAACAATTTCAATCTAAAATCAATAAATACATACTAACAGTTCCCAGAAGCGTTATTCACCAATATCGGTATTAGTATTGAATATTTATACTATTTAATCAAAACATTGGAAATGTTGACTAAACTAGCATAATCATGACACATTTTCCTGAAAAGCTACGGCGCTAGTCAAACAAGATAACAGAGGTGTAGCGGCGCACTACCTAGCCGGCACCTCAGTCCTATCATACCCACCGGCCAGATAACAGATAAGAGAATGATCACCAAGGAAGTAGAGTGCACTCTGTAGCGAGCCAAGCAAACTTGTGTCCAAAATGCGTGCCAAGGACCGGTTAGATGAGTTCAGGATGGTTAGCATCTGTTAATGTGCTGTGTTAATTGTTTTATATTAAACAGTGAGTTGCTCTTGTAATTTGTGGGTTTGTTTTAGTTATCTAACACTTCTGAGAGCAAAATCATCAATGTCAACACAACGATCAACCCAACAGAGGAAGAGCTGCAGAAAGTATTCAAAGAGGTACAATATTATGTTTTTATGAATCAAAAACATATTTTGGCGTGCATTTCTTTTGTTAGATATTTTGGTATGTACGGTAGAAATTATATAGTTGAGAAGAATGGCAGATAAGACTTGTGGTGACTGGGTTATGAATGAGTGTGGTATAAACAAAAATATGAGTGTAGAAGTACAATGAGATGGTTCGGGTATCTAGAAAGAATGGACGATGAATGATGAGTTGATGATTTCTTTATAGCGCAGTTTTGTGATGTAGTCACTCCAAGAGCGCTTGAATCTATTGTCTACGTTGCAAAGATATATAGATTAGTTGAGAAATTTTGTCTATCCTGTTAAACTTTTGAAGAGCTCTGAAAATAAAGACATAACATATCGGTGCCATATGTCAAACAAGAGATGTAAAATAACAATGATTTTTGTTGTGGTTGCCAAGAAAGTGATTATGTACGAAGAATTAAAACCTTACCTTACAAAGACTGCTTTCGGCATATTCTTTTTAGCACTGGAAGGACTCTGTTTATTTTATGTTGATCAATTATTCTACATATTACCTATACACAATTAGGGAAAACGGCAAACAAAAAATATGTTTTTTTTGTTGCCAGATTGAAAAAATTCAAAGATGGATAAAGGATCTGGATGAGGAAACAAATAAAATGAAAATCCTTTTCAGTGACCCAGTATTTCAGGTTTCAAAATGTGAGTAAGCACTTTCTTTCACCCAATCAAGTAATTTTCAACATGTATACCTATTATTAATTCACTAGGCTTTAACTTTCAAAAAAGTGTTCTTATAAATAAAAAATAAACATCAGATAAGGCAATTCAGGGTTTTTTCAGAACATGAAAAAAGACATTTTCCTAATATTGAGCTTATTTTTTAAACAAAAACCCTAAATTGGCACGTTTTATTCCATACAAAAAATCATAGTCTAGTGGCAACGCTTCGGACTCGTAAATGGAAGGTTGTGGGTTCAAATCTCAGCGGAGCACAAAAAAAAATACCACTTATATTTTCAAATATGCTCTTCGCTGGGTGAAAAATTCATATACGAGTACCTTTACCAGAAACCGGTCACCAAAGGTCCATCCAGCCTTACAGCAACTGGTTCTTGCTTGAGAATTGGCACTTTCTATAGCGACGGCCAAGCTTGCAGAGGGTTTGATTCACACAAAAACAATGCTCACCAAATAAATCATATTAATGTTATTATTATTATTACATTTGTCAATCATTTTGGTGCATCATTGCAGCTCTACAAAGTCAAATGCAGTCACACATAACAAATTGTGCAGGAAATGGATTCAAAATCACCGGGGCTTTGCGGGAATTCCAAGGTCGAGTCAAAGATCCAAATGACGACAGTGTCCTGGCGAGGGTGATAAGCATATACAGCACATCGGCTCTGCAGTCATACACGGAGACACTGAAGGACCACGAGGCGTGTGTGCAGAAATACAAGGACAGCCGGATGAGGCTTCTGCGACAACAGATTAACCTGAGTATGTTGTTATTTTTCTTCTTCGAGTCATAGGCTACACTATTTTTGCCTAGTATTGGGCAACCTCCACCGAAATAGAAATATAGTATAACTCCTTGCTGCATGCTCCCTGAAGGGGTCACATGTGGCAAGTGAAAGCTATTTATTTTTACAGGTAAGGGGGCAGGCCTTATGCAAACCACTTCAGTTGAAACGGGGATTCCCAGCTCCCAAAGGAGTTGGTACTCATTTCTTGTGAAGGCTGAATAAAAATGGCCGGTATTTTTGTTTTGGATTTTAAACAAACACCGAAACGGGAAATCGATGGGATTCAAACTTATGAACTATCCACCGGACTATTTACATTATTAAAATTGTGATTACATATTCATACCAAATGTATGCCCAGAAGCAGACTTGTACAAAGTCCCGCTTACGGCACATACATCACAAATTGTAAACTTTCTTTTTGGAATTTTCAGCGAACCAATTCATTACGGACGAGGAATGTCAGAACCTCCTAGAAACAGACAACATATCATTATTCATTAACAATGTAAGTCTGCTTCTATCATTATTGGCGCTGCAGGTGTGGGTCTAGGCTTCCTCAAGGAGTTGCCTCTACCTTTCTCAGTCCATCACCTCTCGTCACCAATTGGTCACGCTCAGAACTTGCAAGTCCCTTTCCACCCTTTGGTCTCTCAACACTTCTTCTGCCATTGGGTTTTACGCAGAGTCAACCTTTTTCATTGTAGACGTATCGTTCATTCTTTGAAATTCCCCAACCATCTATATTCTAAGTTGCAAAGATATATTAACATTTGAAAGTCATATTAAATGCATGCCCACAAATAGACATGTGTTAGTTCATGCTTACAAATGCTGCATGTGCACTTACAAATTAAAATCCAAACCTCAAATGAACATAAAACCCTGCAGCTTTTGCCGACCTTCCCTGAAACAGGGGTGACATTGGCAAAGTGCTCAATTTTTTACATGTGTGGTCAGCCTTATACCAACCTATAAGTCAAGGGATACAAATAATGAATAACAGTCGAGTACATAAAAAAGCAACAGAAGTTGTACTTGTTTTTGTTCAATATTGCGTGAGTATTTTATTAATTTGCTCGAATATTCTAAATAGAATATTCTGGTATGGTGTCACATGTGCTCTTATGCACATACAAATAGAGAATGAGATGCTTTGCAGGAAGACTTGTATCAGAGCTGTTGAGCAATACAGTACTTAAGTTCTACTCCGTGAAAGGAATCTTAAAATAGATTGTGTGAAATCAATCAACCAAAGTTTTTGTTAAATTGAGCCTGTAAACCATAACAATACATTGTTAAAACCACATTTATCTATGGTTAAAACTTACCCATTGTTGTTATTTCAGTACATAAGTGACACAAGGCAGGCGCAGTTAGCCCTGCAGGACATAGAAGCCAGGCACTCTGAACTGTTGAAAGTGGAAAACGCGCTCATGGAAATAAAAGACTTGTTTGTCAAGATGGCTGCACTAGTCCACGAGCAGGTAGGTACATTTATAAAAATATAGTTTACAATTTGTGCACCTCATATAAGTTTATATTTTACTTCAGAGTATTGAAAATAATTTACTTTAATTGGAGTCTTCTGTTAAATCTTGTTCCTCATTGCTGAGGGTTGTGACACGTGTGGAAGCAACCACTCTTCTCCAGTTCTCTCTTGACTGCGCTGCCCGCAGCGCTCCAACCACCGAGGTGTCTGCTGCTGTCTTCACTTGATTGGTCCATCGTGTGGGGGACCTTCTTCTTCCTCTCTTCCCCTCCAAGCCACCGATTACAACCAGTCGTTCCAAACTATCCTCATTGCCATGACAATGTGTCCGAAGAACTGAAGAATTAGTCGAATACATATATTGGCCAGAGTCAAGCCATCCAAATGTAGCTCCCGACGAATGGACTTGTGGGTATGTCTAGCTGTCCAAGGGGTTCGGAGCATGCGCCTTCAGAACCACATTCCAAAAGCGTCAATTTTTCTCCTTTCTGCTGCTTTTATGGTCCATGTCTCAGCAGCATAGAGAAAAATAGAGTGGACCAGACTCCTGACAAGCTTAATCTTGGTGCTGTTACTCACACCCTGGTCTATATAATTAGAGTCATCTCTGCAAATTTCCATACATTTTAAATACTCACTAGTAAAGTCATAAACTCATCCTAAGATTAATGTACACCAATTATAAATCATTGTGTAAACTCTCCTCGATTGCACAAACAGAAAAAAATATGAAAACACACAATGGCACCCCGAGTGAATGATGTAGTTTTCATACATTTTTTCTATTATACTTTTGAGGGGAATTCACGCCACTTGTGGTAATGGACCCTAATTTTAATTGAGATTTTATTTTTCACACAAAAGCAAGAAAAAATAAACACGGTGGAGTACCTCGCATCCAAAACAAGAGATTACGTTGAGACTGGAAATGATGAATTGAGAAAAGGATTGTTGGAAAAGATAAAAGCTAATAAGGTGACTATATTATTATATTCAAATATTCACACACTATCAAACTGTATTAAAACCATTGACATTTCAACCTTTTCGCTTCCGAATATTCTGGCTTTATGAAAACACAGAATACTTTTTTCAAGCATATTTCTTAAAATTTTATTGATTTCCTACCTTAATTGATTGACGACACTTCTATGTGAACAGGCACGTGTATTAGTTATTCAAGAACAAAAATCACAAAGGCTCGGCACATATTTCCACTTGCAGACTTTTGAATTGTTGAACACAGATGTCGGGGATAAGTTCAGAGTTGGATGGCGTCTATGATTGACAGCCACACTGTATGCAAGCTTACACTATGAGGCCTATGCGTGTCACCCGCAGTTGAAGGGTTAAGCATAGACAGAGTGTTTCACATATAATATTTTTTTGAATATGGAGCTCAAACATTGACATATTTAGCCTTATAACTCAATGATTAAAGGACAAAAATACTTTTATTTTACAAGTACACAACACAGTTCCTTTTATGAAAAATGTTATTTATTGGTCAACAGTTCTCGGCAGACTTTAACATGCCATCAGGAGAATACCAAGATGGACTTTAAAGTTTGCCAAATTACTGATTTACATTAAACAAAACTGTGTTTAGGATATTTTATTTAATAGAATAATATATTTTTACCATCTCCAAGTACATCAAAAATGATATGATAAAGAATGTGAATTTAATTAATCCTAATTTATTTTTCAGAAAAAAGTCTTGTTATTTGTAATTTTGGCAATAATATTTTTACTTATATTCCTCATTATAATTGCATAGTCATTTTTCCACACTCAACCACGAGGAAAATATACACAAAATTATATCTAGTACAAGTTTACTATGCTTCACAATTTGCAAATCAAGAAAACAACATTACAAAATAAAATACTGGAATATTCACCGCAAACTACGAGACATCATGACATGTAATTTATTTAAGTAAAATAAACATAAAACTAAGTTTCATTTGTCGATATTGCATCTGTACTATACTGTACACTCCTATACTTATTCTAATTTGTAATTTGAATGATCAAAATAAAATCAATCTGTATATTAAATGTCTGTTCATCTTGATGATAGCATGGCGACTTCACAGCGTCTTCCTCGCAGCTGTGATCATGTCCTCGACACAAACGACAATGTGCTGAGCATGAGGTCTCCTCCTGGGATCCTGCTCCGTTGTATGGTAGAATATGGTTAGTACATCCTTGTACTCTTCCAAGTCTATGTCAGGGATGGCTGGCCGAGTGCCTACAACAAGAAGAGTCATGATATTCAGAAATACTTTAACAGGGACGTAAACAGCATTCGAAGCATGGGTAATTGGGCTGGTTGTCTCATCACCATGGTAATTCTTACCAACCGAATATCGGTATTATTTGTATGAAGAGCTGTCAATCAAAGATGGCCGCAAGTGAACAGCTGATTAGTCTTCATACAAATATTACCGATATTCGGTAGGTTAGAATTACCGTGGTGATGAGACTTCCAGCCCTGGTCTTTATTTAATTTTTAGAAGTAACAGCTTAACAGATACAATTGTGCACTAACAAAATACAAATTAATGCACCCTCTTATTAAAAGGAAAACTCACCTATCTCAAACAACCTGACAACATGAGGTGAACAATAAACATGCAATTGAAACGTTGTCACAATATTTTGAATGAAATTTTAAACTTTCACTTTCACGGTCCGCGTTTGATAACCAGCCTTGAGAATGCTTTCTGCTTGTGAAAGCGAAACTTCAGCAGATAGAAAAGCTGCAAATCCATAATGCATGTGTATTACTTTTTTATTCCTATGTCCACTTTACAAGTTTGTCAATGGTTAGTTCCCAACTCCTTCATCGCTGACATTTAAAACATACTCTAACCCTAAAAAGCTCATTTCACTCACACAAAAAATGTTGTTATTATTTTTGCGACATCTTTGAAAGAAGTTACCATAGTTTTCTGAAAAGTCCGGCATGCTTTCGTCAAATGACATTTGGGAGTCGTCCAGTAAGGAGTTGTCGTCGTTGCTGTGGTCTATGTGCGGGGGCTCGAGGCCCAGCATCTCCCACAGGGTGAGGCCGAAGCTGAAGATGTCCGCCTTGCTGGTGAGGGGGCCCTCCCCGCTGATGACTTCCGGCGCCGTCCAACATTCCGTGCCTGCAACACAATTACACAATGGACTCTTTACACAAATTTAATTTTACATTTTTTCTCAGCGGGCAAATTTCACACTTTTGTGGGAGTACAGTTCCTAGAAACATAATACATAATATTTTGGATGGTTGATGCATTAACACTGTGAAAATTCATCTTTATTTAGTTATTAAAATTCTGTTTTATTTTCACTTTTTATTATTTTCTCAATTTTTGGACACAAACGTTTTCTACTTCGACTACACAGTACTCATCATCATCATAGTGATCACCTGATGATGATTACTGTGTAGTCGAAAACGTTTGTGTCCAAAAATTGAAAAAATAATAAAAAGTGAAAATAAAACAGAGTTTTAATAACTAAATAATACATAATATTTGTTTTATCAGCTTAGTCCGGTCGATAGCTCAGTATGTAGTGTGCTTACATTCCATGCCGAGAGCCCGGGTTCGAATCCCACCGAGGGTGTCAGAAATGATTTCCCGTTTTGGTGTTTATTTTGGGGTTTGGGCTGGGAAACCTCCACTTCAACTGAAGTGGGTTGGCATAAGGCCGGCCTCCTTACCTGTAAAAATAAATAGGTTCACTCGCCACATGCAATCCCTTTGGGGAGAACGCGGCAAGGAGCTACACTATATGTGTAGATCAGTTGCGTTGCGTTTTTTGGCCTTTTCCCTAGCAACTGTCAGGTAGCTAGCATGTCAGATAGCTACCTGTGGAAAAAAAGAAGAAGAAGAAGACATGATCTGTCAAAACATTATACCTGCCACAGGAAAAATAATGTCATTACCAACTTGAAAGAAATTGAAGCGCATCTTTAGCCACAGAAATTGAACCGGATCCAAATGAGAGGAAGAAGACAGGCTGAGATTGTCAGTTAGGAGGGAAACACTTAAAATCCCCCGTTAAGCTCCGCATCGCGCTGGTAGGGAGTTTATAAAAGGCGTCGACCCCCCACAATCCGGGACACAAGCTCTTCAACACCTGAACCAATAATACCTACCAGGCGTGGCCAAGAACATCTATCGGAGAAGGCTTGAGTCGCCGTTGTTGCCTGCAACACACAGCCCCTGGCCGCGCCTGGGTCCCCCGTGGCGGATTCCTCGGAAGGAAGGAGCCCCTGCTTTACCCGTCGCAAGCGCCCGCTTGGCTACTCGATATCCGGAGCCCCGTGCCCACAGTTCCTCAGGAGGACGGAGCGCCTGCCCCGTCCAGCCGAGCGCTCCCGTCTTATCGCGGGCTGAGCCCCGTGCAGCAATTCCTCCGGAGTGTGGAGCCCGACATCCCGCCAAAAGCGTTGCCGTTGCCGGCGCCCCAGCATCGACTACCCGCATCCCAGCACCAAGACTTCTCTCCATCCTCGTGAGCTAATCAAACCCTTTAAATACATTATCTAATTAAACTTAGAACCAGTCAGTCGTGCAGTTTAGCGTGGTGATGCTCTCATTTCTCATAATTTAAAATAAATCCCGTCTTTCCTTTACCCGGTTTTTCTCTCCATCACCTATATTTTTTAACCTCTTTAGCATCAGTGGAAAGCGAGCAGGGTGTTGGGCCTGAACACCACCCTGAGGAGTCTTTGGCTAGCCGGGCAACTGCAAAAGCGCGCCACCTAACCTCAAAGGAGCCCCCTGTCCGTTGTCGGAATCCTAACCTCAAAGAGGTGACGGTTCGCGGCAGCGCGGGGGCCCAGCAGGGCCGCGCTTCCAATCTCTTCATCACACAACCTAGCCGTGTGGCATCACAATTTTGTCTCTGCCAATTCTTGTGCTGAGTTCATAATGGTATTATATACCAATATGTCACCTAAAAAGGTAAGACTAGATAGACCAGATGCATTTTGACACAGCTAATTTTTTTTTTTTTTTAAGAAATCCTGTGCGGTCTATGACACTTGTTGTAGTGCCGCAGAGGTGTACGAGCTTGGTCGTCGCTACAAAGCGCCAATACTCAAGCAAGACCCAGCTGCTGTAAGGCTGGATGGACCTTTGGTGACCGGTCATTGGTAAAGGTTTAAGAATTTTTCAACCCAGCGAAGAGCACATTCGAAATAAAAATGGTATATTTTTGTGCTCCGCCGGGATCCGAATCCACAACCTTCCATTTACGAGTCCGAAGTGTTGCCACTACGGACTACGGACCGGTCCAAGATGCCAACGACACGCGGTGTACCTGAGCGGTTACCCATCCAAGCACTGACCACGCCCAATGTTGCTTAACCCATTCGCGGACACACAAAATGTGAAGTAGGCTAGAAAAAACATACTTATTTCATCATCTCAAATTGTATTTTTTTTATAATTTTTTTATCTATTTATTTGTTTATTTTTTTTGACATCCAGGGACAAAACGGCTATTGCCGTGTTCTTTGGATTTCTGTAGGGACGCACGGATGCTACATGTATGCAAGTTCTATCAGAAATAGCCGTTTCGTCCCTAGTGATAATGTTTTATCACGACGGCTATTACCGTTTCGTCCAGTCCTAGACAAGCTCATAGAGCGGCTATAACCGTTTCGTCCGCGAACGGGTTAACTTCGGTGATCTATGGGAACCGGTGCTTTCAACATGGCTAACGTCGTTGACAAATTTTCTTTCTTTCCCCCATGGAAATGATGTTTTATTTGTAAGGATTCCCATGCCGCAGATTTCCCAGATTTCAGAAAATCCAGAGATCTATGCCACTGCTTGATGATGATGATGATGATGAGTTGATGATTTCTTTATAGCGCCGTTTCGTGATGTAGTAAAAAAAAAAAAAAAAAAATGTAATTTGTCATGTATGTTCCTTGACTTATAGGTTGTTATGCGGCTGACCACCCATACTGTAAAAAATGGTTCACTTTGCCAATGTCATTCCTGTTTCAGGGAAGGACGGCAAGAGTTGCAAGGCTTATGTTCATTTGAGATTGGGTTTTTATATTGTAGGGCCACATGCGGCATGTGTTAGCGCGAAATTATACATATCTGCTTGTGGGAATGCATTTAATATAAATCTTAAATGATATATATCTTTGCAGCTTAGATTAGATTAGATTAGATGTAGCGGCCGATGTCCTGATCTGGTGTTAGCTGCATGATGCTGTATTGTCTTTGTTTTGAGACACTTAAAGCATGTAGCAATTGTTATTCAATTGTTTTTTAATGAATATACCAGTGCCCTTGGTAAAAACATCACGTAAATAAAATTACACAATGGTGGAGAATTGACATGATCTATAGACTGGGAGTAGTGGATTAAATTGGGGTGAGAACACAGCCACCGGTTACTTGTTGCATTAGCAGACCGTTTGGCAAACAAATATGAGTCGTAAAAACACCAAATTCTCATAGTTTTGACATTGACTGTAATCAGTAATAAAAATATTGACAAGAGGTCATCCATTACAAAGACTAATATTATTCTGCTTACCTATATAGTCAGCGACTTGCTTGTGAGCTGCCAACGCACCATTCTCACCTAAAGGCAGGCACACCCCAAAGTCACACAGCTTGCAGACTTCAAAGTCTCCGTTCACCAGGACATTGAAGGACTTCATGTCACAGTGCAGCAACTTCACCGTGGTGTGGATGTAATCCAGGGCTTTGCCGATGTCCAACGCAACCTGGAAACAAACACAATACATATGAGTATACAATAGTGTATGCAATCTCTTCTCTACATACCTGGAACATCAATGTCAAAAACTCCATCCAATAATACAAGGCAAGGTTAAATTTTCTTGGTGTCGTAACCAGCATCTTCAGGAAACACCGTTGTTGTGGGGCAATCAAGGATGAACTTGTTCCAAAACCTTGATCGCCACATAACAAGAGTGACTACAATGTCAAAATAAAGTAATTTCTCAGATAACAGTAGTCTATTATTTTAAAATTAATCTTGTCCGGCTGATAGCTTAGTTGGTAGAATGCTTGCATTCCATGCTGAGAGCAAAGGTTTGATTCCCACGGAGAGTATCAGAAACAATTTCCCGTTTCAGTGTTTATTTCAAAATCAAAATAAATACTGGTAAGGTGTACTCAGCCTTCATAAGAAATGAGAACATGCCCTCACGGGAGCTGGGAAGCTCACACTTCATCTGAAGTGTTTGGCGTGAGGCTCTCTTACCTGTAAAAATAAATATGTCCCGAATCACCACATGCAACCACATCGGGAATAATGCAGGCAAGAAGTTACATTATATGTGTAGCTTTGTTGAAAAATCAATTTTATCCCTATCAGACATACAGATTAACATTATTGGTATGTCAATCTTGACATCACCCCAGGATACAGTGGGTAGAGAATCTCGATGCCGACGTGAAAGTCCTGGGAGTAAGGGGACCATGGAGGGAAGCGGTACAAGACAGAGAGTCCTGGAGGATCGAGGTGCAGGCGGCCCTGAGCCTTCAAGGCTTGTGTGCTGGATTCACTAGTCTTAACATCACATCTGTAATTAGTACACTTCAAATTCCGAGCTCTTGAAGGCTGTACAATCTTCTTCTTCAAGTGGCGTGTCAAGTCCCCTGATGTTGACAATCACTTGCTCCTTGTCTCTTGCAGTACTAAATAAGTATTCTATTCTCTGTACAATCAACAACAAAAAATAGTTTTTTTTAAGGAATCCTGTGCGGGAGATTCCATAGATTTCAAAGACTCTAGGGGTATATGGCAGTTGTTGTAGTGCCACAGAGGTGTTCTTGATGTAGTGGTTGATGTCTTCATCCTTTGTAGCAGAGCTGTTAGCTGCGTAGTGTTGTGTGTGTTGCGTTGGCTTTGTTTTGAAACATTGAAAGGAAGTGGCGATTGATATCGGTTTTGAATAGGACAGGGTGAATTAATAAAACAGTATTTTTTAAAATACCTTCAGGATATTTTGAGGAGGATAAGGCCCAAGTCCATCATCATTCCGGGCTTCAATCCTGTCACCGAGTGAGCTTTCACACGACTCCATCGCGAGACAGAGCTGCCCGTCCTTAAGCTTGGAGAAAGCTCTAAAGCCCACTACGTTAGGATGGTTCATGAGCTTCAGGGTGTCGGCCTCCTCCAGTAAGCGCTCTCCTATTACATCCGACCTTACTTTGGTCTTGGCCAGGCGCTTCACGGCCCAAGGGGAGCGGATCTTCCCCACACGCGGAGAGCGCATCATTTGAAATACATCTACGCCTGAAAACATGACAATCAATGAGGTCAACAACGTGTGGAAAGAATGAATGATGACAGACTGGCAAAGTATGTAGGAAAAAGAGGAAAGGGACGACCGAGCAAAGTATGGAGTGATCAAAATGAGGAGATTGTGAAAGAATGGGATATAAAAAAAGGTGAGCGCAAAAGAAGAAAATGCATGAAAAATGTGATGGATATGAATGAATTGAAAGAGGTAAGTACCTATGTCAGGATAGGAAAAAATGGAGGCAGCTCTGCAGAGGCTCTGGCCACCCCTAGCGGATTGGCGACAGAGTTACAGTTACAATTACAACACAAATTCCATAAACAAAAAAGTTGTACATCACACAGCCGGGTTGCTCATGCGCTGCGAGCAGTGTAAGTAAACAAAACTATAATCATGGCATATGCAGGCGATTAACATCGCTGCGCTTCATTCAAGATTTTTCTCCTTTTCTTTTGATATCCACCTTGAAACCTAAATACATAGACCTGTGACGTTTGTCCACATAAAAATGGAACATCCGTTCCGAGTCCATTTATACATGTAATGTAAAATTAGCCCTGTAAAAATCATCCTCGCCGCATTCATCATATAAAATGATGTAAAGCTAAATAAAAGTTTTGTTACCAGTCCCGTATCCAAGTTTTTTCAAAAACGGTGACGGTGGAATGGTGAATGGTGTTTCGGCAACGGCGTTTCTCGGCTGTCTCACTGGTGTTTTTAATTCAGACATTATCTCACTATTTATGCGAACTGAAATATTTGCTATTAAAGTATTGTTTTGAGATTATTTTTCTAAAATAATATTTAGAACGAAAACAGTCAGTAAACGTCAGATTCACAGGTCAGATTTGAATTTCAAAATGAGAAGAACGGTTGTCACTTGTCAATTTTGTTCCAACTCTACTTTAATATAATTACTAGTAGGTACAAAAAAATGTTTTTTTTAATTAATCCCGAGTTTTTTGTTATTAATAAAAAAGAAACTGTAGTGAAAACATTCAAATAATATTTTTAGGTGAAATATAATAAACATGCGTTATTGTTTTAAGATGATAAATGTCTATTTTTGAGAGTGTCAACCATGTTAGTAAAGCTTTGGAACGGTCGATTGCGATAACATCTGTTGTCTGTTTTATGAAATGCATTATTGTTTAATGGGTATAACAGCTTTCTGTAATTATTGGTACATCCCGGGAATATTGAAAATGTGTACTTGTGAAAGTTGTCATTTTCCTTATCACTCATTTACCAAAAATGTGATTATGAAATGGCATGATGCTTTCACAAACAAATATGCAGAAGTGCTTAAATGTACTGGTTATTATTGTGAAGTGCGTGTCAAGATAATAGGATGTGAAGTTAATGAAGAGTACTTAAATTACTTTTTAATCAAGTTTCACAAAAATAATAACAAAATGCAATGCACATTCAGGTAAATATTTTTTTTCCATTTCCTAGGTAAAAATATATTTTAAAAAGTCTTGTAAATTTGCTCACACCTTCATTCACTTATTTTTTGTTCATGTTTTAACTTTATCTCTTTCTCTTTATTTCAGATCCCTTTCATTCCAAATAACATTGTTTCTTTGCGCTTTGTCTGCAATACATGGTCAACCTTTAAACGACACATTTCCAGAAGATGAAGCAAAAATCATCCATCAAAATCAAAATGGATCTATTAGTGAGGATATCAACGATGATGGGAATCAGACGAAAGTAGATTTAATGGTTGTGTATGCCGAGGCTCCCTCAACTCTGTCCACTACAACTGAAGCCCCAAAGGTGTTTATAGTCTTTGCAAAACCTTTAGAAATCCCAGAGATCAAAATTGATGATAGTGAAGAAAAAAGTGTGATGGAAAGTTTACAATTAAAGGAAAACAATAAAGAAAATTCAACAGAAACAATAGCTGAACGTAATGAAACAATTCCCGATTTAAAGATCAATTCCTCTCACATTAAATTGGGAAATGAAACAAAGGAATCCAGTTTTCCAGAAGGAATAAATTCCACGATGAGCTTACAAAACTCTACCATAAATGAAGATCTAAAAAGTGAACATATTACGGATTTAATGGACTCATTTGCAAGAAATGAATCTGAAAGTACAACCAGAGAAATACAGAATTTTACTGGATTCAATGAAACGTTAAATAATAAAGAGACATCTTTTGTGAATACTTCAAATGGTTATGATGTTCAAAATCAAATACAAAATTTACTTTCAAATATTGAAACGGTAAACGAAACAGAACTGAACCAAAACAATCAAACAAATTCAAGTTTAGATATGTTTTCATCAGTGGATGTGAAGAATGAATCATTAATTAGAGAAGAAGTTATGATGGCTGGGCTTGGAGAAAAACAAGATATTACTCCAGAAATGATTCCATTCACATTAGAAGACGCTGTTGTTCCTGTAAAACTCACAACAAATTTAGATTCAGAAGTGTCTCCGTCTGAAAGCCAGCGCGTCTATTGGAAAATCCCTTTAAAAAGCAAGAACATCATCCCTCATGTTACGCAATTTAAAAATCCTGTCGTACCAAATCTTACAAGCCAAAAAGGAGCCAAAGAAACATTGAACAATAGACCAGTCAATAACATATACTGGCCTGGAAGTTATTACAATGTCAATAATCAGAAATTGTATCCATTCCCACAACCGATGGTGTTGCAGAATGGTAACAATTATTATTATAGAAAAAATGTTGATCCTTCAATGTCAACTCAAATGCCTGCTCGTATTGTCAACGTGCAACGACCAACTTCTCAAATATTGAAAGGTGAGCATGCATATCTCACGTCTGCAAGCACTCCAGATGTCAGCGTCCAAGATTATCCCCACATGCGGCGCCCGCAGCCGCAACAGATTGTGCCGTTGCAGCATCAAAACTTGTTGATTGTTGGTCCCCTGCCTAGGAGTCTGTCTTCTCAATACAATTATGAACAGTTTAAAGAGCAGCTGGCTTTACCCAGGATATGAGAATGGGTAATTTTGTTTGAAGAATATTATATAATATATTGATTTTATTTATTGAAAAACTTGTTTTTTGTGTTTTGATTTTAATAATAAAAAGTTTGCCAAAGTGTTTTTGCCTGCTCAAATTAATTATCGATATTACCCTAAAAGCAATAGCCCATACATAAATATTTAGGCAAAATATAATCTATTACCACTTACACGCTATTTAGGTGTGTTTTTAATATTTTAATGAATTATTAATTACCCAATGAAATCTGTTGAACCAGGGTCAAAGTTATGGTCAATGACTCAGGCGGGGATTGAACCAGCGTTATTCTTTTCCAAATACGCTAGAAAGATCAGCCACTTGAGTCCCTTGGCCATAACACCGACATTGTATTAATGCAGACACCCTATTTATGTAGATACTCACATTTCCAGATCTCCCCTTATTTGTTTTGTAGCTAGAGATGCATCGTTGAGAAGAATATAGGAATACTTGCCTTACAACACTTTCTCCTGAATGCGTGGAAGTTCAGTTGGTTATAATTCCATGGAAATAAAACACAAGCATCAGCTTTACAATGATTAATTTAATTTTGAATTAAATATCATAAGTTTTCATTGATCAACAAAAGCCTGTAAGAAAGTTGTCTGCGGAATTGGTTATTACAATAATGTGTAACTTATACGTCTGTTTGAGCATATTGCATAATAATATAATATACTATACTAGTGAGTATGTATGGCAGGGTAAGTGGGATGTACGCCCTCCTGCGGATATGCTGTTCACTTCCTGATGCTCCCAGCTCCTCCAGGAACTCTCAGCTCACTTCATCCATATAATACACGACAAGCGGGAATAGCCGAGACATCCATCTCTAAATGCCTGCGAGTTAGCTCCTCATTAACGTCATACTCAACTGCAGGGTGCTTTACACAAGTCTCCAGAGGTAAAACAAAGATCACAATAAAATAACATACATGGGTAATTTAAATTATAAAAATATGTAATATATAAAATAACAATACACAAAGGAAGTAACTTTTCACAGACAAATTCATTTCTATTCCCAGCGACGGAAGAGTACACATGAAGGACTAGAGGAGCCCCCAGTTAGTCCGGGGACCATTTACTTTATAACAATTTCATTCCTTACTTTCAATTACACATTATATTACAATGCAATTACATTTTTGAAGAGCACAGTTGTAACCAAATCATTAACATGTGGAGTGGCTTTCTGATCTAAAGTCAACATGTATAAATCAACAAAATGATGGTTTCCAAAAGTACAATAAATGCTGGATGCTCTTTTCCCGGATCTTGACAGCGGTCCATGGTTTTTTCCATAGAGGTGACTTTACTTTACAATTCTGCGTGTAGCTTCTAATCTGAGTGTAACTGTAATGGAAAAAAATGATGCACCACGGCCAAGATCCACGAGAACAATATCAGGCATCTGAAGCCAGCCGTGAAAGCCTTAAAACATTTAAGATGCAATAAAAGTTTTAGCTAAAATGGAATAGAGCCCGACACGATGGACTGAACTGAAAATTGTGGTATAAGCCGCAAAGAGAAGACTCTCGTTACGGGTTATCATAAGTAAAATAAGAGGTATACATATTATACAATGTTGAAAATATATTAATCTATCTAGCAATAATTATCATAACTTCCTTGACACAATGAGGGACTGACGACACTAAGTGGTCTACACTTTAATAAGCAAATGTCATGTTCTCACACAAACTGCCTTTACTTTTTGACTAACAATGTTTACTTGTGTTGAAATATCACATTTTTTGACTGAAACGTCCTCACAGGGCAATCAAGGATTGATAGTTAGTAACCTCTTGAGCATTTCTCATCTAACAAATGTCACCGTCAAAGGTTCACAATAATTTACATGTACACTTGAGATGTCTCATTTGTGGAAATATTTAGAACTGCCGGAAAGGTCTTGTTGTGATCTTTAACCTAGAGTTTTGTTAGTTAACTTCCAACAGCAGGTATTGATACAATTTAAACATTAACAAAGCATAATATTAGAGTTTACTTTAAAGACAGGAATAACAGGCGCGTAATAATTACTTGGGCAGCACTAGGACAGCTGTACAAATGAAAATGCATACTTGATAAGTTACTGTTAGAGTAGATGGATCATGTTACGTGGTACATCCCACAACGCCTCCCACTCAAGTCAAAACGTGCGCACGCGAGCTTGTGACCGAGTCTGCCTCGGACAGACTCCTCTTCCCAGAATTGGACCTTAACCTTTCTTTAACTTATCTCAATACCAGTCTTGGTTGGACCTTACACATATTCGTTTTTATAACATTCGTAGTTTATCAGCTACTGATTATTCATAATATAATATTACCACTTTCCAGATTCAGTCTCAGATTCAAATATTTGGTTTAATATATCAGCAATTCCTCCGACTAATACAGTTACAGATATTGACTTCGCATCTTACTGAAAGTATTTAAAAATATCAGAGTTATGGCATTCCTAAAGGAGGGTTTAAAAAAATATTATGTGAACCCGCACTTACAAGATATTCAAGGAAACTATACATGAAGCGTCCCAACACATGTCCCCAACATTTAAACACTAACATATCTAAATGCCAAGGTCGGCTTCTTCTATTGGACTACCTTATCAATAAGGTCACTTCCATAATACATCTGCGGATGTCAAACCCACGGACAGACAGGTGGCTGGTTCTGATGCAAGCTCTACAGGTTATCTTACTCATCAACGGCAGCTCCATAGACAAACTTATTCACAGCATTCTGCATCTGCGATTATATTGGATTCTGGCTTCTAATGCAATTTGGAATTTACAGATTCTATTAAAAAATATATAGTCTGTTGAAGTAACCCACGTGAAGGGTCTTTGTGCAGAGCGATAAAAACAAGTGTGATTTGAGAAGTTACAATTGTAAAATAAATAATAATTCAGAAAGTGCATGAAGAGACAAAGAGGAATATTGCACATGGTAGAGTAACGGATATTACATTTATATACAACTGCAGTTATTTATAAAAACAATAGTTAACAAAAAACTATACATATTGGAAGTGAATTCATTGCTAAATATGATCTAATGGTTGTAATACAAAGGTCCATGCACTTTCCAAAATATACATTACAAAATAAATAAAAACAGAAGCATGTGTGATACAATGGAGTAGGGTAGTTGTTTCCTTGGTCGTTTGTTCAAATAATGCAGGGAATTGATTTACACAGCGTAAGAATAAAAAACAATAATAATAATAAAGTAATAAATATGTATATGATTATTACAATCAATATCAACAAATGTTCACCATGCACTTTCTCATGTTTGCACACGGCAACAATTCCTTCCTGATAAAATTTCATAAATGAACTTCAACTCGATTAAAATATTATTTATTTTGATTAAAAAATCATAATTTGTCAAAGCTACATAACATCCTCCCTCAATAAGTGTGCACAGCAATAGAGGTGTAGGGAGAAGAAGAACAAAGAACATCAGCAGCAGCTGGAGAAGCACCGGGTCCCTAATGGCGGAGCGGCTCCCTCCCATCTCCACGTTAACATTACATCCGCAAGCCCATCGCTCCGAGGAATGGTTCACATTTGTACATCCCATGCGCTCACCCATTCATCCATTTCTTATTTATTCCGATACAATCACGATTTCCCTAATTTACTTATTTGGTTTAGAAGGGGGGGCCAACGCGAGCCGTCTAGCGTTCTCGTTTTGGTTTCCAATAATTTCTTTTTTCATCACAATTTGTCTAATTATTACAAAAGTTCACTTTTTAACGCACGTCGCGCTAGGCGAGTGGCTCTCCACTAAAAGCAGCGCACCTCTTGGCTTCTACCTCCGCACTTACACTGATCTCTTAACGACTAAGTAATTATATTAGGTATATTATGTAGGAATAAGTATAATGTTATATCACCTCAGAAGCGAAGGATAATAGTCTGAGAGAGGGGAGCGCGGGCCTTGTGGGGGAGGGAGGGGAGCAGCTAGCTGGCGGGGTGGGGGGCAAGGGGGGGAGGCCCGCTGCTGCCCAGGAGGGAGCCAAAGGAACTGCGCAGGGTCTCCTCGATCAGGCGAGCTATCTTCTCTCGGTCCATCTGCAAACACACACACATGATAAGAATATTCTGCTCAGTAAACTTTTGGAGACAGGGCATTCAAGGCAGCCGCTCCAATGACTTGGAATGCTATTCCCGCCTCACTGAAGGAACTGGATTTGGAGAGACTGTTCAAAAGACGTTTCAATACTCACCTCTTTGTCCAATCATATGGACAAGCGCCTTTGCAAACACTGTCATGAAAGGCGCTTTGCAACACACTGTCATAAAAGGCGCTATATAAATTTTGTACGTAATTCATTCATTCAAACTATAGATCAAAGAAATAGAGTAATCCCAGTATGACATACCTCGTGTATGAAACCGAGGTGCACTAACTCTTGAGCTAGATGTGTGGCGGAGTCCGCCCTTGAGACAAGACACGTGAGCTGACGGTTCATCTTATCATCCATTCGCAGTAAAATGGTCATCTGGAAACAAATATAAATATGGAATGTGTATTTTACAACTCAGCAACGATTTTTTAAAATAACTGTTTTTTTCGGCTCCGCTGGCAATAGAACTCACAACCTTCCGATTACAAGTCTGTAGCCTTAACCGCTAGACTACAGAACACCGTTGTATTTGTTCCGAGTGTATTTTATTGTGAGCGCTGTTATTGTGTAAATCACACCTGGACTGCGGACCTTTGGTGACTGATCTTTTGACCGGTCCGTAGTCTAGTGGTAAACACTTCTGATCCGTAAATGGAAGGTTGTGGGTTCGAATCCCGGTGCAGCACAAAAAAATATACCAATTCGATTTTCAAATATGCTTTTCGCTGGGTGAAAAATTCATATACCTTTACCACAGACCGGTCACCAAAGGTCCATCCGGCCTTACAGCAACTGGGTCTTGCTGGAAAATTGGCGCTTTTTACAGCGACGACCAAGCTCGCAGAGAGCTCTTGAGATGTGATACACACAAAAACAGCGCTCATAAAGTAAATCAGCCTAATATTATTGTTATTATTCAAAGGCAAATGAATTTGTTTTCAGCCCAATGAAGAGCATTTTTTAATTTTTTGTGCTCTGCCGGGAATAGAACTCACAACCTTCCGATTACGAGTCTACACCGCTAGACAACAGAACACCGATCACAACAATCAGATAGTCAATAGATGTAATGAGGATGTGTCCTGACCATCAGTTCGGGAGTGAGTCCTGGCTCCTTGGTCCTGACGTTGCACATCATGTGCACCACCCTCCGGCTCTCCACGTCCAGGGGCTCCGGCGTCACGGACTTGACAGACTCCGCGGCCTCAGGGGGGGAAGCGGCACGCGCCGGCCCTCCCTCACCGCAGCCACGGCCGTACGCAGTCAGCGGGTAGATGCCGTATCTGGAATACAAGTATTCAACTGTTACAACCTGGCATTGAATGCAATTTTGTATTTTTGATTGTAATTGTAAAAATTTTGCATTTAATTTGCATGAAAATATTGCACTAAAAGCATTAGCAAAAATTTAAATGTAAAATAATAGATAAATGTGGCAAAGGGTGAAATTTTACAGTAGGGAAGCCGGCTAACAAAAAATTGAACTGTAGAAAAATGTAGAAAGTGAACCCTTTTTTAACAGCATGCGCCAACCTATAAGTCACGGAATTATATCAGGGGTATCATTTCTTCAGGATCTAAGACACGATAGATTCCAAATAAATGGATTTCTGGAAAGACTAACAAAGATGGCCCCGCGGGATCATACCACATTTGTATACGAAAATCTGAGAGACAAGACACCTCTAAGCATGCAATGTAATAAATCGGATTTACATAATGGGAGGAATCGGGAACATTGTCATGATGAAAGGATCTTTAACCAACCAGAGACAGGTCATAGATTTTTAAAAAGTAAAGACCTGACTCGGTGAGACTGTGGATTGCTTAGTTATTTTACAAATGTTGATACTAGAAAAGAGTTCTCACTTGACATCCTCCACGAACTTCTCCAGCTTCTCTGTGTGCTGCTGCTGGGGCAGGTTCTGTGAGGTGAACTCTCTCCTCTCTCCGTTGACCGTCGCCCAGGCCAGCGCCTGCTCCTCCTCTCCCTCCACCTCGTCCGTTATTGTCTCCGAAATATTGGCTGCAACAAACAACACAACATTGGTGCCATGGCCTAGGGATCTGAACCAGAGCATGCTTACATAAGCATTCCTAGTCACAATGCTTAACTACATTTAACAAATTTATTCAAAATGTTTTTTTTTGTGTGCAACAAGTTTCCCACGTTACAGCGTACCCTCACAGCCATCTATATGCATTGAGAAACTCTAATGCTACTTTTTTTAATTTACTTCAGTTGCAGTCAAAAAAGTCTATTTTAGACTCGTTTATGAGATTTATACTCCGAGTCACAGAATGCTGCGCAACAACATCAGTACAGCTTTTCGTACTGATGTATATATTTGATACACAGCTTAGATGTCCGGCCAATAGCTCAGCTGGTAAAATGCTTGTGTTCCGTGCCAGAGGCCGATTATTCAATCAAGGAATCTTTGAGAATAGCCCAGAAAGGTTTCTTAAGATTCTAATGTACATTCTAAAGCTTTGAGCCAGCTAGCTTGTTAGGTGAATACTTCTCTAGGCTCAAGACTTATCACGTATTCAATCTTAAATAAAGAAATGGGTAATGGATGAATGTTTGTAATATACCTGAGGTGTTGACTAGGCAGTGAGCCGCTAACAGCTTTAGTGAGTGCACCTCAAACAGCAGCGGGTGGAACAGCAGCTCTCTGGCTGTCGGCCTCTTCTGGGGGTCGTTATTTAAACACCTGCGACACAAATCACACATTTACAGCACACACAACACACACACACAACATAAATTAACACAACATGTGCGCCAGACAGCGCGTGACCTTGTCTGAGGAATAATTAAAGTGATTAGACACATTTGAAACAACAAATGAATGTGTAAGTGGAGAAGACAGTCTTGTAAGTGCACCTAGTTTCCAAATAGTTAAATGATGAGTTGATATATATTTAATTGGATGATTTCTTTATAGCGCCGTTTCGTTATGTGGTCACTCCAAGGGTGCTTAAAATTCCCCACCGTCGGGTAAATAGAAAAATGTATCCTCGGCCGATAAGTTGGTATGGTCTAGCGCCTTTGGGGTGGCTAGTGCCACTAAAACGCACTATATAAAATTGCCCAATTATTATTTTATGAGACTGACACGTATACAGTAAAAATTTGGTTCACTTTTACCAATGGATGCAAGGTTTATGTTTATTTATTTTTATATATTTATGTTCACGTGAGGTTTGATTTTTTGTGAGCAGTCATACAGCATGTGTAAGCGCAAACTAACACGTGTCTGCCTGTGGGCATTCATTAAATATAAGAAGCCTAAAAGACAATATATCTTTGCAACTGACAAATGCCTGAGGACGACCACTCTGAGATCCTACAGGATAACATAAAGTGACAGATATTCACTGTTGAATCTAGGGAGAAATGCCAAAAGACATTGATTAACACTGCCAGAAACCAATCCTAGGATTACAACAAGAAGAAGTGTGTATCCAGACACTAATATAAGTCAATGACTTAAGTCACAACATCTGTTTTAGAAGTAAATATTGAGTAAACAATAATAATTATGATTTATACAAAACACATTTAAGACTTCATTTGAGTCGATCCCCATCTCACATTCCAAGAATTCATTGAATGAATAATTCCATTGAAGTAATAAATTGTATTCACCAGAAATCTTACTTAATTTGTTTGATTTATGTCTTTTGTGCAGCTGCGTACACGGAGCTTCCAACTGAATGACTGATTTCACAAAATAAATGTTTTCCCAGCACAGCAGGTAATTGTAGCAAATGATGAAATTGGTTCCGAGACAGGAGATCAATACTTCTAACATGAGAGGAAGAAGAAGGTAAAATTGATTGAAATTGCCAAATAAGGATGTCATTCCAAGGGCGAACAGCAACAGTATTTTTTTATAAGCTACAAATATAGTGAAACTCCTTGTTTGCGTTATCCCCGAAGGGGTCGCATGTGGCTATTCAGGACCTATTTATTTTTACAGGTGAGGGGACCGGCCTCACACCAACCACTTTCAGGTGATGTGGGGGTTCTAGATCCCAAAGAAGTTGGTTCTCATTTCTTGTGAAGGCTGAGTACACCTTGCTAGTATTTATTTTGGGTTTGATATAGACACCAAAATGAAAAATCATTTCTGACATACTCGGTGGGGACTGAACCCTTGCTCTCGGCATGGAATGCAAACATCCTACCAACTGAGCATCTTCAAGTAAGAACTTATATTCATATATTCTTACCTGAAGATGATCAAAAACATTTGTAATTATTAATAAAAATAAAATGAATATAAGTGTGAAAGTAAAACAGTGTTTTATTATAATTTTCTATAAAGTTGAATAGAAATCAATCAATATGAATTTTCCCAGTGTTTATACTCAAACCATACAAAATATATTAGTTAATAATTATCAAGATGTGCAATGGGAAACGAACCAGCCTTGCTTTTATTCCAAACACGCCAGTCAAAATTATTGTTTTGACAACTTGGCCATAGTGCCAACCTCTGCCAGTCAATTTTCCATCCATTTTTTGTGTCTGATTTTTGTTGGTTGAAATGCTGGTGCATACCTATGGATAAAGTCTTTCTGCTGTGGATCCTCCAAGGAGTCCACCGTCCTCATGACGTTCTCCTCCGTGACGAGGGAGCCGGTGTCTCCGTTGCCCTGGATCTCCAGCGCGGCCATCTCCAGGGCGCACATGCCAAAGGAGAAGATGTCCATGGCGGGCGCCACTAACTGCGCAGCTGGAACACATCAACACAACCAGTGAGAGATGCTGTCACTAGTCTATGGACAATACAACGAGAAGATGTCCATGGCGGGCGTGTACACTGATAAAAATGTCAACTGTTCTTCTCTGGATGTCAAAATTGTATAAAAATTGTTTGGAGAACATTTGACATCTACTCGGTTAGTTTGAAGTTCAATGTACACGAGCAAAATAAGAAACAATTTTTTTTTGTGTTTCAGGAAAAGACGGCAGAGACAGACTAATTTTTAATGTAAGAATGAGCCTGCTAGTGTGTGTGCATAGAAGTGAACCTCAATTGTCATGCTAGCTCTGCATCTGAGATTACACATAACATGCTCTTCTCTTGAAAGTCAGGTGTTTCAATTTGTTACTGGAGGGTTAATTTCCGTGCCATGGTCCATCAGAGCTCGAGCTTCCAGACGTTTTGCCCACATCTACAACGGGCTTCTTCAGCGCGGTGTTGATGAAAATTAGGAGCTTACTAGGGATATATAAATAACACTCTACGCACTTTACATGCTTGTTTACATGGTAAAGCATTGCCATCTATGAACAAACATCTGTAAAACAACCCACCAGTGTAAACCGCAAGACACCTAAAGTTTCTATTACAATTTATTTTAAGAACTTGCTACTTTGGTTTACACTAAGATAAGCTGTTTATAGACACATTTCTCAGACATGAAATGTATTTTTAGCTCATTTAGATAACTAGTGGACAGTGAGCAATGTAAGTGGTCTGTACCTCCATATTCGGGAGCAATGAAATGCATATTCTTCATATTTTCTCTGCATGTCTTTACATGGTGGTGTATTGCATCTGGAGCAACTGAAATCAAATAAACAAAGGTCTTAAAATATTCTGATTTAATTATATCTGACTTAATTATAGATTATAGATTTATAGATATAGAACCAAACTGCATGTTTGAGATTTTTCATTTATTTAAATGAGTAAGCAATTCCCATTACTAAGCAATTCATATACTGCAACTTTCTGCCGCGCTATCTCCGAAGGATTTCGCATAAGCGGCGAGTGGAACCTATTTATTTCAACAGGTAAGGGGCTGGCCTTAAGCAAAACACGTCAGTTGAAATGGGAGTTTCCCAGCTCCCGAGGGGTCTGGTATACCAATCTCTTGTGAAGGCTGAGTAAACCTTGCCGGTATTTTTGTTTTTGTTTTTGAAATAAACACCGAAACGGGAAATCATTTCTGACAACCTCCTTACAAAGCACTTAAGACTCACTTCTTCACACATTTGTATAAACAAGCCCCTTTGGGATGATTTAGTATGATGAAAAGGCGCTATACTAATTCTGTTATCCCCGAAGGAGCATGTGGCGAGTGGAACCTATTTATTTTTACAGGTAAGGGAGCCGGCCATAAGCAAAACACTTCAGTTGAAGTGGGAGTTTCCCAGCTCCCGAGGGGGCTGTTATACCCATCTCTTGTGAAGGCTGAGTAAACCTTGCCGGTATTTTCTTTGCTTTTTTTAAATAAAAACCGAAACGGGAAATCATTTCTGACAAACTCGGTACAAAGCACTTAAGACTCACTTCTTCACACGTTCGTATGAACAAGCGCCTTTGGGATGAACAGGATCATAAAAAGGCACTTTACAAATTGTGAATTTTAATTTCATTACAATGATATTGAGTCATTATAAATGAATCATATTATTAATAGTTGAGTTATCTTGCATGGCAGGGTCAACGCCTCCCCACAAGGCAATCAAACAGTTCCTACTGCACAAGTTGCACTTGATAAAGGGAGTAGTAGAGTTCACACACACGGGAGAGGAAAGTGTAGGGAAGTATTTAATTACCAGAACCAATCTTTACGAGGCCATTGTGCTGAATAAATATTGTATCACATGTGAGGTTGCCGTGGATTATGGGCGGAGAACAGGAATGCAAGTAACTGGAACAATACAAAACAACAAGCAATTAATAAACACGCTCAGACATACAGCATGTAGTATGTACAACAGTGGCGAAGGATGCCATACAACTCGATTCCCATCGGTTTCCCTTTTAACCCCTGGAGTGACAGTGATTTTCTGGCATAGCAGTATTTCATGCGATTTTTGATCTTATTGCTGTGAAAAAACTAAAGAAAAATTAAAAAAATCGCATTTAGTACTATGAGCGCAGATCTACGTTCAGACGCTTGAGGGGTTAAAATGAGACAAAAATGATAATAAAGTAGACTGCATGGTTTCAATGGGGAAAAATACGTATTGTTTCTTTGGTTTTAACTGTATTTTTTTACTTTGTGCCTATATTTTTTAACTACTTTGTTGCCTCATTTTAAAAGGGAAGCCGATGGGAATAGAGTTGTATGGCACCCTTTGCCACTGAATTGTACAATTGTATATAGTAACTGGCATGTGCACTTTATAACTGTAACTGTACTGTAACTCTGTCGCCATTCTACTAGAGGAGACCGGAACCTCTGCAGATTTGCCTCATTTTTTTCCTATCCTTACATACCTCTACCAATTCATTCATACTTTACATTCGCTTTGTACATCTCATTCTTTCACAGTTTCACCAATCTGATTCAGACATACTTTTCACAATATTTCTCATTCCTCGTTTCCCTTTCACATTTCCTCTGTATACAAACTTTGTACATCATTCATCATCCTTTTTTTTTACATGCCCAAACCATCTCATCAGATTATTTTGCACCTACCATCCTCTTTTAACTTACATTTGTGTTTTACACATTAAATCTTAACTCTATCTCCAACGGGGCTATTCTTAGACATTTTAGTCGTCGGTTGAGCCCACGCTTTGACAAACTAATGATGCATTTGTATGAAGACCTGTCAATCCAAGATGGCCGCAAGTGAACAGCTGATTTGTCTTCATACAAATATTACAAAATTCGGTAGGTAAGAATGACCGTGCTGATGAAACTTCCAGTGCAGGCACCATTAGTTTGTCAAAGCATGGGCTCAACCGACGACTAAAATGTCTAAGAATAACCCCTTTAGAGTTTTCTTTTCATCATCAATTAATGAAAATGCTTCTTTTACCAAAATTGTGCCAAGACAATAATATGATTGATTTCACAATAAATATCTGCTTTAAGTATTATAAAATTCAATTAGAGACACAATCTAATTAATTGGCTTTCGAGTACAAAGGAAATCATAATTGCAATTATCCTTTGTAATCAGAATCAATGTTAATTATTAGCATATGCTCACACATGTGCTAAGTGAATACATGTCACATCTAGTATATAATTACTGTACTTTAAATCACTTGCACATCTAAATACATGGGATCAATTCATGACAGTAATTATCACTTTGATTACATTAAGTGTATACAGGGAGCTCTCCTATATGGTTACAAAGGGGGAGATATCTGCTGAGCCCCTTCTCCTATATATGTGTCAAAAGGACCCATAGCACATAAACACTCATACAAAGCAATTCCTACCTTCTTCTTCCTCAGCATTTGAGGGGTCCGTAGTCTAGTGGTTAGCATTTTGGACTTGTGATTGGAAAGTGACGGAGTACAAAAAAATACCATTTATCTTTTCAAACATGCTCTTCGCTGGGTTGAAGAATTCATATACCTTTACCAAAGGTCCATCCAGCCTTACAGCATGTGCGTCTTGTTTGAGAATTGGCGCTTTCTGAAGCGACGGCCAAGCTCGCAGAGATTTCTTGATGTATATTTCACGCAAAAGTAGTGTTCACCAAATAAATCATCCTAATATTATTAATGATTATTCTCCATCTCTTCCTGGATATAGATCTCCTCCATGCCTTTCAATTGGCTGCAGTGTTCAGTTTAATTCTATAAGTTGCTCTTATTGTGACGAGAGGAGGAAGAATAAATCAGGATATTTCATCAGAACAAACACAGTTATTCTGGAGAGATGTTTTCCAGAATCTGTCGCCGTAGTCTGTGGGAACTGGAGCTTCCTAACGTTTCGCTCATGTCTACAATGAGCTTCTTTACACTTACACGCTGAAGAAGTCCATAGTAGACATGGGTGGAACGTCTGGTAGTTCCAGCTCCCACAGACCACGGCAACAGATCCCGAAAAACATCTTTCCAGCATCATGAGCCAGCTATGTAAGCCTAAAACTCCTCAACACAGTTAAAGTGTTGTAAGAAGAGGCTGAGCATTCCAACCCTCATTTAATATTTGAGGAAATGTAGGTTGGCTGTGAGAGTAGGGTCACAATGAATTGAGTGTTTCACAAATGTGAGGTACATTCTGGGAGAGACGTATGACTGTGGTTTGGTGCTGAGTAAACCTTAATGCTGAGAGGACCTGTGAGCACCATCTCTTCAAGGCCTGCAGAGGTAACCGGCGCACGTTCCGCCTGGTCCTCTTCAGGAACTGCTTCAGGGAGAGATGTATGACTGTGGTTTGGTGCTGGGTATACCTTAATGCTGAGAGGACCTGTGAGCACCATCTCTTCCAGGCCTGCAGAGGTAACCGGCGCACGTTCCGCCTGGTCCTCCTCAGGAACTGCTTCAGGGAGAGATGTATGACTGTAGTTTGGTGCTGGGTATACCTTAATGCTGAGAGGATCTGTGTGCACCATCTCTTCCAGGCCTGCAGAGGTAACCGGCGCACGTTCCGCCTGGTCCTCTTCAGGAACTGCTTCAGGGAGCCACACGACATGTATTCTGTGATGAAGATCACCTGCAAGTGTACAAAGCCAACACTGAATATCATCTGGAAGTATTGCAATCGGAGAACAATTGAGTCACGTAGAACCAAGGGCAAAATCTAGGATTCGTTTTCGTAGATAAGATATCTATAATCAAAGTTGCAAAGGTATATTAAAATTTAAAATTCATATTAAATGAATGCCCACAAACAGACACGTGTAAGTTGGCGCTTACAAATGCTGCATGTGTACTTATAAATTCAAAACCAAACTTCAAATGAACATAAACTTTGCAACTTTTGCCAACCTTATGTGATTACGTCTTATTTAGAAGATCAAGGGGAAAGAAATTACGAAGGCATTTTCTATTTTTATACCTCCAATCATCGATATATACTTCCATGCCTCCAACTGCATTTTTTTTCAACTTTCTTTACAATGGTTATTTTCCACAAGTCTGGTCTCCAATGACCTTATCAGCTTTCAATATCACTAAACCCATTTCTTTAATTGGACACGCTTTTCATTTACTTTGCTTATCAGTGCAAGTTTATTTTAAGAATTATCTGCAAATAGATTTAGCCAACAATAAAATGAATGGGTGATTAAAACAGGCATTAAATACCATAGTGGTCAGACTGAGAAAAAAGGTAAAACGTATTTGGGAAGGTGAGAAATATCTGTCGGAATTCCATACATGTACTTTTATATGCAGCTTACACGATGCCCTCATTTCTGCCATACATTTTAGTACAAACTATTGTTTACCGTGCGTTTTATTTAGTATTTTTAAATGGGCGGCATGAAAAATGTAGAGCTGAAGAGAGCAAACCAGATCAGGGGTGGAAGTCGCGATGGCCGTCGGTAGATCTTACCTTACCTATTTGAAGATAAGACTGAATAAAACATGGCGGCGTATCAACAGCTGATCCATTTTAGATGGAACAACGATCAGCTGTTCAGGCACCGACATGTTTTATTTCGTCCTATACTCAAATAAATACGGTAAGATCAACCGGCGACCGCCGAGACTTCCACCCCAGAAGCGCTATTCTGCTAAATTCTTTACACTTTGGGTATCAATCCAAGTCGGAGCTTGCTAGCGCTTTCACAAGAACTTCATAGATAAAAAAAATCACGGTACACCTTGTTTTTGGACACGAGTCGCTATCTCGTCGCGTTAAGATCGTAAGGAATTTAGCAGAAAAGCGCTTTAGGTGCAGTTTTGGGATCAATTAATCTACCAGATTTTAACCATAAAAAAATAATCAAACGAATGATTACAAAAAAGTTAACAGTAAAAAGTTGTGATGCATAAACTGTCAATCTATCATGAAAGTGGGAGGGTCGGTTCACCAAAAATAAGGACATTAGGAGCAGTAACGACCGGATCGCGTGACGAGACGGACTGAAGGAAATGGCAAAGATGTGAACCACATATCACTCGCATTTGCAATCACATGCGGATGGATGATTGCTTCTTCTAATGGGGCTGAATAAAATTGAAATTAATTATTTGTTTAGCAACAGTGGGTCAAAATAATGTACTTGAAGAAAGTTAATGATTGTAAATGAGTAAAGTACTGTTGTGCCGAGATTTGAATCTTGAACCTCCTCAAGCGCATGGCGAGGTGCTAAAAGAAAGGCTATTTGGTGAGCGCTGTTTTTGTGTGTATCACATCTCAAGAGCCATCTGCGAGCTTGGTCGTCGCTGTAGAAAGTGCCAGTTCTCAAGCAAGACCCAGTTGCTGTAAGGCTGGATGTAGGTACCTTTTGATGACCGGTTTTTTGTAAAGGTTTATGAATTTTTCAACCCAGCGAAGAGCAAATTTGAAAATATAAATAGAATATTTTTTGTGCTCCGCCGGGATTCGAACCCACAACCTTCCATTTAAGAGTCCGACGTGTTACCACAGGACTACGGACCGGCATGTCTTCCGGCTATGTCTTCCCAATTGTTCTATATCGTCCCTCCAGTGCTTGTTTGGAATTTCTACTACTTGATTCAAAGATGACCTTTAAATGAAATTGTCTACACAATCTGAGCTAAGTAAAAAACGTAAAACACGACAATTAAAGAGGTGTTTTAAATAATCTTTAAATCAATTTCCAGTTTTCGTAAGACACATTGGTCCAGTACCTACACATACAAACATTAATAAATAATAATGCAACTAAGCTACACATATAGTGTAACTTCTTGCCTGCGTTATCCCCGAAGAGGTCGCATGTTGCGATTCGGGACCTATTTATTTTTACAGGTAAGGGGGCCGGCCTCACACCAACCACTTTCAGTTGAAGTGAGGGTTTCCCAGCTCCTGGGGGGGCTGGTTCTCATTTCTTGTGAAGGCTGAGTAAACCTTGAGATCGAACCCTTGCTCTCGGCATGGAATGCAAGCATTCTACCAATTGAGCTATCGACCTTTTTACGAGCTTGATCGTCGTCGCTACAAAGCGCCAATTCTAAAGCAAGACCCAGTTGCTGTAAGGCTGGATGAACCTTTGGTGACTGGTCATTGGTAAAGGTTTTATGAATTTTTCAACCCAGCGAAGAGCAAATTTGAAAATATAAATGGTAACGCAACGCAAACGCAACTAAGTTACCTACACATATATTGTTATCCCCGAAGGGGTCGCATGTGGCGAGTTGAACCTATTTATTTTTACAGGTAAGGGGGCCGGCCTTACGCCAACCACTTCAGTTGAAGTGGGGGTTTCCCAGCTCCCGAGGGGGCTGGTACTCATTTCTTGTGAAGGCTGAGTAAACCTTGCCGGTATTTTTATTATGGGGTTTGAAATAAACACCGAAATAGGAAATCATTTCTGACACCCTCCTCGGTGGGATTCGAACCCGAGCTCACGGGGTAGAATGCAAGCACTCTACCAACTGAGCTATCGACCGGTAGGTACCGATCGAATGGTACCTATATTTTTTTTTGCATTGCTTTTCACATTGCTCATGTGACATTACCTCTGATGGATATAAGACAAACAAACACTAAGGAGACGATATGGTATGGAGGGATGGACGCTCACACAGGCACTGGAGAGACGAATTAAAGCGTTCGAGATGTGTCTCTACCGAAAAATGCTTCGGATCTCTTGGCGTGATCGGGTCACCAATGAAAAAGTCCTCCGACGCATGCGCACTACAAAGAAACTTCTGCCAAACATTAACCAGACAAAACTGATGCACTTCGGTCACATTTTGAGATATGAGAAATACCGTCTCCTTCATCTTATCATACAGGGTAAGATTGATGGGAGAAGAACTCAGGGACGCCGAAGGACTTCGTTGGTTGCAGAACTACGTCATTGTTTTTATGTGTCTGACACTTGCTTTGACAGGACTGGGTGACAGTTATGAACTGCACAATTTTTCCTTGCCAGTTACAGTATATTGTTGTGTTTTTAGGGTTCAAAAAGTCTTCAAATTAAAAAAAAAACTGGACTTTACAGGATATTTATTTTACACTTAGATTTATTTAACAATTTATATTTATTTTTAACAATTCACATTTATGGTTTAGCAATTTACATTTATTTCACCGTTGGTTCACTTTCACTTACAATGTATTTCTTGTTCAAAAGCAGAGCGTCGTATATGGACTGACTGCTGCAAGCCGCTTGCAGCCCTTTATACTCCAAAGATAGTAGTTACTTGAAGCCAATTTTGCTGGAAGCTTCCAGAACTTGAATACTTAATAAACTTATAAATTTGAATACCTCTTTACCCTAGGTACCTATAATAATTACTCCAACTCTCATCGGCTATAACTAATACACCTACCTACCTAACATTTATATGTATTTGCTATTTACATAACAATATAATACGTCAATGAGATCAACATTTACAGAGCATCTTCATCATATCTGAAGCTTTTAATATGACATTAGACTTTAGAGGGATGGCCTGTCCAATAATACTTGGCAGAGCATTCTGTGCTGCGGACATTATGGATTACGAGTTTAATGGAGCAGGTACGTCCGTGTTAATAAGGAACATTAATTGAATGGACCGCTTAAATGTTTAGTTTCGGTGCAGGCAGCCAACTGCATAATAATTGTGTAAAAGATTTCTCAATGCCGCGAAACTAACGCGTGGAGTTATATCACAGTAAGGTCCGAAAATTCAAGATACCTCTCCGCTATGTGACGTCACCCATAGTGAATTCCCGATAATCAGGGAAATTTTGCAAGTTTACAGCATTTCGCCGGTCAGAGATGGCACTAACAATTTGTTATTTTTCTTAAAATACCACTAAGAAATATACACAATTGTAGAAAATATTCATGGGTGTAAAATTACTTTTGACGGTGAATTTCTCGCATATTACGATGAACGTTGATCTTGACTAGGATTTACGTCAATGCGAAATCGGTCATTTGAATAATAATTATTAAAATAAATGTGTTTTTATATTTTAACCCACGGTAAATTGCCTACTCTTTGAATTATTTCGCAGATTTAAACAATTTAGTAGGTCTATTGTTTTATTTTGCATTAAAACGACATGCTTACAACATTCAACCACAGTTAGAATTCTAACCTTCTGAGGATTTGACAGATAAAAGAGTTTTGTATGGATGAGAAACTAGCGCCCCTGGCAGCCAGATTTGCGAGTTATCCGGCCGAATGAGGTTTACTTTGGTGCCATTTTCAATGATCCGCACAAAGACCAATTAGAGACAAATGAAACAAAAATAAGCGGAGACGGTTCTGGATGGACCATGTGGACCGCATTTATGGAAGTAGGAGAACTCGGATCGTTGTAGTTGGCGAGATACGGCTTGTCTACCAGGCCGACCACAAAAATATGGAAGAACAGGTCTTATGCATCACAGGAGGGGAGTGCCAAATAAACAGATCTACAATATGAAGAAAAAGAAAAAACAAATTATTCGACTTTTTAGAATGCTTGCGATTAATGGCAGAAGGCCAGGGTTTGATCCCCAGCAAGAGCGTTTGAAATGATATCCCGTTTCAGTCATTATTTCATCAAAATAAAAAAACACCGGAAAAGTTTGAACGCAACTCACAACTACGCAACATATATTGTGCAACTTTTTACTGCGTTATCCCCGAAGGTTTTTGCATGTGGCGATTGGAACCTATTTATTTTTACAGGTAGAAATGCATTAGAAATGATATCCCGTTTCGGTCATTATTTCATCAAAATAAAAAAAAACACCGGAAAACTTTGAACGCAACTCACAACTACGCAACATATATGGTGCAACTTTTTGCTTAGTTATCCCCGAAGGTTTTCGCATGTGGCGAGTGGAACCTATTTATTTTTACAGGTAAAGGACCATGGCCTAGCGCCAACCAATTCAGTTGAAGTGGGGGTTTCCCAGCTCCCGAGGGGGCTGGTACTCATTTCTTGGGAAGGCTGAGTAAACTTTGCCGGTATAATATTTTGGGTTTTGAAATAAACACCGAAACGGGAAATCATTTTTGACACCCTCAGTGGGATTCGAGCCCGAGCTCTCGGCATGGAATGCAAGCACTCTTAGTTACTTAGTTGGTACCACTGAACTATCGACCGGATCTGATTGAACCTGCGCTATGCTCAATTAACGTTTTTTTTAATAAACAATGTCTACGTAGGATGGGGTTGAAAAATGTGACATTTAAGGAATGATGTGATAATGAGTCTCCGCTTTCAAAGGGAAGGTAATCCTGCCACTGGATTCTGTTTATAAAAAACAGACAATTAGGATAAATACCAGGCACGAGCACTGGGTAAAGGCAAGAACATTTCAGGACAAATACTAAATATTTCTCCCTGAGTGTGGGATGCTCACCCCTGATTATATGAAAGTGCGGGCCGTAGTACCAACGAGTTTAGAATAACATACATTGTTTTTAACGAGTCCATAATGCACAACAATCTTTAATCTCAGCTGCTAAGATATGCTCACATTAAGGATTCATATGTAATGCATACCCACAAGCAGGCACATGCAAGTTCGCGATTACAATGCTGCATGTCAGCCTTCACAAGAAATGAGAACCAGCCCCCCCCCCCGGGAGCTGGAAAACCCCCTTTTCAACTGAAAGTGGTTGGTGTGAGGCCGCCCCCCTTACCCGTAAAAATAAATAGGTCCCGAATCGCCACATGCGACCCCTTCGGGAAGAACACAGGCAAGAAGTTATACTATATGTGTAGCTTAGTTGCGTTCCGTATTTGTAGGTACATACAATGTAAACCAAACATCACATGAACATAAACCTTGCAAATCCTACCGCGTTTCCCTGAAACCGGGGTGGCATTGGCAAAAGTGAACCATGTTTTTAAAGCATGGGGAGTCAGTCTCATACCAGCCTATTAATCAAGGGTTATTATTATAATGCACGCTATAAATTAGCACTTACACCTGCTACATGTGTATGCAGATAAACCCTGCAACTCTTGCCGCCATTCCGTGATACAAGGGTTATGTTGGTATATTTTCCATTAATCTTTAATGTGACTAGAATAAGTAAATGAACATTTTGTTTTACGAGAAACAATAATTCAATTTGATACAAATCCACGGCCATGTTTCACAGACAACTATTAATTTTATTCTCCGTTGACAGCGGCTGCTTGCTGACTGAAAATTTGATTTCTAAAAGCACATCATTCATCTGCATACGTCACAGCTCACAACAACTTCAGAGTAAAGTCACATGTGTGTAAATAGAATGCAGAAAATTTACGTGTCGGAGTTAATTGACTGTCAGGAGAAAATATTTTAAACATTTAGGGTGGAGCACAAGGTCTGCTTGACTGTATTTAAGTCTGCTCAAAACGTTGCGCCACAGTATTTCTCGGATCTATGTGTTACGGACGCAATAAGGGGTAGGCAGGGGCCTCGCAGCATTGCTGAAAATAGCCTCATTGTTTCCCAGAGGTGGAACTGTCAATTTTTTAATAGTGCCTTTAGCATCGCCAGTCCCTTTACTGGATGCCATACCGCACGAACTGAGGGCTGTGGAGAGTGGAAATGAATTGACGTTTAATTTGAAAGTAAATATCTGCCAGGGGATGCTATGGCTCTGCAGTGAATTCACAAAATTGCCTTATTATTAAATATTCCAAATGTTTGCAAATTTACTTTTTCACCTACAAAACATTAAAAACATAAAATCAGCTTTTTTGATTGGTAGACGTGTATTTCATAAAGCAACAAGGTTTTTAAGAGAAATCACGAAAGAAAATTCAACAGACTGAATTATATGTGGCACTTTTTCTCAGAGAAAAAAGACTAGAAAAGAAATGACGCATAGAGGGATGACATTTCTTACACGTAGATAAAAATACACAAAGCTCTGTTGTACGAGGGAAATATGATCAAAGCTGATAGATAAAATATCATTATGTTAGAACAGTGAAGGGAAAACTTTTACACCGAAAAAAATGCATTAATACAACTGAAAAAGTCTTTGCGAGTTTGACCTTCACCGTCCACAGATGGGGGGCTGTTTTTACTGAGGGTGATTGGATATTTATGTACCTAGCCTCGCAGATATTAAAGAAAGATCGCGTATCTAGAATGAGCCGTAAAAGACTCGCACACATCTTATCCAATAAGATGTCAATCGGCCAAAGGCCAATTGGAAGACCTCTCAAAAGGTGAAAGGTGGTAAAGAAAGCTGGACTTCCAGTCAAGATTCATGAGTCGAGCCCATTTTTGTGAGAAGCATAAATGGAAAGATAGATTGCTTTGCTTTAACAGAACTTATGTGTCCCCGTTCATCTCCATTCATATCTTCAGAAAAAGTCAGAAAAGACTTGCACGCATCGTGGCTAATGGGATGCTTATAATCCATCAAAGCGCAGCTGCAAGACCTCCGAAAAGGTGAAACGATAGCTGGACATCCTCGTCTCAAGATCCATGAGCCCATTTTTGTGTGAATCACAAATGGAAAGATGCACAAATTGCTTTGCTTTATCAGAACGTATGTGTCTCCGTTCACCTCCTAAAAGTTGGAAAGATAGCTGGACATCATCATCTCAAGATCCATGAGCCGATACCAAGTATGGGCAGATGTGTTGATTGCATTTCTTTGGCAGTAGTCAGAACGTAAACATACCCTGGGTTTGTCGTTGTGCGTGTCCGTCCAGTAGCGGTGGAACTTGACGATGTTGGGATGCTCCAGCTGCGTGAGGTTGTCGAACACCAGCTGGATCTTGTCCTCCTGCGCCTTGAAGTTCTTTCTCTCGGAGAACTGCACCTCGTTCCACACCACCTCCACGCCCTCCTCCGTGTCCATGGCGAGGTGCGCGCAGTCGATGCCCGGCACGTCACGCTGGTCCACCTGGGGAACAGAAAGACAATACATTAATATTAAAGACCTTTCATCATCAAAACATCACTGGGCACGACAGCCTGAGGTGTGTCTTGACCTCATTGATCAACCTGTTTGTCCAACGCCTTCCTCCACCTGTCCTTTACTCCTTACGCGCGACAATCTACCATTTTAATCTAGGTCTTCCCAATGCCCACTGCCCTTCTTTTTTACCGCCATATTTATTAAACCTACAAAATAATTTCCTTTGGCGCCTCATTAGTGCTTAGAATGGTTTTATTTATTCAATTTGCGCATATAATGAAGATGTTCTGTAAATGTTGATCTCATTGACGTATTATATAGTGTTACTGGCAAGGAAAAATTGTGCAGTTGATAACTGTCACCCAGTCCTGTCAAAGCGTCAAACACACAAAAACAATGACTTAGTTTTGCAACCAACGAAGTCCTTCGGCGTCCCTGAGTTCTTCTCCCATCAATCTTACCCTGTATGATAAGATGAAGAAGACGGTATTTCTCATAACTGAAAATGTGACCGAAGTACATCAGTTTTTTCTGGTTAATGTTTGGCAGAAGTTGCTTTGTGGTTCGCAAATATTGGAGAACTTCTTCATTGGTGACCCGATCTTTCCAAGAGATCTGAAGCATTTTTCGGAAGACACACATCTCGCTCATCTTATCTCAAGGGAAGTAAGAATGGTGAATACGAGGGTTAGGCCATCACAACAACCATTTTTTCCAGGCTCCGTTGGTCCATCCGCCGAATGACCCGTGACCCAGCCAATGCAGTCGGCTGACTTTCATTGACTGGACAATATCAACGTTTTGGTAATTTGGCAAAATTCATCTTCACCATATGTTCCCGTACTTTATTGTGACGTCAATACGGCGGATGTCCATGTTATGTCCATGGCCCATGGGATATGTGAGGACAGGCTTGAATAGTGTTTTGCAGGTTAGAGGATGTTGGAATGAAAATCTGTGAAATTAAATGGGTTCCAGAAATTGTGGTTTTAGTTGCATATCTTAAACGCAGCTTAGTTGCGTACTCTTGCTATAATATTCTTGCAAGTATTTTAATTATAAAACTGTGCATGACATGGAGGAATTTTTCAGCATGTAAAATACATTTCATGCTGGGAAAATACGATCGTAAAGAAAATAATATGTTATTCCCGGTATAGAGGGACGGTGGATTTAGTAGTACACGGAACTCTGCTATATATGTATGTATAGGTTATGTGCTTATTATAATCCGCGAGTCTCTCTACATACTATCAATACAGAGTTTATCACGAGCTCACAACGAAGCATGCTGCTCACTGGAAAATTCAGGAACAAGGCTCATCTTCGGTAAATTTAAGGACGTAGTTTTTCAACAATAGTTTCACCATCTTCATCATGAGCTCGACAGCTCTGAGTAGGCTCCTTCCTCCACTGCACCAGATCAAATCCTGTTAGCGCGTTTTCACTCAGTCTAGTCTGGTGTTGGATCGGAAATCGTGTAGTGTATTGGAATGTATGTCAGCTTTCACACGATCCGGCATGGTTTTTACGACGATCTCATACATTTTGCGATCAGATCCGGACCGTATGAAGAAGGATAAACAATCCGTGGGTTTTGGTTGTACACAATGTACACGCTAGATACAGAATTTAATGTCATGTTGTCTGCCTACACAATATAGTTCCTTTGTAAACACCCGTCCATTGCTGACAACCAGCGTCCGCATATCGATACATTAAAGGTAAAACTGAATATGTGACACATAAAGCTAACATGGGCTTCTCAAATAAATGCACATTTTTTCCTATTCTCTACGAGAGAAAACACTGAAAAAATCCTGTAGTTAACAAGTTTTTCATGAGTATTCCCTTATAATCAGTTCACTAACTATGAGAATCTACTCCCTATAAAATGTTTCACACATCAGTGAATCAGCACTCATTCAGTTTTACCTTTAAGGTGGCGATACGTTCATCCCATGAGGTAGGCAATAATGGGAGATTTCAAATTGTTCGCCTAGCTCCGTGACGTCATGCACTGCAGCAGTGAGTAAGGCCTGCTACGCTGCGAGGGGGTATTGGTTGTACACGCAGTTGTACTAGTACATATTTTGATGTCGTGTCGTCTGCCCACGCCCATGTAAACACCCGCCCACAGATGACAACCCTTCATTGTTCCTCTCAGCAGATGGCGGGCAACGAGGAGACTTCAGAATGACTGTAATTAGAGCATCGTTTACTTCCTTCCTATTCTTGTAGCGCTCTTTCTTTGAAGATTGACTACCATCGACATAGCCATTTAAACATTTTAAACAGCCACATAGAGAGGGAGCCAGTCTTTATTTCGTGTAAAATATAATTTTCAATAAAATTCCATTTTGTTATATTGTTGTGTTTTTAGGGTTCAAAAAGTCTTTAAATTAAAAAAAACTGGTCTTCTTTACAGGAGATTTATTTTACACTTAGATTTATTTAATAATTTATATTTATTTTGAATAATTCACATTTATGGTTTAGCAATTTACATTTATTTCACCGTTGGTTCACTTTCACTAACAATGTCTTTCTTGTTCAAAAGCAGAGCGACGTATATAGATTGACTCCTACAAGCCGCTTGCAGCCCTTTATACTCCCAAAGATAGTAGTTACTAGAAGCCAATTTTGCTGGAACATTCCAGAACGACGGACGTCTACCAGCTTCGAGTAGGTACATAATTGAATGTCTCTTTACCCTAGGTACCTATAATAATTACTCCGCCTCTCATCAGCTATAAATAATAAACCTACCTACCTAACATTTATATGTGTTTGTTATTTACAAAACAATATTTTACTATTTGAGTTTATTTTGTACACAATGCGGTTCGGGAGAAGCAATACCCCCTATATACATATACCTCTGGTTCTTCAGAAACGATTTTTTCCTTCAACCTATAGAATGTCGCCATTCCATCTTCTTTCACAATATAAGTAAGCAAGACGCAGTATTTTATTGCTACTAACATTGATCTCGATGGCTATTGGCTACTAATCAAGACAGCAGCTACTTAAAAATGGAAACAACAAAATGTGATTGATGAAAGCTTTGATTATAGAATTAAGTTGTGATTCGAAAATTATATTTGTAAAGGGTTTTTCTTTGCTGTATAGTTTATTGAACAAAGTAAGCTTTGATGTGCAATCAACGCTATCGATACGATAAATCTGATCAAAAGCAACTCGTGTGAACATCGATAACTAATTAGGCTTCATAATTGAGCTATATCGAATCAAATACGACTATCTAGTAGTTTTTTTTAACATAAAATAAATACATGGAAACACGGATAATCATTTTCTCAGCATTTCTATGCAATCACATATCTCATCTTCGAAAAAAAAACATAGATTGCCGTATTTGAATATCAAAATATCTATTTGAAAGCATTGGTGCACGCAAAAAAAATCGAGCACCAAATGGTGTTGACAATGTAGGCAAAATCATCATAATTTTTCTTCTCTTTCTTTCAGTGACTTCTTCAGAAGATACTTCTTACAAAGACCGGCGATCAACATGGCTATTTTCGATTTAGATGCCGCGGCTTGAAATCGGGACTTTGTTCTTTTGCCAAACCATTGTCGCAAGTTTTTCAGCCACGATGTCCTTCGGCGTCCCTGAGTTCTACTCCCCTCAGTCTTACCCTGTATGATAAGATGAAGGAGACGGTATATCTTGTTCCTCATAACGTGATCAGCGAAGTGCGTCAGTTTCCTCATCATCTTTGCGTAGAAAAAAGAGAAGAAAATATTTTGTTTGGAAAATTGTCGGTGAAAAAGGGTTGAAGTGTGTGAATTGTATCGGGAGTGCAGATATCTAACGTAGGTGGTTATACAGATTGTGATGACGTAGGAGGGAGGCTGTGGGAGGGGGGTGAAACCTCCTCCTAGCTCACTCCAACCCAGGCGTGTCACGACAAAACGTCCTCGCGACACATTTCCACCTACAAAATGTCCTCGCGGCAAAATGTCCCCTGACACAATGTCCACGCGACAAAATTTCTTTAGCGACACATTTCCACCGACAAAATGTCCTCGCGACAAAATGTCCTTAACGACACATTTCCACCGACAAAATGTCCTCGCGGCAAAATGTCCACTGCCACAATGTCCACGCGACAAAATGTCCTTAGCGACACATTTTCACCGACAAAATGTCCTCGCGACAAAATGTCCACTGACAAAATGTCCACCGATATAATGTTTATGCGACAAAATGTCCACGCGACAAAATGTCCACACGACAAAATATCCACGCGACATGTCCACCGACGTAATGTCCTCCGACAGGATATCCACCGACATAATGTCCACTGAAAAATTTACATTTTTTTTTTATAATTTACAAATCGTATTTCATATTCAAAATATATATTATCGGTGGACATTTTGTCGGTGGACATTATGTCGGTGAACATATTGTCGCGTGGACATTTTGTCGTGGAACCCAAACCGCGAAAGCCGAAACCGCAAGACAAGGACGCCAAACCCAATAATGACGGGGATAAAGACTATACCCAAAGTATAACACATTACGTTAACTTTCAACAATAAAATACATTGAAACTAAAACGAGACATCTGGTGAGCGTTTTAGATTCCACAGATTTTTGGTAAAAGCTTTGCACTTCGAGTATCAGACTGCCGCATTATTATGCACGAGTAACGTGAGAGAGGGTTTAATGGGATTACGTGTGTGGTGCTATTAACGATAGCTTTTTGAACAAGAAGCTTAAGTTTTACACCTCATATTTTGAGTTTTAAATTTTGGTTTAATTTAGTCTAAAACGTCGCGTTAATCGGGAAAAAAATCTGTGAAAACTAAATCACTCAATAGGGGTGCTGTTGTACACTACATACATTTTTTTATTTACGCGATCAGGGGGAGTTTATGAAATGTTTTTTTTTACTCGGGGTAGTATAAATTGAAAAGTTATTTTTCGAATAATAATTCAAAAATTGTCAGTCGATTACAATTATTTTACTTGGTTTCCTTCTTGGTAATTCTCGATGGAACATAAAAAAATCAGGTTTAACAAAAATTAAGGGTTAAAAAAAATCATACTGTTACGAATGAATAAGTTTATGTCTATGTGTTTGTACTTACATATGTTTTTGAGTCTATGTGTATTTACTTGCTTGTATATATATGTGTGTATAGACAAAAGTTTTTGATACTTTATACTTTTGGTACTTCTCGTATTTGCTCGAAACGTCCACTCGAGAAGTTTCTCGTATAATCTGGTACAGGCGAGAATAAGCTTTAGTCATCTATAAATACGGTTTGCGGTGCTGTGAACCAATCAGTACCCAGTAGTACCTGGTCTAAAAATGGTTTGGATGTAGGAATAAGAAAGGATGGTAGGGAAGAGAGGAATCCTAGGCAAAACTGGAGAGGACTACAACTCGCAGAAATCAAACTCGATGTACGAGTATTTTCAACACACCATTTATTTGGCTCACTGCCGCAAACACATGTTGACAGGTGATGATGATGATTATGATGATTTCCCTTTCAGCGCCGTTTCGTAACTCAATGTCACTCCAAGGGCGCTAATGATGGTCAAAACACGAGAGAGTTTTACAACTAAAAAAAATGACATAAGACGTCAGACAAGTCTTCTTCCTCTTTTATCTTTTTAGTTGTTAGACAAAATTATATTAAACGTCAGAATCGGCTTCTTCTTCTTTTAATATTAGTTATCAAATTAAACTCAGACCAGTACCCGTGCCGTGAAACCACCAGTACAGAAGTTTAAGTGTGAACCATATGTAAGCAAATTGTAAAAATAAATTGTGTGAAATAAATTCAATTGAAATTTTATTAAGGTGAACCCAAAGAAAATCGTAATAATACTTTTTTCAACCTTTATCAACTTTTAATGGATTTTAAGAACATTTTCGGGTTGATACGTTAGTCAGCCTTCACCGGAAGCTATTGGTTGTGTAAGTTACCGCCTGTACAGGATCAGCTGATCGCGTGCCGCGTTCCTAATTTAAAATTCAAACAAATGAAGGTTATCGGTGAAAGCTTTTAAAAACGTGGCTCAATATTTATTTACATGTAAAATAGCTGTTTAAATTAAAGTCGAATACCCATTCCGTAAATCAATTTGTGAAAAAAAAATTAAAAGAGATAAACTGTGAAGCATATTTTATATTCACGTTGACTGAAATATGTACGGTATCTTTCATTGAAATTATCGTTTATGTTAGAAATTTATTTTTGTTAGAATATTCTTGCAAGAAAGATTATGCTTAAATAATTATGATTCACCTGTACTCTATAACATAGTTTTAATGTAAAATTAACATTTAAGATTTTTATTTAATGCACTTTCACAAGCAGAGACGTAGTTCGCGCTTACACACACCGCATCTATATAATCTATAATCTGGTTGCAAAGCCATTACCATTTAAAATTCATATTGAATGCATTCCCACGAGCAGACACGTGTAAGTTCGCGCTTACACATGCTGCATGTGCACTTACAAATTTAAATCCTAGCCGCAAATGAACACAAGCCCAGAAACTTTTGCTGACCTTCCCTGAAAAAGGGGTAAATTGGCAATGTAAAGGATTTTTTACAGTATGGGTGGCCAACGTCATAACAACCTATGAGTCAAGGAACATACCATGAACAAAAAATAGTATTCTTGAGTGCAGAAGTAATAATTCAAAAGACTGACGTGCGAAAAAAAATGCGTCGACAAAATAAAAATCGCTGGTAAAACATTCAGGCGTTAGTAATGTTCCAAAACACATAAAACATCTAATGGGTATACAAAAATACCCTCGGGAAGAGAATGGTGAGCAAGCGGCGCCATTACTCTCAGCTCTCAGCCATTGAGTTATAATATTATTATAGAGGAGTAGAAACTATTTTGACGGCAAGTAGTATGTAGACATTCACACAAATCTTCGTTAGTTAGAAAGAGACAATGATACTCCGAGTTTCACCACACTGTCAACAGGCAAAAGGTACAGGTGTCGTTGGCATTACTTGAATATTTTTCCTGCGCGGAACACTAATTATGGTCGATGAACTTGACAATTTTTAAAGAAAAATGGCATTAATATAAAACATAACGGCATGTGTAATTATTGAGTGTCGTAAAAAAGATGGATAATGCAAGAAAATATAGGGTTTCACACAGAGGCGGCCCTTCATTGGGGGTTGATGGGGATGTTCCCTATGAATAAAGTTGTACATGTTTTGTATCAGAACTGGACATATACCTAAGCACATACGAAAACGATAAGTCATAACATTTGATTGGATATTATAAACACGCGCTGGGCTTAGATTTATATGTAACAACTCGTTGATGTATATTACCTGGTGTGCTATTAAATGTTATTATATAGGGTGGTCATCAAACTATACTTCAAGGCCATCCCCTGTTCCAGATTTTAGTTAGAGCCGCTACTGGTTTCACATGATTATTCTAGATTAAGTATTCTGTGGCGTTTGACAGCTCTGTGGATGACAGGTCAAGTTGACAGGTATGCATCAATGCCGTAAGCTCGGCGATCATCATGGCTATTTTCCCCTTGAATGATGTAGCTCAAAATAAGGACTCGGTACTTCTGCCGAACCATTGTCGCAGGTTTTTCAGCCACGATGTTCCTTGACTTATAGGTTGGTATGAGGCTGACCACCCATACTGTAAAAAATGGTTCACTTTGCCAATGCCACCCCTGTTTCAGGGAATGTCGGCAAGAGTTGCTGGGCTTATGTTCATTTGAGGTTTGGATTTTATTTGTAAGTACACAATCAGCATTTGTAAGCGCGAACTACACGTGTTTGTTTGTGGGCATACATCTGAGAGCTTTGAATGAATATATCCTTGCAACTTAGATTATAGATTATTATTATAGATGTCCTTCGGCGTCTCTGAGATCTTCTCTCCTCAATCTTACCCTGTATGATAAGATGGAGAAGATGGTATTTCTCATTCCTCATAACGTGACCGAAGTACATCTTGATGCAATGATTGGCAGAAGTTTCTTTGTGGTGCGGCATGCGTCGAAGGATTTCCTCATTGATTACGCCAGGAGATCCGATCCCAAAGAGCCCGTTCCCACTAGTCGGGTGTCGGATCTGTATATTAATCGGAGTTTCCAGTGGCATAGCATTTCGGACAGAATCGGGCCCCGACAAGTGTGAATAGCTCCATACATAATGTTCTGCCACTGGAACCTCCGATCAATATACGGACCCGACACCCGACAAGTGGGAACGGGCTCTTAGTAGGTTTTAAATGGCAAATTGTGGACTCGATTTCACGGCTTCACCAAAGAGACTTAAGATATATTCCCTTGATTTTAGACAAATGAAACATGTTCATATTGATACTTCAAATTTGCTAAAAGCCTCATAAAGTTTAAGATTTGTTGGCGACATCGGGCAGTAGTTTCCTCTCCACCAATGTTATGACTCAACTCTCACAGCACTCTTATTTCTTAGAAAATTCTGTTCTCAGTGGATCCTCATTAAGTTCAGGGGTGAAAAAAAAATACAGAGTCGGGAAACTGTATTTGTGGGCCAAGGTCAGTTTTTTCATTGAATTCGAGAAGTAGCGCGTTCACGCAGTTGCCAAAAAAGTTGACGAACAGAATAACATAATATTAATGTATTTTGTTCATAGAGGAGTGGGAAGGACGCGGCTGGGGAAGTAGATTGATGACTTCTTTGATACACTGTGTCCCAATGGGGAGTTAGGAGTGAGCCAAGTTACAATCACATAAACAACGTGTTATGCTCAGACTAAAACAGTAAAAAATACAATGGAAGAGGACGATAGCTGTTGACCTTATCTAATCTAAGTTGCAATTATATGTAACATTAAAGATATGCATTTTCACAAGCAGACACGTATAAGTTAGCGCTTAAACATGCCGCATGTGGACCTACAATATAAAAACCCGAATCTCAAATGAACATACACCCTGCATCTCCTGTCGACCTTCCCTGAAACAGAGGTGACGTTGACAAAGTGAACAATTTTTACAGCATGGGTGGTCAGCCGCATACCAACCTATAAGTCAAGGAACCTTTCCTGTAAAAGGGGTGAAGTTGTTTAAATTGAAATATTTTTTACTGAATGAGTGGTCAGCTTCATATCAATCTTAACCAAATTTGGTCTGTATGAAAAGTGAAAACATGAGCGAAATATTCTGGTGCGGTGTGTGCAATAAATGAAAAATAAAACGGCACGCACAACCGTGCAGTGCTGAAAACATGAAGAATGCAGATCATGAATAACTTTCTCGTGAAACATTTAGTAACGCAACTCCAGCCGCTTTTCCTTGCACTCCACACTATGACGCAGTGTTTATTTTCGCGAGTGACGCCAATTCTTCAGTCAGTCATAAAAAATCTGACTCGCATATTCGAGTCAAACTCAAATTCTGATTCAGACGGGTCTGTCTAGTGGGCATGCATTAGTAGGTGTGTGTGTGCGTGAGCCTACATGTTTTGTCGGTGCGAAGTCACCACACTTAACTAATCTAATACAAGCTCAATACCGTGTGAATTTAAGTGGTTTTGAATACACGCTCCTGCTAATCCAATGCAGTCCCATCCTGTTGGAGAGTTTTCAGCTATGTTTTCTCTCTCCTGTACTAATTCCATGGCGCAGCATGCTTTAAGAGCGCTCTCGAAAATTTTTAATTTTAAAATCTGCGTTCGCTTAATACCTATCTATGCCACAGCCGCGCGCTCGGAGCTCTTATTTTGTAGTTTTTGAAAGGTACGTATATTAACTTATAATATCAGTGGACTAGAAATTATTTTAACCAAAAAAGACATATATATATATATGTCTCAACTTACTTACGAAAAAGGTCATTAGTAATAAAAATAACAAAGAACTTCACAGTTGCATTTCATTAGTAATAAAAATAACAAAGAACTTCACAGTTGCATTTCCATGTGTACAAAAAACTCGGCACAACGAAAAAAAAATCTTGAATGTTGGTGCCATTTCAAATAACGGCTGCCGACTAGACCGGAAATAACTAGAGTTGACAGATAACACACGTTATAAATATTGTGATCGCCAAAGTCGTGGCAATATTTCATATTTCATATTTTAACTTTATCACTTTTCATTTCATATTTTAACTTTATCACATTATAACCACTGCAACGTGTGACAGGAGAGAAACGCAAGTGGTAGCATGTCGCTGCCTTTGTTCTTGTTTGCCGTAGAGACCATTAAGCTAATTTTACATGAGCAATTTTTGCATGTGTACTGGACCAATGTGTCTTATGAAAACAGGAAATTGATTTCAAAAATATTTAAAACAACTCTCACATTACGAATTTTACGCTTATTCTTAGCTCAGATTGTGAAGAATTTTATTCTTATGACAACTGCAGTATGTATCAAATCAGCACGTTAGTTTCCGCTCCTCTATGTTATTACTCATAGTAGCTTGCAGTACACTTTTTGGCAGCCATTTTTTTATGCCGGTCAGATAGACTCAACCTTTTCCATCCTTCAACATCAAAACTAAAAATGTTCAACAATAAATCAATAGTTTCGCAAATTATATTTTTAGTAATAATAATATCAGGATGATTTTTGCGAGCGCTGTTTTTGTGTAAATCACACTCCAAGAGCCCCCAGCGAGCTTGGTCGTCGCTAAAGAAAGCGTCGATTCTCAATCAAGACCAAGTTGCTGTAGGGCTGGATGAACTTTGGTGACGGGTCTTGGTAATGGTTTGTGTATTTCCACTTTATTAATTCATTAGAACTTTGAAAAACATTAAATAAAAATAAAACAAGTTTTTAGTTACTCGTAAGCGTAACTACAGATGTTATGGATATGTGAAGGTTCCAAGGAATTTTATGAAAAAAGTGGTCAATATAGTGCATACACGCAGAATTTCTTAGTAAATATTTAGTTTTTACATACTGTAAAATTGCGTTTCCTTTCTCGCAATTTCGCTTTCTTGATGACTAAAATTATTTTTTAGCGTAAAATCCGTAGGAAGTAGAATGTCGACCGATTATTTCTAAAATAGTAATAATAAATTTCTAAGTTAAGTATCAAAGTCTTAATCTAAATTAAAGTTGCAAAGATATATATCATTTCAGATTCATATTAAATACATTCCCACAAGCACACACATAGTAGTTGAACATAAGCCCTGCAACTTTTGTCGACCTTCCCAGAAACAGGGGTGACATTAGCAAAGTTAACCATCTTTGTACAGTATGGGTGGTCAGCTTCATACCAACCTATAAGTCAAGGAATGTATTATTAAGAAATTGTTGATTGCAAAAAATAATATTTTTGTAAAAATGTAACATGGAAAATCGTACAATGTTCTCGCTTCGAAAATGTTGCATATCACTTGCCGACGAAACAAAGGTTTGTTATGAGATAGTTTTAGCGAAAAAAAAAAAGTGCCGCAGGTCCCACCTTCTGTGAGCGTTGGCGCTCGACTGAGGTTTACCCCGCGAATCTCGCATTTAAAAGCCATTTGTAAAATAATAATAAAAAATACATCTTGTGAAATAAAAAAATTGAAAAAAAATACAACTAAGCTCAAGATTATATTGTTCAATATTTGAAAATAATTGGGCACAAATAACCATTTTTTGAGATTTTATTCGAAGATACAATGTACACTTTTTTGTCCGTTTTTGCTTCTAGATTTTTTTTTTTAATTCAGTTTTCTTCATCTGAATCACATTTTAAATCACACCACGAACTAAAAAAGGATATAAAGTATATTTGTAATTTTTTTTTAGATTTCAAAACACCACCAATTTACAGAAAAACTGGTTCAAAAATTGTATGTTTTCCACTTACCGCAAGAAGGTGTTCGTAATTTTTATTTTTTCAAGTAATAAAAGCGTTAATAGACATATATTATTTGATGCATATTGCAAATGAAATGTTTAACTAACACTTAAAGTTATCAAAAATTTATATTTGTCCATATTTATTGAAAAAAAACCACGTCAAAAACTGTGTTTTCGAGAAATTTCCTAGCACCCTCTTAACAGCATGCTTTAACCTCTTTATGAAAATTAAGACTAACAATACCATAAGCTCGAATGTGTTTGCGGATTTTATATTCTAGCTGATTTATAATTGCTCGACTTATAGGTTGGTATGAGGCTGACCACACTGTAAAAAATGGTTCGCTTTGCCAATGTCACTCCTGTTTCAGGGAATATCGGCAAGAGTTGCAGGGCTTATGTTCATTTGAGATTGTTTTTTTATGTTGTAGGTTCACATGCGGCATGCGTGAGAGCAACTTTTAAGTACTGATGGGAATGCATGTTATATGAACCTTAAATGTAATAAATCTTTGCAACTTAGATTATAGATGGGAATTAAATTATAAGGTACGCATCAGTTTGTCTTTTTTATGCATTGGATATTAAAAAGCTTTTTTTATTAACAAGTTGACTAATATTATATTGCTGGCTCTCCTGTCAGCCAATTTATGTTCACAGGTCGAATGTTCGACCTTTTCTGCACAGCAGATTTCTAAAAGATAGGAAGACCAGGAGTGATTTATTACCAACTGATGGCACATCATCTACGGGGAACGTATGTACATTAAACAACATGGAATTACTTCTGAATTGAAGAGTAATGAACGATAGAACGAGAACCTTTTTATTAATAATAAAAAAAGTAAAAAATTCCATACAAAAGTTAGGTTAAGTTGACAATTTATGAAATATTTCAGCGGAAACTTTGTAGAACTCCATTTGAATCGCCACATGATAGGCAGGCAAGAAGTTGCACTAAATGTGTAGCTTAGTTCCGTGGTAATGCCAACATGATAATTTCGAAATACCTTGGAATGGTCCTGAAATCAGGAAAAGAGACAATACGTTTTCAGTAAGGAAGAAACGTTTTTTTTTTTCGGAACTTATATTATATCCAACAAATAGCACCCTGTGTCTTTGTTAGTTTTTTTAAGGAAGCCTGTGCGGGAGACTCCCTAGATTCAAGAGATTCTAGGGGTCTATGAAACTTGTTATAGTGCCGCAGAGGTGTTGATGTGGCAGTTGTCCTTATCCGGTTGCAGGGTCGTTAGCTCCGCAGTGCTGTGGTGTGTGTTGCGTTGCATGTTGTGTTTCTGTGTTTTATGACACTGAGAGGAAATGGCGATTGATATTGGATTTGCAAAGGGTTAGGTTAAATTTGGATGGAAACACAGATACCGGTAACTCATTCCATAAGCGGGCAGTTTGGCAAAGGAATGAGTCGTGAAAACACCAAGTTCTCATAGTTTTGATATCGACTGCAAATGGTTGGATGTGAGCCGTTCTACGAGTTGCCCTTGATGTGACGAGAGGAGGAATATAAGTGAGGATATTTCAGTGAGAAAGAGTTGGAAATTTTATTACACAGTATTATTGAATAATACTACGTACTGCGGTAGACAGAGAGGTCGTGAAACCATGGGACACAACCTTACGCTGACATCTTTACAGGACGTAAAAGCTAAATTTACGACACGTGAAGACGTAACGCAAAGTTGTTACTTAAAAAAAAACTTTATCCAAACAAGTCACTGAACTTCATAATGAAGACACACTTTTTCTTCTTCTTATTTTTATATTTAAAAAAATTAATTGTTTTTTTTCCTTTTTTTAAGAATGCAATTCACCGACCTATTTTCCCTGGCCAGAAACAGGTTTTTAATAATATTATCAATTAATAATTATCTAATTATTTAAAAATATCTATATGAATCATTAATTTGCAATTACCCAACGACATCTGGTGAACAAGGGTCAAAGTAATTGTCGACAGGACAAGACGCAGGATTTTTTTTATATGTAACATTTTTTAATTGTTTTTTTTCCTTTTTTTAAGAATTCACCGACCTATTTTCCATGACCAGAAACAGGTTTTTAATAATATTATCAATTAATAATTATCTAATTATTTAAAAATATCTATATGAATCATTAATTTGCAATTACCCAACGACATCTGGTGAACAAGGGTCAAAGTTATTGTCGATAGGACCAGACGCAGGTTTTTTTTTATATGTAACATTTTTTAATTGTTTTTTCCTTTTTTTAAGAATTCACCGACCTATTTTCCCTGGCCTGAAACAGGTTTTTAATATTATCAATTAATAATTACGTGATTATTAAAAAAAAAATTTTGAATCATTAATTTGCAATTACCCAACGACATCTGTTGAGCTAGGGTCAAAGTTATTGTCGATAGGACAAGACGCATGCGGGGTTTGAACTTGCGATTGTCTCAATAACGCAAATTCGAGTGCCGACACCTTATCCCCATGACCATACCAGATATTAAATATTTAAAAAATACGTAACTAATTTAAAACGAATAGCATTTTAAAATTGATTTAAATACATGCAATAAGTTTCTTCAGTTGTGGGTTCAATTCCCGGCGGAGCACAAAAAATATAGGTAGGTACCATTTATATTTTCAAATTTGCTCTTTGCCGGGTTGAAAAATTCATAAAACCTTTACCTATGACCGGTCACCAAAGGTCCATCCAGCCTTACAGCAACTGGGTCTTGCTTGAGAATTGGCGCTTTGTAGCGACGACGATGAAGCTCGTAAAAAGGTCGATAGCTCAATTGGTATAATGCTTGCATTCCATGCCGAGAGCAAGGGTTCGATCTCAAAGGTTTACTCAGCCCTCACAAGAAATGAGAACCAGCCCCCCCGGGAGCTGGGAAACCCCCACTTTAACTGAAAGTGGTTGGTGTGAGGCCGGCCCCCTTACCTGTAAAAATAAATAGGTCCCGAAGCGCCACATGCGACCCCTTCGGGAATAACGCAGGCAAGAAGTTACACTATATGTGTAGCTTAGTTGCGTTTTACTTGCGTTAGTTTCTTCATACAAAAATATATTATTAAAACAATTTCTCTACTCTTGCTTACTCACACAACATACGACTTCATTTCTCAATAAACGGAAAGAATCCACTTTAAATTCCTATAACATTACAAGCTGTCTTTATTGCATTTTTTAGAGGAAAATATGTACAACTATTCATGTATTCACATTTGTAAAAAGCATCCATTTTAATGAACGTAGTTGGTGAGTATAAACTCGTTTAGTACATTAATTATTATTTCAACAAATTGAATTGAAACTAAATTTAAACCAATCTAGGGAAATGCAGCAGGCCGTTAATTTAGATTCTGAAGCCTGAGGGAAATTCAATCACTTGGCGAGGAAGGTATTTGTGAAAACCTGACTTGACAGACAAATTTAAACGACTTTTTGTTCAATCATTACATTATTTTATTACAACAAAATCAGTTCGACGTTATTTTTAGAATAAATTTTTAAATTAGCTTTTTGAAGAGGAATGCAATTCACCAATCCTATCTGGCCAGAAACATGTATTCACATCGTCGATTTCGGTCGATTGCTCAGTTGGTAAAGTGCTTGAATTCCATGCCGAGAGCTCGGGTTCTAACTCCAGTGATGGTGTCAAAAATGATATCCCGTTTCGGTGTTTATTTCAAACTCAAAATAAAATTTGCGGCAAGATTTACTCAGCCTTCACAAGAAATGAGTAACAGCCCCCTCGGGAGCTCTGAACTGTAAAAATAAATATGTTTCAGTCGCCACATGCGATCCCTTCGGGGAAAACACGCCAATAAGTTACACTATATGTGTAGGTTAGTAGCGTAGAAGCGAAGGGCATTGACGAAAAAATACTTAAATGTACAAAGAAAGTGATGGCTGACATACATAAAACAAACAAAAATCAATAGATAGATGTAGGAAATATATTTTTAATGGAAAAGTAACGATGTACTAGATCAATCCGGATTAACGTGATGAGTTTTATTTTGGTACAAATATATAATTAAAACGGTTTAAGCCCACAAAGGTTTAATGATGAACACATTAAAGCACCCACAAAAAATATGTTCACAATGTAGACAAAATAAAATATGAACCATGTTATTCATAAAAAAAAAACTAAAAAAAATAATCCGGTTTAAGGACAGTTTTTGCATACACAAAAGTAGATTTAAACTTGATTTTGGGTTTGACAAATCTAATGAATAAGGCTGTAATGTTTCCGAATAAAATGTACCTCGTAAATATTCTAATTATTCGTCTGATTGTTTTGAGACACGTAAAGAGCAAAGCTGCAAAATACACAAATGCTCATTCAAAATGGATGTTTAATTCTGAAACTCAAATTAACTCGAATCAATTATTATACTTAATAAAGTCTAACTAACTCTAAACTAACAAAAGTCTAAGGTTATGGTTTAATGACTGAGGTCGGGAAAGGCATGCGATGTTTCCTGTCCAAAATAGATAATCGGAATTATCTTTCGATGAGTTATTTAGCAATAATAATGGTTCCTAGGGATGTCGCGAATACTCTATAATTCGGTATTCGGAATAACTGCACTGACAGTTTTTTTTAATGTTATTCGTAAAATATTAAACAGTTCCCTGTATTATTCTACATTCGGCGAATAATTGACTTAATAAACTTTTGAAAAACAAAAAATATATATATATACTTGAAAAGAATCAAACTTTAACGCTGTGTTATCAAAAAAAACAAGCAAAAATATGTATCCTCGTAAAATTGGTAGAAGAAAAGGATTGCCAGCATTTAAAAATGTAAAATTACCGTAAATATTCAATATAATATTTTGATTTCTTTAACATCATTGTTTTTTTAAGAAATCCTGTGCGGGAGACTCCCTAGATATTAGAGACTCTAGGGGTCTATGACATTTGTTTGTAGTGCCGCAGAGGCGTCAGTGATGTGGCGGTTGATGTCCTGATCCTTTGTAGTAGGACTGTGAAGTGTTGTGTGTTTTGCGTTGACTTTGTTTTGAAACACTGAAAGGAACCTTTATTTTATCTTATAAAGAAATTAGATGAAAAATTACAAATAAAATATGATTTATAAGTTAATGTTACAAGCGTTATATTATTTATTTGATAACATATGAATTAATTTTTTTATGTCGAATACTGGCGAGTTATTCGACGCGAGGTGATTAACCGGTATTCGACAATTCGCTACAACAACAGCTATTCGCGACATCACTAATGGTTACATAATGGGAGAGTTGTTGGGTGACCGTGACATTGGCAATGACGATAGTTAATATTTGATTAGGATCTTTGCAACTTAGATTATAGATAGATAGATTATCATTATAGGGAATGATCGATCTCCTACTGAACTCCGTTATAATAAATATAATAATAATCTATAATCTAAGTTGCAAAGATATATTCATTTAAAGCTCTCAGATGTATGCCCACAAACCAACAAGTGTAGTTCGCGCTTACAAATGCTGAATGTGTACTTACAAATAAAATCCAAACCTCAAATGAACATAAGCCCCACAACTTTTGCCGACCTTCCCTGAAACAGGGGTAACATTGGCAAAGTGAACCATTTTTTACAGTATGGGTGGTCAGCCTCATACCAACCTATAAGTCAAGGAATATGAATAATAAATTACATTTAAATATAAAAAAGAACAAAACCTTACAAAGAAATCTATACAAAAAAAGTCAAAAATTTCCTATGCAAAAAATGTTTATCGATGGAATTAGCTCAATCAGGTGATGGGCCATTTTACACGTAATCAATATTGGTGATTGATGATTAATGAGCTAGAGATCTTATTTAATAAATGATGGATAATAATATGGAAGAACGCATATAAAATATAATGCAAAAATGATGACGAAAAACAAGTAGGTAATAATACTAATAATAATAATAAAAATATTAAGATGATTTTCTTGGTGAGCGCTGTTTTGTGTAATTCACACCTAGAAAGCCCTCCATGTACATAGGTACAGGATCATATTTAAGTTTGTTGAGAATATTTCTACAAATGTGAATCATGATGAGAAGTCATTCCAATAACATCTAGTGTTTATTTATACGAGTTTCAGGCGCTATTCGTATTGTTAATCCAAGTATATAGGCGCTTGTCAGAGCTCGTTCCCACTTGTCGGGTGTCGGATCCGTATACTAATCGGAGGTTCCAGTGGCAGAACATCGTGTATGAAGCTATTCACACTTATCGGAAACCGATTTTGTCCGAAATGCTCTACCACTGGAACCTCCGATTAATATACGGATCCGACACCCGACAAATGGGAACGAGCTCTTAGTGGGCATGCATTTAACATACATATTACATCCTTAACATAATATGTATCATTGCAATTTAGATTACAGATTATGGTAGTACAAAAATTCTGATCTTGGGTAATGAAGATTCAGCAAATGCTCGTATCAGATGGGCGAGCATAATAGCATAATAGCACTCGAACGAAATCTACGTCTTCACAATCGGAGATAATTTAATCTGAACAGGTGCTCGTAAAATTAGCAAAGCTCTGCGATCCAATTATAATGAAAGATGGCGAACGGTAAAAATACAATTAGCATATGAGGGAAGAGCGCTGATCGGCAATCGGCTCCTCAGATCTCTCATCTCTACCGCGAGTACATGTGCGACACGCAAATCTCAAATGTCTGACAAATCGTTGACTTATTACACCACACGCGACATAAAACTCAGTGTGATGTATCAGGTATAATATAGTCTATGGTTATATATGGATTTGACGAGCTAGAAAGCTTCAGTCGATCTGTACCCTGAGTGCGAGTTGCAAAACTTGAGTAAAGCAAAGTTTACGGAAAGTATTAAAGAGTGGTTTTCCCCAAAATCTGCCGTTTTTGTTTGTTTGAACTTGATTATCTTCATCACTGTAACTCTTTTGTTAAGACCATAAAATGTAAGAAACAAAAACGGCAGATTTTGGGGAAAATCACTCTTTCATACTTTCCGTAAACTTTACTTTACTCAAGTTTTGCAACTCGTACTAAGGGTACTGGTCCGGTGCCGGATCGGAAGATTCATACTACTCGTATCTGGGGAGTTAGTCTCGACCACAGTCGCATCGGTAGATCTTACCGTATCTATTTGAAGATAGAATGAAATAAAACATGTTGGCGTATCAACAGCTGATTCATTTTATATGGAACAACGGCCGTCGAGACTTTACCCCCTGGGCTGGAAGTCTCATCACCACGGTAATTATTACCTACCGAAAATCGGTAATATTAGTACGAAGAATAATCAGCTGTTCACTTGCGGCCATCTTGGATTGACAGGTCTAAATACAAATATTACTGATATTCGGTAGGTAAGAATTACCGTGGCGATTAGACTTCCAGCCCTGATCCGTTTTTCATCAGCTTTACAGCTATTTCACACTTGACGCAAGTCAGAAGTCCATAGTGTAGGAAGATGTATGAAAGCCTTCACACAGATTGTCCGGTAATCCATAGTCAAACCGGGCAGAATGCGCTGTATCTGAAAAGGCTCTTAGGATGTCACTACATGTAGTCAACCGCCCTTATTCATTAGATTGGTTGAACCTGAGTTGGAGTTGAGTCCACTTTTTTGTATGGAAAAATTGGCTATACACTGGTTTAAAAATGAAATCCTTTTTATCGAAAAACGTCCGGTCGATAGCTCAGTTGGTAGAGTGCTTGCATTCCATGCCGTGGGCTCGGGTTCGAATCCCACCGAGGGTGTCAGAAATGATTTCCTATTTCGGTGTTTATTTCAAACCCCATAATAAAAATACCGGCAAGGTTTACTCAGCCTTCACAAGAAATGAGTACCAGGCCTTTCGGGAGCTGGAAAACCCCCCACTTCAACTGAAGTGGTTGGCGTAAGGCCGGCCCGCTTACCTGTAAAAATAAATAGATTCAACTCGCCACATGCGACCCCTTCGGGGATAACGCGGCAAGAAGTTACACTATATGTGTAGTTTAGTTGCGTTGCGTTTTTATGAATAAAGGGGTTTGTTTGACTTTTAGAGGGTATTCTTCTCATCCACACTACTCTAAGAGTCAGCAGAGCGAATAGTTGGCAGCCGCGACATTAGCATTATCTTCGTGGATCGCTTATACGAGCGCTATTGCACCGGACTCGGGCGAGTTTGGGCGAGTTTGGGCGGCTTTGGGCGGACGCTGCGCAGAGAGTGGGCGGCCGAAGCGCCGCCGTCGCGTCGCTAGTTCCGAGAGGAAGGGCGGCGGCGCGTGCCAAGCGCCCCCGCCCCCGCCCAAACACGCTTCCGATATACCCGCCGTGATAAAGCATTTGCGACGCTCTTCAACTGCAGGGCGGACGTTTCGCATTTATATTGAAAACAAAACGCCCCAACACTTAATAAGCTCACAATGCAATGAACAATGTGCAAACAATGTTTGTTTCTTAGCGTTTAATCCACGTAGCGAGTCAGCCAATGTAATAACCACTAAACTGCAAATGGTCTAGGTATGCTCTGCGTCTATTTTAATCTTATCTTTTCATTGATCCTGTAAAAAATGGTTTACTTTTTTCTTTTTTTTTTACTTTGCCAATGTCCCCCCTGTGTCAGGAAAGGTCGGCAAAAGTTGAAGGGTTTATGTTTATTTGAGGTTTGGATTTTATTTGTATGTACACATTCAGCATTTGTAAGCGCAAACTACACGTGTTTGTTTGTGGGCATGCATTTGATATGAGCTTTAAATGTTAATATAGGTATCCTTGCAACTTAGATTATAGATTAAAATCCCCACGTCGTGTATGCGCACGAGTAGCTTGGGTGAGACTAAGAAATCTTAATAGAAAATTGGTAGCTTTGAAACTCACGCCTGCACGAACATTGTGCGCACACGTTATAAATCTCTTGATCGGTGAACTTGTCAATTTTTTTCAAAGGAAAAAGGCATTACATATTTAAGACATCGCATATTTAATTATTGGGTGTCGAAACACAAAATGGAGAAAGAGAAAAAACGTAGGATTTCACAAGTAAGAACATGATTTTAAGAAATAGACCTCTGCTGTGTTTGACAGGACTGGGGACAACTGTGACAAGTTAGTTTCTACTTTTCTATATTATAACTCGATGATTGATGTCCTATTGAAGAAGCGTAAACATTTGCATGGGAACAATACTCAATCATTAGATTCCTAATGAGAAAAACAAGAATAATTTATTTTAAACGACAAAGGCTAACTAACTGCCGCCACAGAAAACTTTCTTCTCCCTCCGTCCTTTCTACCAACCCCCTTTCACCCCTGTCGTCTCATTTCAGCGCAAAACTTTTACAAGTCCTGAGGTGGCTCCCTTTAAATTCGCAAAAGCCGACACATAAACATTACAATACTTAAATATAGAGCTACGTACGTCTTTCGGAAGCTTTTCCACTAATTGTGCAAAAAGATTGGCGGATCTAAAAATAAAAGACGAAAACAAACGCATTGATTAATTGAAAATAGGCTAAACAATTTTCACATTTCTTAGTCAGGCATTCTCTTCCACTACTGAACATAGTCCTTCTCTATATCTTTCAGGCAGTTCTTAGTGACGACCAAGCTCGCAGAGGGCTCTTGAGGTGTGATTTAAACAAAAACAGCGCTCATCAAATAAATCATCCTAATATTATTTATCATTATTATTGGTATGAGGCTGACCACCCATACTGTAAAAAATGGTTCACTTTGCCAATGTCACCCCTGTTTCAGGGAATGTCGGCAGAAGTTGCAGGGCTTATGTTCATTTGAGGTTTGGATTTTATTTGTAAGTACACAATCAGCATTTGTAAGCGCGAACTACACGTGTTTGTTTGTGGGCATACATCTGAGAGCTTTGAATGAATATATCCTTGCAACTTAGATTATAGATTATAGATAAGCTGATCACCCATACTTTAAAAAATGGTTCACTTTGCCAACGTCACCCCTGCTTCAGGGAAGGTCGGCAAGAGTTGCAGGGCTTATGTTCATTTGAGATTGGTTTTTTTATATTGTAGGTCCACATGCGGCATGTGTAAGCGCGAAATTATGCATGTCTGCTTGTGGGAATGCATTTAATATGAATCTCAAATGATGCATATCTTTGCAGCTATGATTTAGATTTAGATTATATACAATTTTGGGGTCTTCTTGTACTTCTTTTATCCTAACGAGGTCTCCACTTCACTAACCTTTTGGTCCATATTTGGCCATTCAATGTTTTTGCCATAATATTAGACCTTTCTGCAGGGGTTATGTTTATTTGAAGTTTGGATTTTAATTTGTATCTTTATAAGCGCAGCAGACTCACACCTGTCTGTTTGTGTCCATGTACTTATTATGCAATGTTAACATACCTTTGCAACTTAAATTATAGATCATTAAAGACTTCCGATCCGGCACCGGATGAAAAAAAAAACGCATACAGAACGGACGGAATTCGTTATGTGCGAAAAGACTCTTAGGATTGTGACAGAAACGAAATTTTTTGCTGATTTATTAAGTCAAGAATTGAAATGATGTTAATAAGGAATGTGTTCGTTTTCAATCCGCGGAAGAGAGAGCTCTGTAGAATATATTGGCTAACAACTTTTCTTTTTGTTTTTTGGAGGGATTTCAAGGCGCATTGGAAGTATACCTATGCGTGCTGACACGCCACGCACGTGCCGTCACGCCACACGCGTGCCGGCATGCAACAACTTTCTGCCAGTGACGTCACATAGCACGTATATATAAATTTTAAATTAGTTTACCCACATTTTATACGTAATATCATTATTTTAAAGCCAACACGCTAACATTTTTACTTTGTATTTATTTTAATGTGATCGAGTATAACACATTGAGTAAAGTCCCCTCGATCGAGAAATATAAAAAATAAGTATTAAAGACAAGACAGCACCCCTAGTGGATGGTTAAGTTTTTATAGATTTGATTTCTTCTCGGCAGGAAAATCTCTAACGTCTATGTAACAAGTATCCAAGGTAACCAATAACTGTCCATATATTACGTCATTCGCATTAAGGGGGGGGGGGTCTGGTCTGCGGATGATTCTACAAAATATTCAAAATATTATGTAAGTAATATAACATTATTAATTATTAAGCTCATCCATTATTACAGCATGAGGGGGAGGGGGGGTCATTAGATAATGTATATAGGATGATTGTAAGGGGGGCGGGGGGGTCGAAAATCGGCCAAAATCGATGACGTAATTTATGGACGGCCCCTAATAAAATATTATTTTTTTACTTGGTAAGTGTATTTACTGAGTGATAATTCATTTTTAGTTTTAATTAAAAATGACTATATTTCAGAGGTATACTTTGAACATGGACGAATAAAGTTCGATAGCGATTAGGCAAATTTAAAAATAAAAGTGTGTACATTTTCATAAAAAATACTATTTTTAATTAAAATCAATAAAACACTATTTAGCCTTAGCATCCCGCCCGTATGACATCACACTGTTTTGTTATTGTAAATATATGCGGAACTCATTTATTTCGTTTTTAATTTGTCTGGAAATGAAGCTTTCTCTGCTCTCCAACAGATGTCCACGGCATTAACATTATTTCAATAAGCAGTAAATAGGTAAGATCCCAAAAGTGTCAAACAGTGTTTTTTTAATAATAATTATTATTATTTAGAATGTGGTGGAATGCGTACGTGATCAAACGCATGTAGTCGGGGTCCCCCATTCAAAGCTCGCCGAATACAAATACTAAATAGGGACCTTTGATACAATGTAAGGCTATAATTCTAGATTAGACACCAAAGAGTCCATACTATATCAGCTGGTAACTGTAACTGTAACTCTGTCGCCATTCCGCTAGGGGTGGCCAGAGCCTCTGCAGAGCTGCCTCCATTTTTTCCTATCCTTACATACCTCTTTCAATTCATTCATATCCATCACCTTTTTCATGCATTTTCTTCTTTTACGCTCACTTTGTATATCCCATTCTTTCACAATCTCCTCAATCTGATCACTCCATAGGGGCCGTCCATAAATTACGTCATCGATTTTGGCCGATTTTCGACCCCCCCCCTTACAATCATCCTATAGTCATTATCTAGTGACCCCCTCCCCCCCTCTTGCTGTAATAATGGATGAGCTTAATAATTAATAATGTTTTATTACTTACATAATATTTTGTATATTTTGTAGAAATTGGTATTTACAAGAACGACGTCACTTTTAGTACTCGTACATCATTTGCCATCATCAGCAGACCAGACTCCCCCCCCCCCCCCCCCTTAATGCGAATGACGTAATATATGGACAGCCCCATACTTTTCTCGGTCGTCCTTTCCCTCTTTTTCCATTCACACTTTCTTTGTATACATACTTTGTCAGTCTATCATCATTCATTCTTTCCACATGCCCAAACCATCTCATCACATTCTTTTGTACTTTAACTTTCACATCCTCTTTCAAATTACATTCTTTTTTTACCCATTCATTCCTAACTCTATCCCTCAAAGTTTTTCCTTTCATACTTCTCAAATGCTTCATTTCCACCGTACATACTTTACTCATTTCGCTATCATTCACTGTCCATGCTTCACTTCCATACATCAAAGTCGGTAAAAATATGCCATTGTGTACCGCCATTCTCAGATCCATCGTCAATCGCTTGTTCTTTGCTATTATTCCTATTGCACCGACCACTTGCTTTCCCTTGCACACTCTATTCTCAAGTTCTCTTGTCATCTTTCCATTCTTTTCAAACATACTTCCCAAGTATCTAAATTCATCCACAATTTCAACTTTCGTACCATTTAACATGAACGTGCATTCTTCAGTTTCATCCGTTCTGTCAAAAATCAGTACTTTCGTCTTATTTGCATTAATTTTCAACTTGTTCACACACAGAGCATGGTTCAGACTAGAGAGCATTGCCTGAAGTTCCGCTGCTGAATCAGCAATTAATACTGCGTCATCAGCATAAAGCAGAACTCCGACTTTTCTCTCTCCAATTTGTATGCCATGCCCTTCCAGATTAGCTTGTAATGGTAACATGTTAAAACGACACATATGACATAACAACACATGACAGAACATCTCAATGACAAAACAACACAAAAAATACATCACTATGACCAAACATCACATGACAGAACGACTTTCCTGTGATTTTCTGTCATGTGTCATTTTGTCACTGTGTCGTTCTAAGATGAACTCATATCAGGTATCTATAATGTAAGGTGCAAAGATTGACATTGAAGATACTCGTGTAAGTTCGCGCTTACACATGCTGCATGTGTACTTGCTAAATAAAATGTCGATCATGAAATACTTCACATAAAACCTGAAAAAAATTCCGTCCTTCCCTGAAACAGGGGTGACATTGTGGCAAAGTGAACTAAATTTTACAGAATAAGTGGTCAGCCTCATAGCAACCAAATTTGGAACATCCGCAAAAAACGTTCCGACTCCATTGTAGATACTAAATGACAGACCGTAACTCTACAAAACTTAACTTATAAAAATGAAACGTGTGAAATCAATATCCCCTTTATCTGGCTAAACCGCTCGGATGGCTTTTTCAAGAAACACACATTTTTTTTAGCAAACGTGTAGCTACCTTAGAGTGAAGTTTGATGTCGAGTAAGTGCTTGGTGTAAGGCTGCCCTCTTATGAAACGTAATGACATAGAATAGCTTTGTCAAGAATTTGCAAATCATTTCGGGGAAACTATAAAATATTCATGTTTGTAGTCAGCTTAAAAAATTGGGTCGTTTAATACTGCAATTGCGTTTTAAAAATAATTGAGAAACAAGCATGTTGTTTCACAGTTAGAGATGTTTACAAATACTAAGTGAAGTTTATTGAATAACACGATGTAATGTGTGTTTACGCATGTAAAGAGGCTACCGTGATATGAGAGCGTGGACGAGAATAAAACCTTTAAGGGATAATTGAATATATTGCTGATTTTTTACATCAATGAACAATACCACATAGAAACTAACAAGGGGATTGTGAATGTTTGTGTAAAAAGAACTTCAATTTTCCGAAAGAAGAAAACAGACGGTTCAAATATTCTTCGATACAGAGCAACATTAAAGGTATACCAACAGAGATTTGAAACCGACTTTATTGATTTATTACTTACCTTCATTCCAGCGTAGTCACGCGGAGGGTGCAATACGTGACCAGGAGTATAAAATTTACAACTTAATACATGAGCCTTTTACTGAGTTGAAATGCATGGCGCCTATCCTCATGATACACAAAAGGTTCATCCAGTCTTACAGCAATTGGGTCTGGTTTGAGATAGACACTTTCTAAAGCGATCAATCTTGAACAAAGTGCTCTTGAGGTGTGATTCACACAAAAAACATCGCTCAACAAATAAATATTCCTAAAATGTTGTTTATACGTGCTATATCCAGACAATTCAATAACTGAATAGAGGTTACTGACTGTATTTAATTAAATCAAATAAAAACTAGTCACAGTTAAAGAAAAAAAACAGGTTCGTTCACAAACATAACGTGTTTGCAATGTGCTTCCAGAAGTAGTTAGGTAACCTACTATTTAATACGTCGAATTAATCATGAATGAGTCATAGTGGAACACATCTCGAGAGCAGCATTCTGCCTACATTTCGTTCAAACGCAACCACGGCGTCAAGGAATTAATATTTGAATACTTCTACAGCATCTCCAGTGAGCGTTTTGATTTCGATACATTATTGCTAAACCGCTGTCAAAGTTTATACTCGCATACGAATTTTGAGAGAAGAATATTGATGACTTACTGTAAATACTCATATGGTAAAAAGAATGTTGTAACGTACTACGTAGATGACGTAGACAATAATATTGTTGTTTTTTGAAGATTAAAATATGCAATGACTAGAAGACGCTGAATGATAAGCGTCCGCAATGATTGGGTGATGAACGAGTGTGGTATAAAAGAGAATATAAGAATTAAAGTACAAAAAAGCACAATGAGATGGTTCGGACATCTTGAAAGAATTGATGATGAACGACCAACGAAGAAAGTGTACAGAGGAAAGCGTGGAAGGGGAAGACCGAGGAAGGAACGGATGACCAAATAGGTGAAATTGCGACAGAATGAAACCTGCAGAGTGAGAATAAGAGAAGAGTATGTATGAAGTAATTTCTGGTTTTTGTGTTTATTTCACACACAAAATAAAACACCGGCAATGTTTGCTCAGCCTTCACATGAAATTAGTACTGGCCCCCTCGTAAGCTGGAAATCCCTCACTTCAGCTGAAGTAGCTGGCGCAAGGCTAGCAATTTCTATAATATATAATCTATGTTTCAAAGATACATTAACATTTCCAATTCGATTAAAATTTGAACAATAAAACACAAAGTTTTTTTTTACGGGTTGAGTTTTATTCCTTCGAGCACTTTCGATGTTACATCATTATCAAGAAGATAACTATTAAATGCATGCCTTCAAGCAGACACGTGTAAGTTCGCGCTTTAAAGTGCTGCATGTGTACTTAGAAAATAAAATCCAAACCTCAAATGAACACATACCCTACAACTTTTGCGATCTTCCCTGAAACATTGACGAAGTGAATATTTTTTTACAGTATGGCTGGTCAGCCTCATACCAACCTATAAGTCGAGGGAGTCTATGATGACATGTGAACTATTATACAATGGATATTTGTGAGAAAAATGTACAGCTTGTTTATCAAGTGACGTCACGAGACTAATCCAAAACGCTTGTAAACGACAAAGATATGTTTTATGGCGGAAAATCGGCAGCACTCCGGAATGCTTCCTAGTTCCTAGTCAAATATTTCAGCACTCCTTTGCGTGTAAACTCAAACATAGCTTTTTACCAAAAAAAGAACGGAAGAAAAGACAGCACCTCCTGTGAGCGTTATGATTTCCATACACTTTTGCGGTAAAACGAAAAGATTTTTACTTGGGTTACAGGTTTCACATAAATATTACACTTCCGTAGCCAATGGACTGTTCCGGACCTCTTCAGTACTCCAAGTATAAAACTACGTAAAAACTCATCCAAAGCGTTTATTACAAAATGTATCGAATTTAAAACGTTCACTAGAGACGCTGCTGTAGTTTTCATACATAATTTTTTTTATGAACTTCGTGTGAGAGTCTAGTTGTACAGCAGTTTTTGGCACAGATCTGTCCACACTTGCCGGTCGTCCGTCCGTCCACGGGCGGCGCCTCCGCCCGCGCAAAGCGATTACGACAAATGAATGGGTAAACAGAAACACACACAGAGAGTAGCAGTTTACTCAAAATAAAACATGGAGTCGAAAACAAAACGTTTTGTTGTGAATTAAAGATAATTTCATTGCTTCACATTGTCCGGTCGATAACTCAGTTGATTGAGTGCTTGCATTCCATGCCAAGTACTCAGGTTCGAACTCTCCTGTTATAATATACCGGCAGGTTTACTCAGCCTTCGCACGAAATAAGTATCAGACCCCTCGGGAGCTGGGGTTGCAAACTTTATGCTCATGTGAGATTTGGTTTATTTTGTATATGCACATGTAGCATGTGTAAGCGCGAACTTTCATGCGCCTGCTTGTGGGCATGCATAAAATATGAGCCAATGTGTACATATATTTGCAACAGATTATAGATAGTATTTGTATGATAGTTAGAAATGAAACAGTTTTATAATGAAGATCCTTCCAGCGTCACAGACTCTCGATAGTGCGGGTTGAAAAACAACGTAGGTATACTATAATAATATAATCTATAATCTGAGTTGCACAGATATATTAACATTCAAAGCTCGGGGTTATAGCCGCGGGGGCCAAGAGGGCTGATCTTTCTAGCGTGTTTCGAATGGAACAACGTTGGTTCGATCCCCGCTTGGGTCACTTGACTTTAACTTTGACCCTGGTTCAACAGATGTTATTGGGTAATTATTATTTAATAATTCATTAATAATAAACAATAATGAATTATTAAATGATGATATTAATACCTGTTTCTGGCCAGGCAGAATAGGTTGGTGAATTGCATTCCTCTTCACAAATCTATTTTAAAAAAAAAATTAAAAAAAAAAAAAAAAAAAAAAAATATCAAATGCATGCCCACAAACAGACACGTGTAAGTTCGCGCTTACAAATGCTGAATGTATACTTACAAATTAAAATTCAAACCTCAAATGAACATAAACCCAGCAAAAGAGTCTAATAATATGGCAAAAACTGACAAATGACAAAATTTGGACCAAAAGGTTAGTGAAGTGGAGACCTCGTTAGGATAAAAAAAAAGTACAAGGAGACCCCAAAATTTATAGTCAGACGTCATAACATGGCCTGGAACTCTCTGACATCTTTTGCCAACCCTCGCTGGAACAGGGATAATAATCTATCTATAATCTATAATCTAAGTTGCAAGGATATATTCATTTAAAGCTCTCAGATGTATGCCCACAAACCAACAAGTGTAGTTCGCGCTTACAAATGCTGAATGTGTACTTACAAATAAAATCCAAACCTCAAATGAACATAAGCCCCACAACTTTTGCCGACCTTCCCTGAAACAGGGGTGACATTGGCTAAGTGAACCATTTTTTACAGTATGGGTGGTCAACCTCATACCAACCTATAAGTCAAGGAATGACATTGGCAAAATGAACCATTTTTACAGTATAGTTGGTCAGCCTTATACCAACCTATAAGTCAAGGAATAACGTAGGTACTAGTAATTATGAAAATTGTCTTCTCGCTTATTTACAAACACCAGAGATGTTATCAAAATTGTACCCCTGTACGGCAAAGCCTGCTGACATAATGTTTGTTATGAACGTGTACGAAATGGATGCGGCAGGATGGGATTATGCAAATTGTAGACGCCGGAGAGAGAGGTAAATTATGTTGTTATTTCCCATCCTTACATTCTCTATGAGCACATTCACAAAAGGATGCCTTCAAATGCGTGCGAAGCAATTTCAGCGTTAATAATATTTAAGACATTGCCTAAGACTTAAATATGAAATAAATTGAGACATCCATAATGTGAAACATTAATTCATACCTACATTAGAGTCCTAGTCAGAGCCCTTTCCTGCTAGAAGTGGTCTTCCTCAAGGAAGTCATTTTGGGCCAATTCTATTTCTTATCTTCATTAATGATAATATAACAGATGTGCTATTTATAATATATAATATAATAATATAATCTAAGTTGCAAGGATATATTCATTTAAAGCTCTCAGATGTAAGCCCACAAACCAACAAGTGTAGTTCGCGCTTACAAATGCTGAATGTGTACTTACAAATAAAATCCAAACCTCAAATGAACATAAGCCCCACAACTTTTGCCGACCTTCCCTGAAACAGGGGTAACATTGGCAAAGTGAACCATTTTTTACAGTATGGGTGGTCAGCCTCATACCAACCTATAAGTCAAGGAATATGAATAAAAAATTACATTTAAATATATAAAAGAACAAAACCTTACAAAGAAATCTATACAAAAAAAGTCAGAAATTTCCTATGCAAAAAATGTAGCAAATTAATACACCAACATTAGAAATCACCATTGCAGATTAGCCGCCACTTCTTCCTGTCCTTGCACACTTCTTTCATTTCATCCAGAGTCATAACCTTTTTCATGCAAGTCCTCCTTTTATTATGACTCTGGATATCCCATTCATTCGCTATTTCAGAAATTTGATCCATCCATACTTTTCTCGGTCTTCCTCTACCACGACATCCATCTATTTTAGCAACATATACTTTCTTCGTCAATCTTTCATCATTCATTCTCTCCATATGCCCAAACCATCTTGACATATTTGACACTGAATATTTACTGTTTGACGACGATATCAAACTTTACAAAGCTATACAAGACGCTGAATGTCTTGTGGTTCAGGAGAATTTAAATAGAATTTCCATGTGGTGTGCTGACAATAGATTGTTCATGAATGACAATAAATGCAAAATTATTAGATTTGCCATGGTACCTATTTACAAGCAAACTGCATACTTTGATTAAAAATGAAATATTTTGGTACTTAGTGCAATTTAAATTCCCATTCTTCTCTTTGAAAGATCCAAACTAATGACTGAATTGTCATGAATTTTTAAAGATTTTTTTAATAAAGCAATGACGATCTAGTCCACGATTGGCTCTGATTATTATCAGTGTTGGAAATGAATACAGCGAGAGTTGGCAATACAAAAAGTGTCGGGTCATGGTCTAATCAATATAGCAATGAGATAACGGTGTAAATATCTCAATTGGCAGATACGAAGTGATGTAAAGTGCGCATTCGTGTCACTGAACCAAAACAAACTGTGCTGTATGAGTGTGCAGTGTGCACCTACCTACCATTAACTTATCACGTATGTATGTGGACAAGAAACTATTTTAACTGACACAACGCAACGCAAAAATCGAAATTATGCTACACATCATTCCTTAACTTATAGGTTGGTATGAGGCTGACCACCCAAACTGTAAACAATGGATCACTTTGCCAATGTCCCCCCTGTTTCAGGAATTTCAGGGAGATTTAGATTTAGATGCAGTGTATACGACAATGTACCTGTTTGTATATGCAGTGTATATGAGTATGTACGTGTGTGTGTATGAAGTGTAGGTATACGAGTATGTACCTGTGTGTGTATGCAGTATATACTTGTATGTACCTGTATGTGTCGTGCACTTCGTTACGTAGTAATACGTTTAGAAGGAGCTTCACGTGACACTTGTGCGCCGCAAATTATTATCAGTGTCGATAAAAAACCAAGCTTACGTGACGAGTTTGGTTTGGACATAGAACGTTACGTTTCAACTAAACCAAAAACTGTATGGGAACTAAAAAGCGCCTCTTGAAAACAATTTCATCTCCGTAGATTTTCTGTGAACGAAATGATCATGTTTAAACGTTGATTTGGTGTACAGGATGAAAGGGTGAGCTGCCATTATGAGCTTCACCCCGAGTAGGTACAAACTTTTATTTAGAGAGGAAATCATGGAGTATATTTCAGCACAGGCCATACTGAACGTAGTAAAACAAAACGAAACTACAGCCGCCATCATGTAAAACGTCGCTTTTGAAAGTTCAACGTAAAGATAGCTTTGTTGAGTTCGGGTAGTATTATGAGGCTGACCACCCATACTGTAAAAAAGGTCACCCCTGTTTCAGGGAAGGTCGGCAAGAGTTGCAGTGCTTATGTTTATTTGAGATTTGGATTTTTATATTGTAGGTCCACATGCGGGACGTGTAAGCACGAATTCATACGTGTCTGCTTGTGGGAATGCATTTAATATGAATCTAAAATGTAATACATCTTTGCAACTTATATTTGAGATTATAGATTATATAATGCTAAATAAGTTTATTCACTGAGAGCTCTTTCTTTATATTGGTTTGCCCATAAATAGAATTTAACCCATGAGCGCACTCACTTACTCTCCTTTCAATGAAAAACTAATGAGGTTCTCTTATACGTTATGTGAGATTTATGTGCGTCCGATTTCCTTCCAATAATAGTACCGGCTATTTATGGAGTCGGATTTCGTTTCAGGACTTGAAAAGGTCAAATTTTATGTTTTCTCATCTGTAAAAGTTCAAAAGTAAAACATGAAAACATGCCCCTTCACTTATTTAGGATAAGGAATAAATAATAAGGAATCTTTCCGGTAGATAGCAAGCGATAATGCATGGCCTCGCGTGAACAGCTGATTGGGCAGACCACATTTTTTATTTTCCACAGATTTTTATAAACATATTTCAATCCCGATCGGCTGTAGCTTGATGCGCGGCCATGTTTTATCCCTTGCTATCTACCGATATTATCGCAATAAAGTCGAGACTTCTCGTCCTGTTGTGTGATAAAAAAAACTTAGTGAACAGAATATGATGTTGCTAGAAGATGATATGCTTTTACGCCAAACAAACACGAACCGAAGTGTAAGACGAAGTTGTCGCTCGAGATCGGAGATTGTAGGTAGCAGTAGATCAGGATGCTAATACCACGACTCCCATCGGCTTTCCTTTTGAAATTACGCAAAAAGTAAAGTATGAAAGTGTTTATTTAATTAGTAAAAAATAAACTGACAACATATTTTTTGAAAACAGCGCAAACTTCCTCGTGACGTCAGTACGACTCCTCCGTAAATTGAGAAATCCGACCTCCTCCACACCACGGCTCGTGAAATCCGTTTTTAATCCACATAAAAAGTAAAATGATATTTTGATACGTATCCAGGGTGTTATTATTGTAATTGAATATCTAGTCTGGGATAATTAATACAACTAACAGGACGTGTCACATGGCACGACATTGAATTAGTTCATTCAAGCGTATAGCAATGAATTGCATTACTAATGTTGTTTTCGCTATTTTTTTCATACTCAGATACTACAATACAAATTTGAAACACGTTTAAAAGTACTACCTTACTTTTTAGTATTTATTATTCAGACTTGGTGTATCAAAAGTTAGTCTCCAACCCGTCTGGCAAATGTTATCGACTTGTTATCGATTTCTTACAACTAAACATTGAAATGGCAGGTCCATAAGAAGCTCACAATAATTTGTGGTCAGTGTCGAGTATACAGACTTTGCCGACCAATAGGTAGTCAGCAACCAATCTGGAAAAATGAGAGGATTTACCGCAAACTCCTTCTCAATAAACGTCAAAAATTCCAAACCACTAAAAAGTTTTGTTTTTAGTGTGCAGACTTTGCGGACCAACAGTTAGTCACGAAACCGTCTGGCAAATGTGGTGACTTATTGCCAACTGCCTCTAACTAAACATCGAATAAAAAAAGCTGAATACAGCAGCCGATAGAAAGGCATGGAAAGGCCTATGTTCAGGAGTGGACTGATGAAGGCAGACGAAAAACTCGTAAATAAAATTGTTTTTATAGGTTTATTAAATTTCCAGGCACCACTCTCAGATTACTATTGTGTATTGACTAACTTCTCGGGGTCGACTCAATTTCAGATATTGGCGCATTGTCGAGACAGAGATCAATGGTTTCGTGGTCTGAGACAATAACGACTACACAGCTATACTACAGGGCTCCGATATCCAGGTAAACACTTACATAGCAGCGGTATTCAGAATCAATCGCAGACTTTACTCTTAAGGCGTCATATAAGCTCAGATTTTTTTTCGCATTTCGCGTGTTTAGGCCCCGCCGACTAGGAAGACTCCGCGGAGGAATACACTACTATCTAAACTAGGTCCAAAGCATCGAGGTATATAACTCGGAAGATGGATAAGAATTTATATTCTCTGTCATCAAAGCCATGGCTGATCAACCAACTAAATTGAAATTTGATTACAATAAAACGTTGATAGTTGGATCATCTATTGATCAAGTCCGTTTTCAGACAATGTGATCTGGATTGGAAGTCACGTAGTGTATGGAGTTATATCCAGGTACAGGTAAAACTGAATAAGTGTCATATTAAGCTAACATGGGTTTCTCAGATAAATGAACCTTTTTTCGTATTTTCTACGAGAGGAAACACTGAAAAAAGTGTAAAAATCCTGTAGTTTAGAACTTTTTCAAGAGTAATTTCTAATAATTTGATCATTTACTATAAGAAGTTAATGCCAATAAAATGTTTTATCCACGATTTCCCAATTCGGTTAATCTAACGTTGCCTTTGAGGTGGCGATGTGTTAGCTTTCCCACGATACGGCATGATAAATAGACCTTTAAATAGGAGAAAAGGCTCAATCTTGCATTCTGCGAGGGGAAATGAAGCGCCTTAAAGCACCTCGTTTTGAATTTGTCACAATAATCTTTTTCAGGTTCAGGTAGTCTTAGAATTTTCCTGATTGTAGAGGCATTCACTTTGTAATCATTCATCTTTAGCCACCTGAAGATGCCAACGGATTGTATGCCAAACCGGTCGTGGAACTAAATGTACCTACCTACTCGCCGTTATCAAAAACATAGTTACTTTTTATCGTTTTGATTTTTCCTTTCAAAAATGTTGATAGAACATTAGTCACGCTAGGTCAGTGCCCAGATCTCAAAGGTTGATACATATGAGGACAGAATTCCATACGCCTGAACAAATCCATTTTTATTTCTCCGATAAAATCTAGAGTTGAATACGGGCGACTAAATTTGGTGTAAGACTGTGGGTAAGCAGTGTTACAATACAAAATGGCTCAGCCTTCACGCAAGCATTACCGACAATATTCGGATTATTAAGGAGCCCGTTAAATGTGACAAATCTGTCACGCGAAAGTGTACATCATGAAGATGAATGGCCTCGGCGGACGATAAAGACTTTAAATTATTGTAAACATTGCCTAGGTTAACTTATTCAATCTGATCACGGTCAAACGATTTAAAATTGCGATTCAAAATCAATGAAAACAAAATAAGCGTAGTTGATTTTGAAGCCTATAAAATGCTTGAAATATTCGATATCACAAAAGCGAAGACACGTTCACGGACCTGTATCTGAAGCGCTATAATTATTTTAAATTCCTTACACTTCGGATATCAATCGAAGTCGGACCTTGCTATCGCTTGCAAAGGAACTCCTTGAATAATAAATCACAGAACACCTAATTTTTGGACACGAACCGCTATCTCCTCGCATTAAGGTCGTAAGGAAGTTAGCAGAATATCTAGGTCCATATTTTAAGAGTCAAACATTATGTCAATAATGAAATCAAGAAGACTTCAGTGCGCTGGATATGTAGTAGGTACGTGCAGAAAACTCCAGGATAATAATAAATGTCTTGGATGGTGCCTCCTCCAGTGACAGACCACTCAGGGGCTGTCCATATATTACGTCATTCGCATTAAGGGGGGGGGGGGATTCTGGTCTGCGGATGATGGCAAATGATGTACGAGTACCAAAAGTGACGTCGTTCTTGTAAATATGTACCAATTTCTACAAAATATACAAAATATTATGTAAGTAATATAACATTACTAATTATTAAGCTCATCCATTATTATCATTATTAGCAAGAGGGGGGGTCATTAGATAATGACTAAAGGATGATTGTAAGGGGGGGTCGAAAATCGGCCAAAATCGATACGTAATTTATGGACGGCCCCTCAGACGTCCCAGGATATGGTGGGAAGACAATATTGTGGCCGATACGGAAGTTCTGGGAGTAAGGGGACCAAGACAGATAAATATAACAAAGAAACACTACACAAAAAAACAAATAAAATGGACAAGAAATTAGAAAAATAAGACTAATAAACTCGTGATAATATTTCAATGCCACTTAATAATATCTCGCGCCCGTCATAATTTAGTGGCAAACATTTGTAATTAATACACAAAAGTCAAAACGCACATGACAGCTGAATCTTCCGGCCGATGCGTGTGTGTGTGCCAAGCTCACGTGGCGGCGGATGATCGGTGGCGAGGCACAGCTGGAGGACACGTCTCCCGCGCATTTAACACTGCATTGTGTTGGGCTTCCTTCTGTCATCGTAACACGCGGTACAAGGTCAGACTAAATGGGTTGGCGGAATCCTAAATCTCAACAACTCGCTCCCCCAGTTCTTGTTTGCCGTACAGACCTAATCTAATCTAATCTAAGTTGCAAAGATATGTTACAATGGAGATTCACATTACATGCATTCTCACAACCAGACACGTACAATTTCGCGCTTGCACATGCTTCATGTGAACCTACAACATAAAAACCAAATCTCAAATGTACATACACCCTGCAACTCTTGCCGTCCTTCCCTGAAACAGGGGTGACATTGGCAAAGTGAACCATTTTTACAGCATGGGTGGTTTTTACAGCATGAGAACTTCTTCATAATTAGTTCACTTAATATGAGAAATTACACCCAATAAAAGGTTTAATCCAAAATTTCTCATATCAGTGAATCAGTAATAATTCAGTTTAACCTTTAAGGTGGCGATATATACATGCACTCCTACCACAGACCTTACATCTTCATTTCATCCAGTGATGAGTGACAGGACTGGCACGCAAACTGAAGTGAAAGCGAGTCGTGTGTGCATGACCTTCCACAACAAACTGCGAGTGTGCGAAAAATAATTTAATGGCCGACTAAACACCTGTCACTCAGCGGTGAATATTAACATTTATTTTTTAAGCCACGTATATTCAAAAAAGAGAATTCGAAAAATAAAATAATATGTTATGGGGCATCCACACGCTTGCGGCAAGCGCCTTGCGGTGAGTAGTTTAAGAGCTAGACGTATGAAACCTTACCTCGCAGAGACATGGTCAGGCAGGTAGTTTGCATCGAGTACATGAATTTTACACAGATCCAAAACGCTCCAGGATAGGAAAAGGCAGATCTGTGAAAAAAATCATGTACTCGATGCAAACTACCAGCCTGACAATGTCTCTGCGAGGTAAGGTTTCATACGTCTAGCTCTAAGACTACGCTCCGCAAGGCGTTTGCCGCAAGCGTGTGGATGCCCCATTACATGCTTGAAATTATTCTTCCGGGTCCTGACTCCTGACAGAGGTCCATTGATTTTTCTACTTTTAACTCTTTCTTGCTTGCTTTAGTAACTTCTTCGGAGCTCTGCTACTTTGTGATTTAAAGAACCCTCTTTCAATCACAAGATAGCAGAGTACCAGGGTGTTTTTGGACCAAGGTCTAAAAAGACTCTGATACATACCATTCATTGACCGCAACCACATTTTATTTGAAGCCTAGTTTTAAACCCCCGTATTTTCTGCTATTTTGTTCAGATATTTGTTTCGTTATTTTCAATTGAAGACTATAGGTGAAGAACAAGGAATGTCAGTTGAAGAACATTTTGAGTAAATCAAAATAATAAATTTGAAAGCCTGTATTTCTCATGGTTATTGACAGTCACAAAGAACCGGAAATACCGCCATTAACTGTGATAGAGACAGTTGTTGCATTACAAATTTTGCAGAGCTTTAGATACACATATATGTATGTCCTTAGATTATTTTTGCTGACATTCCTTGTTTTCCCTGTAGCCCTCAATTGCCTATGTCGGGCACAATATCTGCGAGTTTGAATACGATCATTAAAAATCAACATACAGTTTTTTAACAGGGCGTGTTCCGCAATAGCTGATTCTTCTTAGTAAATTTTATAGTAATAAAGCAAGATATTCTATTAAAACACTGTTTATCTTTAACTTAATTTATTAATATACAAACGCTTGCGATCACTCATGATTATCATCAGTACCCGTCGAGGTATCGAGTATTGTGAAAGAACTCGTACTACGGGTACAGGTACAACAAAATTCATAAAATACCCATTTCCTGATTTTTCTGTTCAACCTAGCCTGCAGCTCTTTTATACTCCTTGAAGAAGACGTAACAGTTCTCTGTTTGAAGAACGAATATTGAAGCGTAAAAAACTCCTCAAATCTTGGAGCACACTGACATTTACCACTTAGTTCAACTACGTAAAAAAGAATGCTAAGAATCTAGTTCAATGGCGGTGATGTATTCAAGTACGTTTTGACATTATAGTAAGGATTTCATGGTCCATTATATTTGTCAAGACAGGCGTGATAAAAAGCATCCACACAGTTATGAGTTGATTAATATATCTAGTACCTACTACGCTCAGCTCGGTCTGTTTGCGGCGTCGAGTTTCATTGGCAACGCAATAATTTTGGTGTTTTGAGTAATTTGCATCATTTTAGCACTTGCTAATAAAATGATGCAGACAAGAAGGAAATCTACAGATATGGAACAGAGAAAGAAAGTAGTTCTGCGGTGAACCATGAAAACAGAAAGGCTACAAAGGTTTAGAAAATTGGCCACATGGTTTGGTGACCGAGCATTCGCTGTTGCAGGACCGTCTCCTTGGAATTGTCTGCCCCCAGAAGCGCTATTCTGCTTCTTTACACTTTGTATATCAATCCAAGTCAGAGCTTGCTAGCGCTTGCGAAAGAACTCCGTAGATAAACAATCACAGTACACCTTATTTTTGGACACGAATCGCTATCTCGTCGTCTTAAGGTCGTAAGGAATTAAGCAGAATAGCGCTTCGGACGTGGTGCCAGGAAGTGTTGAATTCTTCATGCAAAGAATGAAGACCCATTTCTTCGCAGCGACAATACAGAAAGCATTCTTGCGGTAACAGAAGTCACAAAACGGCACTCTTTTTAAATCATCATCATTATCAAAAATCGAGATGTTCAAAGTTTCTAAGGATCGCCGACAGCCGAGCAGATCCCAAAAAATATGAAGAGGGAGATGGAGATGGACACTAAGATTCAAGTTCCTGTTGAACAAATCATTGATCTATAGAAAGAGAAGGAAATCTGCTAAGAATGAAAAGGCATAGTGAACAACTGTAGCCGCTTTTTCCTGAAACAGGGGATTTATTCATCGTGCAATTATGAATTATTAATTAATTAGATAAAAGTGATTAATTATTTATTATCAATTGGTATTGTTATACAGCTAATAATTATGAATGCTTTCTCTGGCTAGGCAAAAATAGGTTAGTGAATTATATCCCTCTTCCCGAATTAAACGGTACAAAAGAGTAATTCCTGGAGAATTGTGGAGCAGGAGGCCCTGAGCCTTCAAAGCTTGTGAGTCCGATTAAGAAAGAAAGTTTACGAATTAAAAAACGCATGATTTTTTCCTTCCACGACTGCCATTGATTGCCTAAAATGTTTTATCAGTTACGATGTATGCTCGTCTTTTTGTAGTTAGTTTTGCGTCCCGTCACAACAGTAGATCGTGGATGTCCTCGCTCTGAGTAGACATGACGTAGACAGCGGCAAATAGATGAGTATTTGTTTTGGCAATTACGAGTAAATAAGCCGCGCTAAGCAGAGATGTGTGAATTGCTAGGAATGCGGCAGGTTTATTGTGTATGCACTCACACCGTATTCATAAACACTACTGTGACAACTCATTATTAGAGATGTGTGAATTGCTAGGAATGCGGCAGGTTTATTGTGTATGCACTCACACCGTATTCATAAACACTACTGTGACAACTCATTATTAGAGATGTGTGAATTGCTAGGAATGCGGCAGGTTTATTGTGTATGCACTCACACCGTATTCATAAACACTACTGTGACAACTCATTATTAGAGATGTGTGAATTGCTAGGAATGCGGCAGGTTTATTGTGTATGCACTCACACCGTATTCATAAACACTACTGTGACAACTCATTATTAGAGATGTGTAAATTTCGCATCTCACGAAAACGCGAATTGTTATTTTATGACGTTTTTACTTCAATTCTCGACGATTTGGAGGTTAGGGAACATGTTTCTAGCAAAATAAGCATTTCGCAATATCGCGAAATTTCCAATATCTGACTCTTGGTGCGAATTTCCACATTATATACGTTGATACCACGAAAAACGCCTAATTTTCGTCATCCGCACTTGATTTCTAACAAAAAAAACACAGAATAATTCGGCACGACGCTCAAACAACGCCTACGTAAAGAAATCTTCTCGAAAATCGAAGTTTTGCTGTTTGCAATATTTTTCGACCATCGATACTCCCATGATGCTCCGTTCGATATATCGCACTCGATCGTTCCTGACGCACTCTGTCGTGAGTTCCGCACACTGCTTGCGCCCGTGTTGCGGGAAGTGGGTATAATAAAAAATATTTAAACTCGATATGTGGAATTATTTATTTAAATTATAATATATTTAGCGATTTGCTGGTATTTTGGCGATTACACCGTATAACACCGCTTTTTGATAATCTTGGAACCGCTTTTTGGGAAATTATGGCACCGCTTTTGCACATCTCTACTCATTATGGATGAAAGTGTAATTACTAAGCATCTGATTGGTATTTGCATTCCTTCTTTATAATATTTCGATACTTCGCTGCCTTAGTTCTTGTTTATCGTATACGCCATTGAGAAAATTTTACATTAGCAATGTTTGCATGTGTACTGGACCAATGTGTCTTATGAAAACATGAAATTTATTTCAAAAATATTTAAAAGAACTCTCACATTATCGAGTTTTACGGTTTTTCTTAGCTCAGATTGTGTAGAATTTGATTCATAAGACAACTGCATGAAAAAGTCATATTTGACAAGATTGGCGTATACGATAAACAAGAACTGGGGGAGCGACTTAACTGAATAAGTGACATATGAAGCTAGCAAGGGTTTCTCAGATAAATGCACGTTTTTTTCCTATTTTCTACGAGAGAAAACACTACAAAGGTGTGAAAATCCTGTAGTTCAGGAGTTGCTAATGAACACTTCCTTATACTTAATTCACTTACTATGAGAAATTGCTCCCAAATAATATGTTTAATCCGTGATTTCTCAAATCTGTGAATCAGCACTTATTCAGTTGTACCTGGAAGGTGGTGATTTATAAAATAAACTTATGAGTGGTTCACCACAATCAAAGAACTTTTTGGTACGATATTTAGAAAACCTGAATAGATTCTACCGAGCACACTAACGAGTATATATTTTTTTAATCATTTTTGGAAACACAGACCAAAACGGAGATCCATCTAACGTTACCTTACTAAGCTGCACATATAGCGCAAGTTAATGAACTGTTCATCGTCAATCGTCATAAATGCAGTGTCATTCACAAAACATTTAATCCATAGATGAACCACGAATCATCGATTGATATTGTACGGAGAATTAAATTAAAGCGGTAGACGAGCCATGAATTTTCAGTATGTGATTAACACCGCTAACATATAAAAAAAACGAGAAAATAAATTTGATTTACATTACTTTAAAATTGCTTGTAACATTATTATGTAAAGCTTTGAGTTCTAGGTTGGTATGAGACTGACCACTCATACTGTACAAAATACCTGTTCCAGGGAAGTTCGGCAAAAGCTGCAGGGTTTATGTTCATTTGAGGTTTTCATTTAAATTTGTATGTAAGTACACGTGCAGCAATTGAAAACGCGAATTTACACGTTTCTGTTTGTGGGCATACATTTTAAATGTTAATTTATCTTTGCAACTTAGATGATAGATTATTATACCTATACAGCCAGTGAATGCTACTTATAAAACTCGATGTGTGTATGCGGGCTCCAAAATAAAATCGGAATTTTTTACGATCGGCAGACCGTTTTTTTCACTGTACTCTTTACATATTCAAGCACGCCAGCAAATAAAATGAGATTATGTAATGTACCAGACTGAAATACTGAAAGTCCCATTGGGTTATAATATAGCGGGTTCGAAACACTGTTGACGCAAGCAGACACTATATCTGTTTCAACCTACCTCAACACAAATCTTCGTTAGTTAGAAAGAGAACAATTATACCCCGAGGTTCACCACACTGTTAATAGACAAAATGAGTTATAATACCGCACGCTTAATCATAAAGAGCAATAACTCAAAAAATAAGAATGTTGGGAAATCACGTTTGAAGTTCAGACAACCAGTACAACTTGTATGGGATGAAAAAGGCGACCGATGTTTTATTTCGGTCATATTCGTCCAAATTGAACGGCTGTCGCATTCTACCTATTCTTCTCGCATTGTTCTTGCGTTTTATTACAAAATCTCGATTTTCCCAATTTTAGAGTTATTGCTCTTGATTATTAAGCGTGCGATATAATAAGGTTGCAAACTATGTTGACGCAAGAAGACTTAAGATAACAATTATACCCGAGTTGTACCACACTATTGACAGGCAAAAAGTACAGAACTTTTTCCGTAATGTTGGCATTACTAATTTTTTTCACTACGAAGAACACGCGTTGCAATTATTATGGTCAATTTTGAAACAAATTTTGTTATTATTGGGTGTCGAAACAAAAGATGTTTCTCTGTGTTTCTTGGTGTTTCTCTGTCATCAGAGTTAAAATACCATGATGCTATTGAGTCTCGCACAACTTCTACTTTCCGGCGACTCGGCATATTATACAGAGCCCGTAGGTTTTTTACTTCAGCCCAGTTATTGACTCTGTATAAATCCCAAATCCGCCCCATTATCGAATATGGCAGCCATCTCTGGTGTGGTATGTCCAAGAAGTTGAGTGACCAACTTGATTCTGTGCAAAGGAGGGCAGTGAGGTTGATCAATGATCCTTCTCTGACATCCGATCTGCAGCCGCTCCAGCACAGAAGAAAAGTTGGAATGCTCAGTCTTTTTTATCGATATTACCACGGAGCTTGTTCTAATGAGCTCCATTCATTAATCCCTCCCCCTCTCGTTTCAGAAAGGGAAACTCGTAGTACGACTCTCATTCATCCCTTTGCAGTCGATCTCAAAACTATGAGAACTTGGCGTTTTCATGACTCATTCCTTTGCCAAACTGCCCGTTTATGGAATGGTCTACCAGTATCTGTGTTCCAGAACCAAGAACTCAAGCAACACCTCTGCGGCACCCTTCCAGGGTGACATAAACCCCCAAGACTCTCAAGAACTGGGGATCCTCCCGCACAGGATTCCGGAAAAGATTCAGGAAAAAAAAAAAATAGATAAAGCAAGAAGACATACGGTGCATTTTTATGAAGACCTGTCAATCCAAGATGGCCGCAAGTGAACAGCTGATTAGTCTTCATACAAAATTACCGATATTCGGTAGGTAAGAATAAAGTGATGAGACTCCCAACCCAGGCATTATTAGTTTGTCAAAGCGTGGGCTCAACGGACGACTAAAATGTCTACGAATAGCGCCGATAGGATTTAACATGGCAAATAAGTGCTCTATGGTTTTTGACGTCTCTGTCGATGACAGGTCCGGTTGACAGGTAAGCCACAAAGTATGTATCAATACTGTAAGCTAGTTTCTTCTCCACAAATATTATAACTCAATGGAAAGCCGAATACAGGTGTAGATATAGTATTTATTATATAGACAAAACAATTCAATCCAGTTCTTATGGAACCGTTTTTTTCTTGAACACGTCGCTGTGTGCGGATTTCCATTTAGATCAATAAATCACCTCTCCCTACCCTACAAACTTCTAGAACTCGGAACAAAAACCAACGACAAAAAATTGTGACGTCATTCGATTGTTGTTTTAATACAGTGATGAGATAAAGATGTTTTCCAAAACAACAAATCATAAAGCAATAAACAGAACAAAGATTCAATTATAGTGCAATTAAAATTGTTTACACGATTTTGAATATTTAGTATTTACAAGTGAATGTAATGCAAGATAAAACGCATTTAATTTCATTTAATTTAATGAATACTTGTTTTGACAGAATATTCCTAAACGGGTCAAGCTGTCTTATTTAATGTTTGATAAAAGAAAATGTATGAAAATGAAAATAACTTGTTTTATAACACATAGTTTTCTGAATAAGGGCCATCGCAAACTGGACGACTTGTCGCCGCGACTCGGCGACTCTTGATGCCAAGTGTGCGGAGCTTTGAACAAAATATATGAAAACTGTCGGCCGCAGCCTGTCGCCGCGACTCAGCGACTGTGACGCCCAGTGTGCGGAGCTTTGAACAAAATGACGCCAATTGTTACGAAATTAGGGTTCAAAAGTCTTTCAAATTAAAATACACAAGTCTTCTTATACAGTTGTTTATTTTACACTTTTAAATAATTTATTTTCACAAAGCTTTCTCGACTATTCCAATTGTTTTCTGTTCACTGATCAAGTTAGTTCTATGTGTTTGTAAATCTTGTATGATACTACTCGCCCTGCAAGCCACTCGCACCCTTCTTATACTCTTTAAAACAGTACAATCTAGACCTATATTTGCTAGACAGTTCCAGAAAGGCATAGTAATTATTATTTCTCGATGCTTCACGTATTTTATTCAATGATTCCTACCCACACAATACAATACAGAATTCCTATAACTAATACCTACTTATTTTAAATATTTATATTTCATATTTACATAACAATATTAAAACTGTCGGCCGCAGCCTGTCGCCGCGACTAGTCGTCGAGCTGTCGCTGTCGCCTGTCGCCCAGTGTGCGCCTAGACTAAGAGTTTTAGGCTTTTCTTAGGCGTTTTAAATTAATTTCACTCCATAAATGCAGAAACTTTAGATACTTTTGAAAACTATTATTTAGTTAAGTCTATAATCTATAATCTAAGTTGCAAAGATATATTCATTTAAAGCTCTCAGATGTATGCCCACAAACCAACAAATGTAGTTCGCGCTTACAAATGCTGAATGTGTACTTACAAATAAAATCCAAACCTCAAATGAACATAAGCCCCACAACTTTTGCCGACCTTCCCTGAAACAGGTAAGTAAACAAGTAAAAATCAAAATATCCCTCAGCTTTGTGAAGTCACCCACAGTAAATTACCCATAATCGGGGAATTTTGCGATTTAACCTCCGAAAGATTTGGCCATATACAAGGTGGATACATTGTAAAGCGTGCATACTAGACAGTATAGGTTGATTGCAGTCGTTCACTATATTTTTTTTCCATATTCTTAATTTTCCCTACACACCTATTAATAAATCCTTCCGCTACAAATCTCTAGGTCATGCGCTGTTTTCGGGTGAGGATATAAAATGAGAAATGCAATATTTAGTCCTCCCACGTAGCCGCCTGCTGTATCGTCTCCTTGGTGCGTGTTTGTCTTATGTCCATCAAAGGTGATTTCACATGAGCAATATTTGCATGTGTACTGCACTAATGTGTCAAATGAAAACTGAAAATTTATTTTTAAAATATTTCAAACAACTCTCACAGTATCGTGTTTAAAACGTTTGTGTTCTTAGCTCAGATTGTGTAGAATGTGATTCTTAAGATTAAAGGATAATTGAGAGATCATCTTTGAATCAAATGGTAGTGCTACGAACTTGGAGTACCTAATCAATCAACCAATCCTCCAAAATTCTACTCGCTAGCTAGCACGCAAATTGCGAGTGACTTTTGTTTGGTTGCGAGTGTGCTTTTCTTTATCTGAAAGAAGTATCATTTTGCCAGTTAATAATACCATTGATAATATTTCCAGTGAAAATAAAACTGAGAAGTTTTGAAGATTGTTCTCGTATCCGTATGTCGTAAATCTAAATCCCCTTTCAATAAAACCGATCACATGTTTAAAGGCGTTAAAAAATATAAACAGGAACAGTTTTTTTTAACCCATGCGAGTTGCAATTACGAGTTGCGAGTTGGTCAATGGGTGATTTTTGAAGGAGTTGATGTATACTTACCTGTTGAACAGTCTAGCACTAATATGATCCATGGTAGTATCAGTGCATACGTGATACTTATCACGCTGGTGGAACGCTCTTGTATTGAAATCATCCACTATTTATCATCTAGAACAGTCGAGAACCGTCCGTATGTCCGTATGAACGAGTATAAATGTAAGCCGAAATCGTGTGCAGGCCGGAGTGTCTATAAAATATTCAGTTCGAAAGCCAGAGCTATTTATCATCTAATCTAATCTAATCTAAGCTGCAAAGATATATATCATTTAAGTTTTATATTAAATGCATTCCCACAAGCAGATATGTATAATTTCGCGCTAACACATGCCGCATGTGGACCTACAATATAAAACCCAATCTCAAATGAACATAAGCCTTGCAACTCTTGCCGTCCTTCCCTGAAACAGGGGTGACATTGGCAAAGTGAACCAATTTTTACAGTATGGGTGGTCAGCCGCATAACAACCTATAAGTCAAGGAACATACATCACAAATTACATTTTTTAAAATCAATAAATAACAATAGATATATACATGGACATAAAAAACTAAATCATAAAAAAAACAATTTTACTTTAACAAACCCCAGCCGCCAACATCACAGATCAACCGCCATTTCTTTCTATCCTTACATACTTATAAAATTGTGAACCAAATAGTGTAAAATAAATTCTGTTAAAATAAATAATTGCAGTTTAATTAAAATAGAACCCTGTAAAAATGTAACAGTACGCTCCCCCAGTTCTTGTTTGCCGTATAGACCAATTCTGTCAAATATGACTTGTTAATGCAGTTGTCTTAAGAATCAAATTCTACACAATCTGAGCTAATAAAAAAACGTAAAACTCGATAATGTGAGAGTTGTTTTAAACATTTTTTAAATCAATATCCTGTTTTCATAAGACACATTGGTCCAGTACACATGCAAACATTGCTCATGTAAAATTAGCTTAAATGGTCTATACTGCAAACTAGAACTATGGCAGCGAGTAAATACGCCAAACTAGCACTGGGGGACGGTATGCTGAAATGGCGGGCGTACTCGCATTGAGACGTGAACACAGATTTATCACTGCATTCTTAATTGGTCTCGTCCACTGCAGAGAAGGCGCTTTCTAAAGTTTCTGTCTGGGAATTATTGTACTGCGCTGCTTTCCACTAGGCAAACAATCAATAGACAGTATTCACTTAGTTTCATCAACATTATGAGAATAGCAGTACCTGCCTGAAAAATTCCGCCCACTTTCTCTTCCCTACTTTGAAGTTTGATCCTTTTGTTTTTACCTCAGTTAGGTCCAGTAATAGAATAAAAAAATATAGACCTGAAACTGAGACTACTCCTCATCAAAACCTATGTATGGAGTATCTTGATGTACGGCTGCGAGACATGGTGCCTATCCAAAAGAGATAAACGGAGACTAGAGGCTTTCGAGATGTTGTCATATAGAAGACTACTAGGAATTTTCTGGAGAGACCACACCACAAATGAGGAGGTTCTCCAAAGAATCGAGGAGGAAGGCATCTGCTCAGGACCTTGTCTGAAAGGCGTGCAAGATGGATCGGTCATGTAATACGACAAGAAGGTCTCTTGTATGCCATAATGGAGGAGATGACCGAGGAGACCAACTCTAGGGGACGCCTACGCCAAGAATACCTGGAGGACCTGTTGGTGGACGCGCGCTGCTCATCATATGCAGACTTTAAAAGAGCCGCACAAGACAGGGAAGAATGGAGGAGAAGAGTAAAGGAAATTGCTGCAAGCCAATCCCAGGATTGAAACAAGAGAAGAAGGTCCAGTATTTTCAACGTTAGCTTATGCAACTTTAAACTGATAAAAAAACTATCCAAACGGTTGATAAGTGCGTCCATATCATTCAGTATAAAGTCGTTATTCCAAAGTTGAAAATACCGCGCCTTAGCCTTTGAAGATGGACGGTTAAAGTCCGATAGCGCTTTGGCAATAGTAAGTCACTCACTTAAAGTAATAATAATAATAATCCAAGTTGCAAAGATGTATCAATATTTATAATTAATAAATTAATGCACTTACAAATGCTGCATGTATACTTTTAAATTAAAATCAAAATCCTGATTGAACAAACGCCGTGTAAGCTGAACTTCCCTGAAACAGGTGTGACATTGGCGAAACGAACCACTTTCAATCTCTAAATATTATTTCGTCAAGTTTGTCATTTTTTCGTATTTCTTTAGACATAAAATTTTAATCCAGCTCGGAAAGTTAAAACAGACATTGTTTGGTTCCATTGACCTAAATCGATGATTGAATTATCATTGCAAATCAATTTAGTAAAGTTGTAAGTAAACACAGACACACTAAGCACTAACTCTCTGTTTGCATTGTTTTTCAGTCCAAGGTTAACTTTCGTTTGAACGAGTCTTGAGTAAGCATTATATTGTGAGGTGGAGTCAGACGAAGGCAGTTGGTAAGTACCGAGTTAGTCTTGAGTGTTTAATTGCAAATTATATAAAAGCTTTAGACACGTAAATATATTTACTATTGCTCTTTTCTGACCGTATAAGTGTATAAGGCAGACCATTCAGACGAAGCATATAAGACAGATCAGTGGTCAAGTGATTTTTTCCAGAATAAACGCCAAAACACTTTCCAACGCGACTTTTCAACAGGATTTTTATCAAGGATACGTAAGGTGTTGTCTATAATCTATTATCTAAGTTGAGAAGATATATTGACATTCAAAGCTCATATTTAACGCATGCCCACAAGCAGGGGCATGTAAGTCAGCGATTACACATGCTGTGTGTGCATACACAAAATAAGCCAAACCTCACGTGAACATAAACTTTGTAACTCCTGCCGCCTTTCCCTCAACCCGCAAGAAGAAGCTAGTCTGTAAAGCATGGGAGGACAGCCTCATACCAACATATTAGTCAAGGAACCGTTATCTATCTATAATCTAAGTTACAAAGATATTTCAACATTTAAAATTCATATTAAATGCATGCCCAGAAACAGACACGCGTAAGTTCTCGCTTACGAATGCTGCATGTGCACTAACAAATTAAAATCCAAACCTCAAACATTGCCGACCTTCCCTGAAACAGGGTCGACGACATTGGCAAAGTGAATCATTTTTTACAGCACGGTTGGTCAGCCTCATGCCAACCTATAAGTCAAGGAACTACCATAATATAATGTTGTACGTGAAAGGCAGGTCAAGTATAAAAATACATTTGATTGGATGTGTTCTCGTGTCGTAAGTACATGACTCAAATATAGCGTTTACCAAAAATATACGGAAACAAAATCTCTCACTTCAAGCGCTGCTGTTAGTTTCAGTACATGTTTTGGTGAACGCTACAGTTTAGTTGAAACGACGAGTTTGTGCTCGAGGTAAGGACGCTCATCACTCACGCATCAGACGTTACCTTGGAGATAATATAACCAGACAGTCTGGCTCCTACGGCTGCAGACTCATTTAGAAAGTCCTACCAACAGGCAACAGTCTGTGTCGGTAGGTATGAAAGCAAGCAAAGAAGGTAGGTAACAGCAAACAACGCATATTTCTTTTCTGTTTATCGCATTAAGCAAAGGATAAAGCGTGTGGAACCAAATCATTTTCTTCTTCCTCTTGTTAAATGCATGATTCTACATCTAAATGTAGAATCTGTATAGCGATGTAAGTCTCGACGACCGTCGATAGATCTTACCGTATCTATTTGATAACATGGCGGCGTATCAACAGCTGATCCATTTTACATGTAACGGCGATCAGCTGTTCAGGCACCGCCATGTTTTATTCCGTCCTATATTCTAATAGATTCGGTAAGATCTACCGACGGCCGTTGAGACTTCCACCCCAGCTGTTCTTCCATATTTTGGGTGGGCGGTCTGGTAGTCGCTGGCTGTCTAGGATTTCCAGTGCTACGATTCGGGTTATCCTACTTTCACTCATGCGATCTACATGCTCCCTACAGAACCGTCTCCGTTTCCTACTCCATCTGACTAATATTGTTCAGTTAGGTGGAAAACAGCGTATTTTGCAGCCAATATACTTGAACTGGAGACTTTCTCTGCTTCCAATCTAGTACTATATCGTTATGGCATGTTTCTAGATTATTTTAGTTTTTTTAAATAAAAAGCGAGTCTTGTCTTGTCTTGTATCCTGCCGCCATTCCTCTAGGGGTGGCCAGTACCTCCACATAAGTGCCTCCACTTGACTCTGTCCCTGCATACTTCTTTCATCTCATCTAATTTCATCACTCTTTTCATGCATGCTCTTCTCTTGTTTCCACTCTGTAAATTCCATTCATTCGCAATCTCACTTATCTGATCAATCCATTCTTTTCTAGGTCTTCCCCTTCCACGCTTACCTATTACATTCCCTTTATACACTCTTTTTGTCAGTCGGTCTTCATTCATCCTTTCAATATGTCCAAACCATCGCATCACACTTCTTTGAACTTTCACTTTCACGCTTTCTTTTACTCCGCATTCATTCATAACCCATTCGTTTCTCACTCTATCTTTCAGTGTTTTTCCTGTCATACTTCTCAAATGAGCCATTTCTACGGTGCATACCTTATTTACTTCTCTTTCATTCACCGTCCATGACTCGCTTCCATACATCAGGGTCGGCAACAATATACAATTGTGTACCGCCATTTTCATTTTCTTTGGTATCCTTTTATTCTTCGCTATTCTACCAAACGCTCCTATCACGCATCTTCCTTTGCTGGCACGCTTCTCTAATTCCTTCGTCATCTTACCATTCGCCTCAAACTTGCTTCCTAAATAGTCAAACTCATTCACTACTTCAACTTTTTTTCCATTCAAATTAACTGTAAGTTCCTCACATACTTCATTCCTGTCAAAAACTAATATTTTTGTCTTATTCGCATTCACTTTCAAGCTATTTTTACAAAACGCATCATTCAGTTTGGTTAACATCGCTTGGAGTTCCTCCGCCGAGTCAGCTAAAACTATAGCATCATCAGCATAAAGAAGTACTCCAACTCTTGTTTCACCCACTTTCACTCCGCTCTCTGATATTCCAGCTTCTTTTATGCAACTGTCCATGATTATATTAAACAACCATGGACTCATCACGCAGCCTTGCCTCACTCCCTTATATACATCAAACCAGTCACTATATCTCCCATCCACTCTTACACATGCCGAACTATTTTCATAGATGGCACGTATCACATTCAGAAGGTTGTCATTCACAACGTACTTCCTGAGAACATTCCACAACATACATCTGTCCACCGAGTCAAAGGCCTTCTCGAGATCCACGAAGGCTGCGTAGACCACCCTCCCCACAGCCAGATGTTTTTCAACAATCTGTCTGAGAGTAAAGATTTGGTCCACACAACCTCGTCCTGGCATAAAACCAGATTGAATATCAGAGACCCTGTGATCGGTGGCCATTCTCACTTTTTTTATGACAATTTTGCATAAGACTTTCCCAGGTATACTAAGGAGACTAATGGGCCTAAAGTTACGGCAGTCTTTCTTGTCCCCTTTACCCTTGTAAATAAGGACAATGACCGCCTTTCTCCAGTCCATCGGTACTACCCTGTCTTTCATACACATCTTGCATAATTCAAACATCCACTCTACCACACATTCTCCTCCTGCCTTTAACATCTCGGCATTCAATCCATCCATACTTGCAGCCTTTCCATTCTTCAGCTCTTTTATGCTTGCTTTTATTTCCTCTTTCAAAATATCCTCATTACTTTCATTTGTAGGGTCACATTCATATAAATTTCTTTCGCCCTGTCCTAATATTTCTTCAAAGTATTCTTTCCATCTGTTACATACATCGTCTTCATCCCACAGCAAGACTCCCTGCGCATTCTTTATGCCCGGAGTTGTTGCTCCCACACTTTCGTTATTATTCCGAACCCAACTCCAGAACATTTTTTTGTTGGTGTGGAAGTCCTGCTGTGCCCTTTCATTATTTTTCTTCTCTAATTCCATCTTACTTTCATACACAAGCTTTTTAGTATTCATTTTTGCCCTTATATACATCATTTCCAAATTCAAATTACCTTTATCTTTCAACCATTTCTTATACGCTTCCTTCTTTTGCTCTACTGCTTCTTTCACTCCATCGTTCCACCAGGCATCACCTTTTTTCTTACCAACATTTGTTTCTCCGCATGTCATTCTAGCAGATTCGGTCAGTTCTTTCTTCATCATTTGCCACACTTTTTCCACACATCCTTCATCTTTCATTTTTTGTAGTTCATCCATATTTAATCTTTTGGCAATCTCACTTTGATATTCATCTTGCACCTTGTCATCTTTCAAATTTTCCACTTTTATTCTTTTCATTCTTAACAATAATTTTTTCTTTCCTTTTTTACAATCCCCTACCATTATTCTCGCGCATAGCAAATAGTGGTCTGTGCTGAGTTCAGCTCCACGGTACACTCTTGCATCTCTCACACATGCTCTCATTCTTTCATCCACGCATATATAATCAATAATTGTTCGATTGCCTGCCCTATTTTGCCATGTATAGAGATGCAAGTCTTGGTGTTTAAACCAGGTATTTGTCGCAAAAAGTCTGTGTTCTATACATGTGTTGACAAGCTTTCGTCCATTATTATTGATCATTCCTCTACCACTCGGTCCCACAACCTTTCCGCAATCATCTCGTTTCATACCAATCCATCCGTTCATATCTCCTAATAGAATAATTCGTTCATTCTCTTCTTTCATTCTTAGTACATTATTTACACTCTCCCAAAATTCATCTCTTTCTTCTCTGCTATCAGATTCTACTGGAGCATAACAAGCTACCAGTAGGATTTTCATACGTCCTAATCTCATTCTTACCAACAGAATCCTAGGACATATTCTTTCATAATTACTTACACATATTTTAGCCCGTTCGCTCAAAATTACTCCCACGCCTTGTCTCTTATATCCATCCTTAATTCCACTCCAAATAAAATACTCCTCATTCTTCAATACCTTTTCTCCATCCCCGATCATTTTTATTTCAGTCACGCACATCACTTGTATTCCTCTCTTTTCCATAATATCAGAAATTTCATTCTCTTTACAGTCATTCCATTCTCTAACATTCCATGTCGCAAACTTCCATTCTTCTTGTTTCACATACTTCCTTTTACACACACTTCCATTCCTGACAGAATTGTCAGCTTCGACACCTTCGCAGAGGCCATTTGACACTTCCTTCGATTCCGGGCGGTGGACATTGTCAGCTTCCACGGGCCCCTCCTTGTCTGCAGCTGTCCCCGGGTTTCTGCGGTCATTGCGGCCGCCTCGTCTGCCTCTCGGTCTTCGTTTAATTCCTCTGCACAAGTTATTCTCGCGGATATTTTTAAGAGTCGAATCACTTATTAAATATGTTGAGTCTTTTAGTGCAGAGAGTTCCTTTATCGAGTAAATTTCGATCGTAATTTGTTATATTTGATTTTAAACAAAATGTCACTTATTATTATTTTTATGTTCAGTGGGTAGTTTAAAATGGAATAACTTTTGGTCACTCGGTACTCGACACTATATTATTTTATTTAATAAAACTAACACGTAATTCATTTAAAAATTAAAACACTACAATGATCTTCGAAATTCAAAAAACAAAATGAAACACAGGATTAATAATAGTCCGCCTGCAGATATTATTTAAATTAATTTTAAAGCGCGGAGCTCTGGTGATACAGCGCGTCGCCATTGGCGCCAGCGACAAGTAATGTGAGTGATATTTTGAATTTATTTATTTGTGGTTTTGGAAATCTGATCGTAGTTTTGCTGACTGCATGTGGTTGACAGAAGGATGTTGACACAACGGCTTTTAGGATGACTAAAAATAAAATGTCATATTATAAGCATTTTCGGGAAACAAAAATCCCGAAATGGCGCTATGGAGAAATCAACACACGAGCAAACAAATATTTCAGCATGTGCAAGTGCGTCTTTGTACAATCGCATAAATCCCACAGAGTATCTTTGTTTGGTTTGATGGCTACTCCTAAATTCCGTCTGGTGAAAAGAGCACCGTGTTTAGCAGCGTGTCGCACACTTACGAGTATTTGCGGATTTCTTGCAGAATTTTTACGGCCAACAGTCTGGCGGCGTGTCACGACAAAATGTCCATTGACAGAATGTCCACCCGACAAAATTTCCACGCTAAATAATGTCCAGCCGACAAAACATCCACGCAACACCATGTCCACCGACAAAATGTCCACCAACATTATGTAATGTTCACAAACATAGTGCCCTCAATATTATTAAGGGGTTGGTGGTTTACACAGTGAAAGTCCATTACGTATATTAATTAAATGAACAAAGTTTTAATTCAATTTTATAATTTTTTATTTTTGTCTAGCACTTTCGCCTACAAGGTCTGCTCCTTATGATGCCTTGTAGGCGAAAGTGCTAGACAAAAATAAAAATTATAAAAGTGAATTAAAACTTTGTTTATTCAATTAATATATAGTGCCCTCATTTTATTGGTGGACATTTTCTCGGGTGGACATTTGGACGCGTGAACATTTTATCGCGTGGACATTTTTTCGGGTGGACATTCTGTCTGTGGGCAACTTATCGTGGAACCGTCTGGCGGAAAGCGAGCATAGCCCCGAGTACAAAACTCAACGCTCAACTGAATCACAGAGTGACCCAAAAAACGGATGGGAACTACACTGCTCGCTAGAGGCGATGTTTCAGATTCGCTACATTATTCGTCAGATTTTACAGTTGAGTTTACACTCGGGGAACAGATGCGCTCAAACGAGACGATGGACATTCATGAGACAAGCAAGGAATGCGCCACGAGCACGGCGGGGATTCCAACGCGCTGACGACACTGCCAATAGCTGTGCACCGCAATAATTATGGGGACCGCACACAATAATAATCATACCTACTCCGCGATCCGGTCGATGGCTCTGTTGAATTCCATGCAATAATTTCCCGAACTATCTCCCAAAAGGACTGGTTCTCATTTCTTGTGAAGGCTAAGTAACCTTACCAGTATTTCGATTTTCGGAACCCACACTCTAATTGAAGTGGTTAACGTAAGACTGCCCCCCTTACCTGTAAAGTAAATAGGTTCTACACGTCACATGCCTATTCAGGCATGTGACGTGTAGACCCTATTCAGGAAACAATGCGGTGAGAGTTGCAGTATAAGAGTTTTAGTCTTACGTGGCCGGCTGATGATGCTGAAGAGAGTTTTCCGAGATCTGTTGCCGTGGTCTGTAGGAGCCAGAGCTTCCGGAAGTTTCGGCCATGTCTACGATGGGAAAGTGAAATAATGAAGATGATCTTGATGAAACGGTTTCATCAAGATCATCTTCCAGCTTCCACATACCACGACAACAGATTCCGGAAGACATCTCTCCAGCAGTTGCACTATAAATGCAGTTAAGTTTCGTCACGTTTTTTATGACTTTTGGTCATCCCAAAAGCGCTTATCTATCCAGAAAATGCATTTCGAATGTATGTATTTCACGTCTTTTGCTTTCACTCAACATCCACGCTTCACTTCCGTGCATCATGGTAAGTGGTAAAAGTGCATTTTGAGACAGAGCATTGAGTGAAGACAGAGAAATGAGTGAAGACAGAGAAATGAGCGAAGACAGAGCACACACAATGGCCGCCTTGTTCCTCCACCAACTTCAGCATGGCGTGATGTGTATTTTGATAATTCCAACATCAATACAACAAGCAGAAAACATTAATTTTAAACTCAACCACAGCGTCTATAAACGAACCGATAGAAACAAAAACTGCGCCCATGGTGAACGTTTAGGTGTCCATAGTTTTTAGGTGAAGTTTTATACTCTTGGTGCATGTTATTAATTTTCTGCAGAGCCGCTGATGCACAATGACGTCTACTGTCCTAATTTAATCACCAGTTACAATGTTGATCACTTCAGAAAATAATTATGTACGTTATAAACTTTGGGCTGGAATATTGTATTATCAAATAAAACGTATTCCTTGACTTGTAGGTTGCTATATGGCTGGCCACCCATCTAATCTTATCAAATCTAATAAGTTGCAAATACATGTAACATTGGAGATTCACATTATATGCATTCTCACAAGCAGACACGTATAAGTTCGCGCTTGCATAATATGCCGCATGTGAGCCTACGACATAAAAACTCAAATCTCAAATGATCATACACCCCGCAACTCTTGCCGACCTTCCCTGAAACAGAGGTGACATTGGCAAAGTAAACCATTTTCTACAGCATGGGTGGTCAGCCGCATACCAACCTATAAGTTAAGGAACATACACAAAAAAAAACATTAAATTTATTTTTTAAATGACACTAGAGTCACTGAAGGCAGCTTTAGCTTAAAAGGTCTTATTCATAAGTTGGATTAAAACCAGCTGTAACTGTAACTCTGTCGCCATTCCGCTAGGGGTGGCCAGAGCCTCTGCAGAGCTGCCTCCATTTTTTCCTATCCTTACATACCTCTTTCAATTCATTCATATCCATCACCTTTTTCATGCATTTTCTTCTTTTACGCTCACTTTGTATATCCCATTCTTTCACAATCTCCTCAATCTGATCACTCCATACTTTTCTCGGTCGTCCCTTCCCTCTTTTTCCTTTCACACTTTCTTTGTATAGATACTTTGTCAGTCTATCATCATTCATTCTTTCCACATGCCCAAACCATCTCATCACATTCTTTTGTACCTTTACTTTCACATCCTCTTTCAAATTACATTCTTTTTTTACCCATTCATTCCTAACTCTATCCCTCAGAGTTTTTCCTGTCATGCTTCACAAATGCTTCATTTCAACCGTACATACGCTTCACTTCCATACATCAAAGTCGATAACAATATGCCATAGTGTACCGCCATTCTCAGATCCATCGTCAATCGCTTGTTCTTTGCTATTCTTCCTATTGCACCGACCACTTGCTTTCCCTTGCATACCCTATTCTCAAGTTCTCTTGTCATCTTTCCATTCTTCTCGAACATACTTCCCAAGTATAACTTGGAATTACTTTAATTGTATTTTTTGTTTGGTTTCTGAAATTGATGTAGATACAATTTGATTTGATTTTTTGTTCTCGTCAAACGTTGGTGTAATTTATTGTACTTTGATTTTATATTCTGTGAAATTTATTTTTCTGCCATTTTAAATATTTGTTTGTCCGTAAGTTTAAGTTAATGTTAATTATTGTTTTTACAACGTGTAAAGCGCCCTTGAGGTGATTGATCACAGTACGGCGCTAAATAAATCGTCCAAAAATAAATAAATAAAAAGTATCTAAATTCATCCACAATTTCAACTTTCATACCATTCAACATAAACGTGCATTCTTCATTTCAATAACAGAAAGCTACCCGCTCTTGACGGAAAGTGACACTAATTCCATATTAGTTTGCATTTAGAGATACACCCAATGATGAATAAAGCGCATGGAAAGATAGATAAACAGTGTAAACGTTTGTCTTCTGAGCGGCCATAATGCGCTCAATAAACACTCGATAGAATGCAATAAATCGCTTTACGAAGCATCGCCAGCACATGCTACGTACAGACAGACTCACTGTCCGCGGGTTGTGTTGCTCTCCTTTCACACATCTCGCGCGTCTGTCTGTTGGGGCGTGGTTTCCCTTGACGTGGAATACCATGGACCAGTTTTATTGCTGGAAAATTTACCGCTTTTCACACGGTGCGGTTTCCGTCCGGTGTCGGTCCGGATCTGATGTTTGGGTAGAAGTGGCTGGCGTAAGGCTGGCCTTCTTACCCGTGAAAATAAAGAGGTCCCTTTCGGGGACAAAAACGGTCCGTTGCGTATTACTACAGTCTGATATAAAACATTTTAATCCGTTTTTATTCAAAACCAACATCAATCGCCACTTCCTTGCAACGCCTCACGACAGAAGCAACAACACAAGCAACACCTCTGCGGCACCTTTCCAGGGTGACATAGACCCCCAAGATTTTTAAGAATTGGGGAGCCTCCCGCACAGGATTCCTTAAAAAAAAAGCGCCCTTGGAGTGACTACATCACGAAACGGCGCTATAAAGATATCATCAACCCATCATCATTGATCGGCAGATCTTCGGTAGATCGGCAGGACAGCAAAGAGAAGAAAAGAGCTCAGTTTGAGTGTAGCCTTCATTTCCATTCTTATTTAAATCTTTTATTTTCATTTTTTTATTTATTTAGGAAACAGTCATTATACGAATATGATGTTAATAAAATTTAAGTAGATGCAGACCTTGAGATCCATTGGGCTATCCGCGCTATTTGAGAAAGACGTTGATGATGATGATGATGACTTGGTATAGCGCCGTTTCGTGAAGATTGTCACTCCAAGGGCGCTGGTCTGCAGACTACTATAACAACGTGCAGAAAAGAGCTTAATTTGGGTGTAGTCGTCCTGACCATTGCTCTTTAATCTTTTGGACTATCAACGCTATTTGGGAAAGCGTTGGTCGGTAGGCGAGCAGATACAGCTCTCTTTAGGTGTTGCCTTCATGATCATTGTTCTTAATTTTTTTGGACTATCAACGTTATTTGGGAAAGCGTTGGTCGGTAGGCGAGCAGATAGAGCTCTCTTTAGGTGTTGCCTTCATGATCATTCTTAATTTTTTTGGACTATCAACGCTATTTGGGAAAGCGTTGGTCTGTAGGCAAGCAGATGGATCTCAGTTTGTGTGCAGTCGTCATGCCATTGTTCTTTAATCTTCTGAAGTATCCACGCTATTTGAAAAAGACGTTGGTCGGTAGACGATCAGATAGCTCCAGTTTGGGTGTGGCCATTTTGACCATTGTTCTTAAATCTTGTGGACTATCCACGCTATTTGAGAAAGGCGTTGATCGGTGGATGAACAGACAGACAGATCTCGGTTTGGTTGCAGTGATTGGAAATGCGGCGATCTGTCGTGCGCGAGTGACTCAGCGCCAGACACAATAAATGCCTTTCTCATGTCTAGCGTCTTGCATCTCGTATCTCATGTCTAGCGTCTTCGTCCCGCTTCTCCCCACGCCCGGAGCGTTTTACTGCCCACAAAGTATCCACACGAAGGCGATATCAGACTTAACGTTTCGTCTTTTTGTTATATCAGCTCATTCACCAATTCAAAGCGAAACGTATGAACAAGAGATGAAGAAGAGACGAGTAAGAGAACATTGTTGAATCGTTTCAGTAGGAATCTTTCAAGATAAGCGAAACGTCTGTAGGAGGAAGGAAAGTACCAAAAGTCCTGAAGGAGCTGATTTAAAAATGTTGGTTTGATATTTTCACCATATTTTGCTTCGAGTGGAATGTATCCGGGATGAGGAATGAAAGAAAGTGTCCAGCTGAAAAGGAAAATTGCAAATTCATGATGAAAACATTTCGTATCGGTGCATTTGATATAATTTATAACATCAAATCTAAGTTGTTCACAACATTACGTCAACTATCGTGTAAATCATAGGTGTAAATGGAAAAAAAAGATTATTGTACCGTTACTAAGCTTATAAGATATTCTTCATTTCAACAATCAAAGAATCAGCAATTCCCATGAACGTCACTGTTTTGGACGCCATAATATAGTAGTTAAGGAAAATAAAGAAACAATTAGCTATCTAATCTATCTCTATAAAGTGAAAGAAAACGAACATTCATTGTAACGAACATTCACGCGAGTGACTCGTCTCATATCACCTTTACAACCAGTATAAAACTTTGCGTTAAGTACCCTCGATCGTTTAGTTTAGAACTAGAACAAAAAGTAAGAAAACTAAATCACTCACTAGGTGTGCTCTTATATCTTGCATACATTTTTCTCCTTACACGATCGAGAAGAGTTAAAACAATGTTTTTTTATACTCGGGGTAGTTATACTCGGCAGAGTTAACGGCAGTTTTTACTGCCGGCAGAACATTTCCGCTGAAACCAAAACTACAAAGAGCACAGACCCCCGATTATGCATGCGTCGTTTTGCATGTACCCCAACCTTAAGTATGCCCCGTAAAACAAAACGTAGATACATAGTCGTCCCAGTGCTTGTTTGGCTTATCTACTATTTGAATCAGAGAAGACCTTTCAATGAGATTGCCTTTAGAATCACATTGTACACAATCTGAGCTAAGAAAAAAACGTAGAACAGGGCAATGTGGGAGTTAGTTTATGTCCTGGAAAACAAGGCGTTGACACATCATCCTGCAGTGCTTGTTTGGCTTATCTACCATTTGATTCAAAGATGACATCACATTCTACACAATCTGAGCTAAGAAAAAAAACGTAAAAAAGGATAATGTGAGACATCTTTTTTTCATTCTTCTCTTTCACATCTTCTACATTCATTTCGTAATCCATATTTAATTTTCAACGAGTCCGAACCAGGAAAAAAATAATCAGGTGTTGAGCTTAAAGGTTTTTATTTGTTCAACAGCTTTTCAGACAAAAAATAATTTCAGTCATTTTCAATTTCGGATTTCAAACCGTAAATAAATATTAATTAATGCAGACACGAAAACCCGCGGCGGAAAACGAGGGAGAAAAAAAAATCACACCTCCCACCGCTCTCCTTTGAAATATTATACAACTAAGCTACACATATAGTGCAACTTAGTGCCGAGTTTTCCCCGTAGGGGTCGCATGTGGCGAGTGCAACCTATTTATTTTTACAAGTACAGAGGGCCGGCATTACGCAAACAATTTCAGCTGAAGGCGGGGTTTCCCAGCTCTCGAGGGTGCTGATACACATTTCATGTGAAGGCTGAGTAAACTTTGCCGGCATTTTATTTTTGGTTTGATCATTTCTGATACCCTTGATGCGACTCGAACGAATGCAAGCACTCTACCAACTGAGCTATCGACCGAACTTCTACTTTGATACAAATTTGTGTTAGAATAAATACAATACATTTTTTTTAAACTAGAGAAACAAAACAAAAAACAAAAAATATTTTAAAAGTGATGTAACGTGTTGTTTCTGAAATACCGTATTCAAATTCCAGGCAATGAATAATTTATGAAAATGACAAATGGAAATCCTCATCGTCTGCTTAATTATATTATTTTACAGTTGTCTAGTTCGCGAGACGCCGGAATTAATTCCGCTTTTCTTTTGTCCAATCATCTGTTTTGTCAGATGAAAAAAACCAAGACGACCGCACCCCAAAGTATAAGACATTGCTTGAATACTCAACAATCGCGTATAATAAATTATATCTAAAAGATAAACTTATAAAATCTAAAAGATAATAGATTTGTTGATTTGAAAAATGTAATTTGTTTGTGTATGCTCCTTGACTTATAGGTTGGTATGCGGCTGACCAACCATGCTGTAGAAAATGGTTCACTTTGCCAATGTCACCCCTGTTTCAGGGAAAATCGGCAGGAGTTGCAGGGTGTATGTTCATTTGAGATTCGGGTATTTATATTGTAGGACTACATGCGGCATGTTTAAGCGCGAACTTAAACATGTCTGTTTTGTGAAAATGCATATAATGTGAATCTCTAATGTCACCTATATTTTGCAACTTAGATTAGATTAGATAAACGAAACTAAAATGCCTGTTAGCAAGTTTCGAAACTTTTTTTGCCAGAGGTGCTTTACAAGTTTGACTTACATTTTTCTCGAATACTCGATACTTCGAGTATTGTGAACAAACTCGTACTACGGGTATTGAAACGCAGGGTCTTTGAGTCATGCGTGTTTCCAGTATCCGCCTATGGCTTGGGAACAAAAGGGCTCACTCAGTATAGCGCCAACAGACTGAGGACGTGCCAAAAGAACCATTGAAAGAAGGATTCTGCCTCAGAGACAGGGTTCCAAACCAAGAGATCCGTAGACGCACTGGTGTCATCCAGCGAGCGGCCTGCTTAAAGTGGCGCTGGGCTGGTCACGTCGCAAGGCAGGACCATGACAGGTGATGATGATGATGAATGATTTCTTTCCTGTGGCGCCATTTAATGGTACAGGATCATCTCAAGGGCGCCATGGCTTCTGGAGAAAAGCAGTGTCTTCAGTCCCATTCTGAAGGTAGTGGTCGGCTGGTTCGTGCGAACACCGACGGGCAAATTGTTCCAGGCAACCGGCCCGGCCACCGCAAAGATCCTGTCTGCAAAATGATGTGTTCGCTCTTAGGTAGCAGAAAAGGATCATCCAGTAGGGGTCAGAATGTTCAAGCGGGGAGTGGGGGGATCCCAACTGAGGTGGCTGGACGACATTAAGGGAACTGCAGGCAGAGGATGGCTGAACACAACAGCCAATAGACAGAGATGGAGAGGATTGGAGGAAGTCCACGGCCAGGAGTGGACTGAGAAAGGCTGATGAAGAAGAAGAAGATTTGTTCTGTTAACGCGATGGTAGAGTATTTACGCCGTGTTTTATACTCGCAGTCATGGTTACGAGGCGGGATGTAAAATATGACTGGTGAGTTCTTTGCGAATAATTAATTAACCAGAATATCAAAACAAAATGACTGGAGAGAAGCACTGAAGTATAAAACATAACTTTCAAACTCAACCACTGCGTTTACCATCAAAATAATATGTATATACACTTAAACGCTGTCTAGACGATTTTTTAGATGTCATACATATTGTGTAAAATAGACCTTGTGAAATAAATTTAAACCGCAATCTAATTAAAAGAACCCCAAGTCAAATCATAGTCGGGATTATGGCCGAGGGGACCAAGTGGGCTGATCTTTTAAGCGTGTTTTTTTTTTTTTTAAGAAATCCTGTGCGGGAGACTCCCTAGATTCTAGAGACTCTAGGGGTCTATGACACTTGTTGTAGTGCCGCAGAGGTGTACGAGCTTGGTCGTCGCTACAAAGCGCCAATACTCAAGCAAGACCCAGTTGCTGTAAGGCTGGATAGACCTTTGGTGACCGGTCATTGGTAAAGGTTTATGAATTTTTCAACCCAGCGAAGTTTGGAATAGAACAACGTTGGTTCGATCCCTGCCTGTGTCGTTTGACCATAACTTTGACCCTGGTTCAACAGCTGTTATTGGGTAATTATTAAATAATAAGTCATGAAAAAATATCACGCATCAAAAACAGAACAGAATCGGTGTTATGGCCGTGGGAGTCTAGTAATTGATCTTTCTAGCGTATTTGAAATAGAATAACGTTGGTCTATCCCCGATTGGGTCATTCGACTATAAGTTTGATCTTAGTGCAACAGATGTCATTGGGTAATTATTAATGAATAATTCATTTAAATAAACAATAATGAATTATTAATTAATGAAATTAATACCTGTTTCTGGCCAGGCAGAATACGTTGGCGTATAGCATTCCTCTTCACAAATCTATTTTTTTAAATAATTTACAAAATTAAATTAAATAACACTATGGTTGAGTAATGAGTTTACACGTAAAAATTTACCCTTTTGATACAGTTTTCCTGGGACGGGAAATTTGAGTATTTTTATGGAAATGTGAATACCTACTCGCAGACAGCGCTGAATTCATAATTCAGACCTTTAAATGGGTGCTGCGAGGTGGTCCAAAAATAAATGGACTCGTTTGCGTAAATGAGAAAACTTTTCTCGATTCGCAGATTCATATTTAATTTTAAAAAAAAGTAAAAACAGGGAGCTATCAATCGCAAAGCTATTCGCATGGAAATTGAAAATCTAATAGAATTAAAAAAAACAAGACTATAATTAAACTTGAGTTGATGGTTCACTTTGCCAATGTCACCCCTGTTACAGGGAAGGACGGCAAGAGGTACAGGGCTTATGTTCATTTGAGATTGGGTTTTTATATTGTAGGTCCACATGCGGCATGTGTTAGCGCGAAATTATACATGTCTGCTTGTGGGAATGCATTTAATATAAATCTTAAATGATATATATCTTTGCAGCTTAGATTAGATTAGTTCATCCTGGGTCCGGTCGATAGCTCAGTTGGTACAGTGCTTGCATTCCATGCCGAGAGCTCGGGTTCGAATCCCACCGAGGGTGTCAGAAAAATTTTCCCGTTTCGGTGTTTACATATTTCAAACCCGACAATAAATTACTGTATTCACAAGAAATGTGTACCAGCCCCTCAGGGGGTGGGTCACCCGCACTTCAACGTAAGTGGTTGGCATAAGGTCGCCCCACTTACCTGTAAAAATGAATACGTTGCACTCGCCACATGCGAAACCCTTCGGGGATAACGCGGCAAGAGGTTGCACGTTGACTGTGTCACCAACGAAAGAGAGAGAATACAAAGAAGAATTTTTTTTTTTTTTTTTTTTTTTTTTATTTAACAAAATATAAATACAAATTTATTTTAAAACAAGTAATAATTCTAAATAATAATAAAAACTTAATTGTTATTTCCTCACCAATTGAAGAGCCAAGCTCTTGTGCTTGGTGAGGGAATCGCAGCTATCTTAAATAAATTATGTTCTTAATTTATATTCTATATAATATAATGAGATAAAAACTTAATATAATACTTAAAGGAAAAAAATATAGGTAATACACAAGAATAAATCAAAAAATAAATTAACAATATAAAAAATGAAAAAAACCAAAAATTAGAAACAACCAATCAATAAGTAGAACTATGAATATATATATTTTTTTTATTTTAAACTTAATTTTTTTAACATCCTTAATTATTTTGATTTCATTTGGCAATATGTTATAGTATTTTATTCCCCTACAGATAAAATTATTCTCGAATTGTTTTGTTTTAAATTTAGGAATTGTTATAAAATTTTGTCTTCTCCTTGATATAGCTCTTTCAAATTGTTTTGCTTTGTCAATTTTTATTATTTCCAGAATAGAGTACAGTTTGAAAATTTGTTCTATAGTTGGTACCTTAAAAATTTTGAATAAAGATTCTGTTGAAAATGTTGGTGGCTTTTTTAGAATTACTTTAATAATCAATCTCTGAGCTATTTTAACTGAATTCAAAACATTATCATATGATCCCCCCCATCCAATTATGCCATATTGCAGCATTGATTGTACAATTGAGTAGTATACCATTTTTAATTGTTCGATTTTAAGAATGTTTCTGAGTCTTATGAATATGTAAATACATTTTCGTATTCGTTTGACCAGTTCCATTATGTGATTTTTCCACTTCATATTTTGATCTATAATAATGCCTAGGTATTTTATATTTTTAGTTGAAGCCAGTGTTGAACATGTGTTTTCACAGTTTTTAGTTTCATTGCAATTCTGACTGTGTATGATGATTTTAATTGGCGGCTCTGAATTAAATTTATTTATTGCGAAAGAAATGAATTGAGTTTTTTTAATATTTAGTGATAATATATTACTATCGAACCACCCCTTCAGTATATTCATGTCAAGATTTGCTCGTTCATTAATAGAGCGCCAATCTTGTCCCTCCAATATAATGGCAGTATCATCTGCATAAGATATTATTTTTCCATTGAGTTTTAGAGTGAAAATATCATTTGTGTATAAGATGAATAGTAATGGACCCAGTACAGTACCTTGTGGGATACCAAATTCACCGGTTGATGGTTGACTATAAGAACTATTAATTTTAACTATTTGAGATCTCTGATATAAGTAACTTTTTATCCATTGTAACGCTTTTAATTTTATCCCAATTGAATTCAGTTTTACAATTAGTTTTTCGTGAGAGATGCTATCAAATGCTTTTTTTAAATCAATGAAAATTCCGATACATTTAAAAGATTGGTCAAGTGAGCTATGAATTAAGTTCGTTATTTTCGCGATGGCATCTTGAGTACTTCTATTTTCCATGAATCCGAATTGGTTATCGTGTATTATATTGTTGGCTTTTATAAATTTAATTAACCTAATTTTTGCTAATTTTTCAAAAATTTTTGCTATGTTAGATATAACAGAAATGGGTCGGTAATTGTTTACTTTTTCCCGATTTCCTGTCTTAAATATGGGTGTTATTATTGTTTTTTTGTAATTTGAAGGAAACGTTCCACTTTCAAAACTCAAATTAATTATATGTTGTAGTGGTTTCGATATTTGTTCTTTAATATGTTTTAAAGTTTCAGCAGAAAGAGCATCATATCCAGGCGCCGTACCGTTTTTCAGATTGCTAATTACTGTCTCTATTTCTTCCCTTGTTGTGGGTTGAAATATATATATCATGTGTTTCTCTTCTATATTGCACTTTAATTCGGGAGAAGTACTTTTTCCAGGTATTTGCTGAGCTAAATTTTTTCCAACACTTGAAAAGAAATTGTTGAAAATATTAGCAGCTTTTGAGGGATTTTCTCTACAGCACGTGGTTTCGTTTTCATGATTAATGGCTATTATTTCATTTTTCATGTTTTTGTTTTTTTCAAGAAAATCGTTTATAACAGACCATACATTTTTAGGGTTATTTTTGGTTTGTTCTAATTTATGTTTGTAATAATTTTCTTTTGTGGATTTTATTAAATATGTAAGCTTTTTTTTAAATTTTTCAAAATATTTGAGCAATTTTAGATTGTTCGGTTGTTGACGGGTTTGTTTATACAGAGTTTCTTTATGTCGGATTGATACTACTAGCCCATGTGTGATCCATGGTTTAATCGGCTTATATTTGTGTTTTATGTTATGTTGCACACTTGTTGATTCTTCAACAAGTTTTTTCATTGTATTTTCAAACATTATACAACATTCATTTACATTATTCATTAGATAAAAATCGGACCAGTTCACAACATTTAATTTATCTTTTAAACCATCTAGGTTTATTTTATTATATTTTGATACTTTATTTGTTTTTTTTGTCTCTATCTGTGGAGTATTATATTTATAGTTAAATATACATGAGAAGTGATCTGTTATAGATGTGTGAATGACTGCGGAAGTAATATTATGAAAGTCGGGGATGTTTGTAAATATATGATCCAAACATGATGGCTGTTGTCCTCTAATATTTCTTGTAAATGAATTAATGCAGGAGAAATAATTCAATTCTGCCAGCATATTTAGGTAGATATCTTTATCGTTTGTGTAATTATTATCAGCAATATTTAAATTCATGTCACCAACCAAAATGTTTTTTTTACTTGTGCAAGTTACGAGTATATTTTTTAATCCTTCTATAAATTGTGATATAATTGATGTATGAGTACGATAGATTGCAAATATATTATAATTTTTATTGTTATTATTAATTTCAAGATTTAATATATTTACGTAAGGTACAGTGTTAATTTCATTTACGTTTATCATAATATTACGATCCGAAATAAATATAGCTACACCGCTATTCTTGTTAATTTTGGTACTTGCAGCTAAATAAGTGAACCCAGGAATATTATACTCTATTTGTCCGGCAGAGTGGGTTTCGCTTAACACAATAATGTCCGGTAAATAATTTAATAATTTTATTGAAATAACAAATTCATCAAAATTTTTTTGTATACTCCGTATGTTATTATGTAGGATTGTTAAACTGTTTTCACACTTCACTAATATTTGATTTGCTTCATAGAATGAGTCGAATATTAGTTCATTTATATTTAGTTTAGAATCTATGTAGCTTATGTTTATGTCAGTCATAAATATGTAAATTTAGTCGTAGTCAATTCGATCTATGGCAATTTTATACATTTTTTGTCTGTAAATACATTGAGGGCTAGTTGTCTTGTGGGTAGTGTCGTTTTTTGTTTTGTATTTAATATTTAAAAAGTGACAGTTACTGCAAATCGCATCTTTTTCTAAGTTGTTACATTTCGCGTAGGTATGTTCTTGAGCGCAGTGTGGACAATTTGGTGGTTGTGTTCTTCCTAGGCATCTTTGTGCTGTATGTCCATATTTTAAGCAGTGATAGCACTGTACTAATGGGTTGCAGTCTTCTACGTATGCTCTATTATATTTTATATTAATTTTGCCTTTTTCTAAAAGAATTTTTCGAAGTCTCCCTGTTGTTTGTATGATATAGTTGGTAGTTTCTCTTGGGTTAATACTTTTCAGTTCTTTTATAAGTTTTATGTTCTCTTTTTCTTTTTCTTCAATACCCTCATTTTGGTTTACGATGCCCATGATGATTTCTTTTTCTGTGAGGTTTTTTTCTAGTCCCTTTAGTATGATGTAAGGTTTTTTCTTTTTCATTTCTTCTGTCGTCAGTTCCTTTCCAAGTGTATTGGAAATTTCTTTTTTCAATTTTTCTGCGCTTGTTTTCTCAGTACATGTAATTGTTATCTTTTTTTCACCAGTCTTTTTTATACCCGATATACCAATTTTAAGTTCAGTAGGGTTGATTTCTTTTTGGATCTTTTTTTTTATTTCTTCGGCACTTAATGTGTTTTTTGATTCTACCATGATTGCGTAATTTGTCACTGCGTTTTTGTCTCTTTTAACATTTTTATCTTCCCCAGCCACCGCCGCGTAGGTTTTGTGGCCAGATTCGATAAACTCTTCCAACTTTTTAGTGTAATCTAATGCGCTAACTCCCATAGCACTACGATGATTTTTGTTTTGTTGTTTATGCCAAAGCAAACAACTGCGTTTTCGATGTATGGTTTTGGTTTAACCGACAAGATTTTGGCATTTTTGGTCTTAAAGGCGCTTGTAAAAAAAATAATCGTAAAACCACATTAATAGGAATGCCAATAAATGCCTTTATTTTTTTAAATTTTAAAGCTTTATTGATTTTAACGATATGATAAAAAATAATAAAGTTATGCCATTTTTCTGCAATCTCAAACTTTCAACTGCTCTTGTGAACTATTTGTCGCTTATGCCCTATTACCTTTTAACCGTCGATATGCGGCAACGTAATTTCTGACGTAACAATATTATATTGTCGAGTGAATTACTCGACAATATAATATAGTGAAAAAATAACTGCAGCACTCCAAGTAGGTATACAAAACATTCATTGTAAACTCAACAAAAATGTATGGAAATTAAAACAGTGCCTCTTGTGAGCGTTTCAGTTTATGTGTATAATTGATGAAATGGTATTGTACGAGTGTTGCATCACTCCGCATACTAACTTTTGCATACTAACTATCTCATTGAGACGTAAATAGACGTCCATTATATTACAGCTATGAACTGCGCATCATATATTGTAAAGTTTTTATTAATATTTGTTGCGTAAATGACCAATGGCGGCAATGCAGGATTTTGTTTCGATAATTATATACTACATTGTCAACGACGATACCATGTTGAATTGGGCCCGGATGCTACCCGGATGGGTGACCGCTCAGGTACTTGCTCAGAAGTTGTTGACATTTCTTGGACCGGTCCGTAGTCCAGTGGCAACACTTCGGACTCGTAAATGGAAGGTTGTGGATTCGGATCCCGGCGGAGCACAAAAACATATACCATTGTTATTTCAAATGTGCTCTTCGCTGAGTTGAAAAATTCATAAATCTTTACCAAAGACCGGTCACTGAAAGGTCCAACCAACCTTACAACAACTGGGTCTTGCTTGAGAATTGGCGCTTTCTACAGCGACGACCAAGCTCGCAGAGGGCTCTTGAGGTGTGATACACACAAAAACAGCGCTCACCAAATAAATCATCCTAATATTATTATTATTATTATCATGATCAATGTTTTATACTCTGGAAATGAAAAAAATATGTTAACCTTCGTCGGAGCGGCCGAAAAAAGTCGAACACAAACCGTGACAGATCTAATCTAAGCTGCAAAGATATATATCATTTAAGATTTATATTAAATGCATTCCCACAAGCAGATATGTATAATTTCGCGCGAACACATGCCGCATGTGGGCCTACAATATAAAAACCCAATCTCAAATAAACATAAGCCTTGCAACTCTTGCCGTCCTTCCCTGAAACAGGGGTGACATTGGCAAAGTGAACCAATTTTTATATTATGGGTGGTCAGCCGCATAACAACCTATAAGTCAAGGAACATACATGACAAATTACATTTTTAAAATCAATAAAATAACAGTAGGTATATACATTGACATAAAAAACTAAATCACAAAACCAATTTTACTTTAACAAACCCCAGCCGCCAACATTACAGATCAACCGCCATTTCTTTCTATCCTTACATACTTCTTTCATTTCCTCCAGAGTCATAACCTTCTTCATACAAGCTCTTCTTTTATTATGACTCTGGATATTCCATTCATTCGCAATTTCGGATATTTGGTCCATCCATACCTTTCTCGGTCTTCCTCTACCACGACATCCATCTATTCTACCAACATATACTTTCTTCGTCAGTCTTTCCTCATTCATTCTCTCCATATGCCCAAACCATCTTAACAAACTTCTTTTAATCTTCACTTTCACACTTTCTCTTGCACCACATTCTTCTCTTACAAAATCATTCCTCACCCTGTCACTCCGTTTTTTCCCAATCATACTTCTTAGAAAGTCCATTTCAACAGTATGGACTATACATATATATATATATATATATGGATATACAATACGTAATAGGTATAAAATGCCCATTATACTAGAAAGTACATGAATGAATGAGCATTATATTATCTCTGTATCGCGTCTGTAACCTAAACTAAGCATGTGTGACGCAGTTTCAGCAAATGAAGTAAAACCTCACACACTGTTCGATCCGTAGACGATTCGAGTATGAGATTGGTTTCGAAAGAGGTGCACGAAAGATTGCTGGGATGATCAAGGGGCTAAGGCGTCGGCGCTCGAATTTGTGTTATTGACACTAACTGGTAGGCTGGTTCGAACCCCGCCTGCGTCATGTCCTGTCAAAAATAGCTTCGAACGCGGTTCAACAGATGGCATTGGGTAGTTTTTAAGAGTTCATTAAAATATTTAATAATTCATTATTAATTGATAATATTCATACTATTTCTGGCCAGGCAGAATAGATAGGTCAAAAAATCGGGACCCTGTTAATGTGCCCATCGTAATCTATCAAAAATATACATTTCTTGCCGAATTCCTCACTGTTGCAAATACCCTATTATCGCATATCCATAATTCCCCACATTTTGAGCGTTTAAGAAACAGGGAAAGCGTCTACATTTGTGTGGAAAGAGCTTGACTTGCGGGGGGGCGTGCCCGGGTAGGCGAGCACTGCAGTGCCGGCCTTGACCGTGACGCCTCCTCGGGAAATGTAATACGGCGCAACAAGGAGGGGAGGGGGAGGGGGGGGCGCCCCCCGCACACCCAGTATGGAGCAGACGCCTATTCATAGAGCGCCTTTCAATCAACACGAAAATAAATACGCTGTGAAAATAAAGAGATAGAGTTGAAAGAGGATGCGAAAGTAAAGGTGCAAAATAATGTGATAAGATGGTTTGGACCATTGACATATGTATGATATCAGTGGACAAGAAATTCTTTTAAAGAAAATAGACACCTTATATCTGTTTCAACTTACTTACGAAAATGGTCCTAAGTAAGAAAGAGAACAAAGAATTTCACAGTTGCATTTCCATGCGTACAAAAAAACGCGGGCGAATGTTAAAATGATTCTAGAAAGATGCCATCTTTCTCTCGTACAGGATTCTTTAAAACAAAAACTAATGAAATAAAATTTGACGCCATTTACGCTAAAGGATGAATGAAGACCGACTGACAAAAAAAGTGTACAAAGGGAATGTAATAGGTAAGCGTGGAAGGGGAAGACCAAGGAAAGAATAGATTGATCAGATAAGTGAGATTGCGAATGAATGTAATCTACAGAGTGGAAACAAGAGAAGAGCGTGCATGAAAAGAGTGATGAAACTAGATGAGATGAAAGAAGTATGCAAGGACAGAGTCAAGTGGAGGCACTTGAGTGGAGGTACCGGCCATCCATAGAGGAATGGCGGCAGGATACAACAAGAACAAGTATTGAAAATACAAAATAAAGCAATAATGATATTTTATTATTGTTATTTATTTCGTATTGTGTGTATATTATTCTTGCGTCGCCGCGTACTGCTACTTATCGCATCCACACACATTACGAATTTTCCAAGGTTTTCTTTTTATCGGAGGCAAAAAACGAAACAATTTTTATTTACGACGTAGGATGGAGAAGTTATTTGGGCTTTGGCAAAGACCTTTATCAATGTCAATGCAGAAACACACCTACGGTTAAAAAAAATATGATTCTTGTCTATAATAATAATAATTACTGGACAATTTGTATACAGCGCCGTTCAGTGGCACTAGCCACCCCAAGGACGCTTAAATTAAATATTATTATTGTCCGGTCGAATCCAAAATAAAGTACTTGGAAGGTTTACTCAGCCTTCACAAGAAATGAGTACCAGCCCCCTCGAGGGCTACAAAACCTCCACTTCAACTGAAGCGGTAGGCGTAGGGCCGACCCCCTTACTTGTAAAAATAAACAGGTTCCACTCGCCACATGCGAAACCCTTCCGGGATAACGCGGCAAGAAGTTACACAATACGTGAGTTTAGTTGTTGCTTTGCGTTCGGTTGATAGCTCAGTTGGTAGAGAACTTGCATTCCATGCCGAGAGCTCGGATTCGAAACCCATCGAGGGTGTTAGAAATGATTCTCTGTTTCGGTGTTTATTTCAAACCCAAAATAAGGTTTACTACTCAGCCTTCACAAGAAATGACAACTCGTAATGATAACTCTGCCACACCAGGAGGTCCCAGGGTTTAATCTTGCGAGAGGGCTGTGGACGACCTTGGATAGGATCCGAACCGAGCAAGGCCGTTGCAACTTCTTGCTCCATAGATGGGGATTAGCTCCATCTCCAGGATGTGACTGTGGGGCGGAGAACCAGACTGTCCGGCACATAGTGGAGGAGTGCCCCATCAGAAGACACCCTCCTGGCCTGAAGGACCTACACGAGGCCACGCCAGGAGCAGTGAAGTGGATGGAGGGCTTGGATCTTCGCCTCTGACGCGGCTCAACGGCCAAGTGATTTGCTGTGCTTGCCGGCCGTACGCAAAGTAAAGTAAGTACAAGAAATGAGTACTAGCCCCCTCGGGAGCTGGAAAACTCCCACTTCAACCAGTTTTGGGCGTAAGGCTGGTCCTCATACCAGAATATCCCGAACAGTCTCAGTAGTAGCATCTCGAATTCTAGGACGCTCAGAATCATTTTTGTTTGTAAATTTAAAATTCTCGAGCCCTAAACCCTCACGGCTATAATCTTTCAGTGATTTCTGAGCCTCCTTTGCTTTGTGTAAACACTTGGGAAAGTGTAGCTTCACGGGAGGGCCTTCTGCCACTCGCATCTCACATAACGTTTTGCGTGCGAGTCCTGTGACACATCTCCGGATTTGATGGATATACAGGGCGTGGGTCAGTGGAGGCGAGACTGACCCTGAGAGAAGGTGTTGTCCCTCATACCTGTAGCCATCCTGTAGCGCTAGCCACTAGACTACGGACCGGTCGAGGTTCTTAGGCTGTATTATTGTCTTTCAGTCGTAAAAAAGGTTCGAAAAAGCCATTACGTGCGTCATAACTTTTTCCATTGCGTTCCACATTTTCCTGACATTTCGGATTCGCCTGATAATGTCACGGTGTGAATGAAACAATCAAAATGAAAATAATAAACATAAACCCGTTTAAAACTGTCAAGGGGAACATCTGAAGGTTTTTTCGGTATAAATACAAAATGATAATTAAAACACCGGCATGAAAATAAAATAAATTTTGCATTTGACCTACATACTCGTACATACGAGTATGTGGTGCGATGAAAAACCGACCGGTCCGTATATTAAATTAAATTAGGCTGATTTATTTGGTGAGCGCTGTTTTTGTGTGTATCACACCTCAAGAGCCCTCTGCGAGCTTGGTCGTCGCTGTAGAAAGCGCCAATTCTCAAGCAAGACCCAATTGTTGTAAGGCTGGATGGACCTTTTGATGACCGGTCTTTGGTAAAGGTTTATGAATTTTTCAACCAATTTGAAAATGTAAATGGTATATTTTTTGTGCTCCGCCGGGATTCGAACCCACGACCTTCCAGTTACGAGTCCGAAGTGTTACCACCTGGACTACGGACCGGTCAATATATGTATATGTAACAGGCTTATTTATTTTAAATTGCGCATGATAAGAGAGCGCCGTTTTTGTGTGTGTCACACCTCAAGGGCCCTCTCCGATCACGGATAAGACTTTCGAAAAGGTGCGTCTTGAGAGCTCCGCGAAATATACCCACAGATTCGGAGTTCTTCACTCCGGGTGGCAGTCTGTTCCACTCCACCGGACCCGCAACACGGAAAGCACGGTCTACAAAATTTGTACGGATCTGACGGTGCGGCTGAACCAAATTGATCGCACCATCGCCCGCGGATCTGCCTCCTCACACCCATCTCAACAGGCGAAATCATGTCAGTCAGATAAGGTGGAGCCAAGCCATTGATGGCTTTATATACCATCAGCAGCCTAGTGGTAACGCTTCGGACTCGTAAATGGAAGGTTATGGGTTCGTATCCAAAAAAAAGTTCGAAGCACAAAAAATATAACAATTATATTTCCATGCATGCTCGACTTCGTTGGATTGAAAAATTCATACTCCTTTACTCCATACCGGTCATCAAAGGTCCATCCAGCCTTACGCACTGGTGCGGAAGCGCTAAGTGCGGGGCTTTCAGGTGTGCCCTAAAAGTCGCAAAATGCTTAAATTCCTGCAAATAAATCTGGGCCATTGCCAAGCTGCCCAGGATCTAATGTTTCAGGTGGCACGAGAGAAGGGGATTGACGTTGTCCTGGTCTCTGAACAGTATCGCAACTCTACAAGTTGTTGGTACTCGGACGAGACTGGAAGGGCGGCAATCTTCTTCCCATCACAGCACGCGGCCATCACTGGGAGACCCTTGAACGGCGGCAGTGGTTGGACATGGATTGAGGTAAGAGGTTGTAGAATATATAGCTGCTACTTCTCCCCGAACGTTCCGCTGCAGCAGTTCGAGGAGGAACTTCGGGGTCTGGAGGAAGACGTGAGGAGCGCGACACTACCCATTGTGCTGGCTGGTGACTTCAACGCTTGGGCAACTGACTGGGGCTCGTCGATGACAAACAGACGGGGCGCCCTTCTGTGCGAGATGGCTTCGGGCCTGCATTTGCTTCCTGCAAATGTAGGCGGGAAGTTCACTTTCTGCAGGGGCGCCACGGGTTCTGTCATAGACGTAACCTTTGCTGATGAAGGAATGATCGGAAGGGTGAAAGACTGGCGTGTGCTCGATGAGCACACGCAGAGCGATCACCAGTACGTGACCTTCACGCTTGCAAGGGGGCCGCGGCCTGCTGCACCTGGGTTGGGTTCCGCCGCTAGTTCAGCGGGTTGGAGTCTTCGCTCCTTGGACACCGATGCCCTTAAAGCAGTCATCGAGAGTGGCAGCGAAAGGATCGCAAACGCGGATGGAGCAGCGCTAAAGGTAAGCGAGCTGAGTAGCGTGGTCAAGCGCGCCTGCGATGCATCCATGGCTCGGCGGGGCGGACACACCCTCAGGCGTAATGTTTATTGGTGGACTGAGGAGATTGCCCGTCTGCGCCGGTCATGTTTAGCTTTGCGGCGCCGGGCCCAGCGCTCAGGATGGGAGAGTTTTCAGGCTGAAGACTACAAGGCTGCAAAGAAGGAGCTGAAGAGCGCTATCAGGCGCAGTAAGGAAAGGTGCTGGGGTGAGCTGTGCGAGTCGGTGAACCGCGACCCCTGGGGACTGCCGTACAAAATAGTGCGACAGAAACTACGGGGACGCGGCCTTGACCCCTTTCTCAGTAACCCCAGTAACCTGACCGCTGTTATTGATGGCCTCTTTCCCCTTCACGGAGACCGACCGTTGGCAGATCCTACCCCCTCAACTGGTGAGTTCCAACCGTTCACGGTAGCTGAGCTCGAGACAGCTGCAAAAAGGGTAAGTAAAGGTAAGGCTCCTGGACCTGACGAAGTCCCAAATGAGATTGTGCTGCTGGTGACCCGGGAGTTCCCTGAGGTTCTGCTCGGCGTGTATAATGCGTGCCTGGAAGAGGGTCTAGTTGGCGATCCCTGGAAGAGACAAAGGCTTGTCCTTATTCTCAAAAAGGCAGTCGCGGACGGACCCTCATCTTTTAGACCGCTGTGCATGCTGGACGGCTTCGGGAAGCTCCTTGAGCGACTCCTGCTTGGGAGACTTCAGCCAATTCTGGAGGATCCGGAGCGGGGTCTCTCCGACAAGCAGTACGGCTTCAGGCGGGGCAGATCCACAATTGACGCAGTCGGACACGTTGTCAACGTCATCCGACAAGCATGGCAGGGCACGGTGAAGAGCCACCGACGGGTTGTCATGATAGCGCTGGACATCCGGAATGCTTTTAACTCTGCGCGATGGGAATTAATCCTCAGAGCGCTGAGGGAGAGCTTCCGCGTGCCAGACTATTTGATGGCCATGCTTGAAAGTTACTTCGATGGCCGAAGTCTTGAGTATCGGCACGGTGCCTCTGGTGTGGAAGAGAAGCGGCGGATCACGTCTGGCGTCCCGCAGGGATCGGTCTTAGGACCGACCTTGTGGAATGCTTTATACGATGGTCTGTTGCGGACGGACATGCCTGAGGGGTCGAGCATTGTTGCTTTTGCGGACGACATCGCAGTGATGATCGAGGGGAGGACTTCCCGTGAACTTGAAGTTATAGGGAACGAGGCTCTCAGACGGGTAAAGGTATGGCTTGACAGAGCTGGTTTGGAACTGGCCATACAGAAGACCGAAGCCGTACTGTTTTGTCGCAAGCGACGACCTCTGCTGCCTAAGCTACTGCTAGAGGGTTTTGAGGTGCCGTTGGCTAAATCGCTACGCTACCTTGGAATCCAACTCGATCGTGGTCTTCGTTTCGGAGAACACATCGAGCTGGCGGCTGCAAAGGCAAGCGGAGCAGCGATACAGTTGGGGAGGCTCATGCCGAACGTGGGTGGGCCGAAATCATGCAGGAGGAAACTATTGCACGAGGTGGTCCACTCCACACTTCTGTATGGGGCACCCATTTGGGCGCAGGCGCTTGAGACAGAGCTGTACAGGAAGAAGATGGCTGCCGTCCAGAGAAGAAGCGCGCTGAGAGTTATCTCCGGCTACCGCACCATGTCCGAGGAAGCGGCATTGGTGCTGGCTTCTTCTCCACCCATAGATCTGCTGGCGCTTGAGCGCAAAGCAGTCTATGAATCAGGTAAGGGACCGCACCATAGGAAACTGACGCTGTCAAAGTGGCAGGATCGCTGGAACTCGGCATCTAAAGGACGCTGGACGAACAGGCTTGTCAGCCAACTCGAGCCTTGGTACTCGAGGAAGCATGGCTGCCTGAACTACCGGCTCACGCAGATGCTGAGTGGACACGGTTGTTTCGGTTTTTTCCTACACCGTATAGGAAAAGAAGCAACTGCAGCATGCTGGCACTGCGACTCAGAAAATGATGACGCGGAGCACACGCTACTGTCGTGTCCTGCCTGGGCGGACCACAGGGGGTCATTAATGGCAACCATTGTGGTCGATCGACTAGACCTGGACATGGTAGTACCGTCAATGCTCCAATCAGAAGAGAACTGGCGGGCCTGGGATACCTTTGCCTCTCGCGTGATCGGAAAGAAGGAGGATGCCGAGCGCGTAAGGCGAAGGATGAACACGACCCGCCAAAATGTAGTAAATCTAGTCTCTGTTGATAGAAGTGTTAATGTAGATTAATTAGTCTTAACACAATGTAGATAGTGTAGATTTGCCAATTGACGCAACTGAAATGTGAAGACATGCTGTGCATGTAAAGACACACCACACCCCGATGTCATGCTTGACGGCAGTTCCAGGGTGTGGCAAGATGCAGAGGGGGGTTTTTAGTGAGTAAAAATCTCACATATCCTGCCGGCGGAAACAATGGCAGGAATCTTTTGAAGATTTTCCCCTCTCAATGGAAAAAAAAAAAAAAAAAAAAAAAAGCCTTACAGCAACTGGGTGTGGCTTGAGAAATGTAACAACACTGCTTCGATTTCCTTCGGGCCCCTCAACGATAACTTCGACGCTGGCTCAACAGATGTCATTGCTTAGTTGTACATTAATTAAAATCAAAATGTTGAATTAATTGATAATTTTAATACCTGTTTCTGGCCAGACAAAAAAGGTTGGTAAATGGCATTCTTATTCTCGAATTTCTTAAAAAAGAAATGAGTGGGAAATGGAGGGATTAGTGTCTCTGACCGGTCCGTAGTCCAGTGGCAACACTTCGGACTCGTAAAAAGAAGGTTGTGGGTTCGAATCCCGTTGGAGCAAAAAAAAATATGCCATTCATATTTTTAAATTTGCTCTTCGCTGGGTTGAAAAATTCATAAACCTTTACCAAAGACCGGTCATCAAAAGGTCCATCCAGCCTTAAAACAACTGGGTCTTGCTTGAGAATTGGCGCTGTCTACAGCGACGACCAAGCTCGCAGAGGGCTCTTGAGGTGTTATTCACACAACAGTAGAAACAAGTACAAATTTAACGAAGTAACCAAGTCATCAGGTATTCCAAATCTTTGTATTGTTACGAATATGTAGATATAGTTGTGTGTAGTGGATTTTTGTGTTAGTGTCTGTATAAGGCTTTCTAGAAATATATGTGTTAACAACAGTATCTGTGTTCCCTTCCCAATTTAATCCGGTTTTATTCAAAACCAACATCGATCGCCACTTCCTTGCAGCGCCCCTCGACAGCAGCAACACCTCTGCGGCACCCTTCCAGAGTTATATAGACCCTCAAGACTTTTAAGAATTGGGTAGCCTCCCGCACAGGATTCCTTAAAAAATAGATGTCAGTTACTTACAAGGATAATAATTTGATCGATATTGGTTGAATTGAATGTTATATCAAAATCTAGCAAGAACGATTCCACATGTTTCAAGAATGATCTTTATTCTTACTATAAACTAAGAACCAGTACCCTGAGTACGAGTTTTTTCACTTTACTCGAAGTATTGAGTATTCGAGAAAAATGTATGTGAACTTGTAAAGCACCTCAGGCAAAACAAGTTTCGAAACCTTTTTTGCCAGGGGTGCTTTACAAGTTCACATACCTACATTTTTCTCGAATACTCAATACTTCGAGTAAAGTGAAAATAACTCGTACTCAGGGTCTCCAGAGCTCTGTGTAGGAACAGAAGTGAATCAACAGTTGTAGCATACTGTGCAAATGTAACTCTAAACCGAAAGTGAGTAAATAAATTACCGCAGTTTTAATGAAACAGAACCAATATAAAATAGGAAAAGCGCCTCTGCAGCGTTCCATACCAAATTTGTTGTACTCAATGACTTGTTTACATCGTTAAAGGCTTCCCTAAGTTAATACTCGGTCCCCAACACCGTTACGGACCCGTCCCACAGATGAATCACGAGAAGGCGGCAAAAAACCGCGACCTTGCCAAGCTACTGACCCTCGGCAATCATCGGCATCACCACACATGTATAATATCATCGACATCATCACTCATATACCTACAAGTAATATATGTGTACAACTATACCGCGAAGTTTGTGTACAACAGTGGTGGAATACAAATAAGTTCAGTGTGGAACACTCATGGTCAAAATTCAGTGATTTATTTAAGTACTTAATCGGATAACCAACAAACACAACCGAAATTGTATAGTCATTCTCGTTTTTAAATCCTCATACAAAAAGGAAATAAAACTTGTTAGGGTTTGTGTATTCACACAGTGAAAATTCATTTCAAATTCAAAATATTTTTATTTTGAATAAAAACGGAAATGGTTTATTTTTAAAATAATAATGTAAAAGTTGTGTTTTATTTTCCCAATTAAAAAAATCTAAATCTAAGCTGCAAATATATATATATACCATTTAAGATCCATATTAAACGCATTCCCACAAGCAGACATGTATAAGTTCGCGATAACACATGCCGCATGTGGACCTACAATGTAAAAACCCAATCTCAAAGTGAACATAAGCCCTGCAACTCTTGCCGACCTTCCCTGAAACAGGTGACATTGGCAAAGTGAACCATTTTTTACATCTAAATCTAAATCTAAGCTGCAAAGATATGTATCATTTGAGATTCATATTAAATTCATTCCCACAAGCAAACATGTCGCACGTTTAATAATAAAGAGCAATAACTCAAAAAACATGAATGTTGGGAAAACGCGTTTGAAGTTCAGACACCCAGTACAACTTGTATGGGATGAAAAAGGCGGCCAATGTTGTATCTCGGTCATATTCGTCCAAATTGAACGGCTGTTGCAATCTACGCATTCTTCTCGCATTGTTCTTGCGTTTTATTACAAAATCTCGATTTTCCCAATTTTCGAGTTATTTCTCTTTATTATTAAACGTGCGATGTATAAGTTCGCGATAACACATGCAGCATGTGGACCTACAATATAAAAACCCAATCTCAAAGTGAACATAAGCCCTTCAACTCTTGCCGACCTTCCCTGAAACAGGGGTGGCATTAGCAAAGTGAACCATTTTTTACATGATGAATTGAGAATGCATCTTCACAACGTCAATACACAAACCATTAAACTTTTGGTCTATTTTTATTTGAATAGGACAATATATTTTTTTGTCATATATAAAAATTGTGATTGAAGGTTATCCGCCAGATGAATGCTGATACATTGAATATAAAGTAAGCAGCGTAATTGAATATACGAATATACATATCGACGGTTAAAAGGTAATAGGGCATGAGAGACAAAAACTAAATTGTTCAGGAGAGCAGTTTAAAGTTTGAGATTGCTGAAAAATGGTATAGTTTTCATTTTTATCAAATCGTTAAAATCAAAACAGCTCTAAAATTAAAAAAATAAAGGCATTTATTGGCATTTCATTCGGTTTTACATTGTTTTAATGTCACAAGCGCCTTTAGGACAAAAAAGGCCAAAATTTTGTCGGTGTCACCAAAACTGTACTTCTTAAACGCAGCTGTTTGCTTGGGCATAATTAACAAAAAAAAAACATCGTAGAGCTATGGGAGTTAGCGCACTAGAAAGAGCGGAAAATTTCAAGTAGGATAGCATTCGTAACTCATTTTTGACCAAAACGTCGCTTATGCCCTACTTCCTTTTTAACCGTCGATATATAGACGGTGTCTGGTGCGGCAGGCGCGGCCGATCCATCTCACCCGTTTCTAAACAAAGTCAATTAATGAATCGGTCGCGAGGTCAGGGGCAACTTTTCGTCAATTGGCGCTGCGCTGATGGGAACGGCGCCTGTCCCCCGAGTACAATCTAATTTAAGTTGCAAAGACATGTAAACATTTAAATTTCATATTAAATGCATGCCCACACCACAACACTACGCAGCTAACAGCCCCGCAAGACATCAACTGCCATATCACCAACACCTCTGCGGCACTACAAACAAGAGTCATAGACCCCTAGAGTCTCTTAAATCTGGAGAGTTTCCCGCACAGAATTACTTTAAAATAAGACACGTGTAAGTTCGCGCTTACACATCCCGCATGTGGACTTACAACATAAAATCCCAATCTCTAATGAATATAAGCCCTGCAACTCTTGCCGACCTTCCCTAAAACAGGTGACATTGGCAATGTGAACCATTTATTACAGTATGAGTGGTCAGCCTCATATCTACCTACATATAAGTACGGGAAAATGGTGGAAATAAAACAAACAAAAAATATGTATGGAGTGCGCTTCACCTTAAATAGCACGATTTTCACACTAAACAAATACTCCATACAACAAACATTCAACAGCCATATTTCGAATGGAAGAGCATTTATCGCTGCAGTATGTCATCATTTAGAAAATAGAGTATCTTTGATGGTGTGATCAAAACCTATTTCTATCATGTCATTCGAGACGTTTCGATTTCACATATTGTATTGCATTTTGATTCATAAACTGGCATATCTCACGACAAAGAGTTCTTATACACAAGCAGTATTTTATCATTTCGTAAATTGTATTCCTTTCACACAAAGAAAGTGTGAAAGGAAAAAGAGGGAAGGGACGACCGAGAAAAGTATGGAGTGATCAGATTGAGGAGATTGTGAAAGAATGGGATATACAAAGTGAGCGTAAAAGAAGAAAATGCATGAAAAAGGTGATGGATATGAATGAATTGAAAGAGGTATAAAAAGATAGGAAAAATGGAGGCAGCTCTGCAGAGGCTTTGGCCACCCCTAGCGGAATAGCGACGGAGTTACAGTACCCCAAGTGGAAAACCAAAGTTGATAAACAAAGTTGAGAAAACAAAAAGTGGATAAATAGACCCCACGAGGGAAGGAAGGCCACAGTTGAACCTTTACCATCTTGCCTTCAGCATCTTCTGTCCGTTGACCACTCAGATTCAGGGTCGAAACTCTTGTCAATAAATTCATTTCCCAATTCAATTAATCACCGTTTTTATTAAATTCGTCCCTCGGCTAATCCAGTTATAACAGACTTATATTGGGTACAGGAACATATGATCGAGAAAGCAAGAAAACAAAGGATTTTTATGATTAAGGACACTGTTGTGTTTTACAGGTTTGGCTGACAGTTATGTTCCATTCTATGCTTCATTGCCGTAAGCTGATTTCAAAAGGATGCATTTCAAGAGATGAATTTCTGGATCACTATCCAATTTAAAAAGGGACTCATATTGGGTGCTGATGGAATATTCGATGAAGAGAGTAAGAAAACATGGGACATTTAGGATTGAGGACACTTGTTTTTGACAGGTCCGGCTGACAGTTGTGTTTTATATTATGACTCAATGCCGTTAGCTGATTTCAATGGATGCACCACATAAAATGGCGTCCATATTTCTGGGTCACTATCCAATTTAAAAAGGGACTCATACTGGGTGCTGGAACATTCGATGAAGAGAGTAAGAAAACATGGGATTTCTAGGATTGAGGAAACTTGTTTTTGACGGGTGTGGCTGACCGGTCCGTAGCTCAGTGGTAGCACTGCGGATTCTGAATGGGAAGGTTGTGGGTTCGAATCCCGGCGGAGCACAAAAATATACCATTTATATTTTCAAATTTGCTCTTCGCTGGGTTGAAAAATTCATAAACGTTTACCAATGACCGGTCACCAAAGGTCCATCCAGCCTTACAGCAACTGGGTCTTGCTTGAGTATTGGCGCTTTGTAGCGACGACCAAGCTCGTACACCTCTGCGGCACTACAACAAGTGTCATAGACCCCTAGAGTCTCTAGAATCTAGGGAGTCTCAAAAAGAGAGTTGTGTTTCTTACTATGCTTCAACGCCGTAAGCTGATTTCAATGGATGCACCACATAAAATGGCGTACGTATTTCTGGGTCACTATCCAATTGAACAAGGGACTCGCTCGTGACGCCCAATAAACAAAATGGAACAACATGTTGTGAAATGCATTATTCATTGGTGGCGACACATGGAAAACAAAAAGATAAAATGCTCGGCATGTTAATATACACGGAAAAACAAGACAACTAGTGATACCAACTCAAAAATGTGACCAGAAAATGTTTTCATAGAACCGCAATACTTATCTTATCAATGTTTGCATCGTTGAAAAATATTTCCTTAAAAATAAAAATGGCAAAATATATCTGACCACATTGTTACAAATGGGTAACGCCGTTTAAATTTGTACCATAACTGTCGACCGGCAAGATTCAAGAAAACGAAACATCGTGAGTTAAATTAAGGTCTATTCAAAATGACGGACAGGTTCGAAAAATTAGGTTTTTTTACATTTCGATATCTCATTTCTTTTTTCGACGACGAATACAAGATTTTATAGCAATTCGTAAACACTGTTCAGTAAAAAATATAAGAGCACCATTTTGAATGTCTATAAATATGAATGTTGTTTGTCTATGAATGTTTAATAAAAATATGAATACGCACATTTAATAACTACCTAAAATCGTTCGTTTATTGTATTTCAATAAGTTTCCTTGACTTATAGGTTAGTATGAAGCTGACCACTCATACTGTAAAAAATGGTTCACTTTACCAATGTTACCATTGTGTCAGGTAAGGTCGGCAAGAGTTGCAGAGTTTATGTTCATTTGAGATTGGGTTTTATATTGTAGGTTCACATGCAGCATGTTTAAGTACGAACTTAAAGTCTTAAATGCAATATATTTTTGTAACTTAGATTAAAGATTATCATAGATTTAGATAGATAGGCAATGTTTTTTTTTGCGTACATTTTTCACAGTATCCAGCACCGATATAAAAATTAAGTACCTCTGTGGTCCAAATTTCATTTAATCGTTTAGCCCACAGATCACGGAATAAACCTTTTTGCTATTTTGAATAACAAACATCAAACGGTGCATTTAAAATATTAATAGCATGTAGTAAGGTTGATTAGATAGTTTTATGTTTCAATTAGGTACGTAAATGTTATTTGTTAGTCAACCATAAATTAACGGTAAGTAGGTGTATTTTTTTAAACCTACGTGAATACACCTTAATACTGGTAACATACGGTAAAGATTGTAAATAAAAAACCGCCCGACATTACCTTAAACTTGTGCCATTTGAAAAATAATACTGTCAGCAATGATAAAAACATACAATCATTAGAAGAATTAATGGATCTAAGTAAAAAATATACAACTGACAACATATTCGAATACATACCTTAATAATGCCAAGTTAACTTCCACTCAAAACACACACGACAAATTCCCGAGTCTGATGTAAACGTTCTCAAAAGAAAATGAAGGTATCGAATGAGTTTTTTTGTGTTGTCCACACTACATCAAAGAGTTACCATACGTGAATAAATACTTAAAATTGCAAGATTTTTGTCAGTTCCAATGGAATTGGTAACATACTAAAAGAAAAATTTCGGAGCCAAAAATGGAGACAACCCTTAGCAATCAATATTTCGTGATTAAATAAGTAAATATTATTGTGGCTAGTACAGAAAATGAAAGATACGTTACTAAGGTATATGCAAAAATACTCAACTTTAAAAACGTTTGACTATTTTGATCGTATCATGCCATCAAAGGGTCAAAAACGGGTTGCGGACATGTAAAATTTGTATGGGAATGGAAAAAAGGCGTTTTTGTTTTATTTTTTAATTACATCGCCACTTAATGCTTTTTGCAGTTTTTTTTTGTATTTCGATACGCTTTTTATTTACTTTACTCTGATAATTTTATAATTCAGTAGAGATTACCAGTTTTTATGAAAAAGCTGAAAATCATTAGGGGACACACGCACAAGACAAAAGGTACAAATTTCGACGGCGATACCCAAATATGAAAAAGAAGGTAAGTACAGCTCTTTTCTATAATCTAAGTTGCGAAGATATATTAACGTTTTAAATTCATATTGTAAAGTTAAACACAGTTTTTCTTCACGGGTTGATTTATTTCCTCGGGCGCTTAGAAATAAATCAAGCCTCTAAAAATGAATATCAACTCGTGAAGATAAAGTCTGTATTTAGTTTAAATGATTAATTTAAAATTAATCTTCACAATATCTATGCACAAACCTTTCAACTTTTATTTTAAATTCTTACATACCTCTTTCAATTCACTCATTTTGTACATCCCATTCTTTCACAATCTCCTCAATCTGATCACTCCATATTTTTCTCGGTCGTCCCTTACCTCTGTTTCCTCTCACACTTCCTCTGTATATATATACTTTTTCAGTATATCATCATTCATTCTTTCCACATGCCCAAACCTTCCCATCACATTATTTTGTACATTAACTTTCACATCCTCTTTCAACTTACATTTTTTTTACCCATTCGTTCTCAACTCTATCCTTCTTATCTATCTTAAGACAATTCCATTTAAAGGTCATCTTTGAATCAAATGGTAGATAAGCCAAACCAGCACTGAAGGGACGACATAGCTGGCACAAGGCGATTGTGAGTATGTGACTGGAAGAGGGTGGCGTTGAACAGACATGGCAGGCAGTGGTTGGTCAAGGAGGACAAGACCACCCCAGGTTGTCGTGCCAGTGATGATGATGATGATGACATAGTAACAAATAAACATGAGCACTTGTAAAAAATTAATGCTGTTTGCATGCAGATGTGTGAAATTAGTTCACGCGAGATGCTATCGCAGGGAAGTACGAGTTGACTAATTGTGTGCAATTTCTCATACAAAGTACAAATAATTGTTGGTACGTCTATTAGTTTCCCTTTCAGATTCGTGCTGTTTTGTTGTATAAACGAACCCCTTTCTTTTCAAAATTAAAATGAATAAAAGTATGTCGAGATGTGAATGAAATTCAGTGTGGTTAAAAAATAACACAAGTCGTCTGCACACCTAGTGCAAATTCGTATCACGTTGTCCTTGGAAGAGTCATATGTGGCGTGTTATACCTATTTATTTGTACAGATAAGGGTGCTGGTCTTAAGACAACAACCCTAGTTGAAGTGGGGGCTTCTCAGATCTCGAGAATGATGCGACCTCGAAACGGCGCTATAAGAAATCATCATCGATGGTTCTCATTTATTGTGTAAGAATCACTGGGTAGAACCATGGATATATAGAACGCATTAACTGACTTGAAAACCAGACTGGTATCTACATATCGCACGTTTAATAATAAAGAGAAATAACTCGAAAATTGGGAAAATCGAGATTTTGTAATAAAACTCAAGAACAATGCGAGAAGAATGCGTAGAATGCGACAGCCGTTCAATTTAGACGAATATGACCGAGATAAAACATCGGCCGCCTTTTTCATCCCATACAAGTTGTACTGGGTGTCTAAACTTCAAACGCGTTTTCCCAACATTCATGTTTTTTGAGTTATTGCTCTTTATTATTAAACGTGCGATATATAAAATCAAACGGATGTATGGGAGTTTGTCTTGTATGAACTCCTAAACTACCGGACAGATTGCGATTAAACTTACATGATTAATTCTTTACATGCCAACTTAGTCTTATGTATGGTAAAACTGCGCCATTAAAGGAAATGAGCGCAGAAATATGTATATTCACCTTAGGGTAGCGATGGTTTGGACATATTGAAAGGATAAATGAAGACCTATAATCTATAATCTAATCTATAATCTAAGTTGCAAGGATATATTCATTTAAAGCTCTCAGATGTAAGCCCACAAACCAACAAGTGTAGTTCGCGCTTACAAATGCTGAATGTGTACTTACAAATAAAATCCAAACCTCAAATGAACATAAGCCCCACAACTTTTGCCGACCTTCCCTGAAACAGGGGTAACATTGGCAAAGTGAACCATTTTGTGACCGACTGACAAAAAAGTGTACAAAGGTAATGTAATAGGTAAGCGTGGAAGGGGAAGACCTAGGAAAGAAGGGATTGATCAGATAAGTGAGATTGCGAATAAATGGAATTTACAGAGAGGAAACAAGAGAAGAGCATGCATGAAGAGAGTGATGAAATTAGATGAGATGAAAGAAGTATGCAAGGACAGGGTCAAGTTGAGGCACTTGTGTGGAGGTACCGGCCACCCCTAGAGGAATGGCGGCAGGATACAAAACAAGACAAGACAAGCAGGGTTTTTTTGGACTAAACGAAATGTGCAAAGACACAACACATGGGAGAGACTTCTGCAGACATACTGGCTACCCCTAATGGCGGCATGATACAATAACAGTAACAACATGAGACACAACAAGGGCTGGCAGGGTACAGCTAGTAAGTAATAAAAATACACAAAGAATTATTCTAATATTGGGTATATTTTACACATCATACAAACCTAACATCTTTAAAAATATTAAGCATTGTTTCATTGTTTCTGTAAGATCAAATGATTCAAATGCCGCCATACGCAAAAAAAAAACGCAACTAAGCTACACATATAGTGTAACTTCTTGCCACTTTATCCCCGAAGGGGTCGCATGTGGCGAGTTGAACCTATTTATTTTAACAGGTAAATGGGCCGGCCTTACGCCAACCACTTCAGTTGAAGATGATGATGATGATGATGGATGATTTCTTTCCTGTGGCGCCATTTAATGGTCCAGGACCATCTCAAGGGCGCCATGGCTTCTCGAGAAAAGTAGTGTCTTCAGTTCCTTTCTGAAGGTGGTGGTAGGCTGGTTCGCGCGAACACCGATGGGTAAATTGTTCCAGGCCACCGGCCCGGCCACCGCAAAGCTTCTGTCTGCAAAGTTTGATGTGTTTGCTCTATTGGGCTCTAGTGTCCCAGCTTCCGAGAGGGCTGGTACTCATTTCTTGTGAAGGCTGAGTAAACCTTGCCGGTATTTTATTTTGGGGTTTGAAATAAACACCGAAATGGGAAATCATTTCTGACACCCACGGTGAGATTCGAACCCGAGCTCACGGGGCGGAATGCAAGCACTCTACCAACTGAGCTATCGACCGGACTATACGAAGACAATATTTTTATCATTGTTTTACCAGTCTGGCCATCAGACCGTAATTTGATACCAACAGACAGTAGGCGCACATATTGTGTGACCTCTGTTTTTACAAAGGGGTGGGTCATGTCCGTTCAATTCGCGAAATTACAGCGGCCTAGAGAGAATAATACAGCGCTCAAGTAGCGCATGTGCACGATTATAATGGCAGAGGTCAATGCTGGACATGCTCAGGTCAATGTTGACCAACCTTTTAGTGGATGTACGTAAAATTGTCCATTTAAAAAATTGCCAAATACCCATCACTTAACAAATTATAATGTACGATAGGCCGATCGATAGCTCAGTTGGTAGAGTGCTTGCATTTCATGACGAGAGTTCGCGTTCGAATCCCACCTAGGGCGCCAGAAATGATTTCCCGTTTCGGAGTTTATTTCAAAACCCAAAATAAAATACCGGCAAGGTTTACTCAGCGTTCACACGAAATGAGTACCAGCACCCTCGGGAGCTGGAAAACCCTTACGTGAACTGAAGTGTGGTTGGCGCTAGGCGGGCCCCCTTACTTAAAAAAAAATAGGTTCCACTCGCCACATGCGAAACCCTTCGGCGATAACGGGACAAGAAGTTACACCACATGTGTAGCTTAGTTGCGTATTTTTTTGCGATAGAACTTAGATAATCCGAATTCGCTTGATCAGTTTTACAAGCGAAGGTCCACACATTCATTAACACCAATATGAGTCTATCGATTCATAAATTTAATTTATAATCTAAAGTAAAATCTTAATATTAAGTCAAATGCATTTTTTACCATAAAGGTATGTAGGTACAGTCCGCAGTCTAGTAGTTGAAGCTACGGATTCGTTATGAGAAGGTTATGGGTTAGATTTAGATTTCGACTAGAACTAGAAAATCATTTACGGTGTTATGCACACACAGCAAATCCACGGCGCAACCGCCACTTAACGTGAATTTTCCATACAAAAAAACGATGATCCATGGATCAGCTATGAATTCAATCTCTTATGAATAAACCAGTTAATTTTCAAAATATGTTCTTCGCTGCCCCTCAAGTCTAAGCGCTGATTTTGGGTGTAATCTAAGAGTCCTGTGTTAAGAGCTTGGTTGTCGCTTATTTAAACAAGACCCAATTTATGTATGTCTGTCTGGATGGACCTTTGGTAATATACATGACTTTTCAACCAAACCAAGAGCATATTTTGAAAATGAATGGCTTTTTTTTATTCCGCCGGTGCTTTATCTTTGATTCCCCATTTTGCATTCAACTTGCTTCATTTCACTAGATCGATTTGTGTTTCCAATGCATCGAAGCCCTAACTCTCTCCGTGGGTTAGACTAGCTCACCTACATACAATATATGTGTATCTGTGTTACACTGACACGCTTGGGGTCTGATTAATTAATTTGTAATTCTGTCCGGGTCCAGACAAGCCATTGTGCCGCCTCCGTTTGCGGATCGCAATTTGGGCGCGCGCATCCTTTTGTCGTTACAAATGCGCCTCTGCCCGCATTCAGCAAACTCCTCACAATGCACAACTGACCAGTTCCAATTCATACAAAGAAAGAACATCATTCACATTGAATTCATAATATTACATGGTACACAAATGCTGTGCAATTGAATCAGGTCGGCACATTTCAGAACGACAAAACAAACTGACGTCTCACGACGGGTTACTAGGGGGAAAGCTTACTAATAATTTGGTTGCTAAAGAATTCGGTACAAATACGAGTGTTGTCAGTTTGAGAAATCAAAGATACATCCATAAATTAACACTGTGAACCACCGAGCCCTAAAAAACATTATAAAATCATGTTCTTGCAGCTGAGAATAATGTAAACCTTTCTATCTATAATCTAAATTGCAATGATATCTTAAACAGCAATTATTTATTTCAAAAGAATTTATTTTACACGATTTGGTTCACACTTTACAACAATTGATGTCCAGCTCTGGTTTTCGACTTCACGGCTCTTTAATCGACACTCTGCCTGCACACGATTTCGGCTTACATTTATGTACGTTCATACGGACGGTTCTCAAGTGTTCTCGAACATAGTGGATGATTTCAATACCCTAGCGTGATAAGGATCACGTATGGACTAATCCTACCATACGCTCGTTACAATACATTGACATTTAAGGTTCATGTTTAATGCACAAACCGGTACATGTAAGTTCGGGCCTACACATGCTGCATGTGAATGTCTGGAGTCTGGGCACACATATCTGGTACGTTCATGATATGAGAAAACATCGCCGAGTCAACAAGTTATTTTTTAAAATAAGTTTTTTTTTTTAAGAAAGCCTATGCGGGAGACTCCCTAGATTCGAGAGATTCTAAGGGTCTATGACACTTGTTATAGTGCCGCAGAGGTGTTGGTGATGTGGCAGTTGTCCATGTCCGGTTGCAGGGCCGTTAGCTGTGCAGTGCTGTGGTGTGTGTGGCGTTGCTTTGTTTTGAGACACTGAGAGGAAATGGCGATTGATATTGGATTTGAAAAGGGCAAGGTTAAATTGGGATGGAAACACAGATACCGGTAACTCATTCCATAAGTAATGAAAACGACTGTTGACAGTCATCAAGGCAGCATAAAAGGCGAGGAGGTAGATGATATTCTACGGGCAAGGAAGTAACCCGATCAGGCGTGCCTGGCAGCGTGTTCCCATTCCCCGACCTAAAAGGAATCTTTACTCAGACAAGCACACGGAAAAAAATTAATTCATCAAGTAGTTTCAGTTTTTCCATATTTACTCAAAAACTATTGACATTATAAAAAAACGGTTTCGATACTACACTAGACAATGTATAGTTCTATAAATAGAATGAAAAAAAATATTTCCAAAACATAGCACACACGAGAAAGTAGCTACAGAAGTGAAAAAAACGTATTTTTTTAAATATTTTTTTGTGGTCGCAATTTTTAAGTTATATATTTTGTTTAAACTTTATAATTAAGATAAAAAATTAATAAACATGCTTGATTTTTTTCATTACTGTCACTTTTTTGCTAAGACCATAAAGTGTAAGAAACAATAACGGCAGATTTAGGGTATGATACTTCCGTGTGCTGTCTGAGTAAAGATTCCTTTTAGGTCGGGGAATGGGAACACGCTGCCTGGCACCACTGGCCAGTGATCACGGCGCTCTGGGGCATGCTGGCTATGAACAAATCCCACCACAAGCGCCTGTATCAGTCGCGCACTCTAAATAACACATATTGTTTTGTAATATGAACCTCAAGCTGACAAACGTTACACTTCTCAACTGATACACATGCCTGGATTAAGACAACGGGGGCCCTGGTGCGGGAAAACGTCGGGGGGCCCCAAACCCCCATAACTCTCCCCCCAACCCAAAACCAAAGGATCGGTAGTTAAAGGTAAAACCGAAAATTAAAGCGAAGAAGATAAAGATTGGGAAGTAAAAAAGAAGAAATTCTAAATGCTGCTGTCCTATTTAGTTCGTGGAATTTATAAAATATTTAGAAATGAAGTTAATGTATGTAAAAAAAACTTTAATGTAGATTCGAGGAATCAATGAATTGGGTTTACTATCGTGATGTGACGCAAGTCGTGCAATATACACGGCGATGACGTCACTATCATCACAATTAAATCAATTCGGCCATTTTAAATTTGTTTGCGAAAAATTACAATCTACAAACTGCATGATACAATCTATTAAACTTAATACTCGTTCAATACAATCAGGTCGTTATGCTGTCCAGATTTGTTGTTGGCCATTTCGTGTTTTTTCATTTTCGAAATTCGACTACATGTGCAAGGTGGTGACATTTGTTACAACTCGTACTGGGACTGGGATGTTTGTTACAACTCGTACTGGGACTGGGATGTTTGTTACAACTCGCACTGGGACTGGGATGTTTGTTACAACTCGTACTGAGACTGGGATGTTTGTTACAACTCGTACTGGGACTGGGATGTTTGTTACAACTCGTACTGGGACTGGGATGTTTGTTACAACTCGTACTGGGACTGGGATGTTTGTTACAACTCGTACTGGGACTGGGATGTTTGTTACAACTCGTACTGAGACTGGGATGTTTGTTACAACTCGTAGTGGGACTGGGATGTTTGTTACAACTCGTACTGGGACTGGGATGTTTGTTACAACTCGTACTGGGACTGGGATGTTTGTTACAACTCGTACTGGGACTGGGATGTTTGTTACAACTCGTACTGGGACTGAGATGTTTGTCACAACTTGTTTGTCTATGTCCAATGTGCGGACCTCATTCATAACATATTTGACGGCAAATGATGGAAATCGCATTACAGATCTTTTAAGCACATAATATCAATACCTTTAAGGTAAAACTGAATCTAAGTTGCAAAATATAAGTAACATTAGAGATTCACATTATACGCATTTTCACAAAACAGACATGTTTAAGTTCGCGCTTAAACATGCCGCATGTAGTCCTACAATACAAGAACCCGAATCTCAAATGAACATACACTCTGCAACTCCTGCCGACCTTCCCTGAAACAGGGGTGACATTGGCAAAGTGAAACATTTTCTACAGCATGGGTGGTCAGCAGCATACCAACCTATAAGTCAAGGAACATCCACAACAAATTACATTTTTAAAATCAACAAATTAAAATACGTATGGACATCAAAAAACAAATTTTATTTAAAAAAACCCCTTGAACCCTTGAATATGTAATTGACATATTAAGCTAACATGGGTTTCTCTGATAAATGCACCCTTTTTTCTTATTTTCTACGAGAGAAAACACTAAAAAAGCGTGTAAATCCTGTAGTCTAGAAGTTTTTCATGAGCACTTGAGGAAAGAATGACGAAGAAAGTATATGCTGCAAGAATTGATGGATGTCGTGGAAGAGGAAGACCGAGAAAGGTATGGATGGACCAAATTTTCGAAATAGCGAGTGAATGGGATATCCAGAGTCATAATAAAAGGAGAGCTTGTATGAAAAAAGTTATGACTCTGGATGAAATGAAAGAAGTATGCAAGGACAGGAAGAAGTGGCGGCTAATCTGCAATGCTGATTTTTAATGTTGGTTTATTGGCTTGCTTCATTTTTTGCATAAGACATTTTTTACTTTTTTTGTATAGATTTATTTTTAAGGTTTTGTTGTTTTCTTATACTTAAATGTTATTTATTACTCGTATTCCTTGACTTATAGGTTGGTATGAGGCTGACCACCCATACTGTAAAAAATGGTTCACTTTGCCAATGTCACCCCTGTTTCAGGGAATGTCGGCAAGAGTTGCAGGGCTTATGTTCATTTGAGGTTTGGATTTTATTTGCAAGTACACAATCAGCATTTGTAAGCGCGAACTACACGTGTTTGTTTGTGGGCATACATCTGAGAGCTTTGAATGAATATATCCTTGCAACTTAGATTATAGATTATAGATTATTATAGACTTGCTTATAATTATACAATAACACATCAAAAAAGGTTGCTCAGCTTTTCCCATAACCTGTTCAAGACAAAAAACACTCTTTTTAGAGAAAAGAAACAGCCGATTTGATTGATGCGGATACCAACGAACAGCATTTCAATTTTATAATACATATCAATGACACTAACCTATTATAACCCTGAATCAAAACTACAATTAATTATCTACATTAAAGTAATTAAATTGCGATAAAATAAACACATGAATTGCCAGTGTGTGGTACTCTATTGAGTGCATTAATAATAATAAAAAAACGTATGTGGCACAAGGAATTGTTTAGTACTGATAAACGCCTCGTGACCGATTACGAAAGCAAAATGGAGGGGACAGCAATAGTGTGGAATGATGACAAACGACGCGACGTAAATATTATTATTGTTTCAACTTATCGTAGTACGAGTTTTTTCACTTTACTCGAAGTATTGAGTATTCGAGAAAAATGTATGTAGGTACTTGTAAAGCACCTCTGTCAAAACAAGTTTCGAAACTTTTTCTGCCAGAGGTGCTTTACAACTTCAGAAGATTGAGATTTGGTTTTTATGTTGTAGGTTCACATGAGGCATGTGCAAGCGCGAACTTGTACGTGTCTGGTTGTGAGAATGCATGTAATGTGAATCTTCAATATAACATATCTTTGCAACTTAGATTAGATAAGATTAGAAAAGCATACCTATTTGAAAACTGAAATGTTTTTTCGTGCTCTGCCGGGATTCGAACTCACAACCTTCCAATTACGAGTCCGAAGTGTTAACTGTCTATTTATTTCTAGACTTATTATTACACTAACACAGATAAACACAACTAATGATTACAAAAAAATATATTTTAAATTATGATTACGGTCGTTAGACATTTTTTAGAATGAAAAGAAAAACGTACGTTACTGACCGTAGAAAGAGAAGAACGATTTTCTCTACCTTTCGTCAGAGTCATATCCGACGTCTTCAGGAGGCGTGTGTCTTCTACAAAGAAGAATCACGAACTGTTGAATTATTGTTGTTTGCTCGAGGTCGAAGGTTGTTAGTATATGAAGACACACGCCTCCTGAAGACGTCGGATATGACTCTGACGAAACGTAGAGAAAATCGTTCTTCTCTTTCCACGGTCAGTAACATCCGTTTTTTTTTCATTCCAAACAACTAATCGCACGCTTAATAATAAAGAGCAATAACTAAAAAAATAAGAATGTTGGGAAATCACGTTTGAAGTTCAGACAACCAGTACAACTTGTATGGGATGAAAAAGGCGACCGATGTTTTATCTCGGTCATATTCATCCAAATTGAACGGCTGTCGCATTCTACCTATTCTTCTCGCATTGTTCTTGCGTTTTATTACAAAATCTCGATTTTCTCAATTTTTGAGTTATTTCTCTTTATTATTAAACGTGCGTAATCATATTTGTAATAATATATTTGCGTTAAAATAGTTTCGGGTCTATTTATATACATGCAAACGACTCTACGCAAATATTATTATTGTCTTAACTTATCAGGTGAATGAGTACATATTATGTATGTGACTACGTAGAAAGTGAAGTGTTATATGGGCTATCCATCATAATATGGGCAAACAATCTTTGAACTAAAATTTTAGGAATGTTATCAAATTTGTATAAACTAATGCTTGTAATAGTGATAATAATAATTAGAGCGTAAATTGTGCGTACACTATGACAAGTATGAATGAAAATTTACGTTTATACTCAGCAATCGCGTTAAAAAAAATAAAAAACTAAAACTATAATCTAAGTTGCAAGGATATCTTCATTTAAAGCTCTCAGATGTATGCCCACAAACCAACAAGTGTAGTTCGCGCTTACAAATGCTGAATGTGTACTTACAAATAAAATCCAAACCTCAAATGAACATAAGCCCCACAACTTTTGCCGACCTTCCCTGAAACAGGGGTGACATTGGCAAAGTGAACCATTTTTTACAGTATGGGTGGTCAGCCTTATACCAACCTATAAGTCAAGTAATATTAATAATAAATTACATTTAAATATAAAAAAGAACAAAACCTTAAAAAGAAATCAATACAAAAAAAGTCAAAAATTTCCTATGCAAAAAATGTAGCAAATTAATACACCAACATTAGAAATCAACATTGCAGATTAGCCGCCACTTCTTCCTGTCCTTGCATACTTCTTTCATTTCATCCAGAGTCATAACCTTTTTCATACAAGTCCTCCTTTTATTATGACTCTGGATATCCCATTCATTCACTCATAACTCATGTGAGAAATTCAGATTCTATTCATTATTGGTTTAACGCTATGGTTGAGTTGAAAGGGAAGCTTTTATGATCATGATGATGGATGATTTATTTGTGTCCAGGACCATCTCAAGGGCGCCATGGCTTCTGGAAAAAAGCAGTGTCATCAGTTCCTTTCTGAAGGTGGTGGTAGGCTAGTTCGCGCGAACACCGACAGGCAAATTGTTCCTGGCAACCAGCCCGGCCACCGCAAAGCTCCTGTCTGCAACATTTGATGTGTTCGCTCTTTTGGGCACTATGACCTTGTTGACAGCAGTGAGGGCAGAGCGTAGTGAGCGTACTTTATGCTTGGGGTATAGGTATCCATTTTTTATAGCACCCCTAGCGTCAGTTTTAGCTGTCACTGAGCGATTTTCACGAGAAAAAGGGATAGATGAATTGAAAGTCGGCAAGTGAGAAAGGGGGATGGATGCATAGAAAATAAAATCCAGATATAAATAAAGTTCGCACGTAAACATGCCGCATGGGGACTAACAATATAAAAACTCAATCGCAAATGAACACAAGACCTGAAACTCTTGACGACCTTTCCTGAAAGTGGGGTGACATTGTCAAAGTACGTAAATGTCATTGGGTAAAATAAACAATAAATAATGACTTATTATTAATTGACAATACTAATAAATACTTTGGGAAGTCTCATCACCACGGTCATTCTTACCTACCGAATATCAGTTATATTTCTATGAAGACCTGTCAATCCAAGATGGCCGCAAGTGAAAAGCTGATTAGTCTCCATACAAATATTACCGATATTCGGTAGGTAAGAAGTACCGTGGTGATGAGACTTCTAGCTCAGAACAAAATACATAGGTTGGGGAATCGCATTCCTCTTCGAAAATTTATAAAGAAAAAAAATGTTTCTCGAGTTGTGGTTTCTCTTCCCCATCACAAATGGCGACTGTAAATTTTCAGCATTGAATATTATCTTGACTCGCAGCAAGGAATAATTAATTAGGCATTCATGCCCAACCGCGTGAGGGAGCTGGTTCCATGGTAGAACGACACAGTGACATAACGACACATGACAGAACGACACAGTGACGAACGGCACATGACAGAACAACACATGACAAAACATCACTATGACCGGTCCGTAGTCTAGTGATTCACTTCTGACTCGTAAATGGAAAGTTGTGGGTTCGAATCCGGGCGAAGCACAAAAAATATACCCTTTATACTTTCAAATATGCTCTTCGCTAGGAGAAAAATTCATATACCTTTACCAAATACCGGTCACTAAAGGTCCATCCAGCCTTACAGCAACTGGGTCTTGCTTGAGAATTTTCGCGTTTTCTACAGCGACGACCAAGCTCGCAGGGGGCTCTTGAGGTATGATGCACACAAAACAGCGCTCACCAAATAAATCATCCTAATATTATTATGACAAAACATCACAGGAAAGTACATCACAATGACAAAACATCACAGAAAGCCGTTTATGATATGATCTGTTTTAGGTATGTGATGTTTTGTGATGTGATGATTCTTTCTTGTGTTGTTCTGTCATATTGATGTTTTTCCATGCAATGTACTGTCATTGTGATGTTCTGTCACGTGTTGTTTTGTCCTTGTGTTTTTTTGTCATAGTCATGTTTTGTCATGTGTCGTTCTGCCATGTTTCGTTAAGTCACGTATCGTTTTGTCATGTGTCGTTAAGTCACGTATCGTAGTGTCATGTGTCGTTATGACATTTGTCGTTTGGTCACTGTGTCGTTCTTTCATATAAATGTGCCTATAATAGATACACTCGCAATTTGCATCTAAATGCATATACGCGGTTCGCTGTAAGGCACATGATATAAGGGCTTACTTGCTATAATCAAAGCTAACGTATATAGGAACCTGATGTGAGTATAAAACATTTCGCCACCTTAAAGGTAAAACTTAATAAGTACTGATTCACTGATTTGACAAATCATGGATTAAACATTTTATTGGTGGTAACATATCATAATAAGTGTCCTAATTATAAGGAAGTGCTCATGACAAACTTCTAAACTACAGAATTGTCACACTTCTTGAGTGTTTTCTCTCGTAGAAAGTAGGGCAAACTTCTTGCCGCGTTTTCCCCATAGGGGTTTACATGTGGCGAGTGGAACCTTTTTATTTTTACAGGCAAGGGGGCCGGCCTCAAACCAACCGCTTCATTTGAAGTAGAGGTTTCGACCACTTCCGAGGGGGCTGGTACGCATTTCTTGTGAAGGCTGATTAAACCTTGCCGTTATTATATTGTTGTAAATAAACACCGAAACGGAAAATCATTTCTGACACCATCGGTGGGATTCAAACCCGGGCTATCGGCATGGAATGCAAGCACTCTATCAACTGCCACTCGACAGGGCAGTTCACGTATAGTACTATTTGCCATGAAAACGGTCAACAATAAATCACTAACAGTCGTCAAAAGTACACAATACATACTTAGTCCGACATCACACAAATCTTTCACTTCCCTACTTCAATGTACCTAACCCTGCAAAAGCTAAGTTCATTTACCTTTAGGTAACTTGTTGGGCGTACTTAAAACACCAATACAATCTGCAACAATGTAACGCATACTAAAACTTAAGTAACTACTTAGTACTTCCTTGTTTATGAATAAGAGAGAGCCTTAGGAGGTGGTAAATTCAGCACAAACACTACTTTGAATAGAAGTTTTAGGCTTACACGGCCGGCTGATGATGCTGGAGAGTTGCTTCCCTCCCTTGAAAGATCATTACCCTTAATACGAGTAGCAAAACTTGAGAAAAGTAAAGTTTACGGAAAGTATTAAAGAGTGATTTCTCCCAAAATCTGCCGTTTTTGTTACGCACACTTTATGGTCTTGGCAAAAGAGTTACAGTGATGAAGAAAATCAAGTTCAAACAAACAAAATCGGCAGATTTTGGGAGAAATCACTCTTTAATAATTGGAGTAAACTTTACATTTCTCAAGTTTTACAACTCGTACTAAGGGTACTGTACCCTTAATACGAGTTGCAATACTTGAGTAAAGTAAAGTTTACGGAAAGTATTAAAGAGTGGTTTTCCCCAAAATCTGACGTTTTTGTTTGTTTGAACTTGATTTTCTTCATCACTGTAACTCTTTTGCTAAGACCATAAAATGCAAGAAACAAATACGGCAGATTTTGGTGAAATCACTTTTTAATACTTTCCGTAAACTTTACTTTACTCAAGTCTTGCAACTCGTACTAAGGGTAGAGATATAAATCAACCGTGGTAGTTGACATGTAAAAACTCGTACCAAAAGTGAAAATAAATTGTGTATAATAAATGAACCACAGTTTTAATGAAACAGAACCCGCTAAAAATATAACAATATGCAAGAACGTAGATATCAATTGAATACGTCGCATGCATAAACGTAAGCATTTTGTATTCAGTACCCCTAGTACGAGTTGCAAAACTTGAGAAAAGTAAAGTTTACGGAAAATATTAAAGAGTGATTTCTCCCATAATCTGTCGTTTTTGTTTCTTACACTTTATGGTCTTAGCAAAAGAGTTACAGTGATGAAGAAAATCAAGTTCAAACAAACAAAAACGGCAGATTTTGGGGGAAATCACTCTTTAATAATTGCCGTAAACTTTACATTACTCATGTTTTGCAACTCGTACTAAGGGTACAGATGGCTAAATCACCTTAGCAATCGACACTCGATTCACTGATTCGATTCGCTCACGAGTCACTACCACAAAAGCGATCGATGACATCTGCGAGAATTGTTATCTGTTGAATAACTAAGTGATACAAGAACTTCCACGCACTCGTGAAGTCCGAATAAGACCGGTTTGTATGCGATGAGCCGAATCAAGGGGTTCCCAAAGTTAGGCATATGGACCACAACCCATTTCGACATGCTAAAGGTCTACGAAATCGGTAAGTAATACAAATTGTAGGTCCATTAAACGTCCTCTGATCTACGAGAATTAATCTTCTTTAAAAGCTTAACGGTGCTATTCTTAGACATTTCAGTCGTACGTTGAGCCCATGCTTCGACAAACTAATGATACCTATGCATGAAGACCTGCCAATCCAAGATGGCCGCAAATAAACAGCTGATTAGTCTTCATACAAATATTACCAAATTCGGTAGGTAAGAATGAGCGTGGTGATGAGACTTCCAGCCCAGGCATCATTAGTTTGTCAAAGCGTGGGCTCAACCGACGACTTAAATTTCTAAGAATAGCCAAGGGGTTGTGTATTGACACTGTGAAGATTCATTTTAAATTAATAAAGCAAAATAAAAACAAGATCGTTTTCTTGAAAATGATGTGTTATCACTCCGAAAGCGCTCGAGATCTTCCCTGAAACGAGGTGGCATTGGCAAAAGTGAACCAAGTTTTTACAGCATGGGGGTCAGCAAGGATAATATTCTTTAGATATATATAAAAAGAAAAGCTGTACAAAAAAAAGGATAAATTTCAGTGATTCAAACTTACCGGTCCGTAGCTCAGTGGTAACACTGCGGACTCTGAATGGGAAGGTTGTGGGTTCGAATCCCAGCGGAGCACAAAAAATTTACCATTTATATTTTCAAATTTGCTCTTCGCTGGGTTGAAGAATTCATAAACCTTTACCAATGACCGGTCACCAAAGGTCCATCCAGCCTTACAGCAACTGGGTCTTGCTTGTGTATTGGCGCTTTGTAGCGACGACCAAGCTCGTACACCTCTGCGACACTACAACAAGTGTCATAGACCCCTAGTCTAGTAGAGTCTCTAGAACCTAGGGAGTCTCCCGCACAGGATTTCTCAAATAAAAAATACTACAAGGCAAAGATATTGTGTTTTGGGGTATATGGAAATCTATAATATAAAGTCTGCGAGGCAGCAGAATTTGGGTGTCTTTGATCTTATCCTTGATCAGCGCATCACAGAACCAAGCATCAATCAAAATCATCACACACAATGCTCCCGTAATGTCATCCGGGCAACATAAAGGACCAAACCTGTCGACCTGAATCAATCTGGTCAAGTGGCGTGAGGGTCGCCGCTAATGGACTTGGTCAAAACTCAAACGCGAGGAGAGCGACAGACCAATTGAATTACATTCAATATATGCTTGAATACACACACGAGAAGTTTCCGGTTCTAATATATAGTCATAGCTGTAGATTTAATTCTGTGCTCATAACGCTAGGGCTGGCAAGAGCCTATGCTGTGTTGTCTCCACCCCTTCCACTTCCTAGCACACCTTTTTCAAATTCCAAAACTTTGAAATACATTTCCGTCTTTAACATACACTTTGCAAAATCAATTCTATCACAATTTCACAATCTTCCTCTTTTCCCTTTCAAATTTTCTCTTACATCATCCATTCTCTACACATGTCTTAACGAATTCATTATATTATTTTGTTTTACTTACACATCCCGTTTCAGCTTGCATTTTTCCTGTCATACTTCTCGGGTGTTTCATTTAAACCGTAGTTGGAAAAGCCTAGTCATTAACGTATAATATAAATGGACCTGAAAATATTTTAACTTCCAAAGATGTTATATATTTAAACCTAACTAAACGCAAATCTCCCTTAGGTATAAAGAAAACAAGCACTCTCTCAGCGTGACTTCACTCTAAACAGACAAGTGTGAGTGAAGCTAGGAAATTTCTCCGCAATGTTGGCATTACAAAACGTCATCATTGCGTGGAAATTGTGTGCACGCGTTTTAATTTTATTGTTTGGTCGATAAACCCTCAAAGAGACTTTTTTTTTAAATGCATTTTTTCAAGATATTATAGCATGTATGATTATTGGGTGTATATAGAATAATTAGTATGAGTATTAATGAGTATTCTGTTTTATTTGTCAGGTCTGTCTGACAGCTATGTCCCATACTATGCTTCAATGCCGTGAGCTAGTTTCGGGTTCACTTATATTACACGTCGATGGACCTAGCCTTTCAACAAAACGCCTGTCCGGAAACAAAAACTAAAAAAAAACTAAAACAAAAAACGACGAGATTTGGCATGTCGCATCTGCGGACTCGAAAACTTTGTGGTAGCGGCGACTCGTCGATGCCCCGGAGGCTTCTGCTGTACGTATAGCCAACGATATGTGCGGCACGGTGACAGGGTAGAACTACAGTGACAAAACGACAGACGACATAACATCACATCACAATGACATTAAATCGCATGGCAGTACATCACTGCCATATGATGATACTGGCTGAGGGACCGTGAGAGGGTTCACAAGGCCTTAAAGGGTACAGCACCCCCATGTCTCGCTGAACTATGTTCTGCTGACGTCGCTACAAGGCGACCACTGCGCTCTGCCTCTACTGCAGCTGTCAACAGGATCATAGAACCAATAAGCGCAAATACATCCTATTTTGCGGACAGGAGCTTTGAGGTAGCTGGGCCAGTTGCCTGGAATAATCTACCTGTCGACCTTCGCTCTAACCAGCCCACCATCGCCTTCAGAAGAGGACTTAAGCAAATGCTGTTTTTTCGAATAGCCACGGCGCCCTTGAGATGGTCTGTGATCATTAAACGGACCCACCGGAAATAAATCATCCATCATCATCATCATCACATGACAAAACGTCGCTATGGTAAAACATCACAGGACAATACATCACAATGACAAAACAACACTAGAACAAATAATCACATACCTGAAACAGAACATACCATAGAGTATAGACAGCACATGAAAAAACATCACATGACAAAACATCACAACACCATAAACGGCAGATATTAAACAAAAAAATGAGGCATGAGAAACATGAAAAAATGGAACTCACGCGTATACTATTTGATACAGCTTATAAAAAAAATTAACGCCCGCAATCATCATTAAATAAAAATAAAATAAAACTTCGCTGCACACAAAGAGCAACTTCTTACCGCGTTATCCCCGAAGAAGTCGCATATGACGTGGTCACGTGTGGAAACAAAATATATGTTAAAAAAAAAAATAGGCTGATTTATTTGGTGAGCGCTGTTTTAGTATGTATCACACCTCAAGAGCCCTCTGCGAGATTGGTCGTCGCTGTAGAAAGCGCCAATTCTCAAACAAGACCCAGTTGTTGTAAGGCTGAATGGACCTTTTGATGACCGATCTTTGGTAAAGGTTTATGAATTTTTCAACCCAGCGAAGAGCAAATTTGAAAATATAAATGGTACATTTTTGGTGCTCCGCCGGGATTCGAATCCACAACCTACCATTTACGAGTCCGAAGTGTTACCACTGGACTACGGACCGGTTTGTGTTGTGTGTGATGTTTTTTCATGTACCGTTTATGGTGTGTTTTGTTTTAGGTTTGTAATGTACTTTCCTGTGATGTTCTGTAATGTGTCGTTTGGTCACAGTGCCGTTCTAACCTGCCACCTGCACGTATAAACAGCAATGTGTGCGGCACATCCCGGCGTGGATCGATACCTCGTAACTTGGACGTCGGCTGGACAGTGGACAGTGTCCTGGCGGGCAGCGCTGCAGAGGGTTGCAAAAAGGCAGTTGGACCTCTACAGAACGCGGCGGCTCTCGGCGGGTAACAACAGGCAGTCAGATTGCGAATTTCATGAATATGAATTCCATTCCAGCGGCGTTGATTACTTCCAAATGCATACAAGTATGTGCTACATAAAATATAACACATAAAACATTCCTTCTTATAGTTTGGTCAATGTTCAGATTCCTGCTGCTTCAGATGCTTGAAAATGTCTCCCAAGTCTTAATTTTTTTTTTTAATTAGGCTGATTTATTTGGTTAGCGCTGTTTTTGTGTGTATCAAACCTCAAGAGCCCTCTGCGAGCTTGGTCGTCGCTCTAGAAAGCGCCAATTCTCAAGCAAGACCCAGTTGCTGTAAGGCTGGATGGACCTTTTGAAGACCGGTCTTTGGTAAAGGTTTATGAATTTTTCAACACAACGAAGAGCAAATTTGAAAATATAAATGGTTTTTTTTTTTTGCTCCGCCGAGGATTCTAACCCACAACCTTCCATTCAGAGTCCGAAGTGTTACCACTGAACTACGGACCGGTCAGTCTTGACCGCAGTCCATTCCTTTTTCTTCATCCTTCTTGCTTACGTTTCGTTACTACACTGTGAGTAGCTTCTTCGGAGCTCTGCTACCCTCTGACGCGTTCTCTTGCCTTCTTTATCCAATATCGGTCCGTAGTCTAGTGGTAATGCTTCGGACTCGTAAATGGAAGGTTGTGGGTTCGAATCCCGGCGGAGCACAAAAATCTACCATTTACATTTTCAAATATGCTCTTCGCTGGATTCAAAAATTCATACACCATTACCAAAGATCGATCTCCAAAAGTCCAGCCAGCATTACAGCGAATGGGTCTTGCTTGAGTATTGGCGCTTTCTACAGCGACGACCAAGCTCGCAAAGTGCTCTTGAGGTGTGACTGAAGACACTGCTTTTCTCCAGAAGCCACGGCGCCCTTGAGATGTTCCTGGACCATTAAATGGCGCCACAGGAAAGAATTCATCCATCATCAGGAGTTAGTAGTTTAGTAAAGCAGGTAAGTAAGCAGTTTAGTGTCCCTGACCTATGGCAGTCTCCATTGCAAGGAGTGCACAGCTCCGAGTGGGAAGTGGTTACCAGTTCGCACACATATACCTCGAAAGTAAACACTGAACAGTAGCGTTTGACCAATACATGTACGCTCACTAGAGGCGCTGTCTCAGTTTGGATACATTTATTGTTTGGGTGTTTTGTACTCGGCGCACAGACGGCGCATGTATAAATAGTCTCCTTGAACGCTACGTGTAAATAAATACACACAAAAGCGAGTGTGCGTAGGGGCAGACGGGCGGTACGGGGAGGCAGGGGGAGGGGCAGGGGGGGGACTCCCGATGGGCGGGTGGGGAGAAGGGAGGGGGGAGGTAGTACCTACGCACACATTGTACCAAAGTGCGGAATAAAATTGCATTAAAAATCCCTGTAGGTATAAAAAATATTAAAAATAAAATTGATGAATAATATATGCATGAGAAACCGACGAGAAGACTATACCTAACAACTTTCATAATCTAAGTTGCTGGAGCATAAAAATAAACATACACAGGTTCATTTGAGTTCAGTTTACAATTTACTACATATGCTGCATATTATGGATTTAAATAAGCATGTGAAAAGAAAACCTTTAGGATATAAACATGGGCTTTTCAACTCTCTTCGTTTTTCCCTGAAACACATGTTGCAAGTACAGAAAAAATAACAACGACATATTCTTCAATATTATTTCTTGCTAGTGTAAAAGATTAGGAACACTTTCAATGTTTTGATATTAATTTTCTGAAATCAACAAAATTTCCTGTGCTCGATGATCCATGGATCAAATACGGATCAAACGTGATGTAAATAACCATACGTATAAAATTGACGATATTTTGAATAATTCCATTGAAATAATGAAGCATTTCCCTGTTACATGAGGGTTTTTTTTCGACATTTCTAAAATACAAATAAAATTCAATGTCACAACATAAAACAATAATTACATAACATATTTAAAGAGAAAATCAAAAAATCTTTCCAACATGCTTCTATCATTTTGTATTCATATGACCTTTACCTCTGAGAACCACTGAGATGAGGTCATTAAGAATGACAGAAGGCAAATCACTGAGAGATCGTGTGAGGAACATGAGGATAAGGAAAATGTGTGTCAGGTAGACCATGTTGTAAGATGGAGCAGACAGCGAAGGAGGGAGTGGTGCGGCCATGTACAAAGCATAGACAATACCATGCTTCAATAAACTCCATGTCACTACATAACCAGCATCATGCTCTCAACCTCGTGGAAGACCATCTAAATGGTGGAGAGACAGCTGGGAATCCACATCGCTGGAGAAACAGTCCAAACTGATCTTTCATATCAATATGCCTTGAAGGTAAAACTGAATCAGTGACACATGAAGCTGACATGGGTTTCTCAGATAAATGCACATTTTCCCTATTTTCTACAACAAAAAACACTTAAAAAAGGATGAAAATCGTGTAGTTTAGAAGCTTGTCATAAGTAATTCCTTACAATTAGTTCAATTACTATGATAAGTTACACACAATAAAATGTTTTATCCACGATTTCTCAAAGCAGTGAATCAGCACTTATTCAGGTGGCGATATATATAAAGACCTTGACCTCTCTTTCTTATCATTAATTCTTTTTAAGACACATTTTTTGCCATCAACATTACATGTTTGGTCCTTCTAGAGGCCATCGAGGTGCTTAGAGGGTTCTTGACGTGTGATTCACACAAAAACAGAGCTCATCAAATAACTCATCCTAACATTATTATTATTATCGATCATCTGGAGAGCTATTTTAGTTCATTCAACTCAATACAGTGGTGATTATCATTGAATAAATCAATTTATAAATACACAAGAATGTTAGTTCATTCTTACGTGCATAAGTACATTACAAAAGGTTGAACAATTGGACAATCATATTAAATTATACACACAAAAATAAAATGAAAACTAGCATAATATATGTAGGTAAAAAACGGCATGTAAAATCAATATAATAACCAAGACCAAGAGTAAAACATAAATAGGTCTGGGTTTTTCAAATGTAGCTCATAAATTTTATACTGAAAAAAAAACAGCTTTTGAGATTCACTTGATAGTCACGAAAGCTGAGTTTGAAGCACTAAGGAATAATACATAAATATTTTATATTTGTACAATGATCAATTTAAAATAAACATTAAAATAAAACTACACAGTTCAAGTTCACTTTTGAATTGTTCCTATGGCAAGCATTGTAAGGCGAACACCTTAGGGCCATAAAAATATAAATTATCAATAAAGTGAACTAAAACAGTGTGTTTTTATTTTAAACAATAAATTTTAAAATGATTATTATTAAAATATACAATGGACTTTCACTGTGTGAACTAAACAACCCTAAGTAAAAAACATAAATATTTTTCATGTATTTTTTGTATTTTCATGTAAAGTACAATACTTAAGTACTATTATCCAGTGCAGTATATTCTATGAACTTCAATACGTTTATTTTTAGTTTTGCACATAATTACATTTACTTAATTGGAAAACGTAGAAAAATCTTATCAATTGACAGAAAAAAAATCATGGTGAATGTTTCGACTACGAAAATTAAGTTGTCAAGTAGGAAGGTACTTACTGTGCAGAGTACAAATATGTAAGTAATAAACCATGTTATTCACACACAATAAAACCATAGCTCATCTGCCGTCTAAAGCGAATTACATCAATAAAATATAGACAATCAGTGGATCGTCTATGGATTAAATTTTCCGTGAATAACACTGAAAGAGTTCAAGGACGTGAGGTAAGATGAGAGAGTTGATCTGTCAAACATAACCCTGACAGTGACATATTTAACAGAAGTTTAACAAACTCTCCTCGCAGGTATAGAAGGACCCCCAACTCATACAAAGCCAATTTTTTTAAAGAAGCGAAAGGCCTTATAAATTAAAGGGGACTGGAGGATAAGTAAGTTTTAGGTCAGAGGCGTGCCCGTTAGGCGGCTTACCTCTTCTCGCCGCTTGAGCCACCTGCCGCAAGGGCTCTCCTCCAGGATCTCGCTCTCATCCTCCGAGTCCTCGCCGCTTTCCCTCGGCGACTTCCGCTCCTTGTCGATACTTCTGCTTCCAGACATGACGCACTTCCAAATCCCCACTGGCACTTTACACACCTCTCCCCGCTAAACGCAAGACAATTCAACACGAATATACCATTTACTGTACACTTCTTTTCCTGGTGATCATATCCAAGGTTGTGGCACGTCTGGACGTCATTGATCTTTCACAAAAAAATCCTCTTTGAATATTGCAAAATTCGACACCGGACAGCGATTAACTCACATTGCACACGATCACAATACAATCGCCGGGGAAACGTCAGCACACATAAGATTAATTTCTCCTTCTTTAATTTCGTAAACCGGCAATATTTCACCGACTAGATGAGCAAAAATATAATACCAGGTGGAAATCAGACACGGAACATAATATACGTACAAGCACGAACACCTATTTTCAACACAAAATTGACATAAGACTTTGTGCGGTGGCTAGCCTGCAAAGTTGACCATAGACAAAAATCACTTATATTTTGTAGCTATACAATATGTATTATTGTTAGCCTACAAAGAAACATTATACCTACCAAAAAATTATGAACGATGTTAGCCTTATCCATGCAGAAAATGCTGTACGACAGTCTTAAAAAACCTTACATTGACATGTATTTTGATATTCTTAGCCCCATTAGCTTTACAAACCTTTCACAATAGACATATGAAGCGATCATTCAAAAGAAATAATGAAAAGGACAAGTTGATAAGCTTTGAAAAACATCAAATATATTTTGTGTGAAGGATATTATATTTATATATTTTATATTTATTACGAATAACAATGTTTTCAATCACAAATTTATCAATTTTAAGACATACATCTTGTTCATACATGAATAATTATATATTAAAAAAAAAAAAAAAGAATAACGCATGAAAAATAAATCATTTTAATACTTTTCCTTACTTGTATGTTTAGTATCCACACTCAGCAGCATCTTTTGTTGACGTTGGCTATGTGGGGTAAACTTCGTGTAGTCGTGAATTTTGGTTGCGTTTGCCGTTGTCAAGGGCTGCAATATTATTAATTTAGAAAGTAATGCCATTATATTATTAAATTCTCACGAAATTACTCAATATCGGAGTCTCGTGAGATTCTCTCATTTTTACAATAATCAAGTAAGTCTTCAGTTTACATTTCATTGCACGTCTGTCATTTTAGAAAGGTACATGACCTAAAATCAAAACCCCATCATAATAGTTTATTATTATTGGATTGAAACAAAACATCGCATTGTAAATTAAAACAGTAAATTACTTGCTATTTTATTTGATAAAACTGATCATACTAGGTTACTCATCCTATATTATACGGTCTAATAATATGTTCCATTCTGTTATTATCTTTTCCAGGTAAATATTAATTTCTGTTACATGCCATAAGGAAGTGAAGATGACGCGTGTGGCAGATTGGGAATACAGCGAGAAGCCGCTAAACACCGTTTATTTTGATTCTCCTTCACATTCAGATACGATTTTATCTGGCCTCAATAACCTCCGCTCTAAAGGCCACTTGCTTGATGTCACTCTATACGCACAGGGACACGCCTTCCAGGTTTGTTATTTTGATATAAACTTTATTCCTCCTTCTTTATGTGACTTGCCAGGTCCCCCTGACATTGGTGATCGCCTCGGAGAAACCTATCAAAACTACGCCTATAGGAAAACTCTACCCACTAGCAAGCATAGCCCCCCCACACATCAGACGTGAAGTGGCCTCAAAGGATGACCGTCAAAAAGCCCTGATGAACCCACAGCACTGCCTTTTCGAACATAGTGGCTCATCATCACAGTGCTTAAAGTCGCGCCACAGTTTCTTGAGCTCTGTGCATTCTTGGACTACGGAGCCGGCAGAGGAGAGACTGCACTGACTGCACTTGTGGAATTCAAAGTGAAACTTTGTGTAGCCAAGCGAAAACCTCCACCTGGACAGGGTCTTGAGTAGCCTGTGTGGAGGGCACTAAACAGGCTGAGAACGGGTGTTGGCAGAGCTCATTGTAACATGATGTCCTGGAGAATCTTGCATCAGGATAACACCAGGATGACACCATGCATTGCCAATGCAGAGCCCAAACAGTCCATGGATCATCTTCGGATCTGTCCAGCCTGCCCAACAAGCTGCTCACTGGCCGACCTAATGGAGAGTAATGATGGAGCGGTGGAGGTTGCCTGACACTAGGCAAAAATAGTGTAGCGTCCGTCTGATTCGTAGAAGAAGATTATAACATTAATAGATATGTGAAAATAAATATATATTCCATAATATGCTAATTACTTATATCCTTTTTGGGGGATAACGCAGCAAAAAATGTTATCTCAAATTTGCTGAAATGTAAAAATCTGGAATCAAAACAGTATGTAGATTATTAAAAAGTAATATTGTGTGATATATTTAGAATGACATGTTTACCTTTTAACAATTTCAGGCTCACCGAGCAGTGCTGGCATCCTGCAGTGACTACTTCCGGGCCATGTTCACAGACGCCATGCTGGAGTCTAAGCAAAGTGAGATAAGATTAAACGGAGTAACGGCTGAAGGCATGCGCCTGCTCTTGGACTATGCCTACTCATCCAAGCTCGGCCTAAACCTCGCCAACATCCAGGATGTGCTCTCCGCAGCCAGCCACGTGCAGGTGGTGGCCATAGTGGAGGCCTGCTCCAACTATTTGCAGGCGCAGCTGGACCTGGAGAACTGTGTGGACATCGTGACCATAGCGGAGACTTACTCGCTGAATCAGTTGAGGTGTAAAGTCTACCGGTTCATCAGCGGCCACTTGCAAGAGTTCTCCAACTCCAATGAATTCTACAGGCTCGCACCTCAGCAGCTTGAGCACTTGCTGGCCTGTGACTTTCCCGTTGATTGTCCTGAAACGGAAGTGCTTCGGATTGTCCTGAGATGGCTGCGCTATCATGATAATATTGGGTAATTTCATTGATTACAAAGGCACTGACTTTTTAATCTTTCATCCTATTATTTAGAAATGAAACAAACTTTGTTTTTGATTACGAGGAGTATGATTATATATCCACGATCGAATCGTCATGTGGTTAGATTATTATTTAATCACCTGAATATGAAAACAGCGTGTTTGTGTTCATCTCTAAATATCTTAATATTGGGTTATTTATTTTATCATCATCAATTCGACTAAGTTTTCATTTTGTAAATGAAGCGGAATGTAAAGTGCTAATGTCGTCTTTATTTTTCAGGTATAAACAAAAGTTGTCATATGCGATGCGATTCCTGCGAAGAGTCCACTTCTCTGAGATGTCCAAATGGGAGATAGAGTCCGTGTTACAGAAGTCCTTCTCTGGAGCCACCCGGCAAGACCAGCAGCTGTATTGCCACATCCTGAGGGATGCCTGTCACCAAGTGAGCCTAAAGGCACGCCCGGTGGCAACCTCGGAAAGCAACGCCCTTGTAAACTCCCGGGGAATGGAGATGGCCGTGGTGAAAGTGGGGGGATTCGGAATTGGCGGAATCACAAATGAGATAACTTACTTCTTGCCGAGCAAAGGGAAATGGAAAAGACTGACGACTATTCCGCACGTTGAACAATGCAACTTTGGGACGGCCGTGCTGGACAATGAGCTGTATGTGGTGGGAGGTTGCTTCAACCAGTCTCTGCAGGAGAACATTCATCCGTTTGGATTCCGCTACAGCCCCAGGTATAACAAGTGGACCACCATGGCGCCCATGCAGAGGGAGCGCTGCCGATTCTCTCTAAATGTTGTAAGTGATTTTATTCTTACATAACTGTGACTAATCACAATTTACATTGGTGGAAAAATATGATGAAACTTTCCTGTGTTACTAGGCATACTTAGGAACCATTCGCCATGACTTATTCAACCATTCACTGTGGTGAATGGTTGAATCAGTCTGAAGTTCCAAACCTGACCCCTTTGTCTTGACACTGTCATCCATACAGTCTACCTCCGATACAATATTGTGCAAACATATAGGAAAGGCGCTAAACCGCTATGTACTGTATTTATCACATCTATCATCGTATGTCTTTACATAATATGTTTCACAATTCTGTAAAATAAAAAGTAAATCTCTGCTCATGTGGGCCCGTCCAGCTGAGGGGTATTTTAAATGTGCAGACTTCATTTTGTCAACAATTTGTTAAACTTGCAGGTTCTGGATCACCTGTACGCTGTGGGGGGAGTGAGTGAGGTGGAGGAAGAGGGAGCGGAGGAGGAGAGTGCGTGTGAGCGCTACGACCCAGCCAGCGACACCTGGCGCAGCATCAGGTCCCTGGCAGGCGGGCGCTCCCAGCACGCCGGCTGCGCCCTGCCCCCGCCCAGCCCGCTGCTGCTCATCTCCGGGGGCCTGCACTGCGACCAAGTCCTCTCCTCCGTCCGCTGCTACAGCGCCACCACCGACACGTGGGAAACCCGCCAGTCCTTGCTCACCCCCCGAGCAGACCACGCCATGCTTGCCATCGGCGACAAGATATATGTCTGCGGAGGTTGGTATGAAGACGCCGATTCAGGCAACAGAGTTCTCGCTGACACTATAGACGTTTACGACGTTGCACTCGACAGATGGGAGACTGTCACGCGTGTTCCCACCCCGCGATATCACGCTGGCATTGTGAGTGTTGAAAGTAAGATCTATTTAATCGGCGGCTTTCACAGCGATGCCATGTTTGACCGCGCCACCGCTGCCATCGAGTGCTATGATTTAGAGACTGATGTGTGGATCACGGGGGAGAACTATCCTCAGGACATCTGGGAGCACACGTGTGCCACGCTGTACGTGCCCAAGTGCAGGGACGATATGGACGTGTTGACTGATGCCAAAGATCACAGAACTTTCTAGGAAAAATACACAATATTTATTTTGTATAAAAAGGTGTGGTAATTGTGTTACTTAGTTGAATTGTTGTTTGCCAGTCAACATGAAGGTGACTCTAAAGTTGTATTGATTGAAGAGGCATTCACTATGTAATCATTAATTTTTCTAGATAAAATAAAAAACAATTTTGTATTCGATTACGGTGAGTATATTATAATTCCACGACCGGTTTTGCGAACAATCCGTTTGCATCGTCAGGTGGGCTATGAAAGCTTATTTCATTAGGAAGATCTTGTAGACTAATTATGAATAGCTCAGACTATATTGAAAAATTGGCTTTGACTTTAGGTTCAAATCATGCTTGGCAACATTCTCGGGATGCCTACTTACAAAGATGATCATGTTTGTAAGTAGGGGATGATTTTAACCTAAGATGATTTGAACATAAAGTCCAAGCCAATTTTTAAATATAGTCTTGAGCTGTTCAAGCTTGTTTTTTGCGCCTAATTGTTAAACTAATTGTTACTTGTAAAATATTCTGTAATTATGAATACTTTTACAAAGATGTAACTTGCAAGAATAATTACACACACAATCAAATATTAGCTCATTTTATCATTGGTCTCCTGCGAAAAATGATAATCGTCAAAGACTATTTTGAATTAATGTATAAAGATTTTAATTTCTGACAAGTATTCGAACAACGTTGACTTTTCAGTATCAATTTGTTGTTACAAGCCGCGGTTTTAAGCAATTCTCTGACAGGAAACAAATCACGAATCAGGAATTGTTGGACAAAGTAGCGAGTTCCTAAAAAAATAAAAATAAACAAGAAAACCATGTTTCAAAATTTGTCATTTAGTGATCAAATTGTCTTTTAGATATAATTTATTTATTTCCTTTTGAAAATGATTTTATTTTAACGCTGAGTGTAGTGCCATTTGTGTTCAAATTTTTTGTTCAACAAACACATCAAATTGTATACATTTTTTTAATGTACAAAATAGAGTAAATCTTTTAAAGATGTAGTAGGTGTGCATATATAAGGACACTTCTGGGAGGTGTCTAAAAAAACTGCCTATTTATATGTATGTAGACTTAAATAATATGCGATTATATATTAGGTCTATTTTATTTATTAATATTGGTTGTATATCAACATAATTTAAATCAAAAGTTAATTATTGCTTAACTAAGTAGTTGAATTTTTGCCATTAAATTTAAGAAACGCTGGAAGTAGTATTATTATTTATGTATCAGTTGGTACAGTGCTTGCATGCTATGCCGAGAGCTTGGGTTCAAATCCCACCAAGGGTGTCTGAAATATTATCTCATTTCGGTATTTATTTCAAACCTAAAATAAAAAACCCGGCAAGGTTTACTCAGCCCTCACAAGAAATGAATACCAGCCCCGTCGGGAGCTGGGAAACCCCTGCTTCAACTGAGGTGGTTGATTTAAGGCCGACCCCCTAATCTTTAAAAATAAATATGTTCCACTCGCCGTTTGTTATCAAACATATGTGTTATATAAGTGTACCAATCTTTTATAGTTTCTTAAGTTAAGAAATCAAAAAAATATTTTTAAAATGCGCTTGAAAAAGTATTCCGTACCGGGTGTATTCATGTAGCCAGAATATTCAGAAGCAAAAATGTTAAATTGTGTTTATTGTCCCTGTAATTCACATTTATGTACATTGCTTTGGTATAAAAAAACTTTTAAGTTCACTGAGATGTGCCTTACCCTGGGAAATGATTACAAATTGGCTTCCCAATTTATGGTTTTGTGTTGTCTTGTAAATATTCTGCATGTATATAAAGTTATAAACACAGTTAGAGCCCGTTCCCACTTGTCGGGTGTCGGATCCGTTATTAGTCAGAGGTTCCAGTGGCAGAACATTATGTATGGAGCTATTCACACTTGTCGAAAATCGATTTTGTCCGAAATGTTCTGCAACTGGAACCTCCGATGAATATACGGATCCGACACCCGACAAGTGGGAACGGGCTCTTAGTATCAGCTTACTTTAGGACAAATAATTCATTCAAATCTAGCAACATTAAATGTATCTTTATGAATTTAATGTCATCCCAATGTAACTTCTTATCAATGTAAATTATTGATTTTAAAATCCTTTATTTAAATCCATTATTAAAGTGACACATGTTTCTTCCTTAATCCAAGAGGATATTAAAATTGTACAAAATCAAATAAAAACTTCTATCGTGGCACTTTTTGATGTTGAGGAAAAAAAAGTAATTAAAATTTGGTTAAAATCAGCTAATCTAATTTTTTGCCACATTGGTAACTTCCATTCTTAAATAATTGCCACAATGGTTTCTTGTTTTTGAGACAAAATGTTTCTACTAATATTTTCTGGATAAATTTTGTTTTTCAACGATTTTAAATTGGAATCAAGGAAGGTAAAAATTAAAACAACTTTGTTTTTTTATTACGGCGAGTATATTAAGTTCCATGAGTGGTTTTGCAAACAATCAGTTTGCATCTTCAGGTGGCTAAATAAATTACATTAGACATTTTATATAGAACTGAAAATGGATTATACAAACCGTGGTACGTTTTGTATTTTCGGAGCTTTGGCGTCCTCTGTTGCTGCATAAGGTCAACTCATGCACTTACAATCTCCTATCTCAAACAACAACTTCTTCCGACAGTTCAGTTCATGTCGCTTTGTCATGAAACAAACACATCTCCCGATGACGTTAACAAGACTGACGAAACTCAGAAAGCTCATCTTCCGTTTGGTGAAATCCATTTTTAATTCTAGTATTTTTTTTTTACTAAAAATTGCATTTATTTTTCTCATTAGGCTATAAAATAATTTATTGAAATGTAATATTTATTAATATATTCCAGAGTATTTAAGAACATGTTTAGGGGGCCTAATATTACCATGTAAGAGCCCGTTCCCACTTGTCGGGTGTCGGATGGGTATATTCATCGGAGGTTCCAGTTGCAAGACATTTCGGACAAAATCGGTTTCCGACAAGTGTGAATAGCTCCATACATAATGTTCTGCCACTGGAACCTCTGACTAATAACGGATCCGACATCCGACAAGTGGGAACGGGCTCTAATTGGGACCTTAGGAAAGTGTCTTATATGAATTGAAAGTAGACACAATCTAGGGTGTAATATATTTATTTTCAAAAATTTTGTGATACTGTATTTAAAGTATATAAAGTTATCAATAATTTATGTAGGTAAAAATATGGAAACACATGTTGTATCAGGACCAGCAGTCTGCAGGATCAATAGCCATAATTAAAGTTGTCCATGTATCACACAGGAACTTACAATATATATTATTTTTTTCATAAATCTTACTGAATTCTTTATAAAATAACGGGTAATGGAAAATAAAGCAATAATACAAGTACCTCTCTTAAAGCATTTAAGTTGAATTACTAAGGCACGGTATTTTCAATGTTAGCATAGCAACTTTATACTGAATGATAAAAATGCACATATCGCACGCTTAATCATAAAGAGCAATAACTCAAAAATTGGGAATATTGAGATTTTGTAATAAAACGCTATAAAAATGCGAGAAGAATAGGTAGAATGCGACAGCCGTTCAATTTGGACGAATATGACCGAGATAAAACATCGGTCGCCTTTTTCATTCCATACGGGTTGTACTTACTGGTTGTCTGAACTTCAAACGTGATTTCCCAACATTCTTATTTTTTGAGTTATTGCTCTTTATTATTAAGTGTATGTGAATTGTTTGGATAGTTTTATTGTATCAGTTTAAAGTCACATGTGCTAACGTTGAAAATACTGGGCCTTACAAAATTTTAATCCATAATCGACATCTGCGAGGACGTTTTTCAAAATCTGTCAAGTGATGGTAAAAATAAATGAAAAAGTAACAATGTAAACAGAATGATGTTGGAATATTAAATGTATATCAATTAGGTAAATACATTTTTTTACTTAAAAACCATTGTGTTTTGATTTTGGATAAAATGATGATTCCACTTTGGTAGGAGCTCTAGACTTTCACGCTGTGCGGCCAACACTGGAGAGTTGCTTTCCGGAATCTGTTGCCGCTACAGAGCAGCGACCTAGCTTGAAGAGGGCTCTTTTGAGGTGTGATTCATTAAAAAACAGTGCTCACCGAAGACATCAAACCATTACTATTATCAAGGGGGCATTTCAAATAAAGCGTGTTTTTTTTCACAATTTATTTATACTCGAAATAAAACACAAATTCAGGTGTTTAAATTTATTTGACACAAAACTTCTAAAATCCAATCATGTGTACTAACAATTACAAAAGTATTAAGTTTATATTAATTAATAATTTGAACATGAAATGCTGAATTTGGAGCCCCTATGTTGTGCTCCTAGCTGATGCACATCTTCTCCATAATCTGCACACAAACTAATAAACCCCACATTTCAACTCACCTTACAAAGTTTTTAACTTTCACTTTCATAGTCGGCGTTGAATGACAAATTCCAAACCAATAGAACAGGGTCAAACCCAAAAGAATCTTAAAAGAATTTGTCATCAACTCGTAACATTTACAAAAAACGTATGGAAATTAAAACACTTCCTCTAGTGAGAGTTTTAGTTCCAATACATTTTTGGCACAACGCTATGTGTGTGTTGAAACATATTTTTTACACTTGGGGTCCTGTTTTAACACTCTTCAATATAATTATAATATTTTCATATGTACGAATTGAATTTATCGAAGAACAGTACATCTTAAATCAAATAAAAGTTTGTTTCTCAAAAGACACTATCATTCTTACAACACCGATGACAAAAAGACTCTTTTTTCTAATAAATATCCTAACTCATCATTCGTAAAATCCTAAAAGTTAGCTACTTACAAGATACGCACATGTTAAGAAGCAAGACTATGTTTCAAATTTTGCAATCCGTTCATTTTGCTGCAGGTGTGTTTGTTTTTACAAGGAAAGAGCTGTATAAATACTTAACATTACAACACAAGAAAATATAATAAATTACATAATTTAAATTATAAAAATTACTTTTTACAGTTAATATAAAATTTAAATTTTAACTTTTTACTTTGATTGCAAAACATATGGCCTTACCTTCCTAATATCCCTTTCATAATCTCTTGAGAACCCTTTTCTTATCTTTGATCAGTTTTTTCCTCTCTGCTGTGAGTTTCTTGTCTCCAGCGTGTTTCTTAGCACAAGGGCCGCCTTCCGACACCTCCAGGTACGCTTTGGACATCTTGGGAGCCTGCAAAAACAAACAATCAACTTTATCAGCACCCTGGAGCTTCTGAGGAGAAGCCCGACTACACAGAAAGCGATCGGGCTTTCTGTGTTGCTACGCCCATGGCCTGGAACTCTCTGCCGGCAGTACTGCGGACAACGGACAAAGAGGCAGATTTCAGAAGGGCCATAAAAACAAACCTATTTTTAAAATCTGTATCACCTTTGGGATGACCAACGGTCATGAAAAAAGGCAGAAAAAATCACATTTTATAATAATCATTCCAAAAATAATCCCTGAGAGCAAAGTTGAAATTGGAAAGCTGCCTTTATAATCCAGAAAGGATGATGAACTAATATGCATAGTTTACCATCCCGCATAAGTGACAAGAACTTGTAGGCGGGGTTCAAACTTGGGCATGTTTCACTAACGCAAATTTGAGTGCTAATGCCTTACCCGCTCGACCATATCAACAAAAAGTGTTATATCAAGTTATTAAATTATTAGACACCTTTTGCGGTGTAACAAATTGCGGAAGCAAACAGAAAAAAGCAAAAAGAAGGAAAAACAGAAGCAAGCAGACACAAAGGCAAGCCCAGTTTTGCGCAGATAAAACTGAAAACCATTCATATCAAGATAGTGTCCGGTCGATAGCTTAGTTGGTAGAGTGCTTGCATTCCATGCTATGAGCTCGGGTTCGAATCCCACCGAGGGTGCCAGGAATGATTTCCCGTTTCGGTGTTTATTCCAAACCCCAAAATAAAATACTCAGCCTTCACAAGAAATGAGTACCAGAAGAAATGAGTTGATGATGAGACGCAGTACCTGTGCGTGTACTTCAGTCATCATCTGAGCTCTCTGCGAGTAGTCGTCGTAGTGCTCCAGCAGCAGCTTGCCCGCCTCCTCGTTCAGGGCTGACTCTGCATTGGGCACGATGAGGAGACACTTCACCGTCTGCAAAACAAACACATGCACTCATTTATAACTAGTAATGACAATAGGGTAATTTCACATATTTCTTCTTATCACATTTCTTCTTATTATGTTCATTTGAGGTTTGGATTTTATTTGTAAGTACACAATCAGCATTTGTAAGCGCGAACTACACGTGTTTGTTTGTGGGCATACATCTGAGAGCTTTGAATGAATATATCCTTGCAACTTAGATTATAGATTATATAGACATAAAATAATAGACTACATTTTTAAAAATGCATCTGTTTTAAAAATGTTCCTAGACTTATAGGTTGGTATGCGGCTGACCACCCGTGCTGTAAAAATGGTTCGCTTTGCCAATGTCACCCCTGTTTCAGGGAAGGACAGTAAGAGTTGCAGGGTGTATGTCCATTTGAGATTTGGTTTTTATGTTGTAGGTTCACGTGAGGCAAGTGCAAGCGCGAACTTGTACGTGTCTGGTTGTGGGAATGCATGTAATGTGAATCTCCAATGTAACATTCGCACGTTTAATAATAAAGAGAAATAACTCGAAAATTGGGAAAATCGAGATTTTGTAATAAAACGCAAGAACAATGCGAGAAGAATGCGTAGAATGCGACAGCCGTTCAATTTGGACGAATATGACCGAGATAAAACATCGGCCGCCTTTTTCATCCCATACAAGTTGTACAGGGTGTCTGAACTTCAAACGCGTTTTCCCAAGATTCATGTTTTTTGAGTTATTGCTCTTTATTATTAAACGTGCAATATCTTTGCAACTTAGATTAGATTAGATTACATCTGCGTTTTAAAAAAAATAATATCTGGCTTAGTTTTTAAATTATAGCTCTTTGAAATTTGCGTATTTTCAATTTCCGGTAAAACAGTTCATTTTTTTTATTTAGGCGGATATGACGTTGATGGATCTTCGGAGTGTAGGTATTGTCGGACCCAGGTAGCCAGCCGTGCTGTGTTTTGGCGGGACTCGAATTCTCCGCATTTTATTTTTGAAAATTATCTATCAAATTTGTCATGTATGTTCCTTGACTTATAGGTTGGTATGCGGCTGACCACCCATACTGTGAAAAAATGGTTCACTTTGCCAATGTCACCCCTGTCTCAGGGAAGGACGGCAAGAGTTGCAGGGCTTATGTTCATTTGAGATGGGTTCTTATAATGTAGGTCCACATGAAATGAAATTATACTGATACCCTCTCTTCAAAATCAAAAATGAGGAAGACTTGGTTGAATGTTTTACTTTCGTTTCTTTTTATTTTTCTCTTTTCAGTACAAGTTGTTACAGACAGAATCGGTCTTCGGGCCAACAGGCCGACAACCTTGTGACAAATTATTCCCTTTTTATTACAACTAAACACATAAATTTTGTTACAGTAAATTCGGCTCGGCCGGTGTCCTGCCGAACGCCGGCCAATCAGCGTGTAGGGTTAAGTTTTGTCAAGGAGTTCGACGGATGGCGAAATTCAGGGCCTACACAAAAAGTGTGCCGTATCAATTCCCACCATCTTCTGTTGACAAAACTTAACCCTCCTTACGCTCTCAACCCTTGCCACAGAATTTTCACCCCTGGCCACGGTTCCTTCATCCTTTTCCTTCTCTTCCGATGTTCGTGGAGAGGTGGTGCGCGCTGAAGGCGAGGAGTCGTATCCGGCGGCCTCGTGTACTGTTCGATCGGATCCTCCTCCTGCTTGTCGGGCGGTAACCTAAGCTGATCTGGGTGCACGTCTCTACTGGTGCGGGGTGGCTGTTTCCTGGCCATCCCATGGCTCTGATTCCTCTTTGAGCCGGAGTCCTCTAGCACGAGTTGTCGTCCACTCTGCACCTCCATGCTGACTTGTCTCAGGTTCCTCTTGATCGCCTCAAGCGTAGAGTCTTCCAGTTCACACACTTGCGGGTGGGATTCACGATCACGGTGCAGCTCCTTCTCCAAAGGGTCATTTTCCATGTCTCGAGGAAGCTCGTCTACCTCAGGCTGTACAGGCCTCCCATCCTGGCTAGGGCAGACGTGGCTGACTTCTGAAACTTCTGGAGCCAGTGTCTCTTCCACGCGTTGATACTCCTCGACTGCTCTCAGAGTGTCCTCAGGAACTTCCGCGTCCCTCAGCATGCTGACACCTGCATGCTCCGGTTCATCTTCATCCTGGTTTGATTCCGGTTGCGAAGGCTTCCCCTCATGGTCGGGGCAAGACCGGTCGAGATGTGGCCCTGAATAGTGCCAATATGACCGTGCGGTCTCTTGCTCGCTACCTGGCCGTGGCTGCCATGCCATTGGACGATTTTTCTGGCCTGGTGACTGCCTTTCGGTCTGATGGTGATAGGCTGCTGGCTGCCAATCCCCTTGTTGCTGTTCCTGGGCTGGCCATCGCCCTCCTTGCTGATGAGATCCGACGAGTGGATGGTGGTCATCGCTGCTGCCCCTGCTTTCACAGCCTGCCGCAGCTGCGAGAAGCTTGCTCCAGGAGGCGCTGGCGCTCTGAAGTCTCGCCTGGCACTGCGGCAACAGGAGGTCCATGGTGTGCTGGATGACCTCCTGCTCAGAGTGCGTGCTGCAGAAGCGCTTGGCCAGCGCTCTCTTCCTCAAGATGAATCCCATTGCCTCCTCCCTGAGCTCCTGCCGTCCATAGAGGTACAGGAAGTGGCCTCTCTCCCTCCTTGACTTGCTGTTGAATCTTCCCTCCAGGGCACATTCAACCTCCAGCCAGTCTGTCACTGGGAGCTCCGCCATCCAGGCAGCCGCTTCCCCCTGCAGCCAATCCATTGCCCACATCACCCATTCGCTCTCTGGGGTTGCGTTCTCCTTGAAGTACGCCAGGGCTGAATCCAAAAATAGCCCTGGGTCTTCCTCCGGCTTCCCCGAAAATGGCATGGGGAGCCGTGCCACTGGCGTCCTGTATTCATTGACTGAAGCTCCCTGCTCCATCAAGTCATCACAGGGCCGCGCAGTCTTCATTGTCTTGCTTCTGGTTCTTTGTTGGGCGCCACAAGTCAGTCCTCCGGTACTTGGGTTGTCACTTTCCAAGTGACTTGGCCCCACGTTCGCGGCGTCAATTGATACCCTCTCTTCAAAATCAAAAAGACTGGAAGACTTGGTTGAATGTTTTACTTTCGTTTCTTTTTATTTTTCTCTTTTCAGTACAAGTTGTTACAGACAGAATCGGTCTTCGGGCCAACAGGCCGACAACCTTGTGACAAATTATTCCCTTTTTATTACAACTAAACACATAAATTTTGTTACAGTAAATTCGGCTCGGCCGGTGTCCTGCCGAACGCCGGCCAATCAGCGTGTAGGGTTAAGTTTTGTCAAGGAGTTCGACGGATGGCGAAATTCAGGGCCTACACAAAAAGTGTGCCGTATCAATACATGTCCGCTTGTGGGAATGCATTTAATATAAATCTTAAATGGTATATATCCTTGCAGCTTAGATTAGATCAATGATGATGATGATGATGATGATTTTTATAGTGCCGTTTTGTGACTACTGTCACTGCAAGGGCACTTTCAGGCTTGACGCGGCGGTGAAGAAATGGGTCTTCATTCCCTTCTTGAAGCTCTCGATCCCTTCCTTGGGCAGGATCATCTCGATCACTTCAGGAGGCAGCTGGTTTCAAGTGGACGGTCCCGCAACAGCGAAAGCGCGGTCTCCGAACACTGTACATCTTTTTCTGTATTGAGTGCTGACAGATGTAAGAGCACTTTCAGCAGATCGCAGAGTGAGCCCCCTCTCGCTCAGACTCCTCGGTAGTATCAGCTCCTGCAAGTACTCTGGCGCCACTCCATGCAGCGCTTTGTGTACCGTGAGGCCCAGCTTAAATTTAATCCTTTCTGGGATCCTCAACCAGTGAAGCTTCTGCAGGAGTGGGGTTATATGGCAGTACTTGCTCTGACCATAAATCATAAATGATATCTCTATTTTTACTATTTAAAAAATATATGGTTGTGATCACTGAAATGTACTCTACACAACCATATTATTTTCAACCGTTTTCCCTACCACTGCAATGACCCGATTGTTAGGTAAGTTGGAATTACAGTCGTTTGACAAACTTACAATAATTATAATTACTACACAATGAAAGAAAAATATTCCGATATTAGACAAACCGTTATAAGAGAACTTACATTATTCTCGATGTTTCATTAGCAAAGTAGTCAACGTCTTGAGGAGACACCTTCTCTGCACGATGACTGAGGATGAAGGCATCGAAACGTCGAGAATAACGTAAGTTCTCTTATAATGGTTGTAATAGGAAGAAATGTAATTAATTGTTTGTATTCCTTGACTTATAGGCTGGTATGAGGCTGACCACCCATACTGTAAAAAATGTTTCACTAGCCATTGTCACCCCTATTTTAGGGAAGGTCGGCAAGAGTTGCAGGGCATATGTTTATTTGAGATTGAGTTTTTATACTGCAGGTCCACATGCGGCATGTGTGAGTTCGAAATTGTGCGTGTCTGTTTGTGGGAATGCCTTTAATATGAATCTCAAATGATTTATATATCTTTGCAGCTTAGATTTAGATTTTTATATGTATAAAATGTGAAAAAGAATGCTCAAGTTCATTACTTTAACCTTATAAACTCAAGTTTTAACTCAACTACGGGATTAACAACAAATGTATTGTTTACAATTAATGTACAACTTAGATTTAGATCTACTTAGTTTATATTTTAGACTCACCAGAAGTATGTGTTTTATGCCGAGATCTGACTTCCAATCTTTCTTTAGAGTGTTGACGCATATCTCGCCATTGCTGGAGACGTTTGGATGGAATATCTTGGTGATGAAGAAAGCCTTGGGAGGCGACGCAGGAAAATCCTTCCCCAGGGCGAGCTTCACCTTGAACACTCCTCCCGCATACGGAGTTCCAGCTGCAATAAAAAGATTTATCTGCTGATAAAAGAAAAAGTTTTGTTTTCGATTACGTGAGTATATTTTTATATACCACAACCGGTTTCGCAAACATCCGTTCGCATCATCAGGTGGATAAATTAATACTATTAATACTAATAATGTATTAACTGATGATGCGAACGGATGTTTGCGAAACCGGTTGTGGTATATAAAAATATACTCACGTAATCGAAAACAAAACTGTTTTTCTTTTATCATTAATGATGAACGATTACAAAGTTAATGCCTCTACAATCAATAAAAAAGATTTATCTGCCTTTACTCGTCTATTCAGCCTTACAGCAACTGAGTGTTGCTTCTGTACTTGACGTTTTTTAGCAACGAACAAACTCACAGAGAGCTAATGAGGTGTGGTTCAAAATGAAACCATCCTACTATTTTTTAATAGGTTAGTATGAGGATGACCTCCCATACCGGAAAGCGTATGGTACTTAAGCGTTTCAGGTAAAGACAGAAAAAATTGTAGGGTTTATGTTCATTTACGGTTTGGGTTACATTTTGTAGGTACACGCACAGCATGGGTAAGCGCGAACTTGAATGTGCCTGCTTGAGCGCTGGCAGAAAATATAAATATATCCTTGCAGCCCAGATTATGGAACATAAGCTATAAACTCAGTGTTCTCTTTATGTGTGATCATTATTTTTGTGATTTAACATTTTTAACTTATTCATTCGCCGCTGTCACAACAATAAAGAGGGGATGTTATTGTTCGCTGTTTTCCGTGCTAGTGTTCTACGCGTTACGGTCTTTTGGTTTCACTTTTACCTGGTCCATCGATGTACGCCTGGATGTCCGTTATGTCAGAATCATTAACAATAACTTTGATGCCTTCTAAAGGTTGCTCCGAAAGCTCCTGCATTTCTTTTACCACCCGTCTTATTATTTGCGGCGATAGATTTTCAACATTGGACATCTGAAAAATAGAAAACGTGATGAATTAAACACGAACCGAACCGTTAGATACACAGTAAACTATAAAATGGCTTCGAAATACTTACCGAAGTCATTGTTTCTCGTGTTAGAATAACAATTTAGCGAAATAATAAAGAAATATACGAATTTCGCGAAAAGTCATAGATGGTATTTGGTTGACATAAAATCAAACATGGATGATAAAACTAAATACGGAATATATTTTGAATTTTCCTGTACAACAACCAATAGCAGAAGCTAAAATTTTGTACGAGTTCGTGCATGTTGCTTTTGTCTCTGTTTTACACCTCAAAAATTGGCTCGAGTAAAAGTGACAGAGAAAAAAATATGTTTTTTACCGGAAGTAAAACGAACGATCCAACTTTACTATTTACACACAGCATTATTTTCATTGTTGTTTTACCTACCTACTACAAAAATGATTATTTTTAAATACTTGTTCACAAATGACTAATGTTTAGTTTTTTCGTACATACAAATTTGTTATTAATCGCGTTCAATTGGATTCTCTCAAAACGACCAAATTATGGAAAACATTCATTTTTAGTTATTTAGCCATCGCTACTAAGCTACACATATAGCATAAGTTTTTGCCGCGCTTTCCCCGAAGGGGTCGTGTATGGCGAGTTGAACCTATTTATTTTTACAAGTAAAGAGGTCACCTTTACGCCAACTATTTTCGTTTGAAGTGGGCGTTTCCCAGATCCCGAGGGGGCTGGTATTCATTTCTTGTGAAGGCCGAGTAAACCTTGCCGGCATTTTATTTTTGTGGAATTTATTTTACTAGTATATTATTTTACTATTATTATATTATTTATAATTTATTTGTTTATCTCGGTGGAATTCGAACCTGGGCTCTTGGCAAATGCAAGCACTCTATCAACTGAGCTATTGACCGGACTATGACCATCCCTTTCCTATAAAATATTAATTACTATTATAGTTCCTTGACTTATAGGTTGGTATGCGGCTGACCACCCATACTGTAAAAAATGGTTCACTTTGCCAATGTCACCCCTGTTTCAGGGAAGGACGGCAAGAGTTGCAGAGCTTATGTTCATTTGAGATTGGATTTTTATATTGTAGGTCCACATGCGGTATGTGTTAGCGCAAAATTATACATTATCTAGGTTTTTGGCAGTTACTTCGTGATAATCTATCAAAATTATACATGTCTGCTTGTGGGAATGCATTTAATATAAATCTTAAATGATATATATCTTTGCAGCTTAGATTAGATTAGATAAGATTAGATCCTTTTATAAAATACTTATGTGAGATAAAACACTAAAGAAGGTTGATTTATTTGGTGGGCACCAGTTCGCTGCCTTAGTTCTTGTTTGTCGTATACGCCATTGAGAAAATTTTACATGAGCAATGTTTGTATGTGTACTGGACCAATGTGTCTTATGAAAACAAGAAATTTATTTGAAAAATATTTAAAAGAACTCTCTCATTATCGAGTTTTACAGTTTTTCTTAGCTCAGATTGTGTAGAATTTGATTCATAAGACAACTGTATGAAAAAGTCATATTTGAAAAGATTGGCGTATACGGTAAACAAGAACTGGGGGAGCGAGTTGTGTGTGGATCACATACCTGGTGTCCTCTGTGAGCTTGGTCGTAACCTATACAATGAAGTCAACACAAATTCCATTCGAAACAAAGTTGCGAGGTCACAAGGCCAGGTTGCCATGAACCAAGGAGTATATAGGGTTGGAAAGAAAAGTAGGTATGATGCAATATCTGAGAAGCTGTAATGAATGGCGTAACACTGCAGACTAATAATTGTGTGACGTCATCGGGAACACAACGGAAATAAGTTATCGCCCTCTTGCCATGAAAAAGCTAACTAGTATTTTGTTATTGGTTGCTATGGTTACATATACTTATGATATTTTCCCGCAAAGAACTGGAACTCCTTCCACAGTCCATATCTTATAGTCGTAATGCTAAATGAATAAATAAACAAAAACATTCAGTTTATTTGGTTTAATAATTATAAAAATGTGTACAAATAAATAAGTATGTAACAATTCAACAAGAATCAGTGAAATAAACGGTTTTTAGCTATTTTAGCTTTCATTTCTGCTTTTATCTTAATAAAGCTTTCATCTCTCTTTTGTTTTTTCTCTGGTACACATTCCTCTTCCGAATCGCTTTCATAAAAAGCATATTTCTTAGTTCCAAGCTTAATACCTTTGCTGGCATTACAAGAGGTATTCCTTGACGGCAGCCGGAGCTGGTCATTGGATTCATGGCTTTGAATTGTAACTTTATCAACAATATTTCTTCCTAGTAAATCCACATTTTTATTTAATTCATTCAATTTCACTGGTGCGGCATAACTCAAGCTCACATTTATACATTCTTGTGTTATCTTTTGATCTCCATCATTTTTTGTTTCATTTTGTTTTACATTTGAATCTGCTGCTGTGGAAACTTTTACGCTGTTCCTATTTTCATTACTTGCTAAATGTCCATCGATGAGTGCGTCCAACTCTTTATTATTTTCAAATAAGTCATCATCATCCTCGTCAAAACCAATTGAATCATTATGTGGAATGTTGGAGATATCACTTTTCGTCGACAGATCTTTAAGCTGTATTTCAATGTCGCCATCTGTTATAACTGATTTATTTTTACTGTAAGCAAACTGGCTCAGTTTTGAAACAGAGTTTGATTCATCCTCGTGTTTTCTAGCAGCGCATTCTTCACTTTTTACGCTTGCAGTTCTATTCGGTATAATTAATTTTGTTTTGTAAGCCACTTTGGTGGGATCATTATGATTTGATTCAATAGCGTAATTATCAATGTAGATTAAGTTCAACTTGTTCAAGTGATTACGAATTTCAAAATAAGCAACAGCCAAGCTGATCTCTTCGTACTGTATGTCGGGGTCACAGAGCTTTTTGATTGGCGCCAGCTTACTTGTATCTAGAAAATAATAAAACGTTGGGATACATAAAGGTATAAAATGAAACACAAAAACTTTGGCTTTTTGTGTCAATTTAAAATGCAAATTCAAAGTGTGGATTTTTTTTCTTTGAATCTCAGTTTTTTATTATTTTAATGTTTGATTAAAAAAGACATTAAAAAATAAAATGTACCATAGTGGTATCATTCAGAAAAAGGGGCAAACAAATTGTATGAGAAGGTTGGAAATATTTATCAGTTTTGTACAAAAATCAAAGTTATCATATTGCCTTTTTAAAATTTAAAAACATCCAACTCGCAGTGTTTAAACCAGTTTCCAAAATGTAAAAAGAACTTGGTCGGTGTTATGGCCGAGGAGATAGAGGCGCATGTTTGACTAGCGTATTTGGAACACAATAACGTTGGTTTGAATCTGCGTCTGGCCCACTTGACCATAACTTCGACCCTGGTTCAACAGATGCCATTGCATGCACACAAACTTCTGCTTTCGCATGAAGTAACTGGCCAGGAAAAATAGGTTGGTGAATTGCATTCCTTTCCACAAATCTATTTAAAAAAAAAATCAGGGACTAAGAGCCGTATTTAAGTACATTTTACATAGGCATATATATCCAAACTGCATACCTCAATTTTTTTCACATTCATGGATGGTTTATATATTTTTTTCTTTTTTCACAATGTTTGAGTACTTACACAAAGTTTTATATTTGGGGCGCTTCATTGGTCCGTTGCATAGCAATACCTATGTGAGTCCATGCATATCAAATGACGTAAAGTCCACAAACTACAAAAACTTCTGCATGCATTGATGCATTTCAACCCCTCAAAAGTCTTTCTTTCATAAGAATTTATCTTTTTTTTTCAAACCCCTTAACCCCAGGAGCGATTTTCTGCCTAATTCAGACACCCAACTCGTGGTTTTTTATATTATATCTCCAAAGATACAAAACATATCTCCTGTGGGTTTTTTTATATCAAAATACAATGAAATAAAGTTTTTTAGTGCCTACCAAAAAGAAAAAAACTTTTGAGGATTTATTATTTTGCTCCATCATAATTTAGATTACGGAAAAAAGATTGAGATTCTAAAAATAGATATACCTCATTAGTATGCGTAGGCACGAAATCACAATACATTGCAAAAAATAGAAGTTTATGACCCTTATTATTTATACAAAAAAATATATATTTGATTGTGTTAGTGTTATTATGTCAACAAATTCTGGAATTCGGCTTTTCCAACAGTCGGTTTTCAAGGTCAACTTAAATATTATATTTTAAATACCTACAACCAAAAATGAATGCTTTGAATTTATTGGTGGATGGTTCTATCTAATAGCAGTACTTCATGCGATTTTCGATCTTATTGCTGTGTAAAAACTAAAGAAAAATTAAAAAAATCGCGTATAGTACTATGAGCGCGGATCCGTGTTCCGGCGCTCGAGAGGTTAAAATTGATAGGGAGATTTTGATCAAAATTGACAAAATCCATTTAGGCTAATCAGAGACAAGAAAGTGGCCTGTAATGGCCGCCATCGTGATATTATTGCGAGCGTCTCAGCAGTGCACAGAAAATATTTTCTACATTTCAAAATAACAGTTTTTGGCATTTGTCTCAGTTTAGCATTCAATGGACTTTCCGATGTTTAATATGTATCGACACATGTAAAAAGTAACAGAAAATGTTAGAAGATGTATACATACCACCCTTGAGTTCAGCTTCTATAATGGTTGTTATTAGTTTTAACTTTTCAGCCGATATCAGTCTTTTCAGATCTACATTTGTCCCTTGCTTCATGAGCGACGATAAATGTGACATGATGGTGCTGCACACAAGGCTCCTAAAAGTGAAAAACAAAAATATATTAGAGTCTCTTGCCGTCCTTCCCTGTAACAGAGGTGACATTGGCAAAGTGAATCATTTTTACAGCATGGGCGGTCAGCCGCATACCAACCATAAGTCAAGGAACATACACGACAAATTACATTTTATAAATCAGTAAATAATAATATCAAAACTAAACAGAAAACAAATTCTAATTTAACAAACCCTAGCCGCCAACATTACAGATCAACCGCCATTTCTTTCTGTCCTTACATAGTTCTTTCATTTCTTCCAGAGTCATAACCTTTTTCATACAGGCTCTTCTTTTATTATGACTCTGGATATTCCATTCATTCGTAATTTTGGATATTTGGTCCATCCATACTTTTCTCGGTCTTCCTCTACCACGACATCCATCTATTCTTGCAACGTATACTTTCTTCGTCAGTCTTTCCTTGGAGTACTAAAAACGAAAGATTATGGAGTTTGACGATTTATATTGTCACTAACCTTTCTTTTGCTATTTCTTCAACGCTCATTCCTTTCTCAAACAGCTTGAGAGTGACGGCCTGGGTAATGCTGGTGGAGGCAAGACTAGCCGTCCCGGGCTTGGGCAGCGGCCACTCAGACAATACTGCGTGCACAGAAAACGGGTTCTTGCAACAGTGCTCGTAAATGGCCTCAATAAAATGCTTCCCAAACTTTAAAATTTTGTGCTCGGACATTCCATGGACTGAAAAAGAAAACAGAAAAGAGTTAATCAAATTCTTCTGAATCTTTTTCCTCATTGCTGAGGGTTGTGACCTGTGTGGAAGCAACCACTCTTCTCCAGTTCTCTCAAAAGCGTCATTTTTTTCCTTTCTGCTGCTTTTGTGGATCTGTCTTTTTTTTTCAAAATAGATTTGTGGAAAGGAATGCAATTCACTAACCTACTTTGCCTGGCCAGTTGTCTTCATGCAAAAGCAGAAGCTTGTGTGCATGCATTGGTATCTATTGAACCAGGATCGAAGTTATGGCCAAATGGGCCAGACGCAAGATTCGAACCAACGTTATTCTGTTCCAAATACGGTGTCTGATTTACATTTGAAGTTTGCTAATGATCGGATTGTTCGGGGTTTTTTGCAACCGCGTTTCTTTTGCAACCTCACACTCCTCCTCGAACATGATTTTTACTCTAAGCGCTCACAGTGGTCAAACAAGCTCCCCAAACACGGCCAAAATGTATAAGTAGCCAACTATACTCACAGTTCCCATTTGTCAGCTGTTGCATGGAGAGTGGTCTTTTTGTGGCAAATTCCTGGATGGCAACATCAGATACAATGGTGTGTGGAATGATATTGTGTGCTTTTGCCAACTGATGACGCACATCCAATAATTTCTGGAAAAAGAACAAAACACTTAAGGTATTCTTTAAATTTCGAGGGACGTCATTTTATCTTCATGTATTAGAATGTGTGATGGAACATTTTTTAAACTGGAACTTTTTCAAATTGTTACTCCACTCTCATTTGTTGTTACTTGAGTAATACTTTGGCTAGTATTAAATTTTCTATCTGTATTGAATTTCGCAGCAAGGCTCATATTTGGGATGTCCAAATTCGCTCACATCACTCCGCTGTTAAAAAAAACTATATTGGCTTTCCTTCCCGGAGAAGGTTGGTCTACTGTGTTTGTCTGATGGTATATAAAGTCATCAATGGCTTGGCTCCACCTTATCTGACTGACATGATTTCGCCAGTTGGGATGGGTATGAGGAGGCAGACACTCAGATCTGTGGACGATGGTGAAATCAATTTAGCTCAGCCGCACGTTAGATGGTGTACAAATTTCAGAGAAGACCACCCGATAGACGGAATGTTAGTTGGACATCCACCTCCTAGGAACAGACTCAAGGCACAATTTTACACAGTCCTGCATACAGTCCTGTTTACACAGTCCTGCTTTACACAGTTTACACAGTTTACACAGTCCTGCATACATTTACACAGTCCTGCATAAAGCAAAAGTAAAATAAATTATAAGGTAATTTGTACCTTTTCCAGACATTTTTCAAAATCAGTTAATTCCTCGGCGTGATGTTTTGGAACACTTAAGAGCGATTGCTTGAAAACAGACTCCTTTCCATCGTGATTATTTACATTTGAACAGCTGGGTGCATCTGAATACAAAGGTTGTAAGCTGAAAAACAACACAAATATCAATTTTATAAATTATATTTAAGAGAAAAAAGAAATACGGGAACACAGCAACACTGGAAGATTTATATCACAAGAAAATTTACACATTCAATTATTTTTTTATTAAATGATGTTACAGTTTGTCGTCCAACTAAGCTACACATATAGTGTAACTTCTTGCCTACGTTATCCCCGAAGGGGTCGCATGTAGCAGGGAGATAGTCAGGGATTTTATTTTTATTTCAACGGCAAGAGTTGCAAGGCTTATGTTCATTTGAGATTGGGTTTTTATATTGTAGGTCCACATGCGGCATGTGCTAGCGCGAAATTATACATATCTGCTTGTGGGAATGCATTTAATATAAAACTTAAATGATATATATCTTTGCAGCTTAGATTAGATTAGATTAGATTGTGAAACATAAAAACATGAATGTCGTCTCAGGATGCGGTGGGCAGACAATGTCGAGGCTGACGCCAAAGTCCTGGGAGTAAGAGGACCATGGAGGGAAGCAGCACAAGACAAAGAGTCTTACAGGATTGTGGTGCAGGAGGCCCTGAGCCTTCAAGGCTTTTGAGCCGAAGAAAGTAAAAAAATAAGTGAAACACTGTGTGAAATACTAGTCATCCACAGTCTCACCGAGTCAGGTCTTAACATCTTCCTTCTTCCTCAGTCCACTCCTGGATGTAGGTCTCCTTCAATCTTCTCCACTTTTGTCTATCGGCTGCTGTGTTCAGCCATCCTCTGCCTGCAGTTCCCTTACTGACAAGCCCAGCGCCACTTTAAGCAGGCCACTCGCCCACTTGCTATAACATCAGTGACACCAGTGTGTCTATGGATCTTCTAGTTTGGAACCCTGTTTCTGAGACTAATTCCCAGCATCCTCCTTTCAATGGATCTTTGGCACGTCCTTAGTCGGTTGGCGCTATACTGAGTGAGCCATTTTGAAACATAAGAATTGGCATTCTTTGTGTTGTAATATATATACCTTCTTTTTAAATTAAATCACACATTACCTCTTGGTTCTATATGACTCAAATACAAGACTGTTCTCCAAATAAAGGCATTACTTACACGGGTTGATTAACTTTCAATAACTTTAGGATCTCAGCTGTGGGCTTGAGCATGAGAGGCGTAGAATCCCCCCTTTCGTGTTTTCCCAACCACTGCGCTCCAGCATTATCCAGGGTGATGACTTGAAATACGAATGTCCCTCTTATAGTTTCTGTTTTAATGAACTTTCCTTGTTCCAATATTTGCGCTAAAAAAGTAACAAGTTTTTACTTTTTAAACATTCACAGACAATACTTGCATTCAAAGTGACCATTCACGTGCTAATATGCATAGCATTGCTTGTGAGGATGAGGCTTAGTTAGAAGATGTCGTCTATAAAAAAACTGTAATTCAGATAAGCAAGGATTTTATTTTATTTTACAGCATTGTGAGATATACATAGGCCGTGTTTGGGAGCTCGTTTGAGCACTGTGAGCCCTTACAGTAAAAGTCATGGGGGAGGGGGGAACGCCATCGCAAAACATCCCGAACGATCATAAGCAAACTTTATATGAAGCAGGCAGCCGCTGTCAAAACTCAGCAGAATGGATGTAGATTTATCTCAAAATGCATTATTTAAATTATCAAAACTTTTGATAGCTCGAATCCATGATTAACTTTAATAATTGATGCTAATATTTGTGTTATTGAAGTTGGCTGTCAACTTTCAGTGGAACAGTGTGCACCATTGGTGTGAAGTTAGGAACGCTTACGATGACCCACCTTTGGATAGATAGATTTATTTTCACATTAAAGTACATGACAGGTTTTAAACCTAATGCATACAATAATAAACAAAAACATTCACAAGTAACCGAAATCAGCTTAGGAGAAACGGAAGCCTCTGTCTAAGCTGATTTTCACTCAGGTGGAAGATATCAACCGAAGAGGAGATCTCATTGAGCATAGCCATTGCCCTCCCCACAGTCATAACCCTAGATAGGTTAGTCCTGCATCTTGGGAGTAGCAATAGTCTATGCTCACGTTGCCTACAATAATTGTCGGGAACATACAGATCAATTTGTCCCAGAAGAGCGAGATTACAAATCTCACCACGAATCAAGCGGATAAAATGAACTTTCAAAAATTTATTCCTTCTTGCCTCCAGGCTACTGAAACCAAGCATGTAATAAGCATAATTATCGAACGGCTGCGTGGTCGTCTGTGACGTCATTGCTCACGGTGAGCTGCCCAAACAGTTAGTGAGCGCTAAAGTGCTTGAAGTGCACTCGGATGACAGATGTGATACATTGCTTAAGTGTTTTTCCAAAATACGTACATGACTTTGTATCGAAGTGTCACTGTAAGCTCTGTCTCTAGTGTAATATTTTATTTTGTATGGATGACAGCGCCAGGACCGTGGTAGTCAGAATCCGAACTTAAGTAAAGCTACCGTTCAACTAATCACAAATGCCTAGCAACCTCAAATGGCGTCACATTTTTTTTCTTCAGTTTAAACGTGTGGACTTCATTTCATTCTCTGTATCACTTGTATACATAAGATGGAAACACAGATAATGTTATTTTCTGTGTTTCTAGGTATTTATTTCATATTTGAAAACAATTCTACATCAAACATTTGGTTCTATATGCCTAAATTGATACACATGCATATACAGACTGGAGAGCCGCAGCGGTAGACAGGGGGAGTTGGGGGCGAAGGCTGATGGAGGCCAAGGGGAGATATGAGCTGTAGGGCCATCGAAGAACAAACATATTAGCTATTGTGAAATCACGCAACGCCCCGGAAGTTCCTCAAGGTGGGAGCAGCTTTACAACCACATTTGCAACATTATACTTTTGTTAAATACATTTTTTAAAATGGTTTGGACACATGGAAAGAATGAATGACGAAAGACTGACGAAGAGAGTGTACACTGCAACTATGAATGGAAGCCGTGGTAGGGGAAGACCGAGAAAAGTATGGATGGATCAAATTTCTGAAATAGCGAATGAATGGGATATTCAGAGTCATAACAAAAGGAGAGAGTGCGTGAAAAAGATTATGACTCTGAATGAAATGCAAGAAGTATGTAAGGACCGAAAGGAATGACGGTTGATTTGCAACAATGGCGGCTAGGGCATTAATTCTAAGTGTAATATTAAGTTTAATTTTAATTTGACTTTATTTTAATTTGTAATGTGTCTCATTATGAATTTCTGTAAATCATTTATAATTTTTTGTGCTCCTTGACTGATAGGTTGGTACGAGGCTGACCACCCGTGCTATAAAAATCGGTTCACTTTTGCCAATGCCACCCCGGTTCAGGGAACGGCGGCAGGAGTTGCAAGGTTTATGTCCATGTGAGGTTTTCTTTATTTGTATGCACACATGCAGAATGTATAGGCGCAAACCTACATGTGCCTGTGTGTAGGCATGCATTTCATATGAGCCTTAAATGTTAACATATCCTTGCAGCTTAGATTATAGATTATAGATACTTTACCGATTTCTGTCCACCAGACATCTGATTTTGAAGAGCCTGCTCCGTATACTTTGTGTTGGTAATATTTTGGATCAAGTTGTTTTGTCTTTGACCCTCGGATAAGCAAGATAATCTTTCCAAGGCCAAAGGTTCTCGGCGAGAAGCACTTGATGGCTGATAAAAATATTTTAGCATCGTCGGTAAAATCATATTCTTCAATCAATTTGCGGGGTTGCAATGAAGTGCATTTTTCAAAGTTCACCCTAGAAATAAAGAAGATTGATGTTGAAAAATTATGAAAAAATTGCAAGTTGTGAACAATAAATGCAAATTCTCCTTTTTTTGGTGCCACTTGTATAGAAGATCAGCGATCATCATGGCTATTTTGACCTTGGATGCTGCGGATCGAAACAGGGACTTGGTGCTTAACCACAAATAATTAATAACAATTAATAGTACATACCAGAGCTGGCAAGAGGAGACCGTACGCTAACGCTACTAACCTGCACATATGGTATAATTTATTGCTGCGTTTTCCTGAAAGGGGTTGCATATAGCAAGTGGAACCTTTGTACTTTTAGAGGTAAAGGGGCCAGCCTTACGCCAACTACTCCAGTTGAAGTGGGGATTTCCCATCTCCCGAGGGGATTCATACTCATTTCTTGGGAAGGCTGAGTAAACTTTGCGGGTATTTACTTTGAGTTTGAAATAAACACCGAAACAGGATTTCATTTCTTACACTCTCAGTGTGATTCGAAACTGAGCTCTCGGCATGGAATGTAAGCACTCTGTCAACTGAGATATCGACCGGAGGAGCTTTCATCAAAATGAAAATGTAAACTAATGAATCCTAAAATTGGAATATGTACAAATGGTGAGATTATATCTTTCTAATTGTATAGCATGTAAGTATTTATATAATTTATATAATTTACATAATTCTATAGCATGGAGTATGGTGGGCACTAGCATATAGTACCCTGAGAATATATATCTCCCTTTGTGATGTGGGTGCACTGTTGGTTGTTAAAAATATTGTGGACAGACTGGGTAATAACAAATGCAGAAGTTATTTAAAAAAGTTATTTAAAAAAAAATTTAGAAAAAATTAATATAACGAGAAATATTGGCTCCTACATCTCATCATACAGAAAAGAATGAGGGGGCGACAAGCTCCAGGTCAAAGGAGAACATCTTGGTTGAAGAACCTTAGACAGTGATCACCCCTGTTTCAGGGAAGGACGGCAAGAGTTGCGGGGTGTATGTCCATTTGAGATTTGGTTTATGTAATAGGTTCACATGCGGCATGTGCAAGCGCAAACTTGTACGTGTCTGCTTGTGAGAATGCATATAATGTGAATCCCCAATCTAACATATATTTGCAACTTAGATGAGATCAGATGGTTCACGAATCTGCAATGAAAATGCACAAGAATGAGAAAAAATACACGAGAAACAACAAATGTGGTTTCCTTACTTTTGAGTGCAATTATCACAGCAGTTTTTTGAGAGCTCCTTGTTTGCTGCGAGGGAACTGTCAAAGTAGGATAAAATAAAATGTCGCCTGCAGTCAGTGATGGAAATGTATTGCTTCATGACGGCGTTCAAGGATTTCTTGTGAGCTTTGGCAGCTTCCGATAGTGTACTCTTCTGAAGCAAAAACCTGAAATATAGTAATGCGGTGAATGTTAATGTATCAGTCAAAATATGTTGATATACTTTTATCTTTTATCATCGGTGTTATGGCCGAGGGGGCCAAGTGGCAAAGGGCGTACCCAGGATCAAATCTAGGGGAGGGCAGGTACCGTGCATAGAAATTCTCTCGACGAGGGTGGGTGGGGGGGAGGGGAGTGGGGGGGGGGGAGTTAGACACGCAAATTGTAAGATTATTCTGATTTTCCCTAGATCGAAAATTATAATATTGCAAAAAAATATCAGTACCTTTCATATGTCGCACGCCATGATCGAAAAACGGTCATTTCAGTAATAATTAAAAAAATACAATTTGGGATTATTTAGGTAAATTTTTCTCTTCCTAGTTACGCGCCCATGCTACGTGGGCTGATCTTTCTAGCGTGTTTAGAATGGAATAACGTGGAATAACATTAACCATAACCGGGTGTGTTTGATGGTATTTAAAGCCCTAAATGGTTTGGCTCCATCATATCTGGGAGACAAGTTTTCCCCCGTTGAGGTGAGTGTGAGGAGGCGGACACTTAGATCAGCGGGGTGTGGTGCTGTCAGATTGATGCAGCCTCGCCGTCAAATACGCACTAATTTTGGGGATCGCGCTTTCCGGTTGGCGGGACCGATGGAGTGGAACAGACTGCCACTCGGAGTGAGTGTTTCGGAATCTGTTGGCATTTTTAAGGGAGCACTGAAACGACACCTTTATAAAATATCTCATTCATGATTGGGAGGGCCCTTGAGGTGTGACACACACAAAAACGGCGCTCTTTTGCCATGTACAAAATAAAATAAATAAATTATCCTTATTTATATATATAACTTTGTTTATATACATTCATATATATACAGCAGGACCGTACGTACATGTGTGTATTGAAGTCTCGGGGGTGATGATAGAGCACACAGAGGGATGGGTTTCCGTCTCTTCCCGCCCTGCCCGCCTCTTGGTAGTAGCCCTCCATATCACTGGAGCAGCCGTAGTGAATAACACATCTGTCAAATAATACCAAACAAGTTAGTAGAGTGTTATTGTTATAAAAATATATATAGAAAATGCATCTGTACCACAAATTCCTGTAGTGTAGAAGTTTTTCATGAGCACTTCCTTAGTTTACTAGTTCACTTACGATGAGAAGTTACACCCAATAAAATGTTTCATCTACGATTTCTCAAATCAGTGGGTTCCTTGACTTAGAGGTTGGTATGCGCCTGACCACCCATGCTGCAGAAAATGGTTCACTTTGACAATGTAGCCCCTGTCTCAGGGAAGGACGGCAAGAGTTGTGTGAGCGCGAAATTATGCATGTCTGCTTGTGGGAATGTGTTTAATATGAACCTCAAATGATCCATATCTTTGCAACTTAGATTTAGATTTAGACTTTAATAATAATAATAAACACAGAATTTATATAGCACCTTTTATGACAATGTGTCACTACAAAGGCGCTTGTCCATATGATTGGACGAAGAGGTGAGTCTTGAGACTTCTTTTAAATTGCGTCTCCAAATCCAGTTCCCTCAGTGTGTCAGGAAAAGCATTCCAGGTCATTGGAGCGGCTGCCTTGAATGCCCTGTCTCCAAAAACAGTGTGGGGTCTTGTTGCTGGGACTTCCAGGCAGCTGCTTCTTGATGCAGCTGACCTCAGTGTTTGTCCACGCAAGGTTATAGTTGTTGGAGACACCAGCTCCATCAGGTACCCCGGAGCACTCCCACGTAGTGCTTTAAAAACTTTACTTAATTTTAAAATACTAACCTAACGTTTGGTTTGTCTATACCCATACCAAAAGCAATAGTCGCCACCAGGACCTTGATTTCATCCCTTACAAACTTGTCATGAGTTTCTCTTCTGGTCTTGATGCTGAGCCCCGCATGATAAGGGGAACTCTCAATGCTCTTAGCTGCAAACATTACACAAAATATTAGTTACTGATCCATGAAATAGATGTGCAAGGACAGAAAAAAGTGGAGACGCATCTGCGGAGGTGCCGGCCACTCCTAGTGGAACGGCGGCAGGATACAATACATCTCCTTCTTCTTCTTTGTGGCAGATTCCCGCGTACAGCAGGGGCGCCAGTGTCGAGTTGTTTAATGTAGAGATGGGGCAATCCATAATACATCACAATCGATAAAGTAAATGTTAACCATCTTATGAAATGAAAGAAGATGCAACGACCAAAAGAAATGGCGATTGATTTGTAATGTTCGGGACAAGGCCGTTCAATTTTAGGTTTTATTTTTAATGCAAATAAAATACAATGTAGTTAAAGTTTAATTTCATTTTAAGTTTTTATTTGAATTTCTGAAATTTTTGTGTTCCTTGACTAATATCCTACGTTGGGATGAAGCGGACTCCCCTATGCCGTAAAAACTTGGTTCACTTTTGCCAAGAGTTACAAAGTTTATGGTTATGTGAGGTTTAGCTTATGCGGCATTTGTAAACGCAAACTTACTGTGCCTGCTTGTGGGCATGTATTAAATCAGTGATTCCCAAAGTGGTCGATATTGACCCCTGGGGGTCTACATTGATGTGGCATAAAAATGGGGGTCTACAAAAAATTATACAAGCCTGTGGTCACCCATCTATCAAATCACGTGTCTACCCCCCCCCCCCTCCCACCCCGTCAACAACATTTTTACAGACAAAATGAACTTTGAAAACTGCGTGCTTACCCGCCCCCCTCCCCGCGTCGGCGATATTTTAGACAAAAAAAACTGCAACAAATTTTAGGGGGTCTACCGGAACCCCCAAAATTTTGGATTCTATGAAGAAGGGGTCTATAAAAAATAAAAGTTTGGGAGCCTCTGTATTAAATAATAGTACGTATATCTTTGCAATTTAGATTAAAGAGTATTGAACTAAAAGTATGTATGTCAACACAAGAAAATGAAACATATTTTTTTCATGCGCTATGTTTTATAGATGAGTTTTTTCTTTTTGATAATGGGTAGGTATAGTTCTCGAGAAAATATGAAAATATTATAGATTATAGAAATTTTGCTTACATAATTATCTTGTCTTATCTAATTGCTCATCTAATTATTTATCTTACTTAATTCACTGGATGTAATTGATTTTCACCTGTTAAAGTTGCGGCAAGCGATTCGGAAATCTTCTTAGTCAGACAATAAATGATAACGGAGCCGTTATCAATGTTGTACTTTTTATTTTCTCCGCGTATGATCTTTGCTATGTCGCTGTACTCGTCTGATGATTTCTTTTCTACCCTAAAATAGATGTTGGGGCGATCGAATCCCGAGCAGAGAACTTGCGGATTCCTGAAACAAATCAATGATTTAATTAAAACCTCTCCATAAAATAGTGCACGCAAAACATACAAAAAAAAGCTCCCAGACTGCATGTGAAAATGGAAAAGAAGTTGAAATCAGCTATTATTACGTCTAGACCAAATAATTTACAAAAATAATCTTTTCAAAATTGTACTCATTGATTCTCCAATTCTTTCCGGGAATTTTTTTTTTTTTTACCAGATATTCAAAACTGACAAAATTATCTCTACCACCATGTAGTTGCCTCAGCCACACAGAATCACAATAATTGTATAATTCGTATGCAACGTCTGGGTAATACTTATAAACATACAGGTTAACACTGTAATTGTTGGAAATAAATCATAAATTATTCCTTACATTTAGGGAAACTTAGTGACAACCACAACATTATTGTCTATACTTCCTGTTCCTTTTTCAAGCACTAGAAAAATGTCTTCTTGTGATATGTGATTTCTGTTGTACTGTCCATTATAATTTTCTTTAATTAAGCTGAATACTCTGATAGTAATAATCTTAGCAGTTACAGATTGACCTTGAATAAATACTTCATTGATCTAATCTAATCTAATCTAATCTAAGCTGCAAAGATATATATCATTTAAGATTTATATTAAATGCATTCCCACAAGCAGACATGTATAATTTCGCGCTAACACATGCCGCATGTGGACCTGCAATATAAAAACCCAATCTCAAATGAACATAAGCCCTGCAACTCTTGCCGTCCTTCCCTGAAACAGGGGTGACATTGGCAAAGTGAACCATTTTTTTTTACAGTATGGGTGGTCAGCCGCATACCAACCTATAAGTCAAGGAACAAACATCACAAATTACATTTTTAAAATTAATAAACAATAATATAATATAAACATGGTCACGGACATAAAAAAAAACTAAAACATAAAAACAAATTTCACTTTAATAAACCCTAGCCGCCAACATTACAGATCAACCGCCATTTCTTTCTATCCTTACATACTTCTTTCATTTCCTCCAGAGTCATAACCTTCTTCATACAAGCTCTTCTTTTATTATCTAAAATCTAAATCTAAGCTGCAAAGATATGTATCATTTGAGATTCATATTAAATGCATTCCCACAAGCAGACATGCATAATTTCGCGCTTACACATGCTGCATGTGGACCTACAATATAAAAACCCCAATCTCAAATGAACATAAGCCCTGCAACTCTTGCCGACCTTCCCTGAAGCAGGGGTGACATTGGCAAAGTGAACCATTTTTTACAGTATGGGTGGTCAGCCGCATACCAACCTATCAATCAAGGAGTACATGCAATTGATACAATCAAATATATAAAACAAATAAATTCTAAGCAATTAAACAGTAAAAAATTAAAAAGCTACAACACATATTTTTTAAATTTAAAAGCCTTAGCTTTAACCGCCAGCATTACAGATCAACCGCCATTTCTTTCGATCCTTGCATACTTCTTTCATTTCATCCAGAGCCATAACCTTTTTCATACAAGCTCTCCTTTTATTATGACTCTGGATATCCCATTCATTCGCTATTTCGAAAATTTGGTCCATCCATACCTTTCTCGGTCTTCCTCTTCCACGACATCCATCAATTCTCGCAGCATATACTTTCTTTGTCAGTCTTTCCTCATTCATTCTCTCCAAATGTCCAAACCATCTAAGCATACTTCTTTTAATCTTTACTTTCACACTTTCTCTTACACCACATTCCTCTCTAACAAAATCATTCCTTACCCTATCACTCCGTCTTTTCCCAATCATACTTCTTAAGTAGTCCATTTCTACTGTATGGACTTTACTAATCTCACTTTCACTCACCGTCCAGGCTTCACTTCCATATATCAGAGTGGGCACTAGTATACCACCGTGCACCGCCAGTCGAACATTTTTTGAAAGATTCTGGTTCTTGGCGATGCTAGCGGTAGCACCCAGTACGCACCTGCCTTTCATTATTCTTCTTTCAAATTCACCGATCATTCTTCCATCTTTTTCAAACTTACTTCCCAGGTATACAAACTCATTTACGACATCAACATTCATTCCATTAATTTTAAATTCATAATTCATATTTTCATCATCTCTTTCAAAAATCAATACTTTCGTCTTACTTGCATTCAACTTCAAATGGTTACCTAACAAAGCTTCATTCAATCTAGAGAGCATTGTTTGCAATTCTACTGCAGAATCAGATACAAGAACTGCATCATCTGCATACAGTAGAACACTCACTTTGCTCTCTCCTATCATCAATCCACAATCATTAAGTCTAGCATCTCTGACACACTTGTCCATGACTATGTTAAATAGCCAAGGACTCATCACACATCCTTGCCTCACACCCTTATAAACTTCAAACCATTCACTATACTCACCATCAATACGAACACATGCCTTACTATTTTCATAGTTTGCATGCACCGCACCTAGGAGAGCCCCATTCACTCCGTATGCTTTCAAAACATCCCATAACATACCTCTGTCCACTGAGTCAAAAGCCTTTTCCAGATCTACAAAGGCCGTGAACAGCTTCCGCCTCACCGACAATTGTTTTTCAACAAGTTGTCGTAGAGTAAAAATCTGATCAACACAGCCTCTACCGGCCATAAAGCCGGACTGTACATCGGAAATCCTTTCACTAGTTGTCAGAATCACTTTTTTTATAATCACCTTACAGAAGACTTTTCCTGGTATACTGAGTAGACTGATTGGTCTGAAGTTCTGACAGTCTTTTTTGTCCCCTTTACCTTTGTAAATGGGAACAATGACTGCCTTCCTCCAATCCATCGGTACTACTCCTGCATTCACACAAAGCTTACATAATTCGTACATCCAATCTATCAAGCATTCACCTCCTGCTTTTAACATTTCACCATTTATACCATCAAACCCAGCAGACTTCCCATTCTTCAGACGTGAAATAGACACTTTCATTTCTTCTTTCAAAATATTCAATTCATTTTCTTCATCTATCTGTTCATAAATTCTTCTTTCACCCTGACCAAAAATTTCTTGAAAATAGTTCTTCCATCTCTTGCATACTTCTTCATTCTCCCATACCATCTCACCGGCAGCACTTTTGACTCCCGGAGTGGTCAATCAGAAGATTTATTTCTATCCGCATTGATCCACCTCCAAAATTCCTTCTTACTGTCGGTGTAACTTCTGTTAATCCTTTCATCAATCTTTCTTTGTTCATTCATCTTGCTTTCATAAATTATAGTCTTCGCCATTCTCTTAGCTATCTTATATTCGTCTTCTAGCTTTCTATCATTTCTATCATTCAGCCAATTTTCATAACACTTTTTCTTAACTTTCACAGCTTCTTTCACTCTATCATTCCACCAGGCATCTCCTTTCAATCTTCCACCTTTCGTTACCCCACATACTTTTTTAGCGCATTCAGTCATTCCTTCTTTCAGATCTTTCCACATACTTTCAATATCTTTTCCACACACGTTCTTCTCAAGTTCATTCACACTTAAAATTTTGTGGAGCTCTGATACATACTTCTCTTTCACATTTTCTTCATTCAGCCTTTCTACTTTTATTCTAGGCATTCTTACTTGCTTCTTACGTTTCTTCTTTCTTACTTCACCAATCATTATTTTAGCACATAAGAGATAGTGGTCACTGCCGATTTCAGGCCCGCGGTAGACACGGCTATCTCTTACGGCTCCTCTCAATCTTTCATCCACACATATGTAGTCAATGATTGTGCGACTTCCCACAATCTGCCTTGTGTACAGATGCACATCCTTATGCCGAAACCAAGTATTTGATGCAAAAAGACTGTGCTCTGCACACAAAGCAATCAGATGTCGCCCATTATCGTTGACTACACCTCGTCCACTAGGACCAATAATTTTCAAACATTCATCTCTTTGCATACCTATCCATCCATTCATATCACCCAAAATTATAATGTTTTCATTCTTCTTCCTTTCATGTACAATTGCATTCAATTCATTCCAAAAACTCATTCTCACCTCCATACACTCTGAATCCACAGGAGCATAACAAGTCACCAAGAAAAGTCTCAAGTTTTTAATTTTAAATTTTATAGTTAAAATTCTGGGAGAAACTCTTTGGTATCCTGTTATGCATCCTTTCACACACTCACTCACAATTACACCTACCTGCCTATCATTCCCATCTTCCACACCTGACCAAATATACAATTCACCATTCGCTAATACTTTCTCACCATTCCCTTTCATTTTTGTTTCAGTCACACCCATCACTTTTATTCGCTTCTCTTTCATTACATTCATAATTTCTTTCTCCTTGCAATCATTCATCTTCCTTACATTCCATGTCCCAAAAACCCATTCATTCTGTCGATGAAAATTAATGGCGTCCGCTCCATAATGCGGCGATCTAAAAATTCTATCATTTTCGGCAGACATAAACAGAAAAATCAATACTTAAATACATTTTACAAATATATAATAATATGAAAAATATATTAATTAAAAACTATGACTATTTAAAAATACAAATATTTAATATATAAACTATTTTAATTTTATAATTCTTCTCTTATCTTCTCTGCAAATGTCAATTTGTGTATACTTCTTGTGAAAAACTAGCTGAAGAGAAGGAGCGCCAGTGTCAAACTTTCTTCCTCTTCTTGAGATGAATCTGGCTGAAGAGAAGGAGCGCCAGTGTCAAACTCTGCCCGACACAGGAGGCTGGGTGCTGCACGGCAAGGGAGTCCAGCGGAGAGACGCGGGCATGGGCGAGGACCCACGCAGCCTGCCAGGAGCTACTCCGGCAAGGAGCTAGCCGACTCCCCGATATTTGCCCCGATTAGGATTTAAATTTAATTTCAATATAATGATTATTATAAAAAATATTTATTTAAATTTTTTTGACATTTTTTGTATATATTTTTGTTTTGCTTATATTTTTTTATTTGTATTATTGTTATCATTTGATATCCTCCAAGAAAAAAACAAAGTATTTTAAAAGCATCCCAAAAACACAATTTAGAAACTAATCACTGCACAATTTTAACGTTCCCGTCACACGAAATAAAAAATATTAATCAATTTGAAATATTGAAGCCAAATTTGAGGTTATGTTGTAAACGAAACAAAAGCCGAACAAATAACATGGCCTGAAGAAAAATAATGAAAACGAAAAATTATCAAAAACACCAAAAATCAAGTTCTATTGCAGTAAAAAAATAACGCAGGAACACATAAATAACGTTTAGTCAATTTCACAGTAAATAATTTCACAATTAATTAGGCGAATACACAAAAAAATTAAAGAAAATCGTAGGAGCTAATTTTAATGCAACCATCTGTCAAATTTGAAAAGAGATTTTTTTTTTTTTTTTATGACTCTGGATATTCCATTCATTCGCAATTTCGGACATTTGGTCCATCCATACCTTTCTCGGTCTTCCTCTACCACGACATCCATCTATTCTACCAACATATTTGTTGGTGATGAGATGAGATTGATTAATTTGTATGTTCAAGAATACTTATTTATAATAATTAGTTTGCTTTTACCAAAACTTAATACTTTTTTATGCATATATTTTATACTTGTTGCTTTTTTCATACATAATTTGTGAAATAGCTGAGCATCCACGGTCTCACCGAGTCAGGTCTCTAATTTTGAAAATCTAAGACCCAAACTCAGGCCCGCCGCACGGAGTCAGGATGAGATGGGAGTCACAGGACTTACGACCTGTCTTTGGTTGGTTAAGGATCCTTTTGTCATGACAACGTTCCCAATTCCTCCCAACTCATCCTTCCTTCCAATATGTAAGTCCGATTAACTACGTTGCATGTCCAGAGGTGTCTGGGCTCTCAGATCTTCGCAGCCAAATGTGGTATGATCCCGAGATGGCCGCTTTTGTTAGTCTTTCCAGAAATCCATTTATTTGGGATCTATTCAGTCCCAGATCCTTAAGGAAAGTATATACCGATTTGGCTGGCAGTCCTCTCGCTCCCACCTCCACTGCATACAATCTTGTGGTATATCCATTATTTGTGATTTCATCCACTAGTCCTTTATACCTATTTAGTTTGTAGGCATGGTCCTTAGGGATGTTCATCTCCCATATATTTTAAGAGTAATGCCGTATAATAAATATCGACGGTTAAAAGGAAATAGGGCATTAGTTTCATCAACATCACATCGTTACCCCCTAAAAAAAACCATCGCCAGGACAAACATCAGGAAACTCCTGCCTGGATAAACCACGGCAACAAATCTCGGAAAGCAACTGTGGTGTCAGTGAGCTTCAGAGAAACACCCACAGATGGCGCCTTGAAACAACTAAACTCATACGCAAAATCCAACAAGCATTCTTCATAAGGAATGGGATTTGAGACATCAGGCAGATATTCTATTGATTATCTCAAGGCATCGTTCTTGGCCTCCCAAATCCGGCTCTGCTGGATAACAAGAAACAAGGTGGTCTCAACCTTTCTTTGTAGAGCTAGTTTCTCGGATAAAGAGTACCAACTGGGTCGATTCCACCCGAAGCCTTGCCTATGTGCGGAGCAGTGCAAATTGCCCCGTAGGTACTGGTAATGAATCAGTGGCTTGCACTAAGCCGGAAGTAAAGTGAAGACGTTGAGCCATGGCTCCTCTGAACTAAGCTCTCCGCCTGCACCACACACACATACACACACATGTGTGTTACAGAAGGAATCGTGCGGGTGCTTTTGTTATCTCCCAAACGGTCCTATCTCTCCGTGCACACATACATACGCAATCGGAAGGACTCGTGCGGATGCTTTTGACCTTCCAAATGTAACCCTCCATCTGCGCACACATACATACAGCCGGGAGTAATTGTTGGGCAATTTAAGATTCCGACGTTGCTACCCGCGTAACACACACATCGTGGAAGCTGGAACGAGGGACATCGAGCAACCGCTCTGTCCAAACACCTCTACCAGATATCCCGCGTGCTCCCAACAAGGAGAGATATCGAGGCTGGACGTCAGCACTCTGTCTCTCCCATCTAGTGCTACAAATGAACAATAAGTGCTACGATAAATGTTTAAAGAACTCTAAATGAACCTGAATGTAACAATATTTCACTGGTTGTGTATTTAAGGGCATAACAATACTTATAAATTTAAATGTCATTAAAAAACTATTCAAACCTTAACACAACTCTCCAGTTGACAAACTCTTCATGAAACAACGCACCTGAGCTTGAGGGACTTGACAATGTCTTCCCTGACGTGCTGTGTGGCCGTGGCAGTTACGGCAAGTATGGGCACATCAGGCAGGAGCTGCCGCAGCTTGCCAAGAGACCGGTAGGCGGGGCGGAAGTCGTGGCCCCACTGGGAGACACAGTGCGCTTCGTCAATGGCCAACAGGGTGATTGAAACTGCAGCGTGGATTTCCGGCAGAAGATCTTGTCCTGAAAAATAAGTTATAAATGACTCTAAATAAACTAATGATATTATGTTTTTAGAGGGTCTAATCTAAGTTGCAAAGACATATTAATATTTAAAGTTCATATTAAATGCATTAAATGTCAATATATCTTTGCAACTTAGATTATTATGGATACGCACAGGGTTGTTAGGGAAAAGGCAAACAAATAGTTAATTATTGATTGATAATCATGGCAGTGCCAATGACGTCTGCTTGCCGAAAGAAGGTTACAAAATCAAAAAATGTTTCCATTTCAACCCGGGTTCATTACGCTGTAGAAATGTAGGGCATTGTGAAATTGTTAAGACGTTTTGTAATGAGTAAGTTACCAAATGGGAGTAGAACAATTCTGATTATTTAATTTCAATACCATTACATAATGGCATGGCTGAGCAGTCAAGATAATTGTCCGAGGCAGAGGCGGTTCGCCAATAACGTGCAGCCGTTCAATGCACTGCCTAGATTTTATAAAAAAAAAATAGCAAAAAAATGTATATCCTTTTAAAAAAAATATGTTGTGTGGAAGTGGTTTTGAAAGATCGCTGAAGTAAAAATCAATAATAAATAAGTACCGACTTAATTTTATGGAGCGCTCGCGAAGCACAAAGGCGCCGTACATAACACATGATATTATAGTTTAGGTACCTATGCCTACTCATCGTGCAAAATCCAAAGTGAACTGAGGATTTCAAAAAATTTCATACATATTATGTGGTTGCTCCAAATCCGTGCCATAGAGCGAGAAAGCAGATAAAACATTACAATTCCATCAAGCTAGACAAAGACGCAAAACGGTGGTTTGGTGCAGCGCCGAAATATTATAAAATATTCGACTTGCCTTGGACACAATGAATCCTCACAATTTAGTCCTGAAGCATTTTTAAGAAAACAATGTTTGTTGATTGAAAATAATATTGAAATCTCGGTGACTCACTTCCATTCCGTTGTTAGTTGACATGTAAACGTACTGTTGCCGGTTCTGTCTGTATTTAGCGTGAATGTTTTCAAAGTTATCGTGAATTTATTACAATTTTGTTTTTAATTAATTTTCTGACGATGAATTTGACTTTATCAAGAAAAATCGTAGTTTTTTCGATCATTTTTTTTTATAAAAAGTTGTTATCTTCCTAGATCATAATTCAAAATTATTCAACAATGTAAAGCTAAGTGTAAAAAAGTGAATAGGGTATTTAAAAAGAATATTATTTGAAAGCATCTTGTCTGTGTGGTTGTGAATGATTAATTATACTTTTTTCTGCTTCCCGTGTCTTATTATTGGTGATGAAAAATCTTGGAGTGAAAAGGTGTTGTCATATGTAGATCTCGCTCACCTTACTAACAAAGTTAAAAAGCATGCACTTTTGCAAACTTATGTGCATTGAGCGTGTAATGCATTTAAATTAATTAGGTCAAACAGATATTCGACAATTGCTTGTGATGTTGGTTGTAGAGAATCAATTAAAATGTTTAATGACAAAGTGCGTAAGAACAGATTATAGAATAATTGTTTGTGTTCAATTTTGTGCTGCATTTGAGTTGGCATTAAGGCTTTCGCTCAAATGAAGAAGCGAAGTATGGATTTACATTTCAAATAACTGCAAGTAGGTATTTGCTCATTTATTTCTTATGCAACAAAACGGGTGCAGGTGAGTACTCTTGTATACCTAAATAAACCATTATATTATATGTATGTATTTTTTGCAATTGCATTCCAAGCAAAATGGAAAATTAAAGAAAAATTGAAATTGCAGAAATTTTGAACTGCTAACATTTTTATTGAGGAGCCGCCTCTGGTCCGAGGTATGTTTCAAATAATAACAGTGCTGGTTTTGACCCTGGGCTAACAGATGCCATTCGGTAGTTACGAGTTACAGGTTCTTATTTTTTTTTTTTTTTTTTTTTTTTTTTTTTAAAATAGATTTGTGAAGAGGAATGCAATTCACCAACCTATTCTGCCTGGCCAGAAACAGGTATTAATATCATCATTTAATAATTCATTATTGTTTATTATTAATGAATTATTAAATAATAATTACCCAATAACATCTGTTTAACCAGGGTCAAAGTTAAAGTCAAGTGACCCAAGCGGGGATCGAACCAACGTTGTTCCATTCGAAACACGCTAGAAAGATCAGCCCTCTTGGCCCCCGCGGCTATAACCCCGACTAAATATTATTGACTGGTATGGTACTTTCTGTTTCTAGCCAGGACAAAATAGGTTCGTGAATTGCATTCCTCTTCCCAAAAAAAATTCAAGCCTCGGATTACCAGGAAAAGATTTACAATTAATCGGTAAGACAAATTATTAGATTAGATTATCATTGAATGTATGACAAATTTTTACGAGTATTACATTATCAAATAATTCTTTTTATCTCAACAGTTTTCATGTTTTCTTAGTACTTATAATTTTATTGTACACTGCACTACATTGATTATGATGATGAGTTGATGATTTCTTTATAGCGCCGTTTCGTGATGCAGTCACTCCAAGGCCGCTTGTGCAAACGATGTCAGAAATTTGCACCCTACGGTAACATAAATGTATTTAATATGTCCGCTATATAATCGCCGAAATACAAAAAATAGTATCCTGTATGTTTTAGGTACAAAAAATATACGTACAAATTATCGGCATCGCCATGTGTAAAAAGTACTTCAAATACAGGTAAAAAATAACATCCCTGATAAGGAGAATTGTACCTAGGATTTTAAAGTACATCATCTTGTTGAGTATTATGATGTTAGCTGTAATTAAATAACCACAATTAAACAACCAGTCCGTAGTCTAGTGGTTAACACTTCAGACCCATGATTGTGGGTTTGAATCCCAGCGGAACATAAAAAAATATTGAATTTTTTAAATATGGTCTTCGCTGGGTTAAAAAAAAATTACCTTTACCAAAGACCGGTCACCATAGGTAAGTCCAGCCTTACAGCAACTGGGTCTTGCTTGAGTACCGTCACTTTCAACAGCCATGACCAAGCTAGCAGAGCATTCGCACAAAAACAGCACTAACCAAATAAATAATCCTAATACTATATTACAAATGGATGTTTTTGTGTTTTCCATTAACCCGTTCGCGGACGAAACGGTTATAGCCGCTCTATGAGCTTGTCTAGGACTGGACGAAACGGTAATAGCCGTCGTGATAAAACATTATCACTAGGGACAAAACGGCTATTTCTGATAGAACTTGCATACATGTAGCATCCGTGCGTCCCTACAGAAATCCAAAGAACACGGCAATAGCCGTTTCGTCCCTGGATGTCAAAAAAAAAAAAAAATAGATAAAAAATTTATAATAAAAATACAATTTGAGATGATGAAATAAGTGTGTTTTTTCTAGCCTACTTCACATTTCGTGTGTCCGCGAATGGGTTAATTATTATTTAGCCTAAAGCGAGGGTGGTTAAAAAAACACTATTAAAAATCAGTTTTCATAAAATCACTATACACAATATTTTGTTTGACAAGGAGAATGGAAGGACTGCTATAAGCGTCCAAAAAGTAAGTTCTCAGAATGATCACGGGCAAAACTACATCCAAAAGCTTGCACAATAGAGGGCATTGTGAGATGAAGCAGAACCAGGAAGTGGTTTTAAAGAGATCACGTCAAAGAATGAGATGCCAATCAGTCAATGCTCAGCTGGTAAATCTCCTAAAACGACGAAAAGATAACTGGACATTCTCATCTCACGATCTGAGTTGATGTGTTGTTTATGGGGTCACAGATCAAAAGCTCTAAATCAACAAGAAGATTACAATAAAATAAGTAATACCATTCTCTCCAGATGCAAATTCAGGAGTCAAATAGACCAGTCTGTAGTTACCATTCCTCAGACCTTCCATCACCGATTTCTTCTGGGATTGAGCGGACCCAAGGAAACACGACGGGATGTTGGAAACCTGAAATAAACAGCCCATAAACAACGGAAACAGAAACAAACTGGAATGCAGATCTTTCTGCATTCCAGTTTGTATAGTTTAACCCTTTCCGTACCACATGCATTTTGCTTCAATTTGGACCAAGCTACCGGACTGTTTTCAACGCAAAATTTGCCATTTTTTCCTTACAACTTTAACACTTTGAAACTATGTCTTTTTTTTAACATTTCAAAGAATAAAAATATGCAGGTTGTAGCTAAAAAAAATTCATTTAAAACTGTAGATATATTTTTTTATATTTTTCAGTAAAGAGGTAAAGAGAAATGGACTTTCTAAGAAGTATGATTGGGAAAAAACGGAGTGACAGGGTGAGGAATGATTTTGTAAGAAAAGAATGTGGTGCAAAAGAAAGTGTGAAAGTGAAGATTAAAAGAAGTTTGTTAAGATGGTTTGGGCATATGGAGAGAATGAATGAGGAAAGACTGACGAAGAAAGTATATGTTGGTAGAATAGATGGATGTCGTGGTAGAGGAAGACCGAGAAAGGTATGGATGGACCAAATATCCGAAATTGCGAATGAATGGAATATCCAGAGTCATAATAAAAGAAGAGCTTGTATGAAGAAGGTTATGACTCTGGAGGAAATGAAAGAAGTATGCAAGGATAGAAAGAAATGGCGGTTGATCTGTGATGTTGGCGGCTAGGGTTTGTTAAAGTGAATTTGGTTTTATGATTTAGTTTTTTATGTCCATGTATATATTGTTATTTTTATTCTTTGATTTTAAAAAATGTAATTTGTCATGTATGTTCCTTGACTTATAGGTTGTTATGCGGCTGACCACCCATAATATAAAAATTGGTTCACTTTGCCAATGTCACCCCTGTTTCAGGGAAGGACGGCAAGAGTTGCAAGGCTTATGTTCATTTGAGATTGGGTTTTTATATTGTAGGTCCACGTGCGGCATGTGTTAGCGCGAAATTATACATATCTGCTTGTGGGAATGCATTTAGTATAAATCTTAAATGATATATATCTTTGCAGCTTAGATTAGATTAGAGATTAGGTGGTTAAAAATTCTAAACTTTATTATTTTTACAAAAATTCAGATAAAAAATCAAAAAACATTCTTTCGTGTGAAAAAATCCTTATTATTTACAATTTCTTCCTAAATATATTTATTCTAACTTATTACTATACTTATAATCCACAAATTTCATCACTATGGTAGATCTCAAAACATATCAGTGTGTTTTTGCGGGAAAAGTATGTCGGCCGGCCATTTTCGGCGCGTACAAATGTCAGTATGACCGCTAGAACAAGTATCACTTAAAATTAAAAATAAATATATTCAATGGTAGAAAACCTAACAAAAAAAAATGTGGTTAATCGCCTGTTAAAGACGTTTAAAAAAAAATCACCAATAATTTAGAAAACTAGATTTTGTAGGGTTTGTGTATTCACACAGTGAAAATTCATTTTATTTAAAATAATTTTATTTTTTTCTAAAACGTAGTTTTATTTTCACAATAATATTTTCTACCTCAAGCACTTTCGACCTTCAATACTCAGGTTATTATCAAGACGTGTCTGAAAAATAAAACTATGTCTTGATAATGACCTGAGTATTGAAGGTCGAAAGTGCTTGAGGTAGAAAATATTATTGTGAAAATAAAACTACGTTTTAGAAAAAAAAAAAAAATTAAATTTAGAAAATGTCTATAGATACATTAAAATAATGTTTTATTGAAAAAGGCGCCAACCTGATTCTCGTGCGGGGTCGGTATTTTGGACATGTATTTTTACCTCGCGCGAGAGACGGGGTCGGTACGGAAAGGGTTAACTTCCTGCCTGCGGATATAAAGCAGGAAAAGAAGTGCGGGCTAGAAAAAAATACAACAAGTTGTAGCATACCTCTAAAGCTGTGACTTGATCCTGCATGAGAGATATCAGTGGAAATATAACAAGTTGTAGCATACCTCTAAAGCTGTGACTTGATCCTGCATGAGAGATATCAGTGGAAATATAACAAGTTGTAGCATACCTCTAAAGCTGTGACTTGATCCTGCATGAGAGATATCAGTGGAGATATAACAAGTTGTAGCATACCTCTAAAGCTGTGACTTGATCCTGCATGAGAGATATCAGTGGAGATATAACAAGTTGTAGCATACCTCTAAAGCTGTGACTTGATCCTGCATGAGAGATATCAGTGGAGATATAACAAGTTGTAGCATACCTCTAAAGCTGTGACTTGATCCTGCATGAGAGATATCAGTGGAGATATGACGACAGTTAGGCCATTAAGAAAAACTGAAGGGAATTGGTAGCAAAGGGATTTCCCATATCCTGTAGCCATTACAACGCAGTTGTCTCTCTTCTCGTTCATCACTGAGTTGATTATCTTCCATTGCAGAGGCCGGAACTCTGTGTGACCAAACTCTTTCCGGAGAGTTGCCAAGTGGCATTCTTGTGGTGGCGCGTAATCTGCAAATATCCAACACGAAGATTAACACTACGAGACCTCACAAAGTTCTGAGCAGCTGTTTGATATGTGTGACCAATCTGTTTCAATTAAATAGGTAATTTTAGTATTCAAGAGTAGGCATAGATGCCAGTAGCAGGAGATTTGAGAAGACAGTAGGCTTATTTACAAATGATAAGAGAGAGCTGTTTTTGTGTATGTCACACCTCAAGGGCCGTCTCCGATCACAGATAAGGCGTTTTGAAAAAGGTGCGTCTTGAGTGCTCCACGAAATACACCCACGGATTTGGAGTTTTTCACTCCAAGTGGCAGTCGGTTCCACTCCACCAGACTGAAGAAGCAACACGGAAAGCACGGTCTCCAAAATTTGTGCGCCATCTGACGGCACGGCTGAACTAAATTGATTGCACCGCCGTCCGTAGATCAGAGTGTCTGCCTCGTCAAACCCAACCCAATGAGCAAATCATGTCAGTCAGATAAGATGAGCCAATCTATTGATGGCTTTATACACCATCAAACAAACACGGTAGACCACCCTCTCTGGGAAACAAAGCCAATGTAGTTTTTTTAACAGCGGAGTGACTTGAGTGAATTTGAATGCCAAATTCAACACAGATTAAACGGTTGAACTTGAGAGTAGCTGTCCTAGTACAGAATAGGAAAGGATTGAGGCTACAAATTTTGAGTAGATTCGTCATGTGGACACCTCTAGTGAATGATTTAGTTCTCATACATTTTTTACATCAGTGATTTCTTTAGTAACCCAGCTAGATGATCTCACAACTTCCATGGGAACAAAAAAAAAAGAATTATGATTGTCTTGTTTGAAGGGGAGATTTTAAAAATAAAAGAATTGATATTGGAATATAATATGTTTTTCAATCATTTTTTTTTTCAGTAAAAACATTTTCAAAGCTTGTTTGTTGTGTTGGTAAAATCAGACATAAAAGATTGTGAATAATTACTTACCTCTATATGATGTACTTTTTACACATGGTGATGCCGATGATTGCGATGTATCCAAATCCTGAAAATATTGCTTGAAAAACTTATTCATTCCAAATAGTAAACATTATAATTAAACATCCTTAAATTACATTAAAATTAAAAGATTAGATTAGATCCGACGGTAGAATCACGGTCTTTGAAGTGTGAGTTTCCCGTTTCCTGGATGGATCGAATCACTAATGCCGAGGTTCTGAATAATAATAATAATAATATTGATGACATGGATATATAGAACTGGATGGGCTAAGAAATCAATCCTTTGAGAATGAGAAATACGCTACCCCACTCATCACACAAAAATCCAAATTCAGTCTATCGATTACCTTCCAACTGTGAACAGGTGTGTTAGAGGTCGCGCCATGTAAAAAGAACGCTGGCGGCGAGCTGCGCAGACGGCGATTTAGCGGACTTTTTGGTACTTGCGCGACTGGAACCCATGCGCAAACACACCCCCTCCACTTCCCCTCAGCGTTCTTTTTACATGGCGCGACTTCTACCTAATTAGAAAAAAATACATATAAATGACAAACTGGGTATTTTCTAAACGTGCCAACAAATAAGAGTAAATGTGTTACAGAACATGGAATAATATTTCACTTTAATCACTATTCTATATGATTACGTCGATAAAATTTATTTTTCGTTTGTCGAAATATTTTGTTCGCGAAAGTGACAGCCATTTCTAGAACTAGTGATGTTCAAATATAAAGGTACTTGCTTCTTCAAGTATGTAACTTCTATGCTCGCGGTAATAGATACTTGTGGAAATCATCCCGTACACAATGAGGTGGGAACATTTTTGAATTCGGAATTTATCAGATATCTTCATACTTGCAACAACACTACTAACAAATCCGTTACCATAGTGATTACATGTGTTTCCTTGGTGATTTGTAAATAGATTGAAGACGGAGGAGTATATCATTATAAACAGTGTATGGTGTCAAAGACGGTGCATCATGTTGATTGGTACTAAATCACATGTACGACCCCTCCATTTAATACTTCCTCCATGATTGATGACCACCACCGCTTTTGATCATTGAAAAACACACAACAAGAACCAAATATATTATTTTAGTTGTATAGAATCAGAGGCGACGATCTAGGTTCTTTTAGATAAATGGATAAACGTTTTTTTTTTTTAGTTGCCTATGGAATGACCGGAAAACATTTGTTTATCATTTCTATACATTTATCCCATTTCTGGCAAAAACCTTACATCGCCCAATATAGGTCTCAATCGTCACACGCGATCCCTTTGGGGATAAAGCGAGAAGAAGTTACACTATATGTGTAGCTCAGTTGCTTTTTTTGCCGGCTTTGATTTGGTAGGACTACGTTGTAAGTTTATCTTATCAAATCAATAAATATTTGAGTGATTCATTTGGTGAGCGCTATTTTTGTGTAATTCACACCTCAAAATCCCCTTAGGAGTTTGGTCGTTGTTATAGAGCTAGGTATATGCTAGGGAGAGGCAAACAAATATTTTGTTGTTTTATATATTTTTTTTTATATAAGGACGGCAGTCCCATACAAGAGTGAAGTTTGCTCGGTGAGGAATAAGTTCCATATTCAAATTTGTTGTGAGTCCGTTCTCAATGACCTGGTTGTTGTAAGGCTAAGAGGAAATGAAAACAAAGTGACCACCGCTAGTGGAATACAATGAAAATTAAAGGATTGAAGAAAAAAGATTCAATGGAGGTTTACGAGTCACATGAACGATTTATGACACAATCAAACAGCCATTTATAATGAACTACTGAAATGAAAACAATTCACTATTTTTTTTTTAATTCAAAAAGTTTAACTTGGAACAACTTACATCGCAGTCAAAGTCTTCCCATAACGATTCGTCTAATAAATCTTCATCTAATTCCTCCATTGCGATGTCACGATTGAAAAACAATAAAAATATTCACAATCACAATAATGATATTGAAACATGCCTAAGAATCTTCCATACAAACGATATTGACCACAAGCTTCCTTACAATACCAGTAGATAATGCTTTATTGGTTCTTGTCCACAATAATAGTAGGAAACTACTGTGTGGTATTACCGATATTCCCTTGACAGCCGAAATGGCGCCCACAGATAACGCTTGCTTGGCGTGGGGTCGTAAGTTTTTAACCGTTGAATGCTGTTTTTGGCTGTTTTCACAGGCGTTAAATTGTGCAAAAAGTTATTTGAAAAGAATATAATACTTTGTGCGTGAAAAAAGTGCGTGAAAATGGTGTATTGGTGGCCTGGTGCCGGACAACGTATTTCCGTCGTAACCTCAAAAAAAATTCGACAGCTATAAAGTACAAAAAACCTTCATGTTTTTGTTACGTTCCAGCTAAAAAATACTAGTGCCTCTAAATAAACTTTAATTGACATCAAACTTTCAAAATGATTTACATTATTTTAACCTAATTTGCCAAAACCTTAATTACCTTAATTTAGCTTAAAACCAAAATGTAGTTCGGTGTATTATTTAAGAATGTATATTTGTGTAAACTTGTATATTTTATTTTAAAAGATATAAATTTTTAAAACAAAAAAAAACTTTTATTTGACATGACCTCACCATTAGTTTCCTATAATATCAAAAATATTTGAAATAAATTTTAGGTATAAGTGATATTATACATTCCATAATATTATCAAAAGCTTCCATAAATAACTTATAGGTGGCTAAGATTCGGGCATTCCCCTTTTTTTTATTCAGTGGGATCTCTATATACCTATAATACTCTGTGATTGAAACACACGAAAATATCTAAAAACTATCGAAACCCCGGAGCAAATTGGGCGTACTTATTCTTATCGACAACTTTATTTGAAATAATTTGAGTTTCTTCTTTTTTTATGGCAAATTCCCGCCGAAAACAGGGGCGCCAGTGTCAAGTTCACATGTGTTTTGACAGCAGCTGCTGCCAATGAAAAAAAATGAACGAGAGATTTCACAGTTCCCATACAAGATTAAGGGTTGACAAAAAATTCTAGTAGCTAACTTTCATTGTAACTATCTACCGAGGTAACAAAACTCAGAAGGAAAGAAAAGAAAGTAACATGTTTCATTATTATTTTTTCCGAAAAGAAAATATTCCATACTTTAATGATGTACAAGAAAGTTCATGAATCTGGTTAAGTTGTATGGGAGTTGTGAAGCTGTACCAAAAACAATTCTGTGCTGTCAGAATGAAAAAATATTTTTCCGATTTCGACAAAAGAAAACAAGGAGGATCTGTCAAAAAAGTAGGAAGAAATAATTTAAACTTTGTTATTTACGCAGCTGAGTGATAACAATGTGATTAACAACATTATCCTTTCTTTGTTATTTGCCAGCTGACGTATTTAAATTGTTGTGCTGGAAAAAAAGTGTGTTTTTCTTTAATTTAAGTTATAAAAGAAAACAATTAGATTTCAAAAGTAGGATTATGATATCTCACAATGGAGTGCAAAATATTAAGTGTAGTGTTGCTGCTCGCTGTTCAGTCGGCAATTACTCAAGATATCTCTGTGAATGTGTTCGGGACAGTAGCAGACGCGCTGCCCGCGGCCTTCGGGGACTTCAACTCTGATGAACTAACAGATCTCTTCGTCACCTACGAGGAAGGTAAGGTCTTTGAGATATTGCTGGCCAACGAAAAGGAGCCATTGTTCAGACCTGGCCAAGGACTCCAATGTAACTTTACCGATTTTAAAGTTACGAGCGTCGTCCCGGGAGACTTTGACGGAGACGCCTTTATGGATGTCCTCATCACCACACAAAACATCTCAGGAAGGAGGGAGAAGGACCATCACGACGTCAGGATCATATGGGGAGGCGTGGATCAAATAAACTGCTCTTTTTCTGACTTGCCCGTTGTCACAACCACGGTCGGCCACCCGCTCGCCCTGGACTACAACCAAGACATGATCATCGATCTGTTTGGAATCAGCACGGACAAGAAGAGAACATTCTGGGTGTTTAACCACGACAAATCTCAGCCAGAAAAAATAGAGCTTGCTGGCATGAGCAACCATGAAGTGAGTGTGCCGCACTCGCATGCATTTCTAGATCTAAACGGAGATTACGCATCGGATCTCTTCATCACCAATCCCACAGCGTTTGAGGTCTGGCTCGGAAACACGGATGCTCCTGGCTTTCATTTCCACGGCAGTATCCCGCGACCAATCGGGACTTACGGACACAGCGGGCAAACGTTGCATTTAGACGTGGAACTGTCCGGGAAGCTTTATCTTCTGCTGCCTTTCTGCGTTGACAAGGAATGCTTGAACAGCACGATTCTTTTGAATGATGACGGAGAGTGGCATTCGCTGTTCATGAATTTTGAAGACGAGGATCACAAGACGTGGGGCTTCCTGCCGCCCAACAGTGATCTGTACACGGACACCATCACCATGAGGAGTGGCGACTACAACATGGACGGATATCCTGACTTGCTGGTGGCGCTGCGGCAAGGAGTGGGCGGGGATCCGCAGACTTTCCTCCTGGAGAACATTCCCTGTGATGGCAAAAGCTGCACGTTCAACCGCAGCTACAGGATACAGTGGAACGCCATTGGTTCCACGCAAAAGGGAACCGTGCTCGGGGCGTTCTATGATTTCTACCAAGATGGCATTTTAGACTTTATTATCCTGCAGAGAAACCGAACAACTAAAAAGTATGCGATAGGAGCGTTCAAGAACACTCTTCAATATGACTCAAATTTCATCAAAGTGATGGTGCTGACTGGATTGACAAATAAAATAATTCCCATCACTGTTGGGACGCTGGGCAAGAAGAAAGGAACTTATGGTGAGTTGTTTAACTGTTCCTATATTCAGCTGCTATTCCACTAGGGGTGACCAGGATCTCAGCAGCGTCTACACAGTCTTTACGGACCGCATTTTCGATACTGCTACACCAGCTGCATGGAATACTCTCCCAGAGAAGCCAAGAGTCCAAGACAGCTAGACAGCATTTAGGAAGATTCTGAAAGCTTTTATATTTTCCTGCTAGAGTCCACATGTGTCTTTGTAGTGATATAAATCAGATACAGACACAGAAAAGTTAAGTTACTATTTGTTAGGTTCTTGCATTTCTCTTTCATCTACTCAATGTTCATGACTTTTTCTCACTCTGCAAATTCTAGCGATCTCACTTACTCCAGCCTGCAGACCTTGCAACTCCAGTTTTCAGCGACTGCTATCACCTTGTTGTTTGCCATTTTCAGGTTTATCATTCTACTAACTAAATCAATCTTACCTAATTCTCATCAACGCTTACCTTTGACATTCCCACTGTACACTCTTTATGGCCCTCTGCACACTCTGCGACAGGCGACAGCGACAGCTCGACGGCTAGTCGCGGCAACAGGCTGCGGCCGACAGTTTTCATAGATTTTGTTCAAAGCTCCGCACACTGGCTGCGGCTGACAGTTTTCATATATTTTGTTCAAAGCTCCGCACACTTGTCGCCGAGTCGCGCCGACAAGTCACGCTGACAAGTCGCGGCGACAAGTAGTCCAGTTTGCGGAGGGCCTATGAGCTTTGATTCACAATACCATTGTAAATTAATGATTAAATAAATGTTTCAGGGACAAACTTGCCTGGTCCGAGAATCTCCTACCACACATTGTCTCAAGAGGGCTTACCCAGAGCGGGAGTGTGTGCCCAGCTCCCCCAGTCTGCCCACTTTGCTCTGAACCTTCCCTACTCCATCTTTGGCCTGGATAGAACACCCAACTTTGTGGACACTCTGATGGTCGGCTTGTCCAATCGTGTGAAGACTTGGACGCAGCTGATTCCCAACTCGCAGATAGTGGTTATTCCGTGGCCGCCTGATGATCCCTCCCAGTGGAAGGCTCAGCTGTTTGTGACGCCGAGCAAGCTCATCCTGAAGAGTGTGGGAGTGTTTACTGCCGTGTGCGGCCTGCTGACGTTAGCTGTTATATTCTTCCATTACAAAGAGAAAAATGAAGACAAACTGGAAGCTCTGGCTGATGGAATGCAAAGTGACGATGAATTGATTACGTGAAGTTCATATTATTCTGTTTCCTTATCATACATTAACAGTGGTCTTCACTCTGTTTCAAGGAATGTTGGCAAGAGTTGCAGGGAGATGTCCATTTGAGATTTGGTTTTTTATCTTATTCATATAAAATGTATGCCCGCACACAGACATGTGTAAGTTCACACTTACTTTTTTTTATGAATACATTTTATTCAAATCTTAAATGTTAATCTTTGGAATTTAAAATATTTAAAAAATTAATCCATAGATGATCCACGGAACATTTCTTTTACAGAGAATCCAATATGTATTTGCTGCATAATAATACCATTGGAATATAGTATCCCAAGTATAAAGCTTTATGTTTTAATGCAACCATGGCGTTGACAAAAAAAATGTATGCAAACTAAATAGCGTCTCCTGGTTGATTGTTTAAGTTTCAATACATTTGTTGTAAAATGCAATAGTTGAGTTTAAACTGGAGTTTATAAGGTTAAGGTATTGGACTCGAGCATTCTTTCACATTCTGTTAGTATGATTTTTTTATTTTATTTAATATTTTTTATTGGATAAATAAGAATATTGTAATATTTTAATATTGTTTATTTACACATTATATTATCATCCTCTTGGATGTATATTTTGATCACATTGATAAAAGTACATAAAATATACACTGCACATTCAAATCTATTGTTTTTATACATACCTTACATTAGGTGAGATTATGTGCACTACAATGTTTCATTTTTTACTTTCTTGCTATAGCCGAAGGCTATAAAGAAAGTTATGATTTGGTGTGAAAAAAAAATTTCGAGGTTTTCACGGAAATGAGTTGTCCTGGTGCAGGACATGCCAAAAAACACTATCTTTCAAAAACGTCCGTCTGTATGTATGTATGTATGTATGTATGTATGTATGTATGTATGTGTGTGTGTCACTTTCCAAAGTATAAGACCTAGAGATACCAAATTTTGGCTACATCAACTTTTTTGGACATATATTAAGTATGAATAACATGGCATTACACTAACTTGAAAATTCAAGATGGCTGCCATACAAAAAAAACATAAAATTGCACTTTTCTCAAAAACGGCTCCAAGAATATTTCTTAAATTTTCAGAGTTGCCACTAATTAATTTTTAACTTAATAAATTAGTTATGGCAACACTCTTACTAATCTGTGTCTATGGGCTGCGATATGAAAAAAACAAACGATTGTGATTTTCTCGAAAGTTAAGGGGTCAACAAAAATATAATGTTCTACAATATTATGAACAACATAAATTTCTACAAATTAACAAAAAAATTTTTTTGAAAAAATAAATATAAAGCACCGTTTACACGACCTGAAATTTTAAATCGAAAATATTACAAAAACCTATTAAAATGCAAGATATTTAAATGTGTTTTAGATTTGATAGAAAGAACAAGCTTATGACTTTAATTCCTAATATTTTTTTTTTTACTTTTTTGAAAATTCAAGATGGCTTCCGAAGAGCTGAAAATTTAAAATGCGATTTTCTCAAAAACGGCTCCGACGATTTTTCTTAATTTTTTTGTGAATCCATTTATATAATAGTGCTATCTAATAATTATAATCATTTCTTCATCATAATCTCGGTTTAGGGAGTTGCCATATAAAAGAAAAAAACAATGGAAAAATTCTCGGCAGTTAGAGGGTTAATAAAAAAATAATGTAGCACAAATGTAAAACAATAATAATAACCTATATATTGCCATCATTATTTTTTCCAAAAAGTGAATCAAAAGTATAGCCGCCATACAAAGTGAAAATTTTCCATACAAAATGTAATAGCAATTTTCTGGGTAGTCAAAGGGTTAAAAATAGATAAAAGGCTGCGATTCTTAAAATTTTATAAATAACAATAATAATCAGTCGTTACTTTTTCAAAATATAACTAAAAAGTTTACCTACCATACAAAGTACTAGTTTGCATACAGAAGGGTTCAATGACCATCTATAATAATCTAGAATATAAGTTGCAATGAAATATAAACATTCAAAACTAATATGAAATGCATGCCCACAAACAGGTACGTGTAAGTTCGCACTTACGAATGCTGAATTTGTACTTACAAATTAAAACCAAATCTCAAATGAACATAAAACCTGCAACTCTTGCCGACCTTCCTTGAAACAGGGGTGACATTGACAAAGTGAATTATTTTTTACATTTTGGGAGGACTGAGAAATGCGAGAAAATTGAGATAGACTGAATGAAAAAAGAGTGGAGGTCGTGAAAGAATTTGATTATCTGGGAAGCAAGTTTGAGTCGAATGCGAAATTGACGAAATAATTGGAAAAGCGCGCTAGTAGAGGAAGAAGTGTAATGAAAACGATTGGAAGAATTGCAAGAAATAGGAAACTTACGAAGAATATGAGATCGGCGGTTCACAATGGCATATTGGTTGGTGGAAGTGAGGCTTAATGAATGTGAGCTGAGTAAAGTATGTAAGTACGGTTGAAATGGCTTACCTGAGAGCAATGGCTGGAAAGACACTGAGTGATGGAGTACGTAATGCTTGAGTGATGAACGAGTGTGGTATAAAAGAGAATATGAGAATGAAAGTACAAAAAAGTACGATGAGATGGTTCAGACATCTTGAAAGAAAGGATGATGAACAACTAACGAAGAAAGTGTACAAAGGAAATGCCAGAGGAAAGCGCGGAAGGGGAAGGCTGAGGAAAGAATGGTTATACCAAATAGGTGAGATTGCGAAATAATGGATTCTGCAGAGTGAGAATAAGAGAAGAGTATGTATGAAAAAGGTGATGACAGCAAAAAGTGGAGGCGCATCTGCGGAGGTACCGGCCACCCCTAATGAAACGGTGGCAGGATACAGTACAGTACAGTACAGAGGTCAGCTTCATACCAACCTATGAGTCGAGGATCTTTCTTGTGTAATTGGTACTTTTTCAAATAAATCAACAAAATATTTATATTCATTTAAGTATTTATATGCCTATATCCATATTGTACGAGTATGCAGGTACACACCGCGGTGGAATAAAATTGATTTATTATTGATATATTATATTTTTATTGAAACGGCATTAGCTGGTAGATGATTCTAGCTTTACATACGTCATACAGTGGGTTAATTTTTGCAAGAAAGTCGAGTACAGATTCTGTGCAATTTATTTATAATTTAAATTGTATAATATACACAATTTTTGTATAAACATAATATATGGCTTTTCGACAGACTCTTTTATATTACTCTTATCCATAAAAGGCGCCAGAGAGTCCGCACATTTAAATCGGGGAAGAAATGTGACATCACTTGACTGGGTTGCTAGGCACTTGTGATTGGTTGAATGGTTGCCAAGGACTTCAGTTAAAAGTTTTGAACATCATATGGCTATCATCCATCTTCTTTTCTTTTATATAAAATCTAATGTTTGTATGTTTGTCCTTAATGGAGGCCTAAACTATTGAACAGATTGCGATGAAACTTGCATGAGTTATTGTGAACATACCCACTTGGGCTTCTGTATAAAAAAAAACTGGAGAAATAAAGGAAGTGAAAGCAGAAATATACTTCAAAGATTTTCACCTTATTTTTTTGACAAAGTTTTTTGTACTTTCAATAAATGAGTAAAGTAGGTAACCAAAACAATTTGAAAAGTTACTAAGAAAAGCGTTCTTTATTATGAAATGATTTATGTGGAAAGGTAACCTTAAATTAATTGTATGAAAATGGGTAAAAAAAAATGTCAACAAACATTTTAAAAATATATGTTTGGGGGCAGTTGTAGTGCAATTTAATTGAGTCTCCCTCATCACATAAATAAATCATTTTAACATGAAGAAGGTTCTATGTAAGTGGCATTTTTTTGAAAAGTGCAGAAAAATCTTTAAAAAAACTTTACGGCCAGGCAACGAAAATCACTTAATTTTGATCTATTGATGGTAAAGGCGCGATCCCCCATGCTGTAAAAACTTGGTTCACTTTTGCCGTTGCCACCCTGTTTCAGGGAAAGGCGAGACGATTTGCAAAGATTAAATTCATGTGAGGTTTGGTGTATTTTGAACGTACACATGCGGCATATGTCAGCGCGAACCTTGTGGGCATGCATCAAATATGAGCTTTCAAATTAGATTATAGATTGATTTAAAAAAACACAGTTTTATTTTCATAAGTTCCTAATCTTAACTTGTAATATTCGGTTTGTGAAAACAATGTTTTTTTTTTAATTTGTATACTTTCTCATAAAGATGAATTTTCACTCCGTAAACACACTAAAAAGTTTAGATTATATAGATATGGGCCTGTGATGTCATACAGCCAAGTGATATTTCAAATGTGCCGACTCTGTTGCTTCAATAAATACTTGTGAATTACTGTACATTTTTCAAAGTCATAAGTAAAATAACGATTTATAGAAAAGTTTAAGAATGGTAATGCTTTATTTAAGGAAATAAAGCGGGAAGTAAGTATGAAATCTCAAATTTATTTACATTACATATTTTGTCTATGAGTAACATTGAAAATCATATTTACACATACAACTATGAAGTGGAATAAAAAAATACCAATACATGAATAAAACTTAACAAAAAATAGCGCAAAGATATAACGTGTCGTACAGAACAAAAGGTGCTTACTACAATTTTATTAAAAACTTAGATAACACAGATGCAACTAAGCTACACACATAGTGTAACTTCTTGCCGCGTTATCCTCGTAGGGTCGCATGTGGCGAGTAGAACCTATTTATTTTTACAGGTAAGGGGGCCGGCCGGGGAGAGCACAAAAAATATACCTTTTATATTTTCAAATATGCTCTTTGCTGGGTTGAAAAATTCATATACCTTTCGGTCACCAAAGAACCTCCAGCCTTACAGCAACTGGGTATTGCTTGAGAATTGGCAGTTTGTAGCGATGACTAAGTTCGTAAAATGTCTGGTTGATAGCTCAGTTGGTAGAATGCTTGCATTCCATGCTGAGAGCAAGGATTTGATCCCCACAAGGGCGACAGAAATGATTTCCCGTTTTGGTGTTTGCTTCACACCCAAAATAAATATTGTCAAGGTTTATTCAGCCTTCACAAGAAATAGGAACAAGCCCACTTGGGAGCTGGGAAACCCCTACTTTAACTGAAGTGATAGGTATGAGGCCGACCCCTTTACCTGTAAAAATAAATAGGTCCCGAATAGCCACATGCAACACCCTCTGGGATAACGCAGGCAAGAAGTTACACTACATGTCTAGCTTAGTTTTGTTATATATTTATCGCGTTAGTAACAACAACATCGACCGGTCCGAAGCTCAGTGGTAACACTGCGGACTCAATCCCGGCAGAGCACAAAAAAATATACCATTTATATTTTCAAATTTGCTCTTCGCTGGGTTGAAAAATTCATAAACCTTAACCAATGACCGGTCACCAAAGATCCATCCAGCCTTAGAGCAACTGGGTCTTGCTTGAGTATTGGCGCTTTGTAGCGACGACCAAGCTCGTACACCTCTGCGGCACTACAACAAGTGTCATAGACCCCTAGAGTCTCTAGAATCTAGGGAGTCTCCCGCACAGGATTTCTTAAAAAAAACAAAAAATATTGCCGCCTTTTTTTCTATATAGAATCATAACCTTACGCACCATGATCCATCCACTTCATTTAAGTTAGATAAAAACTAAGTGTTAAAAAACTGTTTTGTTCTAAGTTTTTCTTCGACGACAATCATGCCAATTTCCTAGAAAATATACAGGCAATTTTTTGTGTATCTCCTACAAGGAGCTTAAAAGGATGACCTTGGATAGAGAGGAATGCCGAAGAAGATAGATGAACATTGCTGCAAACCAATCCAGGATTAAAGAAGAAGAGAAGTTATAGAAAGAAAATTAATGTATCACAATTAATATGCTCCAAAACTTTTGACCTACAGAGACTGAAGAATGTAATGATGAATGATCTCAAGAAATAGAGTTCACACAAATAAAATAGACCAAAGAATTGACATCAATTGGTAAGGTTGTTAGGGAGAGAGTTAATAAATGTTTTGTAAGTGCGCGTTGGTTGCTAAGGACCCTAGTCACATAAACCTGAGATGTTTGCCGAAAAAAATACAAAAATTAGGAAATTCCGTTCCCACATCATTCCTTTGTTTCAAAATCATTTATAATGCGGTAACACAGAGTACAATTTTAATTTCTATTAACATCAACTTATTTTTATAAAAATCAACATACCATGTATTATTATTATTATCTAAATACATAATTCATCATGTGTTTGATTTATTTTCCTTATATTGGACATAGGATCCAGTGCCCAAAGTACAAACCATTACTCTTAAATCCAACCACAATGCTAACCAAAAATTGTATGGAGACTAAGTCACGCCTCCAGTGAATGTTTTTGGTAAAACACTATGGTTGAACAGAAAAGGATTACTCATTTCAGGCTTATACGGCCGGCTGATGATGCTGGAGAGTTGCTTTCCAGGATCTGTTGTGGTCTGAGGGAGCTAGGGCTTCTGGACATTTCGCGCATGTCTACGAAGAAGCCCATTGTAGACATGGGCAAAACGTCTGAAAGCTCCAGCTCCCACAGACCATGGCAACAGATCCCGGACAGCAACTCTCCAGCACTAATCATTTTGTCTGTTCTAGGGCAAAAAGGAAATGGACGTTGCCTTCCGTGAACATCAATCTGAGTGAAGGAAAATTCCTCGGTTTTTCATAAAATATCAGAAGACACAAGTACAAGAAGTTAGATTTTTATTTACAGAAATTAAACTAAGAATTTACATATAATACCCATTTATATAATAATATTTACAATGAGAAACAACATGGTAATTATAAGTAATCAAGCTTGAGTAGAATATGTGAGCCGTATTGAACCAAAGGCGACAAACAAAGAAACACCTTTGGATTGACAATCATGAAAAGCTGCTAATAGAATCCTGAATTTTTTTATTATACTAATGCATAGAAAATTATAGTCTCCGTGTTTCAAGCAACCTAAATCTTTTTCATGATTTAGATTTTTTAATTTGTGATTCACAAAACAACTGATCCTGTGGTGAGAATGTGCAGCTATCTTTCCACCTTTTAGAAAGGTCTTGGCATCTCATTAACTAAGAACTGTGCGAGTCTTCTCTGACTCATTCTGGAGACATGATCTCTCCAAAGCCACCTCCTGGATCTGATCCATTTAAGATGTCTTCTTTTTAGCAGGTTCTTTGTATGATATGTCATTATGGACAATTCTGCAATGTTTACCTGTTGTCATTCTGAGAACATTCATTTCGGATTTTCCGAATAGATCTTTGATTGATATATTTATCTCATTTTGGAAAAGAATCCTAAATTGTGGCCTTTGGTTCTATTCTGACTCATTTATAGGATATGAAAGAAACAACAAGTGTTTGATACAATATAAATATTTACTTAATAAAAATCAGTTGATGACTTTCCTCTAGCAAGAAGCAAATTCAGTGCTTCCACCTTTAGGAGAATAATATATTTTTAACAAATAATATTTCTCTATGGCAAGCCTATTATCATATAATAGTAATTAAATGAACTATGTATGTACTTATGTTATTTGAATTCACAGCCATTCATTTTTTTAATAACCAATGAAGAATTACTAAGTCGGATCACTCGCCTACTAACTCATTGGAAACTCAAACCTTTATCAGGTTAATTTTGGCAATAATCATTATTATGATGCTAATATATCTCTGCAACTTAGATTAGGTGAACTAGCAACGGACAATGTGGCATGTCACAAGAAACACATGCAAAATGATGCAGTGTTGACGATGCAACGCAAACCAGTAATGAGATCTTATTCGAAAAATTATATTTAGGTACTAATAAATGAATCTTAGAAATCAGTTTGGATAATGGAAGCCTCCTTGTTTGTAGTCAAACTCTGAATGATACAGGAAATTTAATTAAATAATAATTGCAATACTTATGTGCGCTTACAATTATTCAGTAAGTGAGTATGCCTAATTACATATGTATGAAAAGTTGTAGAGGTACTTTGGAATTCTCATTTCCTACCTTACGTTGTAGAAGTTCTTGCAAATTCATACAACGGGTACAGGTTACAAACCAAAATATTAGTAAACATTCATTGTAGAACGAGAATATTTAATGATTTTGTAAGGAAATAAATTAATTAACTAATATTGTTTTTTTTAACAAGTTTTGAGTGCAAAACAAATGGGTGATGAATCTGAACACCTGAAAATAGATGAAAATGACTAGACAATATTATTTATTCACTTTTGTTGAAGTGTTTGCATTTCCTTTTTTACAAATTTCCGTTTCATATATTTCATTGACTTTGTTAATTTTAAATGGTAGGTTTTAATTATTCACAAAAATTATCAATATATTGTTTTTAAATAGGCACCTACTAAAAACATTATGTATGTGTGTCTATGGCTCTGTGACAATCTGTTTGTGACCTTATGCATCTTAAGACTACTCAGCAAGATGAATTAAAAAGGTGGCAGTTAACAGTCAGAAGGCTGTCATTTTTCCACCGTCAGTATGGTACAATAGTCTGGACAAACCATGCAAGTGTACATACAGATATACGCAGATATTAATGAATTTAGATGACAGCTAAAGGAGTGTGCTGTTATGACTGCGGCCTTCAAGCTCCTAAAATCAATGAGTATTATTTTATTGATTGTAGAGGCATTAACTTTGTAATCGTTCATCATTAATGATAAAAGAAAAACAGCTTTGTTTTCGATTAGGTGAGTATTTATTTTTATATACCACAACCGGTTTCGCAAACATCCGTTTGCATCATCATTATTTTGTTTCTGTTTGTATCTGTATTATTTTGTTTATCTTCAACAAAATATTTCTCAACTTTAGCAACTCAATTAGCGTCGCATGGAACTATCAAAAGATGGCAACGATGGTTCCGATTTTCACCACATTCATTATAAGCCATGTCGATATGTAGTCTGATGCAATTACGTAGGTACTCTTTGATTTGTATTGATATGGTGTCACAAAAACAAGGTAGATATTTCTCCTATGAACTCTACAATACATCAAAATTAGAAAAGTGCTTAAGTCTCTGGAATTATTTAATTAGGTAGGTAGTACTTACATTTTTATTTATGACATTGACTTAAAACTACACCACAGATTCTCTGTCCAACAGGGGAATAGCTTTTCTTAAGGAATTGTCACTGGTTCGGAGACCACCACCGTTTAAAAATCCCATCAGCCAAGAGCGGATAGAGGCTCGTGGCAACTTCCTACCCGGCCCTGCAACTTCATCTTCCCTTAAGTTTTCTAAGGATTTCCATTTTTTGGTTGGAAAGGTAACGCTGTTGTCGTGACGCTTGGTGTCTGTTGATTCAGGCGCTCCCAGTAAACTTGACTTTCCGAGCAGAGGGCACGCTTCTGGGATTGTGCCACTTATTGATTCCGAGCCTTCGTTTGCGGTGAAGCCCATTAAAGTCGCGTTCCCGTTGAGGAAATGTTTGTTGTTTATACTATTACTAGAAACAATGGACACCGTTGTTTTGGGATCACAGAGACTGGATACGTTGCACTGATCGAGGGACCGAGAGGTTTTACGGGGGCGCAGTCTGACAGGCTCAAATCTCAACAAGTCTAAAGACTTGGCCTCCCTCAGTCCTCCTCCAGAGACGTCATCAGATACTCCGAGTTGAAGCTCTTTATCTTCTGCAGATGATGCAATGGAACTCAGTAGCCTTCTGTAAGTGGGTTTACATGAGTTAGCTTAGAAAACAGATTCAACAATGAAGCATGTGATGGAATATGGGAGATATTTACCTGTTCTTGCTGCTCAGCTCTAAATCCGGCCGAGGGCTGGATCTCCCTAGAGAAGTACTGCTGCCCACGTCTCCCAGCTCTCTGATTCCGGAATATTTGCGTCCTCCCAAACCTAAGCAAGATGACAAAATTACTGCATTCATCAACTTGCGAGGAAAGTATGATATAATAATAAGGAATCTCTTTTTTGCATTACCAATGAATCCACATAATGATGCCTGTCTGGAATCTGTCAGCTTGGGGCTTCTGCGAGGCCTGCAGAATAAGGGAGGAAGTTCTGCTAGGTCCACTTCTCTCCTTTGGATGGCTTTTTCGTTAGCGCCTTCCAACCAGAATGTCTCCACCTAGGATTAATGAACATATATTAAAATCTAAAATGACTATCACTTTGCTATATTCAGGAGAATAAAAAGGAGATAATAATTATTTTACAATAGATCCCATGGTCTCCAAGATTTTAGTTGTAGACTTATCAATATAAATGATAGGTGTTGGTTTGAACCTAGGATGTGAAGTTAGAATGAACTTCATCATCAGTTGTCATCCAGAGAGGGTGCCTCCTGAAGATGTTGGCTACATCACCAAGAAAACGTCGAGAATAATGTAAGTTCTCTTATAACGGTTTGTCTGATATCTGAAAAGTTTAATTACTGGAGAAATTATAGTTGTATGAAAACCACTTCATTTCTATATGAAAAGTATTGGCTTCTGTATCTCAGAACACAAGGAAGAATGGAAGGTCAATGCGCTCCAGATTGAAGGAAAACATCCCAAGGCACAAGTTTGGCAGAAGCACAAGATTCCTCTCCTTTGTACAGCAGTATCATAAATACAAATTGGCATGAAAATCACCGGTTTTGACTAAAGAGGCGCAAGGAGAAGAATTCTCCGTAATAAGCGGTGTGTGTTGGACTGACCTCTCCTTTCCCTTTAATACTGATGGTGCCTCTGGTCTGCGTGTGGTATCCCTCCAGCCGGTCCAGAGCACTCTTGCACTGCTGGGAGATGTGGATCTTCAGGGCTTCTCCGTTGGACTCCATCCTGCTGGCTGTGTTGACAGTGTCGCCAAAGAGACAGTACCGCGGCATGGTGAGACCAACAACTCCCGCAACCACAGGACCTGGCAACAAAAATAAACACCATTTACATCTGTCTTCACAAATTATCACTTATCAAGAGAGTGTATGAAGCTTGTCAAAATTATGGTTTTAAAATAAAAACTGTTGTTTTTTTTGCTTCCTTTATAATAAAAAAAAACGATTTATTTAAACAGTTTGTACATTTATTTCTAACACAAAATCTATTTACTAGAGTATGACTCCATGCTCCGAATCCCATGGATGGCTAGACGTACCAACAAATCCGTTCATAGGGAGCTACGTTTGGATGGCTTGACTTTGGCCAGTATATGTACACGCCATATTCTTCAGTTTTTTCGACACATTGTTCGTGGTAATGCGGATAGCCTGGAACGACTGGTTTTGACCAGTGGCTTGAAGGGGAAGATACAATGAGGAAGATCCTGCACACAATGGACCGATCAAGTGAATACAACAGTAGGCACCTCGGTGGTTGGAGCGCTGCGGGCAGCGCAGTCAAGAGAGAACTGGAGAAGAGTGGTTGCTACCACACGGGCTACTCTCGGCAATGAGGAACAAGATTAAGAAGAGATGGTCACATAAAAGTTTTACACTTGTTTGGTTCACTGATTTAGGTGTTCTCTGATCTATCAAGCAAAACACCTCCTTTATATAGTCACATACAATTGCGTGAAAGATGAAATTTACGAGCTCAAGATCTTCTTCATCTTTTGGTGCCACTTCTATCGAAAATCAGCGATCATCATGGCTATTTTGACCTTGGATGTTACAGCTCGAAACAGAGAATTGGTGCTTTTGTTTGGTATTGTCGCAGGTTTTTCAGCCACAATTTGTCGTGTATGTTCCTTGACTTATAGGTTGGTATGCGGCTGACCACCCATGCTGTAAAAATGGTTCACTTTGCCGATGTCACCCCTGTCTCAGGGAAGGACGGCAAGAGTTGCAGGGTGTATGTCCATTTGAGATTTGGTTTTTTATGTTGTAGGTTCACATGAGGCATGAGCAAGCGCGAACTTGTACATGTCTGTCTGGTTGTGAGAATGCATGTAATGTGAATCTCCAATGTAACATATCTTTGCAACTTAGATTAGATTAGATTAGATTTTCTTTGGCATCCCTGAGATCTTCTCTCTTCCATCTTACCCTGTATGATAAGATGAAGAAGGTGGTATTTCTCATTTCTCAAAATGTGACCGAAGTACATCAGCTTTCTCTGCTTAATGGTTGGCAGAAGTTCCTTTGTGGTGCGCATATGTGGGAGGGCGTCTTCACAGTGACCTGATCACGCCAAGATGTCCAAAGCATTTTTCGGTAGACACACATCGCGAACGCTTCCATTTCGTCTCTCCAATGCTTGTGTGAGCGTCCATCCCTCCATATCATTTAGAGCAATTGGGAAGACATAGCACCTCAGCCCAGATCTGTGAATACATTATTCTGTTTACGCAATGTTTCATAATCTGCGTACTGACCTGTGTGGATCCCAATCCTGAGTTTGAGGGTTTCGTTGGGCCTGTGGTTGATCCTGTGGTTCTTCACGGCGTCCAACAGATCCAGAGACATGGAGGCAATCTCACCAGCATGCCTGTCGCCATTTCTTATGGGAAGACCCGACACCTGGAAAAATTTCATATTTACAAAGAAATTCAATATTTTTATTCAACAATCAGGTCTGCATATTTGGTATAGACAAAAAAATTGTGTCTTCACATGGCCGGGTTGCTACAGAAAAATGATATTTTGTTCCTTTGTCTTCATTGAAATACTTGAAAGTTGGTACTTGATTCAATTTTGCCAATGCCACTCCTGCTTCAGGGAAGGTCGGCAAGGGTACACAGTAATTTATAACAATTTTTATGATTGAAAAACTAGTTTATCCTCAGCCAGGTTTGTGTTCATTTGAGGTTAAGATATTTATCTTGTAAATTCTCATGCAGCATGTGTATTTGAATGTGAGTCTAACCCAGGGGTCGGCAATCTTTTGAGTCGGAAAAGCCAAAATTACAAATTTGTAACAAAAAGGACTCACCACCATGTATGCGTCCCCAATAGTTTCCACCTTGTAGACATCGTATCCTTTTATAATTCTGTCAAATACTGTGTAGAGATCATTCAAGAAGTTGACGACTTCCAGGGGCGTTGATTCAGCAGACATTTGCGTAAAGCCCACAATGTCACTAAAGTAAATGGTGACGGAATCAAAGGACTCTGGTTCCACGCCATGCCCAGTGGTGAGGCGTTTCGCTACAGGCCTGAAACATAAAAAAGTTACACATGTTTCTGATTACTTTTATCTGCTTATCTTTTGTATTCTTTTATTGCTTATTTTACCTATTCCAATTGTTACAAGTTATTTGCTATTTTTCATTTAGTCTACTTTTTAAGTTTTGTTTCTACTTGTATTTACTCATTTTTATTTCAATTCTTCTACATATACATCCTCAGTCGTCGTGCAGAGAGGATGTTTGATATGTAAGTTCTCTCTAAACGGTTTGTGAAATATCCTAGTTAAATTAAGTTTTGAAATTTGTTTAGTTTTAAAATTAATATAATTGTCAAAATATTTTGTGGTCACGTGGCCAGGTTATTAGGGAAAAGGCACTCAAATGTTTTTTTATTGGTTGCTAAGGATGGCAGTTCTATACAAGGCTGACGTTTGCTCGCTTAGAAAAAAGTTTCAAATGAGGTCTGCACGTGAATTGGCATAGACAATATTGTGTGGTCACCTTGCCGGATTATTAGGGAAAAGGCATACAAATTTTGGTATTGGTTGCTGAGGATGGCCGTTTCATACAAGGCTGACGTTTGCTCGCAAAGAGAAAAAAGTTCCAAATTCGAAAATGTTCTGAGTCTATTAGATGACTGCTATAGTCAGAGCCAAGTGCTACCAACTGGACAATGAGCAACTAACTTCAAGGCAGTCAGAGACATTCATATTTCTGTCTATCTTTTAATGACAAATTATTGCTTGATTTTAATACTTTTCACAAATGTTTTTGTGAATTATATTGTGTTGATAGTCAACAGAAATGTTTGTATGAATGCCGAACTACATTTATCGCCACCTGAAAGTTAAAACTGAATAAGTACTGATTCATTGATTTGAGAAATCATGGATTACACATGTTATATTATAGATGGTAACTTCTCATAGAAAGTGAACTAATAATAAGCAAGTGCTCATGAAAAACTTCTGAACTTACACAATCGTCACACTTTTTCCGTGATTTCTCTCATTTATCTGAGAAACCACGTTAACTTAATATGTCACTTAGTCAATTTTACTTTTAAGGTATTGATACATTACAAGGATACAGATAATTGATGAAATGTATTACTCAGGAAGCATCCTGTGCAGCAGATCTTCAGTCTTCTGTTTTTCTTCATAGAGTAACCTGGTCCTCTCATTGACAAGCTCTTCTAGATTGTTGGCATACTTCTCCATCATGTCCATGATTTGATCCATTATATTGCGATGCCTGAAACATTTCATAATAAAATGAAATACGTCCTAAGTGAAAAAAAAATGCAACTAAGCTACACATATAGTGTAACTTCTTGCCTGCGTTCTTCCCGAAGGGGTCGTATGTGATGATTCGGGACCTATTTATTTTTACAGGAGAGCGGATCGGCCTCACGCTAACCACTTCAGTTGAGGAGGAGGTTTCCCTTTTCTCATTCTTGTGGGTTTTCATTTCTTGTGAAGGTTGAGTGCACCTTTCCGGTATTTAGGGTTTGAAATAAACACCAAAACGGAAATTATTTCTGACACCCTCGGTGGGGATCAATCCTTTACTCTTGGCATAGAATGCAAGCATTCTACCTACTGAGCTATCGACCAGACTTTTTATAAGCTTGGTCGTTGAGGCTACAAAGCGCCAATTCTCAAGCAATACCCAGTTGTTAAGAAGCCAGAAGGCTGGATGGACCTTTAATGACTGGTCTTTAGTAAAGGTATATGAATTTTTCAACCCAGCAAAGAGCATATTTGAAAATATAAATGGTATATTTTTTGTGCTCCACCAGGATTCAAACCCACGACCTTCTATTTGCGAGTCCGAAGCATTCCACTAGACTACCGACCGGTCTTAAGTTAAGGGAAGAGCATATTTGAAAATGTAAATGGTATTTTTTTGTGCTCTCCCGGTATTTGAATCCACAACCTTCTATTTACGAGTCCGAAGCATTACCACTATATAGACTACCGACTGGTCTCAAATCAACAATCTATAATCTGAATTTGCTAAGATATATTGGCATTTAAGGCTCATATTCAATGCATGCCCACAAACAGGCACATGTAATTCGCGCTTTTTTTTATTTTTTTTAAGAAAGCCTGTGCGGGAGACTACCTAAATTCAAGAGACTCTAGGGGTCTATGACACTTTTTATAGTGCCGCAGAGGTGTTGGTGATGTGGCAGTTGTCCTTGTCCGGTTGCAGGGCCCTTAGCTGCTGTTATGTGTGTTGCGTTGAGTTTAAATGTTTTCGTGAAACATATGGAGCACTGCTAGTATCGTATAGTTCAACAATGATATTCGCACAATGCTATGATAGTCCGGTCGATAGCTCAGTTGGTAGAGTGCTTGCATTCTACCCCGTGAGCTCGGGTTCGAATCCCACCGAGGAGGGTGTCAGAAATGATTTCCTATTACGGTGTTTATTTCAAACCCCATAATAAAAATACCGGCAAGGTTTACTCAGCCTTCACAAGAAATGAGTACCAGCCCCCTCGGGAGCTGGGATACCCCCACTTCAACTGAAGTGGTTGGCGTAAGGCCGGCCCCCTTACCTGTAAAAATAAATAGGTTCAACTCGCCACATGCGACCCCTTCGGGAATAACGCGGCAAGAAGTTACACTATATGTGTAGCTTAGTTGCGTTGCGTTTTTTTTGCTATGAGACCTCACAATGCTCTGTGTGATTTTTTTTATTTTTAAGGTGTTGGAATTCGAAACAATCAATCTCACGCTAAACAGGATTGACACATAGCGTTGTAAGTTCTCATAACATTGATCTTGAATACAGGTGTAAGTCACAGAGATATTCTATCACCCTATCATACCATGTGTTGCCATAGAATTGAATAATGGTTTCCCAAGTAGCGGGTACTTACTTTCCGCCTTTGATTTTTTTTAGTCTGATTCTGATTGTTTGGAAGTCGGGTCTATCGTCAGGGTTCTCCGCCCAGCAGTCCCTCATGCAACTTATGATAGAGTCCTCCACCACTCCAGACGGAAGGCTCTTGTAATCCGGCCTAAATGCTTCCTCATCGTTCACAGGACATCTCTTTACTAATTCTATGATTTCTGTAAAAATAAAAATACAGTTATTTTTGTGTGCCATTCTCCAGGTGGCCAGTTGGGAGCAGGAGTTGGAGGTGCAGTATTTAGGAGACCAAGACTGAACATTGAAGAGAGAGGAAAAAATATAACAATTTTGAAATTTGATGATTCAAACTTGATATCAGGAGTTACCTGAATCAAATTATTGCCAAAATCCAACTAGAGGCATTTATTTCTTAAAAATTCACAGAGTCCCGTCGATAACTCATGTTGGTGATGAACCAGTAGACTATTTTCATTGGCGCCGATTTGTGGCATTGTCACTTCAAGGGCGCCCCATAGGATTTAGTGAAGATATCTGTCTTAAGACTTCTCTTAAAGAGACTGCAGTTGGCAATCACTCAAACCACAGGTGGCAGTCAGTTTCATGCCCTTGGATTCAGCTGAACCAAAAACTGTCGCAGACTTTCGCAAGCCAAAAGCAGGGGTCAGGAAATAAATTATTGTAGTAAAAAAACTATAAAAAATATTTTTAAGGGTTTCTCTGTTAAGGCAGTGAAAGTTCATTGTATTTTTTTTTCAATTCAATTGGAAACACAAAGTTTTAATTCACTTTTATAGAGCAAACTATAAAAAATAGTCTATACCTTTGGGTTCATATGGCGTGATTCCAAAAGGCCCCTTCCTTCCAATTAATTCATATAAAATAATGGCGAATGCGTAAACGTCGCCTTTCTGACTGCCTCGACGGAAATATGAGCTTCCGTTCACTCTCAGCAATTCAGGAGCTTTCCAAAAAAGACCTGAAAATCATAAAAGGGACAATCATGTTATATATAAACATTAAACTTTTAAGACGTTTATGTCTTAAAAGTTTGACTTATAGGTTGGTATGACGCTGACCACCCATACTGTAAAAAATGGTTCACTTTGCCAATGTCACCCCTGTTTCAGGGAAGGTCGGCAAAAGTTGTGGGGCTTATGTTCATTTGAGGTTTGTATTTTATTTGTAAGTACACATTCAGCATTTGTAAGCGCGAACTACACTTGTTGGTTTGTGGGCATACATCTGAGAGCTTTAAATGAATATATCCTTGCAACTTAGATTATAGATTATAGATGTGCATAATGTATGTTATGAATTTTAAATAAAGAACATACATAGATAGAGACATTTAGTGCCAGATTGACAAAACTTTTTTGTTTTTGATTGTTATTTAATTAAACAACACTTTTTTAAATTATACAACACTGTTTAATTTCACAAATATACAATATATTTAAAAATTATTAATTTTCAAATATTTCAAATAGTACAAACGTTTTTGACCAATATGGTCATCTTCAGGTAGATTTTGAAAGTACTTTGATGTCAGTACTTTGTTAAGGCATAAAATAATTAATTTGTATTCACATTTTGTTGAACAACCCATAATTGCTTATGGTTAAAAATAATAATATATTTACTGCAGTTATTCAAGACAATAGATAAGTATACTATGTTCAAGACTCTTGATCTACTCGTATTCCGTGTTTGGTGACATACAAGTAAACCTTTCACAATCCAAACTTGAGTGTTCGACATCCTTTTTTATTTTTATCCATCTGGCATTTTCTTTCCGATGCAAGTGCTTTAAATTACTTGTATATACTACCAAAAGCAGAAGATACCTAAGTCAAAGCTATATGAAGTCGTGAAGAAATCCAAAATGATCTCAACCATTCCAAGGAAAACAAGATGTCTTCTCAAATAAAGGAGTTCCTACATTTTAGGCAGAACCCAAAAACATAATAGAAAATGAAACAATGTATACTAACTTCTATAATATTGATGTTCTCCGATGGAATCATTTTCCTGCTTTGCAAGATCGTGTAACCCAAAATCTGCAACCTGGGGGTCATAACCAACATTTGATTAATTTTATTTCAAATAAATAGTATAAATGAGTCGGAGAGAACCAACGGCCGTAATCAAGGATTTTTGGAAACACAGAAAATAACTCTTTTTTTTCTCATTGAAAAAAAACCTACATTACTGCCTTTAGTCCTATATAACTGAAATACTTCTTTAGTTTTTTTTTAAATAGATTTGTGAAAAGAAGTGCAACTCATCAACCTATTTTGCTTGGCCAGAAACAGGTATTTATATTATCAATTAATAATTCATTACTATTTTTTTATGAATTATTAATTACACAATGACATGTGTTGAACATGGGTCAAAGTTATTGTCAATAGGACACAATGCAGGCGGGGTTCAAACTTTTGCTTGTTTCAATAACAAAAGTTCGAGTGCCAATGCCTTAACCGTTGGACCATACCAGTGACTCTTTTAATAAATAATAGAGTGATTCTTGCAGACAAGACAATATAAATACCTGGAGCATCCACCTGGATGTGACTACACAGTTGGAAGACTTGAGGTTGCCGTGCCATCCTAGTAATGAAGTGTGAATGAAATACATGCCCTGAAAAATAGAGAAAATTCACCGATTAATTATTGATGAAAGTGATCGTTGAACAATGCTCCACACTGAATACTTATGTGTCCAGAACAGCACCCACAGTTTATAAAATAACTAAAAATATCTTTAAAAAAGAAGATATTTTTATTTTTAAATCCATCCATAGTGCTTTACCAAAAATATGTGGAGACTAAAATCGTCACTAGAGGCGCTCTGTTAGTTTCAATATATTTTTCTAATTGTATATCCTCAACCTACATGGGAGCCGCTGAGAGAATGAATTTCTGGCAGGTCATAATATGAACAATGTAACTTTGAAGAATTTACAATAATTTAACGGAATAAAAAATGTCTTTCTAACGCATAATTATCTTTAAAAATAAATCATCATGTTAAATGGAAATATTTGTTATAATTTTGGGTCAAATAGAAAGTTAAATAAATTAGAAAACAACATATTTTTTTAACTGTCAGAAAGTCATTCTCTCAGCGGCTCCACTGTGATTGTAAATTAATATGTATGTGAATGCATAATTACCTTTATAAGATCATGGACTAGAGAAGTGATGAACATGTTGTCTAATTTAATGTCTTCATTTTCTATTATATCCTGAAACAATAACAACAAACTTTAACACTGATATTTCCACCAATTTTTTCTACATTTTTGTAAAAGATTCATCATTTAAAAAATATTGTGGTAGTGAATAGAGTTATGACAAAAAGGCAAAAAGAATGACATAAGCATGCTGGGTTGCTTTGGTAACATTGTTTGCTTGTTTTCTATGAACCCTATAATCTATACCTAATCTAAGTTGCAAGGATATATTCATTTAAGTAAAGCTCTCAGATGTATGCCCACAAACCAACACGTGTAGTTCGCGCTTACAAATGCTGAATGCGTAGGTACTTACTAATAAAATCCAAACCTCAAATGAACATAAGCCCCACAACTTTTGCCGGCCTTCCCTGAAACAGGGGTGACATTAGCAAAGTGAACCATTTTTTACAGTATGGGTGGTCTGCCTCATACCAACCTATAGATTCTTAATATATGGTTAGCTGTCAATTTTCTTAGGTTTTTGTGGTTGCTTTGTCTATGCACAACCTATGATGTAGTGCAGGCGGGGAAAATGGACTTGGAACGTTTTTTCTCAGCAGGCAAATGTCAAACGTCTGTATAAATAAAGTCTTTACTTCTTAGCAACCAATAATAACCTTCCATGTACTTTTCTATTGCTGTATTTTTTTATGGCTGGTCATGTATTGCACCCTCCACATGACTAAGCTGGAATAAACGTTTATTATCATTTATTATTATTATTAAAAACAAAATATTAGGTTTCATTACTTTTTCCCTAGTAACTCACGCAACGTTTTAGTCATTCTCAAATGTGCGGACTTTATTCAGAATGTTTTGAATCCATTAGCGAGGAAGAATTTTGATTGGATGTAAAATCTTGTACACATACATACAAACTCCCTTTGGCGCAATAGTCTGTGACGAGCAGGATCCTCATGGGCTCCAGGCAAGCCCCAATAAAGGAGTTCAGGTTATCGTGCCTTAGATCCCTCAGGAGGCGCATCTCTTTCATTACTTCCCGAGATATATCCTAAAACAAAATCAAAATATGTCAAGAAAACTAGTTTGAATAGCAGACACTTGACTTTGCACTGCGTAGAAAGTGGAGCAAGAACATTGGCTAATGAGCCTTTGGGCAAGTCTGCAAAAGTGTTTGGTGAGCGTGCTTTTGCAGTGGCGGCTCTAAGGATATGGAACCGACTATCACTGGTTCAAGAGATTGCTGACAGTAGTAAATTCAAGAGACATCTCAAGATCGCTATGTTCACCAGATCTTTTGACAATGTTACAAAATGGCGCCAATGAAAAATTCAACTGAATCATCATATCCATACTTCAAAGGTACCCAAAAGTGACATCATTCTTGTAAATATCAGTTTCTACAAAATATACAAAATATTATGTAAGTAATATAACATTAATAATTATTAAGCTCATCCATTATTACAGCAAGAGGGGAGGGGGGTCATTAGATAATGACTATAGGATGATTGTAAGGGGGGGGGGGGGGGGGGGGTTTAATGTTTATTGTTTATTTTGACAAAATATGAAAATTGTTACTAGTTTTGTTATAATGTAACATAGGACAAAATCACACATAACAAACACCAAAAAATTAGATAGGACTTATTGCCAGATCACCCTCAATATTAAGCTTACATGGGTTTCTCAGTTAAATATACATCTTTTCCTATTTTCTATGAGAGAAAACACTACAAAAGTGTGAAAATCCTGTAGTTAGAAGTTTGCCATTAGCACTGCTTTGTCAATGAGTTCATTGACTATGAGAAGTTACACACAATATAATGTTTTATCCACAATTTCTCTCTTATTCAGTTGTACCTTTAAGGTGGTGATATGCAATAACTGCTGAATGAATGCTGTTTAATAAATGTGTTGTGTAAATTTTTAAAGTATTGTTTTGGATTACCTTCTTCTTGGAAAACTTGATTTCCTTAATGCGAACTACATTGCCTCTAAACTGTCCCGTAGCGGCGAAGACTTGAGCTCCACATCGGCTTTCAAAAGATCCATTACTTGCCAAGCTTAGCTAAAAAAAACAACAAATGGTATTATGGCGTTTCAGACTTATACGGCCGGCTGATGATGCTGGAGAATTCACACAGCAAAACCATAGCTCAACCACCACGTAGTCCTGTCCGTAGTCTAGTGATTAACACTTCTGACTCGTAAATGGAAGGTTGTGGGTTCGAATCCCGGCCCCGTCGACCCATTCGGGGATAACGCAGGCAAGAAGTTACACTATATGTGTAGCTAAGTTTCGTTTTTTGCGTTTACCACCTAATGTAAATTTTCAATACAAAAAAACAATGATCTATGGATAAGGTATGAGCTGTAGATCAAATGCTTTGTGAATAAACCTGTATGTTTTTTTAAAAAGTTATACCTCTTAGTTATTCAGGAGAGGAAATCCAAGCTAATAGGGTACTCGATTAGACGTACTTAGCACCTTTCTTAATAACGTCTTCGGAGGCAAAATCTTGGGAAGACGAACAAGAGGTCACCCAAGAACTTCATGCTTCAAGGATGTGAAGCGGCTCATGGATGACTCCTCCTATTCGCAGCTCAAGAGGATGGCAACAGACAGAGACAAATGGCTGGCACAACAAGGCGCTGCCTTTAGAAGATGATGAAAATAAGCTCACCTTGCTTGGTGACGAGATGACATCGTTGCCGCTGTAGCCGTGTATCTCATGAGGATCTATCTTCCACAGCAGACCTTCTATCTCCTGCTCTATCTTCCATTTGCGGTAGATGCTGACGGTTACCACGGCCGCGCAGAACAAGGTCACGGCCAGGGTGATGGCCACCACCAAGGAAGTGACGTGGGAGTCATCCTTGGGGCACTGCTCGTTCATGAAGCCGCACGACGGAGAGTCAGCTGGCTTCTCGTTGTTGGGCCAGTCTATGTTTATCCTTAAGTTTAACTTGTACGTCTGCAATGAGAAGAAAATAAGTAAATGATTGTGTTCAAAGTTATCGGGAAATATTGTAACAACATAAAATTTATAAATTATTGCTAGGTAGGTACACATAAAAATTAACACAATACAGTAGTGGATTTGCGGTCTTAGCAACCCTCGGCCAGATAGTGCCAATATGTATTTTCTGACTATATTGATACGGCACACTTTTTTGTGCAGGCCCTGAATTTTGCCATTCGTCGAACTCCTTGACAAAACTTAACCCTACACGCTGATTGGCCGGCGTTCGGCAAGACACCGGCCAAGCCAGATTTACTGTTTTTGGATTTTGTGTTTTATTGTAATAAAAAGCGATGGTAGTGGTCACAAGGTTTGTCGGCCTGTTGGCCCGAAGACCGATTCTGACAGCAAGTTGTACAAAAAGGAGAAAATAAAGAACTAAAAATCAGTCAACCAAGTCTTCCTGATTTCATTATTGAAGAGAGGGTATCAATATATATCTTTTTTTGTCACTTTTGTTGTCTACTAGACCTTGGAGAATCAACCACTGATGTAATGAAATAATTTGTATTTTTTTAGTGAGGGATTTATGATATAAATCATATACCAAAGGTCCTGTACAAGGTCTGTTATTGCAGGGGCTAGCATTTCATACGGGCAATAATGGATGAACAAGAGGTTTCAGGTTGAAGGAGAAAATCATATTTAAAAATTTGGGGAAGTGTTTTAGTCAGTTTTAAAAGTGCAAATAAAGTTTCCGCATAGACTAAAAAGTTGTGTAATCACGCGACCAAGGTACAAGGGCAAAGAGTAACTAATATTTTGTTATTGATTGCTAAGAATTCCAGCTTAATGAATGTGTGACCTTTGGTGCGGAGAAAAAAACTTTGGTACAACCGTCTAGAAAACATTGGAATTGCATTATGATGATCACCAATCTTTTGACTGAAGAAACACAAAATGAAGTAAAAGAAGAAGAGAAGAGCTATTGTGTTTGAAAGTTGAAGCATTTTCTATAAAAAAAATGATAAGAATGATTTGAGACTCACTCACTGGATAGTCACCATTGGGACCTTGCTGGAAGTGGCCGACAGGGACCATGACGTAGTCGCAGGTGAAGTTGGTGGAGGCCGTGAGGTTTCCCGGCTTCAGCGCCAGCACCGAGAAGTTGCCCTCCGAGTCTCCAAACTCATCCAGGCGGATCGTGGCTCCCGTGATGCCTGCAATTCATACAAATGTATTCAAACTGTTTAAATAATAACTGTTTAAATAAAAATAATTTTTCATTTTTATCAATGTTTTAGATTTTTTAGCGTTTGTATAACTGGATGTAATTAATTGCTTGTATTCCTTGACTTATAGGTTGGTATGAGGCTGACCACCCATACAGTAAAAAATGGTTCACTTTGCCAATGTCACCCCTGTTTCAGAGAAGGACGGTAAGAGTTGCAGGGCTTATGTTCATTTGGGATTGGGTTTTTATATTTTAGGTCCACATGCGGCATGTGTGAGTGCGAAATTATATGTGTCTGCTTGTGAGAATGCATTTAATATGAACCTCAAATGAAACATATCTTTGCAACTTAGATTTAGATTTAGAAATATGAGTCGTATTTTTAGAAGTAGAGGCGGAAATCTCAGATTTTTATTGAAAACGAGATGATTACCTGAAACACTTTCTCTATAATCTAAGTTGCAAAGATATATTAACATTTAAAATTCATATTAAATGCATGACCACAAACAGACACATATAAGTTTGCGGTTACAAATGCTGCATGTGTACTTAGCTAACATGGGTTTCTTAGATAAATGTGCCTTTTTTCCTATTTCTACAGGAGAAAGCACTAAAGAAGTGTGAGAGTCCTGTAGTTTACAAGTTTGTCATGAGCACTTCCATATAGTTAGTTTATTAACTGTGAGAAGTTACACACAATAAAATGTTTCTAATCTAAATCTAAGTTGCAAAGATATATATCATTTGAGATACATATTAAATGCATTCCCACAAGCAGACACGCATAATTTCGCACTAACACATGCCGCATGTGGACCTACAATATAAAATCCAAACCTCAAATGAAAATAAGTTCTGCAACTTTTGCTGACCTTCCCTGAAACAGAGGTGACATTGGCAAAGTGAAACATTTTTTACAGCATGGGTTGTCAGCCTCATACTAACTTATAAGCCAAGGGATCTTATTTCAAGAAAAAATCTAAGAGTGCTGTATTTTGTTCCATCCGAATCATGCTAAACTTTTACCTCTATACATTTCATGAATAAAATAAATACAATTAAAATGATGACTTACTTATGTATGTTCTGTTTTTGATGGCGTCAATTATCCGGGTGCCGTTGGCTGCGATTTCCCTGATTTTTGCGGAATTCAAGTATTCCTCTTCAGACAGCAGCCGGTGCAGGGCTTGAGCGTAAAGCTTCACCGAGTCGTAGAGGTACGCTGCGTAAATGGTCACAAACTGTAAATGTAAAAACAATTTTTGATTTACATTTTGTTCAGAGTACCTACCTAGTACAAATTTTGGTATGAAAGTTTACCCACTTCTGTTGGTATTTAAATAAATTTCCCCGTTATCTCTTTTTGTGAGCGCTGTTTTTGTGTGAATCTAATCTCAAGAGCTCGCTGCAAGTTTGGTCGTTGCTGTAGAAAGCACAAATTTTCTAGAAAGACCCATTACTGAAAAACTGGATGGATCTTTGTTGATCTGTCTTTGGTAAAGGCAGATGAAATATTCAACTTAACAAAGAGCATATTTAAAAAAAGAAATGATCTGCCGGGAATCTAACCCACAACCTTCCAATTAAGAGAGCGTTAACTACCATCCTATAGAGCGATCCAAATGTCTCTATTAACTATTTTTGTATACAAAGTTATGCATATATTTTTTGTTATTGAATAATAATAATAATAATAATAATAATAATAATATTTGGACAATATTTTGAGTGTCGTTTTGTGTGTTTACCGCAAAGGCACTGTAAAGGTTTATTTAATACCAAGGAAAGTACTTAAAACATATTGGGAGCATGGGTACAAAGCCTATGTCAAAGGTATATATTCTGTTTTTTATATTTTTTGAAAAGATTGTCTTACCTTTACAAAATTGACTTGGTTGAAGATGGTGGGTATTGAGAAGTTGAATGGTGCCATCGCGTTGTACTCCTGAACCCTCTCCACAAAGTTGGTGTAAGAGTCCCCAGGAGGGGTGGACACAATCACCAGCAGAGATCTCGCTCGCTTCTTAAAGTTCTTGTCATCCTCGCAATTGTTTCCTTTGTGGATCTGATCGGGTTCTGAAATAATGGGGTAAATAAAGGTTATTTCTGTTAATCCATGAAAATTGGATATTCGATAACCTTGTAAGCTACAAGCCATTTATTGAGCAACGTAACGCAACTGAGCGACACATATAGCGTAACTCCTTGTCGCGTTCTCTACTTATTTTCACAGGTAAGGGAGCGCCAGCCTTACGCTAACTACTTCAGTTGAAGCTGGGGTTTCCCAGCTCTGTAGTTTCCAGGCTGGTACTCGTTTCTTTTGAAGGCTGAGTAAACCTTGCCGTTATTTTATTTGGGTTTGAAATAGACACTGAAATGGGAGAACCCGGACTCTCGACAAGGAATACAAGCACTCTACCAACTGAGCTATCGACCGGACATAGCAATAAAACAAAATAAAATTCAGAATGCTATTCATTGATATTCCTTGACTGATAGGTTGGTATGCGACTGACCACCCATACTGTAAAAAATGGTTCACTTTGCCAATGTCACCCCTGTTTCAGGGAAGGTCGGCAAGAGTTGCAGGGCTTATGTTCATTAGAGATTGGGTTTTTTATATTGTAGGTCCACATGCGGGCATGTGTAAGCGCGAAATTATGCATGTCTGCTTATGGGAATGCATTTAATATGAATCAGGAAACCTTTACTCACTCCACAAATACTTCTGCGCCTCTTTGGGAGAGTAGGTCAGCATGTCCACGAAGATGACCATGTACTCTCCGTTCAGGAACAGCTGCGCCGAGTCCATGGCAATCATGAAGTCCTTCAGGGAAGGAGGCAAGCCAAGGTAGACGTAAACTGGAAAATTATTATAGATTGTATTAGTGTTTTTTTTTTTTTATATAAAATAGATTTGTGGAAAGGAATGCAATCCACCAAACTATTTTGCCTGGCCAGTTGTCTTCATGCGAAAGCAGAAGCTTGTGTGCATGCAACGGCATCTGTTGAACCAGGGTCGAAGTTATCGTCACGGGATTTGAACCAGCGTTATCCGGTTCCAAATAACCTGTCTTGATTCCCGCGGCCATAACACCGACTGAATAAAATACGGCCATAACACCGTTTTGAGAGTCATTATTCTTTTAAATGATTTATGGTAAGTTCATAACAAGGTTAAGCTTAAAACTCTTTCCGGAGTTACAAGAGGCCATTCAATGTTAGCCTATACAGACCCTGCAATTTTGCAAAAACAAAGTCCCAAGTGACTTCTAGCCAGGCGATTTATATGAGATATTTTTGATAACTAGCAACAATATGTTCCAATTTTTATTGTTATTTAAATCGTAAGTCACATATTTTTTCCTAATAATAATAAAGCTGCTTAAGCTTCTTTTAAAATAAGGATAAATAAAAACCAAAAACTAATACAAATCCTAATTTTTGTACAAAAACTAGTTAATTTATTAGAAACATTGTCTGAGCAGAAATTGAATTGCATAAAATAGCTTCAAATTTTGCACAGCTGGCATTAAATAAAGTGACCAAGCATATGCGAGTGTGTGTTACATCTCGCTCCCCCAGTTCTTGTTTACCCTATACGCCAATCTTGTCAAACATGACTTTTTCATGCAGTTATCTTATGAATCAAATTCTACACAATCTGAGCTAAGAAAAACCATAAAACTCGATAATGTGAGAGTTCTTTTAAATATTTTTTAAATAAATTTCTTGTTTTCATAAGACACATTGGTCCAGTACACATGCAAACATTGCTCATGTAAATTTTTCTCAATGGCGGATACGGTAAACAAAAACTAAGGCAGCGATCTGTCCTCAATGGGTAAATGTATTTTAAATTTAAATAGTGTCTTCTTACTTCTTGTCCTGTTTTTGGTCTCGTTGACGAGGTGGTACCAGTATCCTAGTCGGCAGCACAGTAGATGCTTCTCGCAGCAGATGTGGGGATCCTGGACTTCCCGCAGATGGTTCACCGTCATGTTGTTCTTCTTGGCATGGTTCTCTAAGGACAGGGCGACCTTCAGCCACCTCTCCTCGTGGATGATGGAGAACTTCTTCCATCTATAGTACCTTAGCAGCGATATCACAGATTTTGTCACCTGTCAAATCAAACCATCAGACTGAATTAATTTTATTAAAGACAAAAAAGTGTACCTACTTCAAATTGTGGTTGAATTAAACAACTATTGAATGTCTTATTTTTTTCCCATAGTAACTCATGTGCTTTGGAAAAAAATAGGTAAACAATAAAAAAAGAGGCTGCGATAACTGTGATTTGTGTGACAGTCCCTGGTGACAGTTCGCTCCCCCAGTTCTTGTTTGCCGTATTAACCAATTCTGTCAAATACGACTTTTTAATGCAGTTGTCTTAAAATCAAATTCTACACAATCTGAGCTAAGAAAAAACGTAAAACTCGATAATGAAAGAGTTGTTTTAAATATTTTTTAAATCAATTTCCTGTTTTCATAAGACACATTGGTCCAGTACACATACAAACATTGCTCATGTAAAATTAGCTTAATGGTCTGTACGGCAAACAAGAACTAAGGCAGCGAGTTGCTGTGTCCTAAGACTTAAGCGATTCGGCACGTTTTGGAACAAATCTGATGATCCATCTATTTCTCTTACATTATCACAGGTTTTAAAGGTTAATACTGTAACTGTAACTCTGTCGCCATTCCGCTAGGGGTGGCCAGAGCCTCTGCAGAGTTGCCTCCATTTTTTCCTATCCTGACATACCTCTTTCAATTCCTTCATATCCATCACCTTTTTCATGCATTTTCTTCTTTTACGCTCACTTTGTATATCCCATTCTTTCACAATCTCCACAATCTGATCACTCCATACTTTTCTCGGTCGTCCCTTCCCTCTTTTTCCTTTCACACTTTCTTTGTATACGTACTTTGTCAGTCTTTCATCATTCATTCTTTCCACTTGCCACATAGATATGACAATTAATCAGGGGCGATCATTGGTTTTGAAAGATAGTCAGGCAACCTTTTTTTCAACTTTCAAAAGCAAGTTTTAGTTATGGGCCAGCAACAAACCAGAAGGCTGAAACGGCCAGGAACAGCAGAAGGTGCATGACAGGAAAACATTCCTCTCTTTAACTTTCCCAAGTACTTAAAAAAAAAAAAACACTATTATTTATAAACAAATTGTAGTTCGGCAAGAACTTTTCATCTTTATGAGACGTACGGCGCTGCAATTAATACATGCACCTCATTATGATATGATCTCGTAACCACATCTGAGTATATGCATTTTATTTTGTGAGTTCTTTACCTGCAAGTCCGGTGGTTCTGTCCTTGCAAATGTAGGAATTTTGGATGCCGAGTAATCGGAGCATTTCTGCAACAAAAATCATGACAAGAAATGAGCTGACGGTTTCAATGATTTAAAAAAATCTGGGAAGGAAATAAATAAATAATATTATAATAATTATAATAACCTACCTACATATATTTGTAAAATACCATTATGTATTGTTTTGTGGAATATAAATAGACCCCTGTTTTATAAATATATTACTTGTTCTCCCGCTTCCGACTTGTTCCTACTACTCTCCGCTTTCTTATGAACTTTGGTCTCTACTCTTCCTGACCATCTCCGATACGGCAACGACCCGCCGCTTTGCCCCCTGACATCGAGATTTGGAATTATTGGAAAAGCGGCTGCCTTACAACCAGCTGACTGAGGAGCAGTGACAAGAAGACGGATCCAGTTCACACGCGCCTGTAGAGCGTCAGCTAAAGGTACAATTCAAGACCTGAATAATGTGTGCTCTGATGATTCTTCTTAATCTTATTCCTCATTACTGAGCGTTGTGGAAGCCACCGATCTTCTCCAGTTCTCTCTTGACTGCGCTGCCCGCAAAGCTCCAACCACCGAGGTGCCTGCTGCTGTCCTTACTTGATCGGTCCATCGTGTGGAGGATCTACCTCTTCCTCTTTTCCCCTCCAAGTTATCGATCACAACCAGTCGTTCCAGGATATCCTCATTGCCACGGACAACGTGTCCGAAGAACTGAAGAATACGGCTATCCAGAGTCAAGCCATCCAATCGCAGCTCCCGACGTATGGACTCATTTATGCGTCTAGCCGTCCATGGGATTCGAAGCATGCGCCTCCAGCACCACATTTCGAAAGCGTCAATTCTTCTTCTTTCTGCTGCTTTTATGGTCCATATTTCAATGATGATATTGCTAGCTAATAATTGCAGTTTATGGATGATTCTCACATAAGAAATCATGGGCAGGTTCTGCGCCTGCGCGATGATGGCCTCCACGTTGCAGTTGCCCTCGGGGCCGAAGAAGGCGGTGACTCCGCCGCAGATCATCTGGTTGAGGGCGCGCGCCGCCAGCACCGTGTCTCCCTGCGTGTCGTTCCAGCGCATGCGCAGCTCCACGCCGGGCAGCAGATCGGGGTCTGCGTTGATCTGGAAATACAAATATAACATGTTGTACTACAAAATGTCATTAGTATTGTTATGTTTGTCTATAATCTATAATCTTAGTTGCAGAGATATATTAACATTTGAGGCTCTCAAATGCATGCCCACAAACAAACACGTGTAGTTCGCGCTTACAAATGCTGAATGTGTACTTACAAATAAAATACAAACCTCAAAGAACTTTTGCCGACCTTCCCTGACACAGGGGTGACATTGGCAAAGTGAACCATTTTTTACAGTATGGGTGGTCAGCCTCATACCAACCTATAAGTCAAGGATGTACTGGGTTCTATTTTAATCACACTGCAATTATTTATTTTCACAGAATTTATTTTACACAATTTAGTTCACAATTTACTACAACTGATTTCGACTTCACGGCTCAATGTTTTATGCCCTATTGCAGTCCCTTTACATAGGTACAAAAGAGATCTTTCTTGCATATTCCAGATCATTCGATCTTTCACTCACACTAGACCGTCATTCATGTACCTTACTACTACCATCATGGATCATCCTGGACTGTACTTTTGCACAATTAATGTTAATTTGCATAATAAAAAGGCAATAAGGGACATAAACTAAATTGTTCAGGAGAGCAGTTTAAAGTTTGAGATTGCAGAAAAATGGCATAACTTTTTTATTGGTTAACAAATCCTTCAAATAAAAACAGCTTTAAATTAAAAAAAATAAAGGCATTTATTGGCATTCCTATTAATGTGGTTTTACGATTTTTTATGTCACAAGCGCCTTTAGGACAAAAAACGCCAAAATCTTGTCGGTTACACCAAAACCATACTTCGAAAACGCACTTGTTTGCTTGGGCATACACAACACAAAAATCATCGTAGAGCTATGGGAGTTAGCGCATTAGAAAGAACGGAAACTTTCAAGTAGGATAGCATTCATAACTCATTTTTGTACGTACAATTTAAGTTATAAGAAAATAGATATTTTGAAATAAATATTGTATGATGAATGTGGATATAAGTCCTGTATTTAACATTGTATCACACAGATGTTGCGTTGTCCCATATCTTATGATGAAGGGCTTATATTTGGTGGATGTTATCGTAGAGCAATAAATAGTTGGTGAAATGAACATCGTCCATTATCAGCAACACAACAACCATATCATTTTTATTTATTAAAAGATAAGGCGTGTCTTTATCAAACTGTTACCCTAAAAATACCAATCATTTACCTAATGTTCCAAAATGGGATCTGGGCGAATCTTTCACAAGGTAGTTACAGGAGTTAAGCTACAGGAGGCTGGGTGTTGCACGGCAAGAGGGCCCAGCGTAGAGACGCGGGCATGGGCGAGGACAGCCTGCCAGGAGCTACTCCGGCAAGGAGCTTGCCGACTCCCCCCCGATATTTGCCCGATTTATTTTATATTTATAATTTAATAATTTTTTAATACCTTAACGATTATGATAATGATTTGATTGTTTTAAATATTTGACATTTTTATTTTGACATTTTTATGTACTTACACTTTATATAATAATTGTTATTATTTAATATAATTAATCTATTTTTGTAATTAATAAACCCCATGTTCGCCAATATAAACGCAGTTCCACTCTGCAGAAAAACCGCCATAAACTTGCTCAGAGAGAATGAATGGGTGTTTGGAACTTGGAATGTCAGAAGAATGAATGAGTGTAAGGAGAAGGAAATCGTGAATGTGATGAATGAAAAAAGAATACAAGTGATGGGTGTGACAGAGACAAAAATGAAAGGGAATGGTGAAAAAGTATTAATGAATGGTGAACTGTATATCTGGTCAGGTGTGGAAGATGGGAATGAAAGACAGGGTGTGGGTGTGGTTATAAGTGAGAATGTAAAAGGATGCATAACGGGCTACCAAAGAATCTCTCCAAGAGTTTTGACTGTTAAACTCAAAACAAACAGGATGAAAATTTTCTTGGTGGCCTGTTATGCACCTGTAGATTCAGAGTGTATGGACGTGAAAATGAGATTCTGGAATGAGTTGAATGCAGTTGTGCGCGAAAGCAAGAAGAATGAATACATTATAATTTTGGGAGATATGAATGGATGGGTAGGTACGCAAAGAGATGAGTGTGTGAAAATTGTTGGTCCTAGTGGACGAGGTGTAGTCAATGATAATGGGCGACACCTGATAGCTTTGTGTGCAGAGCACAGCCTTTTTGCATCAAACACATGGTTTCGACATAAGGATGTGCATCTGTACACAAGGCAGATTGTGGGAAGTCGCACAATCATTGACTACATCTGTGTGGATGAAAGACTGAGAGGAGCCGTAAGAGATAGCCGTGTCTATCGTGGGCCTGAAATAGGCAGTGACCACTATCTCTTATGCGCTAAAATAATGATTGGAGAAGTAAGAAAGAAGAAACGTAAGAAGAAAGTAAGAAAGCCAAGAATAAAAGTAGAAAGTCTGAGTGATGAAAATGTGAAAGTGAAGTATAAATCAGAAATACAAAAAAAGTTAAGTGTGAATGAACTTGAAAAGAATGTTAATGAAAAAGATATTGAAAGCATGTGGAAGTTTATGAAAGAAGGAATGATTGAATGTGCTCGAAAAGTATGTGGAGAAACGAAAGGTGGAAGATTGAAAGGGGATGCCTGGTGGAATGCTAAAGTAAAAGAGGCTGTGAAAGTGAAGAAGGAATGTTACAAAAAGTGGCTGAACGACAGGAATGATAGAAAGCTAGAAGATGAATATAAGATAGCCAAGCAAATGGCGAAGAATGTAGTTTATGAAAGCAAAGCGAATGAACAGAGAAAGATTGATGAAAAAATGAACAGGAGTTTCACCGACAGTAGGAAGGAATTCTGGAGATGGGTCGGTGCCAATAGGAATAAAGATTCTGCATTGACCACCCCAGGAATCAAAAGTGCTGTTGGTGAGATGGTATGGGAGAAGGATGAAGTATGTAAGAGATGGAAAGAATATTTTGAAGGGATTTTTGGTCGGGGCGAAAGAATTTTGTTTAGAAAAATGACAGAAGAGAATGAATTTAGGATTTTGAAAGAAGAAATAAAAGTATCTATTGAATGTTTGAAGAATGGAAAGTCTGCTGGGTTTGATGGAATAAATGGTGAAATGTTGAAAGCAGGAGGTGAATGCGTGATAGATTGGATGTACGAATTATGTAAGCTTTGTGTGAATGCAGGAGTAGTACCGATGGATTGGAGGAAGGCAGTCATTGTTCCCATTTACAAAGGTAAAGGGGACAAAAAAGACTGTCAGAACTTCAGACCAATCAGTCTACTCAGTATACCAGGAAAAGTCTTCTGTAAGGTGATTATAAAAAATGTGATTCTGACTACTAGTGAAAGGATTTCCGATATACAGTCCGGCTTTATGGCCGGTAGAGGCTGTGTTGATCAGATTTTTACTCTACGACAACTTGTTGAAAAACAATTGTCGGTGAGGCGGAAGCTGTTCACGGCCTTTGTAGATCTGGAAAAGGCTTTTGACTCAGTAGACAGAGGTATGTTATGGGATGTTTTGAAAGCATACGGAGTGAATGGGGCTCTCCTAGGTGCGGTGCATGCAAACTATGAAAATAGTACAGCATGTGTTCGTATTGATGATGAGTATAGTGAATGGTTTGAAGTCTTTAAGGGTGTAAGGCAAGGATGTGTGATGAGCCCATGGCTATTTAACATAGTCATGGACAAGTGTGTTCGAGATGCTAGACTTGATGATTGTGGATTAATGATAGGAGAGGGCAAAGTGAGTGTTCTACTGTATGCGGATGATGCTGTTCTTGTATCGGACTCAGCAGTAGAATTGCAAACGATGCTCTCTAGATTGAACGAAGCTCTGCTAGGTAATTATTTGAAATTGAATGCAAGTAAGACGAAAGTTTTGATTTTTGAAAGAAATGAAGAAAATACGAACTACGAATTTAGAATAAACGGAATGAATGTTGATGTGGTAAATGAGTTTGTATACTTGGGAAGTAAGTTTGAGAAAGATGGAAGAATGACAGGTGAACTTGAAAGAAGAGTAATGAAGGGCAGGTGTGTACTGGGTGCCACAGCTTGTATCGCCAAAAATCAAAACATTTCTAAAAATGCTCGATTGGCGGTACGCAGTGGCATACTTTTACCCACCTTGATGTATGGAAGCGAGGCCTGGACGGTGAATGAAAGTGAAATTAGTAAAGTCCATACTGTTGAAATGGACTTTCTAAGAAGTATGATTGGGAAAAAACGGAGTGACAGGGTGAGGAATGATTTTGTAAGAAAAGAATGTGGTGCAAAAGAAAGTGTGAAAGTGAAGATTAAAAGAAGTTTGTTAAGATGGTTTGGGCATATGGAGAGAATGAATGAGGAAAGACTGACGAAGAAAGTATATGTTGGTAGAATAGATGGATGTCGTGGTAGAGGAAGACCGAGAAAGGTATGGATGGACCAAATATCCGAAATTGCGAATGAATGGAATATCCAGAGTCATAATAAAAGAAGAGCTTGTATGAAGAAGGTTATGACTCTGGAGGAAATGAAAGAAGTATGCAAGGATAGAAAGAAATGGCGGTTGATCTGTGATGTTGGCGGCTAGGGTTTGTTAAAGTGAATTTGGTTTTATGATTTAGTTTTTTATGTCCATGTATATATTGTTATTTTTATTCTTTGATTTTAAAAAATGTAATTTGTCATGTATGTTCCTTGACTTATAGGTTGTTATGCGGCTGACCACCCATAATATAAAAATTGGTTCACTTTGCCAATGTCACCCCTGTTTCAGGGAAGGACGGCAAGAATTGCAAGGCTTATGTTCATTTGAGATTGGGTTTTTATATTGTAGGTCCACATGCGGCATGTGTTAGCGCGAAATTATACATATCTGCTTGTGGGAATGCATTTAGTATAAATCTTAAATGATATATATCTTTGCAGCTTAGATTAGATTAGATTAGTAGAACTGAGTGAGTGGCATATCAAGCTGACATGGGCTTCTCAGATAAAGGCACCTTTTTACTATTTTCTACTAGATAAAACACGAAAAAAGTGTGAAAAACCTTAGTTTGGAAGTTTTTTTGTGAGAACATTAATCATCTTTTCCCTTCGGCACAATCATGGAAAAGGCATCTGGGGGTCAGCTAGGACCACATTGCTGTAGATAATGTGCAAACATCAAGGTTTGTATATCAGCAAATGACGACACTATGTCGTTAACCAATAGTGAAAATAATACGGGACCAAGATGACTCCCTTGCCCAAGTAACCTTTTAGGTTTTAAAAAGGTTACAAAAAGGTTAAAAAAGGTTCTGGGACCTTTTTGTAACCTTTTTAAAACCTAAAAGGTTACTTGGGTGAGGGAGCCCGATGCGTTGTTTACCTCCTCTAGGGCCATGGTGAGCGCGCCCGAGATGGCCAGCCCCTGCCGCTCCCGCATGGGCCCCTTGACGGCCGTGAGGTAGCCCACGGTGAGCGGCGTCTTGGCGGGAGCAGCGGCCCCCGTCAGCGGCAGCAGCGCCACCAGCAGGAGCAGCGGCAGCGGCAGGGGCGTCCCGCGCCCCATGCCTCACCAGCCCCGCCACGCCCTCAGCCCCAGCCACACCTGCAACACAAACAACATACTGTAAATGGCGCGCTCCCATTGGTAGGCATTCGGCAAACAGCGACATTCGACTGATGTAGGTGAAACGTCAATGTGAAAAACATATAAAACGGATCAGCTGTTGACACGCCGCCATTTTTATTTCGTCTTATCTTCAAATAGATACGGTAAGATCTACCGATGACCTTCGAGACTTTTACCCCTGGGGTGGAAATTTCGACGACCGTCGAAAGGTCTTAAGCTAACCATATATATGTCACACCTCAAGGGCCCAGTGATGCTATTAATTACCGTGGTGATGAGACTTCCAGCCCTGGTTTGCTTTTATTATTTTCTGTCCGAAAACAGGTCGGAAGTTTTAGAGTGTATGGAGATATAATATGAAAGCTTACACACAGTTTGTCCGGTAATCTATAGACAACCCAGGCAGAATCCTTTGTGTGTGAAAAAGGCCCCTAGAAAATCCATTAACAGAATTTGTTTGGTCGTTTGGTGTGAAAATGGTGGTAGAGGGTCCAGGGGTAGGAAGTCTCGATGACCGTGTATAAATCTTACCGAATCTATTTGGGGATAGGACAAAATAAATGCATGGCGGCGTATCAACAGCTGATTCATTTTATATTGAACAACGAACAGCTGTTTATAGACCGCCATGTTTTATTCTGTCATATCTTCAATGCCATGTTTTTTTTGTAATTGCTACTATTATATTTCTTATGTAACGCTGTTTGTTGTCCTATTAAAATAAAATAAAATAAAATAAAAATAAAATAAAATAAGTACGGTAAGATCTACAGATGGCCGTCGAGACTTCCACCCCAGAATGACTTGAAAGTCAGGTTAGGGTTATTCCCTTATTCATAAAACGTACCTATTCATTTTTAATCCGTTTTAAAGTTAATTTTCCATGCTAAAAGCAGGTTTTATAAGCCTTGTTTTGGGTTCAACACATCTAATGAATAAGACAGTTTGCGCCAAGTAAGCTACATTCTGCTCGTTCACACGAGTATACCTGTTTGAAATAATTGCCAGAGCAAATATTAATTCATTCCATTATGTTTAAAAATAATCCTGATAATATTATGTGACCAGGCCCGCATTAAGGGCAGTTCGAGCGGTGCAACCAAACCAGTGCCCTCGTGTCCTAGGGGGCCGCCAAGATGTTTTAGAAAAATATACTTCTAGGATGTTGGTTTTAAAAATGTAATTTGTTGTGCATGTTCCTTGACTTATAGGTTGGTATTCACCCGATCACTTCTTCTTTTTGTGCCACTTCTAACGAAGATCGGCGATCATCATAGATATTTTGATTTAAGATGCTGCAGCTCGAAACAGGGACTTGCCGAACCACTGTCGCAGGTTCTTCAGCCACGATGTCCCTCGGCGTCCCTGAGATCTTCTCCCCTCAATCTTACCCTGAATGATACCCGATCACTGTAGAAAATTATTCCCTTTGCAAATGTCACCCCTGTTTCAGGGAAGGCTGCTAAGAGTTACAGGGTACATGTTCATTTGAGATTTAGGTTTGTTGTTGTAGGTTCACATGCGGCCTGTTCAAACGCGAACTTATAAGTGTCAACTGTCTACTAAAATGCATATAATGTAAATCCCTAATATTACATATCTTTGCAACTTAGATTAGATTAGATAAGACCAAAGACACCCCTGATGACTTGCATGCAAAAATATTAAAAAAATTTTTTTACAAAAATTACAAGACGAAACTCCTTACAACAAACGTCATAGACCTCCAATTTGTTTGAAATCCGGGGAGTCTCCCAAACAGGATTCCTAAAAAAAATCTTAAATCGCCGTCAGTAATCGTTTTGGTTCGCAATAAGTTCATATATATATTTTGTTGCCGGGGGGTGAGGAGGGGGTCTTTTTTTTTTTTTTTTTTTTTTTTTTTTTTTTTTTTTTTTTTTTTTTTTATTAGACAAACAAACAGTTATACATGTAATATATATGATAAACAACATAGTTATACAATTTCAAAAACCAGCAAAGTTTGCAAACATAATGTAGTATAATTTCGTTTACAGCTTAATTAAGAAGGAGAAACAAGAAAAATTTGGAAAGTAATATGAGAAAAATAAAGAAGTAGAAAAAAAAAAAACAAAGAAAATACGACTATTAACTTAATCATCACATAAAGAGAGGAAAAGGAATGGGGGGAAGAATAGGAAAGGGAAGGAAAAAGAAAAGGAAAAGGAAAGGAAAAGGAAAAGCATCCAACGATTAAACCCCATGAGACCCCGCTGTCATAAGGGATCTTTTTACAGCTTCATTGAATTGCAGTATGGTGGTGTTAAACAGATCAATGTTGACAAAAAAAAAAAATATTGTCTCGGCGGTCTCGGCGGCTTTCCGCACCAGGGCCCCCAGTGGTCTTAATCCGGGCCTGATTTTGTCTCTCGGCGGCCTGGATACCACGAATTAACGTGAAGTGCACGTTTAACCTCAACCGAAGCGTTTCAGAAAATAATGTCAAACGCTCACTAGAGGCGCTTTTTTAGTTGCCATATATTTTTTGGTAAACGCATTATTCAAGTTTTATACTGTACTTGTCAAGTAGTGGTCTCTACAGACAATGTGCTAATTGAACTTCGGCAGGTGACTTTTAATAGAAAGTACTACAGATCCCCATCTATAAAAATCACGTCAAAAATGTATGGAAACTTAAAAAGCGCCTGCAGTGAGCGTTTTAGTTTTCACACATTTTTGATAAAACGCTACGGTTTAAAAGTATATTTTTAAATCTTGGGGTAGAGGAATGTATCAAATAAATAACCAACTGATTAATTATGTATACTTTCGTATAAGCGTTCAAACCTAAGTAAGTCTAATACTACGTTTACATCAGTCCATTGCTGCTGACCGAAAACGGCAAAGAACAATCGCACTTGCATCGGTCGTTTGAAGTCCGCCAAAAATTGACAAAACTGGTCAGCGCGTGTAGCATGAGTAGGAGCAGTGGAAGAAGCGTGTTTACATTCTGCCTTGCTCACTTCCCGTTCAAACTAGGCTGAGTGTGAACCACACACGGTTCCAGATGTATCGAATTAGGGATGAAGCTAATAAGTGCACATCTTTTACCGGTCTGAAGTCTAGTGGTTAACGCTAAGGACTTGTAAACCAAAGAACCTGGTCCGTAGCTCAGTGATAACATTGCGGACTCTGAATGGGAAGGTTGTGGGTTCTAACCCCGGCGAAGCACAAAAAATATACCATTAATAATTTTTGAAATGTTTCAGCGGAAATTTTGTAGAACTCCATGTTAATTTAAAAAAATAAATATATTAACCTTTGTTTTATTCTACTATAAAAATAATAGTAGAATAAAACAAAGGTTATTTTCATTTTTTTAAATTATACCATTCATATTTCAAATTTGCTTTTCGCTGGGTTTAAAAATTCATAAACCTTCACCATGAACGACATCCCAATGAACCATCCCAAAGACATCCCAATGAACCTAAAGAGAAAGATCTACGAGACTTGCATCCTCCCTGTGACAACATATGACCTAGAAACCATCTCGCTAACCGCAGTGAGCGTCCATAAATTAAAGTGCTCACAACGATCCATGGAAAGACGGATGTTGGGAATAAGTCTTAAAGATAGAAAAAGAAACGAAGACATCAGACACCTAACAAAAGTCACAGACATCATGGATCGTATTGCAAAACTAAAATGGCAATGGGCAGGCCATATGGCAAGACGAGATGACAACCGATGGGCAACGAAAATCCTCAAGTGGCGACCATGGGAAGATAAAAGAAGCGTCGGCAGACCACAAAAAAGATGGTCAGATGACATTGTTCCAGTCGCGGGGCGGAAATGGATTCAGAGGGCACAGGATAGAAAGGAGTGGAGAAACATGGAAGAGGCCTATATCCAGCAGTGGAGAGATGGCTAAGGAAGAAGAAGAAGAAACCTTCACCAAAGACCGATCATCAAAAGGTCCATCCAGCCTTACAGCAACTGGGTCTTGTTTGAGAATTGGCGCTTTCTACAGCGACGACCAAGCTCGCAGAGGGATCTTAAGGTGTGATACACACAATAACAGCGCTCACCAAATAAATCAGCCTAATTTTTTTTTTTTTTTAGTTAGGGCTTTTTCAGACATACCGCATTCTGCTCGAATTGTCTGTAGATTGTGTGAAAGTTTTCCTACGTCTCCATACACTACTGACTTCCGGACCGGCGCCGGATGGAATAAACCGGGCAGAATGGTGGCAGAATCCGTGTATTTAGCACAAAGGAGTGTGTAAACGCATGTAAGTGTGAGAAATGAGAAGTACCGGGTCTCCTTCATCTTATCATACAGGGTAAGATAGAGTGGAGAAGATCTCAGGGACGCCGAAGGACATCTAATCTAAATCTAAGCTGCAAAAATATGTATCATTTGAGATTCATATGAAATGCATTCCCACAAGTAGACACGCATAACTTCGCGCTCACACATGCCGCATGCGGACCTACAGTATAAAAAACCCGATCTCTAATGAACATAAGCCCTGCAACTCTTGCCGACCTTCCCTGAAACAAGGGTGACATTGGCAAAGTGAACCATTTTTTACAGTATGGGTGGTCAGCCTCATACCAACCTATAAGTCAAGGATCGTGACTGAAAAACCTGCGACAGCGGCTCGGCAGAAGTACCAAGTCCCTATTTCGATCCGCAGCATCTTAAGTCAAAATAGCCATGATGATCGCCGATCTTCGATAGAAGTGGCATAAAAAGAAGAAGTGTGTAATGGCTGTCACCCACAACCTTCCATTTACGAGTCCGAAGTGTTGCCATTGGACTACGGACCGGTGTTGTTTTGTCATAATAATGTTTTGTCATGTGATTTACTGTCATTTTGATGGTCTCTCATGAGTTGTTCTGTAATGTGTCGTTTTGTCACTGTGGTCTCAGTAGTAGCCTCTCGAATTCTAGGCCATAAGTCGTATGTTAAAACGCTCAGAATTACTTTGCATTTTTGTTTGTAAATTTAAAATCCTCGAGCCCTAAACCCTCACGGCTATAATCTTTCAGTGATTTCTGAGCCTCCTTTGCTTTGTGTAAACACTTGGGAAAGTGTAGCTTCACGGGAGGGCCTTCTGCCACTCGCATCTCACATAACTTTTGCAAGCGAGTCCTGTGACACATCCCCGGATGAGATGGATATACAGGGAGTGGGTCAGTGGAGGGGAGACTGACCCTGAGAGAAGGTGTTGACCAAGATAAATTCAGAGGAAGTATGAAAGGAAAAAGAGGTAAGGGACGACCAAGAAGAGTGTGATTAGCTTCACGGGAGGGCCTTGCCACTCGCATCTCACATAACTTTTGCATGCGAGTCCTGTGACACATCCCCGGATGGGATGGATATACAGGGTCAGTGGAGGGGAGACTGACCCTGAGTGTTGTGCCGTTCTACCATATCCTATACCTTTCTCCTGCAGCGAGATGTCCCTGCAACTCAGGTAGTTGTCTTGCACATAAGAGTTAGCTAGTACTCACAACTCTGCTCGGATAATTGCCTTTCAAATAATCAACTCTATTTATAGCTTGTTTATCTGTGAGTCGCCGGCTACTGTGCCGCACACAACTAAACTACATGTCATAACCACTTCATGTGCTGTACCGCGAGTGTGAACGTTGCCTTAATGCCTACAAATTAGATTAATTACACTTTTTAGATTTTTTATGAACCGTTATAATAATAATAATATTAGGATGATTTATTTGGTGAGCGCTGTTTTTGTGTGTATCACACCACAAGAGCCCTCTGCGAGCTTGGTCGTCGCTGTAGAAAGCACCAATTCTCAAGCAAGACCCAGTTGTTGTAAGGTTGGATGGACCTTTCAGTGACCGGTCTTTGGTAAAGGTTTATGAATTTTTCAACTCAGCGAAGAGCACATTCGAAATATAAATGATATATTTTTGTGCTCCGCCGGGATCCGAATCCACAACCTTCCATTTACGAGTCCGAAGTGCTGCCACTGGACTACGGACCGGTCCAAGATGCCAACGACACGCGGTGTACCTGAGCGGTCACACATCCAAGTACTATCCGCGCCCAATGTTGCTTAACTTCGGTGAATGGGAACCGGTGCTTTCAACATGGTAACATTGTGGGAGACCTAACATTATTCTCGACGTTTCGTTAGCGTTGTCGTCAACACTTCAGGGCGCAACTTTTCTGCAAGACTTTCTGTCCAGTGACCGGTCCGCAGTCTAGTGATAAGGCTTCGGACTCGTAAATGGAAGATCGTGGGTTCGAATCAAGGCGGAGCACAAAAAGTAATATACCATTTATATTTCCAAAAATGCTCTTCGCTGGGTTGGAAAATTCATTGCTTTTACCAAAGACCGGTCGCGAAAGGTCCAGCTTTACAGCAACTGGGTCTTGCTTGAGAATTGACGCATTGAAGCGACGATCAAGTTCGACAAAATTCCAGTCGATAGCTCACCTAGTAGAATGCTTTCATTCCATGCCGAGAGCAATGGTTCAATCCCCACCGAGAGTTTTAGAAATGACTTCCCGTTTTGGTGTTTATTTCAAACCCGTCTATTTCAAAGCAAGGTGTACTCAGCCCTGCTTTGAAAAATAAGAAACAGCCGCCCTGGGAACTGGGAAACCCCCATTTCAACTGAAGTGGTTGGCATGACGCCAGCTCCCTTACCGGTAAAAATAAATAGGTCCCGAATCGCCACCTGCGACCCTTTCGGGGATAACGCAGATAACGAGTTACGTTACGTTGCATACTCGTATATTCCAAATTACCATAACTCCGGTTTAAAAAGTATACACATTGCGTTAACAGAATGATGAATAGACTATGTAGCGCTGCGCAATGCTGAACCATTGCACTCGAATATTATATGTAGAGTGTTTTGGCAAGGTCTCGCATGTGCCAGTTCCCAATGTTTCGAGAATAACTCTTATTTCTAACAATAAATAAAGACCAAGATGCTCTACAGCCAGGCTTGTATCTGAGCCTTCGAGCTAACAGTTCAAAAGCAACCCAGTGTACGAACCGTCTTCCAATAAATTGTGCAAAATGAATACCTAAACGCAATTTTTATTCAATTAAAACCGGTAAAATCATAACAATTTTCAATTGCCAGATGACATTTTGGAGTTATTTAAACAAACAAGGAAGTCAGATAAAGAGAAATGGTTATTTTTAGTTGAAATGTGTGTGTTGGCGGCAAAAGTAGCGACAAGCTGAGCCGCCATTGTTATCTCCTGGTGCGGTTTATCAAGGTGGACAAGTTTTGTGAAAATAAAGCGCAATTATTTACACAGCGACATGATGAGGCTATTTTTAGACGGAATATGTGATAGCGGTTGTATATGGTTTACACTCTACAGCATTGTTCTTAACAGTTTTTAGACCAGTACTCTGAGTACGAGTTGCAAAACTTGAGTAAAGTCAAGTTTACGGAAAGTATTAACGAGTGGTTTACCCCAAAATTTGCCGTTTTTATTTGTTTGAGCTTGATTTTCTTCATCACTGTAACTTTTTTGCTAGCCCCATAAAGTGTAAGAAACAAAAACGGCAGATTTTGGGGAAAATCACTCTTTAATACTTTCCGTAAACTTTACTTTACTCAAGTTTTGCAACTCGTACTAAGGGTACAGATGTATTTCTACAAGGCTTAAACTGAACGCATATATATAATAGCTTAAAGAGGGCGCTGTTGTGACTTTATGGCCTTCGAACTGATGAAACCAATGAACATTATTTCATGTTTCTTCAACAAAATACTTCTGTTGGAGAGATACAGGTTGTATGTGCCTGACGACTACACCCGAGGACGAGGACATGATCTATTTCATGTACCGAAAAGCCGTACTGATGTCGTGGCGCAACACCCTGTGACTCGGAGTATAACCCCCGTATTCATGACCAATACTGCCTCAAGTAACAATACTTACCTAAGTCAAGCGCTACACTTACTCAAGGGTCGACATTCTGGAGCGTTTTGTTTCACAAAGAACACTAAATCTTTAATCAACCTAGTGCCCAACTTAGTGGAGATGTACGGCCAGTCATTGGCTCTCGAAAAAACCCAGCTCTGTAATTGGTCAATAGCTTCCGACCAATATTCGGCGTACTTCATTCTTATCATTGCCACTTCTTTCAAATTTCAATGACATTTGAGCTGTTGAACTTGACAAATCGAAGAAATGTCAATGTCATATTTTGAGCTGTGCATAAAACTTGAAAATCGAAGAATTTTTTGGCTTTGTTAAACCCTCAATGAGCAACGGAAAGACTGTATACAGAACGACGCATTTTTTCAATCTAAAACGCCTTCTTAATTCTTCCTCGTTGTAATCGTAAATGGGTCTTTACAGTCTCTGATATATTTTCTTGGGACACTATTTTTGGTCAAAACAATGTTTTTATACTCGTTAAAATCATCTTCATGTAAGAATTCATTATTTTATGTAAATAATTCACAACCAAACAAAACTTTGCTGACGAAATGCGACGGAATATTTTGACAGTTCATCTCATTGCAGTATGGTCCTAGACCATACTGGAAAACAAACCCGATTCTGATGGTCAAACAATGTTAATATACTCGTCAAAACAATGTTAATACACTCTAAAAAATTGTCTTCATCGTAAGAATTCATTTTTTCATGTTAATTCACAATCAAACAAAAAATGTGATAGCAATTAAATACGAAGGAATATTTTGACAGCGCTTAAGCGTTGGTTAATATACCTGCCGACCTTACTTACCCAAGCGCTAGTATTTAGAGAGCCCTAGCGCTGCTTTTACCCTAAGTATTGTTTCTGAAACGAATTTCGCCAATCTGACAGCTAGCGCGCCCTATGGTAAGTGCTAATAGGATTCATGAATACGGGGGTGAAGCTCTTAAATAAGTCTAATATAGACATTTGAAGTGTAATTTATAAAGATTTAAAAATCTAGCAATAAAGTTCCTCCCAGCGCGAGCGTGTTGATTAGCTGTGAGGGTGTACTGTAATTAGGGTAACCTGTTGAGCACAAAAAAAAACTTCGCGTTGTACTAACTAAACTATTAAAAGTGGTGTTTTTTTTTAAAATCTTACAAGATGATAGTGTTACTTCCGATTTTCACCACGTTCAGTTTAAGCCATTCATTCCACTATAATTAATTTTGAATGGACCGGCACTCATAGACATCTAGCGTCGGATGGACGAAGCTTTTTTTCGCCGTGAAATAAAAACTAAGGTCAAAAACTTTATATCTTCAAAATATAAATAAATAATTATTGATAATGAATGTTTTTGGTTCAACAATCTTGTCCTTGAAACGAAATTTGTTTTTTTATTACACACTTTTTTTAAGGGAGACTCCCTAGATTTCAGAGACTCTAGAGGTCTATAACACATGTGGTAGTGCCGCAGATGTGATGGTGATGTGGCTGTTGATGTCCTGATCCTTTATTGCAGGGCTGTTAGCTGCGTAGTGCTGTGTGTGTTGCGTTGGCTTTGTTTTGAGACACTGAAAGGAAGTGACGATTGATGTTGGTTTCGAATAGGGCAAAGTTAGATTGGGATGGGAACACAGATACTGGTAACTCGTTTCATAAGCGGGCAGTTTGGCAAAGGAATTAGTCGTGAGAACACCAAGTTCTCATAGTTTTGATGTCGACTGCAAAGGGATGGATGTGAGCCGTTCTACGGGTTGCCCTTGTTGTGACGAGAGGAGGAGGTATAAGTGAGGAGTCTACATATTAATTAATGGGGATTTGGAGTGGGGGTATACAAACTGTGAAGACATTATTGGGAAAGATTTCTGGTTAGTTAATGCAATGTTTTACACTCGGGGTACAGATTTTTATATTTTTACTGAAACATACACACATGTGAAGGCTTCTAGGAATTTCCTGGAGAGACCACACCACAAATGAGGAGGTTCTCCAAAGAATCGAAGGAGGAAGGCACTTGCTCAGGACTTTGTCCGAAAGGCGTGCAAGATGGATCGGCCATGTAATACGACAAGAAGGTCTCTTGCATGCCATAATGGAGGGGATGACCGAGGGGACCAACTCTAGGGGACGCCCACGCCAGGAGTACCTGGAGGACCTGTTGGTGGACGTGCGCTGCTCAACATATCTTCTTCTTCTTCAGCCTGTATTGATCGTCCACTCCTGGACGTAGGCCTCCTCTCGCATTTTCCATTCGTTTCTATCCTGAGCGATCCGCATCCAGGCAAGTCCTGCACTTCTCTGAACATCGTCACGCCAACGCAACTGTGGGCGCCCAACTCCACGCTTTGCGTCCTTGGGCACCAGCACAGCAGTCGCTTTGTCCACTTTTCGTCTGGATCGCGAGCGACATGTCCCGCCCATCGCCACTTGAGGGTTGCGGCCATCTTGATGACATCGGAAACCTTTGTCCTGACTCTTATGTCCTCATTTCTGAGTCTGTCCCGCAAACTGACACCCAACATGGCTCTCTCCATTGCTCTCTGTGTGACTCTTAGCTTGTGGGCACTTTTTTGTGACATTGTGACTGTCTCAATACCATAAGTGAACACTGGCAGGACACAGGCATTGAATACTTTCCTTTTTAAGTTGATGGGTATTTTCGGATTTTTCAAAATGTGACCAAGATTTTTTAATGCTGCCCAGCTTAGTCCGACTCTTCTATTTAGGTCTGCTATCTGGTTATCTCGCCCGAGCTGTAGCATGCTCAACATATGCAGACCTAAAATGAGCCGCACAAGACAGGGAAGAATGGAAAAGAAAAGTAAAAGATATTGCTGCAAACCAATCCTACGATTGAAACTGGAGAAGAAGAAGACACACATGTGAACTGAGTTATTCTGTGGTTTTTAAATACACGCTCTTATCGCATGCCCGACATTTATTTTTAGGTTTGCCGTAATCTCTGAAAGAGAATGTTTACACTAGAATTGTTTTAATTTATAAATACAACTTTAAAATATTTATATGCTTTGAGAATACATATAGCTAACGATTTCGCATAAACAGTTGACTATATTGATACGCCACACTCAATTAATGAAGGCCCTGGATTTCGCCGCCGCCGAACTCCATGACAAAACTTAACCCTGCACGCTGATTGGCCGGCGTTCGGCAAAACACCGGCCAACACAAATTAAGTCTATAGATATCAATAACCCTGCACGCTGATTGGCCGGCGTTCGGCAAAACACCGGCCAACACAGATTTAGTCATAAATCTCAAGCACTCAAATTTAATAAAAAGCAAACATTTTATCTCATTATTTGTCGCCTTGTGGGCAGAGAAACTTGTAACCTGTAACTTGTACCGAAAAAGAGAATAAAAAAACGAAAGTTAAGAAAAACCCTTCAACCAAGTCTTCCTCATTTTAAAGAGAGGGTATCAATATAATATCGTACAGGGAAGAAATGAGGGACGATGGGTTCCAGATCCATGGAGGCAGGGGGTTTTTTCGATTTTTAGTTCGACTGGAGCCATCGTTAGCACTTCAGTCAATTTAAAATGAGTTACTTTGAAGGAATGGAAGAAACTATTTATTCTGAAATATATTTGCTTATACCCTATTCACACGCCTGCAAGGAGGACACCATAGAGGAGCAGAAACTAACTTATTGCATTGATACATACTATAGAACACGTTTGTTTCCAGTCCAGTCAAACGTCCTATAATATAATATAATATTCGGATAATTTATTTTGTGAGCGCTGTTTTTGTGTGTATCACACCTCAAGAGCCCTCTTCGAGCTTGGTCGTCACTGTAGAAAGCGCCAATTCTCAAGCAAGATCCAGTTGCTGTAAGGTTGGATGGACCTTTCAGTGACCGGTCTTTGGTAAAGGTTTATGAATTTTTCAACCCAGCGAAGAGCACATTTGGAAATATAAATGGTATATTTTTGTGCTCCGCCGGGATTCGAATCCACAACCTTCCATTTACGAGTCCGAAGTGTTGCCACTGGACTACGGACCGGTCCAAGAAATGCCGACAACACGCGGTGTACCTAAACGGTCACTCATCCAGGTAGCATCCGCGCTCAATGTTGCTTAACTTCGGTGATCTGACGAGAACCGGTGCTTTCAACATGGTATCGTCGTTTACTATGTTTTTCTTCTTTCAAATCCTATGTTTTCTTGCTTTCTTCATTTTGTGTTTCGACACTCAATTATAACACATGCCATGTAATGCCATTAATATAAGGGTAACGCCGTTTAAATTTGTACCATAACTGTCGACCGGCAAGATTCAAGAAAACGAAAACATCGTGAGTTAAATTAAGGTCTATTCAAAATGACGGACAGGTTCGAAAAATTAGGTTTTTTTACATTTCGATATCTCATTTCTTTTTTAGACGACGAATACAAGATTTTATAGCAGTTCGTAAACACTGTTCAGTAAAAATATAAGAGCACCATTTTGAATGTCTATAAATATGACTGTTGTTTGTCTATGAATGTTTAATAAAAATATGAATACGCACATATAATAACTACCTAAAATCGTTCGTTTATTGTATTTCAATAAGTTTCCTTGACTTATAGGTTAGTATGAAGCTGACCACTCATACTGTAAAAAATGGTTCACTTTACCAATGTTACCATTGTGTCAGGTAAGGTCGGCAAGAGTTGCAGGGCTTATGTTCATTTGAGATTGGGTTTTATATTGTAGGTTCACATGCAGCATGTTTAAGTACGAACTTAAAGTCTTAAATGCAATATATTTTTGTAACTTAGATTATAGATTATCATAGATTTAGATAGATAGGCAATGTTTTTTTTTGCGTACATTTTTCACAGTATCCAGCACCGATATAAAAATTAGGTACCTCTGTGGTCCAAATTTCATTTAATCGTTTAGCCCACAGATCACGGAATAAACCTTTTTGCTATTTTGAATAACAAACATCAAACGGTGCATTTAAAATATTAATAGCATGTAGTAAGGTTGATTAGATAGTTTTATGTTTCAATTAGGTACGTAAATGTTATTTGTTAGTCAACCATAAATTAACGGTAAGTAGGTGTATTTTTTTAAACCTACGTGAATACACCTTAATACTGGTAACATACGGTAAAGATTGTAAATAAAAAACCGCCCGACATTACCTTAAACTTGTGCCATTTGAAAAATAATACTGTCAGCAATGATAAAAACATACAATCATTAGAAGAATTAATGGATCTAAGTAAAAAATATACCACTGACAACATATTCGAATACATACCTTAATAATGCCAAGTTAACTTCCACTCAAAACACACACGACAAATTCCCGAGTCTGATGTAAACGTTCTCAAAAGAAAATGAAGGTATCGAATGAGTTTTTTTGTGTTGTCCACACTACATCAAAGAGTTACCATACGTGAATAAATACTTAAAATTGCAAGATTTTTGTCAGTTCCAATGGAATTGGTAACATACTAAAAGAAAAATTTCGGAGCCAAAAATGGAGACAACCCTTAGCAATCAATATTTCGTGTTTAAATAAGTAAATATTATTGTGGCTAGTACAGAAAATGAAAGATACGTTACTAAGGTATATGCAAAAATACTCAACTTTAAAAACGTTTGACTATTTTGATCGTATCATGCCATCAAAGGGTCAAAAACGGGTTGCGGACATGTAAAATTTGTATGGGAATGGAAAAAAGGCGTTTTTGTTTTATTTTTTAATTACATCGCCACTTAATGCTTTTTGCAGTTTTTTTTTGTATTTCGATACGCTTTTTATTTACTTTACTCTGATAATTTTAGAATTCAGTAGAGATTACCAGTTTTTATGAAAAAGCTGAAAATCATTAGGGGACACACGCACAAGACAAAAGGTACAAATTTCGACGGCGATACCCATAACGTCTTTTTGAGCCTTTTTGAGCCTTTTTGAGCCTTTTAAAAGATACATAAACATGTACATATATATATATTATTGTATGTTAAACGTATGCACATGTCCACAACCTTGCTGGCCTGCCTGATAACAGTATCAGATACAGAGTATCATATACATACCTAATACAGTATCATTATGCAGAGAGAATAATTATTATATTGCCTGAGAGCTTAGCGCGCTATTTATAGACCAATGTGCTATTCGGCACATTACAATAAAAACACGTACTCGACTTATCAAAAATACTAGTGACGCAATGTGGGCTGTAAAACTGATATGGTGATGCTGATGCTGATGATTTATAGAGCGCTCTTTTGTGACTACTCTTCCCCACAGTGCTTGTTTGGCTTATCCACCATTTGAAGACTACAGAGGAAAAACAAGGAACGTCAGCAAAAAAAAGAAAATGCCTTCGTAAGGCTGGTTTTAGTGTCGCGCTGACAGCTACGCGCCATTCTAAAACGCTTCCTACAAGTTGATATATTTTGAACGGTCAGCGCTGACGGTCAGCGCGTTGTCAGCGCGACACTAAAACCAGCCTAAGAAAAAAAAATATTGTGGCGTCTGTGTGTATCTAAAGCTCTGCAAAATTTGTAACGCAACTGTACTTGAATATAACTAAACTTTCACTTGAACTATTATTCAAAATACTCAAGTTCGAGTCAACTAAAACCAAGAATTACCGAAGTGACAAGCCCCGCCCCCAAATCTTGGAAATAATAATTACAATGCCATTTAATGCCTAACCTTTATTAAGTTGGTAAACGACACAAAAAATGTTCAGTTTGCAACAACTTTGATGTATCCTTACATTAAAAAAGAACAGCTGCTGTCAGTGAAGACGACGCCATCTTGAAAATCGTAAGTTAAAGTAACTAAATATTTACTGGCCGAATTCTTAACTAAAATAGTATTTTAGTTAACTTTACGATACTTCAAAATACCGGGCCGTAATGATCCAACGCAAGTGTGAAGAAGTTAAGATACGAGATATTTAAAGATTTTAATTACTTTAAAATAAACTTACAGGGTTAGAGTGATTATGAATATTTGCAAGACTTGTTTTGTACGTGGGTACACATTTGCAGTAATCGGAAGAAAATATTTTAACCAGTTTTGTAGGAAATAACATACAAAGTAAGAAATTGTAAATTTATGCACTTGAACTCGCACTGCGATAGGCATCTTGAGTATTTACTTGTAGTTTAGTAACAGGAGCGAGCATTCTATACAGGTAAATGTACCCATTAGGCAGGCAACTTATTGTGAATAAAAATAATGCCGAACCCGGAGGGACGCCGGACAGTGGGAAGACCACGTGCAAGATGGCTGGATGGAGTGGTGGCGGATTGCCGTGCAGTGGGAATGTGGGACTGGAGGAGGAAGACGTTGGATAGACAGCGCTGGCAGCGGTTGCTGAGGGAGGCCAAGACCCACCCCGGGTTGTCGTGCCAATGATGATGATGATGATTGAACAAAAACGCATGCAGTGTAACTTCCTACCACGTTGTCCCTGTAAGGATCGCATGTGGCGTGTGGAACGTATTTATTTTCACAGGTAAGGGATCGACCTTACGCCAACTGCTTCACTTGAAGCGAAGGATTCCCAGCTCTCGAGGGGGATAGTTTTTATTTCTTGAATTTCTTGTGAAGGCTGAGTAAGGTATTTTTATTTTCGGTTTGAAATAAACACCGAAACTGTAAATCATTTCTGGCACTCTTGGTGGGGATCGAACCGTACACCTCTGGCATGGAACGTAAGCATTTAACCGACTGAGCTATTAACCGAATATTTTCAATTCAATATTATTAGGTACTTTTGAAAGGGGAATGTTTTTTTCTGAAAAAAAAACTTGACTTATAGGTTGGTATGCGGCTGACCACCCATGCTGTAGAAAATGGTTCACTTTGCCAATGTCAACCCTGCTTTCAGAGAAGGTCGGCAAGAGTTGCAGGGTGTATGTCCATGTGAGATTCGGGTTTTTATATTGTAGGACCACATGCGGCATGTTTAAGCGCGAACTTGTGCATGTCTGTTTGTGAAAGTGTGAATCTTTAATGTTAAATATATTTTGCAACTTAGATTAGATTAGATACTATGTTGAAAAAAAATTACCCATTTGGCTTCGTGAGATATTGGCTTCTTTCCCCATAATATAAAAAGCGTCGCGTAAATTTTCTACTATCACGTAAAAAGAAAAATGTATAGAAAATACGACAGCACCACCATTAAGTGATTTAGGTTTCATACTTTTTTCTATTTACACGACGCGACGGTGGGGAGTTGTTATGTATCTTTAAAATCTATCGTGTCAATGAACATATAGTAATAAATAACGCAAAAAATAGTCAGATGTATATTTAGGAAAAAATATGATCATATTATGCAGACGGTATTTTTAAACACTGTGGATCCGGATTTTAATAAAAACAACAAAAAAACACAGAAAAACGATAAAATATGCAGGGAATATACAAATTAATGCTTACTTATAAAAGGTGTTTATCTTTACAAACCAGTTTTAAATACTTAATTATGTAGTGAATAGTGAGATGATATCTGATTGAGGATCAAATTATGAATAAGACCGATTGAGACGTATAAAAATTCATAATGGGTTTTTGATAATGAAATGTGATACATGGACTGTGGCAACAGGAATTCAGTGAGTCTGGTTGTTGAGGAGAATAAATCGTCAAACCAGTTTTTAGATAGAACGGCTAGGATTTCCAGATGACGTAGGTGTTGACGGGTGGACGAGAAAAGTTTAAGATGGAAGAGAAAGGCACATGGAAGTGCGGAAACATCAGTCAGGTCTTTCTGCTTTGATAGCCTCTTTGTCGCTGGGATGGTCGAGGGAATAAGGCGTTGGCACTCCAATTAATGTTAGTGACACTAGTGGCGGTTCGAACCTTGCCTGCGCCGTGTCGCCCTGACTTCGACCCTGGTTCAACATACTTCCCTGCTCACTCGCGTTATGGGCAGCCTGGAGAAGTATGCACCCAAAAGTCGGCGGTCTTTTTGCGCGAGTCAAAGGAATGATTCGAGAGCCCAATTGGTTACAACATGGACTTGCGTATGCTTAGTCACGCCTCCCTCGTCACTCGCCTTAACGCGATTACACGCGTTCACACACATGCCCTGCCAACTTCCCTTCTCACTTCTCACGCTAGGTGCTAAATGTAAATGGGGCATTATAGTAAACATTGTTGTTTTTTTGGTAGCATTTCTATCGAAGATATGAAGTTGTCAAGCAGGACTCCAGTTACAACATGCACTTGCGTATGTTTAGTCACGCCTCCCTTGCCACTCGCCTTAACGCGATTATACGCGTTTACACACATGCCCTGCCAACTTCCCTTCTCACTTCTCACGCTAGGAGCTAAATGTAAATGGGGCATTATAGTAGACATTGTTGATTTTTTGGGAGCATTTCTATCGAATATATGAAGTTGTCAAGCAGGACTCCAGTTACAGCATGCACTGGCGTATGTTTAGTCACGTCTCCCACGCCATTACACGCGTTCACACACATGCCCTGCCAACTTCCCTTCTTACCTTCGCTAAGAGATGAAATGGAGCATATAAGACGGGTATAAGAAGTCTGAGCGAGAGGGAGCTCACTCTGCGATCTCTGGAAGGCGCACTGACAACGTTCACCTTTCCGTCTAGGAAATATTTTATTATCATAAACTGCAGCCCATCTCATCTTGAGAATAACAGTGTGGGTTGATGTGATAAATGTCGCAGAAAAAATATTACGTAAGAACCTATAAAAAATGCTTTATTAAAGTACTGTATTTACAATGCAAATTAAGATTTAAGTAGAGCTTCAGTTATCCGAACGTCGAATAAAGCGAACGTTCGGATAACCGAACAGCTAATTCTTGCTCGCTCCCTCCGACACCCCTGTTTCAGGGAAGATCGGCAAGAGTTGCAGGGTGTATGTTAACTTGAAATTTGGGTTTTTCTGTTGTAAGTTCACATACGGCATGCGTAAGTGCGAACTTATACGTGTCTACTTGTGGGCATGCATTAAACATGAATCTTAAATGTACTATTTCTTTGCAACTTAGATATAAGATATAACATGTTTCGTTCACAAAAATATTTTTGATCGGTAAATTGTTAGGTACAACAAAAGTATTATGATTGTATAATCTATAATCTAAGTTGCAAGGATATATCATTTAAAGCTCTCAGATGTATGCCCACAAACCAACACGTGTAGTTAGCGCTTACAAATGCTGAATGTGTACTTACTAATAAAATCCAAACCTCAAATGAACATAAGCCCCACAACTTTTGCCGACCTTCCCTGACACAGGGGTGACATTGGCAAAGTAAAAGTAAAGTTCGATTATTAAAAAAAAAACGATTTCATGAAGATCCTTTTCCGCCAATTAGTAAAAAATGGTTCACTTGGCCAATGTCACCCCTGTTTCAGGAAAGGTCGGAAAAAGTTACAGGGTTAATGTTTATTCGAGGTTTGGATTTTAATTTGTAAGTATGGTACACATTTGTAAGTAATGGTTCACATGGAGCTTTTGTAAGCACGAATTTATCCGTGTCTTTTTATACATAGATTACAGATTATAGTTCGGATAATTGACACTCTACTGTATTTGGATAATAAAGATACAATTAATATACTTCGTATATAGTCTTACAATGATATCTGAGACTCGTCCTACTTCGTGTAGCGTTTTTTTCGCACAAAACAAAAACATGAAATTAGCATCAAAGGCTTATTGTTCTAGTTAAAATATGCAACAAAATTGGGAAAAAAATTGACCGAGGAGTGAACTCCTTTCCGCACAATTAATATATATTTTTAACCTATTTTTACGAATATGTAGTTGTGTGTTGTGTATGTCTGTATGAGTTAAAATAAAGTCTCTCTAGATATAAATAGACATTAGGTACTTACGCGGATAATAATTTGTTCGTGATTTATTCAGTGTTAGGTAGTATTTTTTGGATCTAGTGACACTTTCCTTGACTTATAGGATAGTATGAGGCTGACCACCCATACTGTAAAAAAAGGTTCACTTGCCAATGTCACCCCTGTTTCAGGAAAACTCGGCAAGAGTTGTAGGGCTTATGTTCATTTGAGATTGTTTTTTTTTGTTGCAAATCCACATGCGCCATGTGTGGGTGCGAATTTATACGTGTCTGCTTGTGGGAATGAATGTTATTTAACGCAAACGCAACTAAGCTACATATATAGTGTAACTTCTGGCCGTGTTATCCCTGAAGGGTTTCGCATGTGTCGAGTGGAAGCTATTTATTTTTACAGGTAAGGGGCCGGCTCAGCGGGATCCGAACTCGAGCTCACGGCATGGATTGCAAGCACTCTACCAACTGAGCTATCGACCGGACTACTTGAATCCGAAATATCTTTGCAACTTAGATTATAGATTATTATAGACACTGGCGGTTTGCCAGCCAATCGAAACGGGTTTTCGAATGCAAATTTATATACTGGCTTCATATTTAAGATGGATGTCACAAGTGGCAAAGCATAGTGTCATGACCATGTGGATCAGTGACTCCTAACCTTTTCTTCGACCAAGGACCACTGTGATTTTTTTTTTTTTTTTTTTTTTTTTTTTTTTTTTTTTTTTTTTTTTTAATGGTGCACAACAGGTTACCCTAATTACAGTGCACCCTCACAGCCATCAACAAGCTGGGAGGAACTCTTTTACCATACTTTTGAAGGTGTCTACATTATATTGAAATATATATATATTTTTGACTCGTTAATGAGTTTGACACTCCGAGTTAAAGGATGCTGTGCCAAGACATCGGTGCGGCTCATTGGTACATGAAAAAGATCATGACCTCGCCCCCGATTAAAGTAATTTGGTACAAACAACCTGAAACCCTCCAACAGGGTGGGACTGTCTATTAAACCATTGATGACTTTATAAGTGAGCACCATCAGGGTCCCGTTGCGCCTAGTTTCTAAGCTCCTGAAGCCAGTTTCCCGAAGCAGGTCCTCATGGTGCATGAACTGAGGGTAATTTCCCTGCGTTCTCATGAGGAGGTACCTCAGGAACTTCTTCTGGAGCTGTTCTAACATATTAATGTACTTCCGCTGATGAGGTGTCCACACCTCAACAGCGTACTCTAATTTAGATCGAACGACGCAGCTGAAGACATCCGCATCATTTTAATGAATCCTGTGCGGGAGACTCCCTTAATTTAAGAGTAGAAGTCTTTGACACTTGCTGTAGTGTCGCAGAGGTGTTGGTGATGTGGCAGTTCATGTTCTAATCAAGTTGCAGGGCTGTTAGCTGCGTAGTGTTGCGTTGCCTTTGTTTTGAGACACTGAAAGGAGATTGTTTTCTTGCAACGAAGCTACCACTTATTTTATTATTTCGGATATTAAAAACCAAATATTCCTTTCAAATATAATAAAAAACAAGCATCCACTAAATATGTGACATGTCGTCACCTAGTGATTGTTTGTCGTATCTCTAATAGAGGTAATTTCACATGAGCAATTTTTGTTTGTATGTGCATTATACAAATGTATCTTATGAATGCTGGAAATCTAATCTAATCTAATCTAAGCTGCAAAGATATATATCATTTAAGATTTACACTAAATGCATTCCCACAAGCAGATATGTATAATTTCGCGCTAACACATGCCGCATGTGGACCTACAATATAAAAACCCAATCTCAAATGAACATAAGCCTTGCAACTCTTGCCGTCCTTCCCTGAAACAGGGGTGACATTGGCAAAGTGAACCAATTTTTATATCATGGGTGGTCAGCCGCATAACAACCTATAAGTCAAGGAACATACATGACAAATTACATTTTTTAAATCAAAGAATAAAAATAACAATATATACATGGACATAAAAAAAATCATAAAACCAATTTCACTTTAACAAACCCTAGCCGCCAACATCACAAATCAACCGCCATTTCTTTCTATCCTTGCATACTTCTTTCATTTCCTCCAGAGTCATAACCTTCTTCATACAAGCTCTTCTTTTATTATGACTCTGGATATTCCATTCATTCGCAATTTCAGATATTTGGTCCATCCATACCTTTCTCGGTCTTCCTCTACCACGACATCCATCTATTCTACCAACATATACTTTCTTCGTCAGTCTTTCCTCATTCATTCTCTCCATATGCCCAAACCATCTTAACAAACTTCTTTTAATCTTCACTTTCACACTTTCTTTTGCACCACATTCTTTTCTTACAAAATCATTCCTCACCCTGTCACTCCGTTTTTTCCCAATCATACTTCTTAGAAAGTCCATTTCAACAGTATGGACTTTACTAATTTCACTTTCATTCACCGTCCAGGCCTCGCTTCCATACATCAAGGTGGGTAAAAGTATGCCACTGCGTACCGCCAATCGAGCATTTTTAGATATGTTTTGATTTTTGGCGATACAAGCTGTGGCACCCAGTACACACCTGCCCTTCATTACTCTTCTTTCAAGTTCACCTGTCATTCTTCCATCTTTTTCAAACTTACTTCCCAAGTATACAAACTCATTTACCACATCAACATTCATTCCGTTATGAATTTGTTAATTGAATTTGAAAATATTAAAAACAACTCTCACACTATCGTTTTTTTTCTCAGCTTAGTACCCTTAGTACCTACGAGTTGCAAAACTTGAGGAAAGTAAGGTTTACGGAAAGTATTAAAGAGTGGTTTCCCCAAAATCTGCCGTTTTTGTTTCTTACACTTTATGGTCTAAGCAAAAGAGTTACAGTGATGAAGAAAATCAAGTCCAAACAAACAAAAACGGCCGATTTTGGGGAAAATCACTCTTTAATACTTTCCGTAAACTTTACATTAGTCAAGTTTTGCAACTCGTACTCAGGGTACAGATTGTGGATAATGTGATTCCAAAGACAATTTCATTTAAAGGCCATATTTGAATCAAATGGTAGATAAGCCAAACAAGCACTGGGGGGACGATGTATTAAAGTAGAGCTAGGGTGTGTAAGGGTGGCGTGTTTCCCTTCTTACTGTGGGTTCGGCGACAATTCACGCCGAAGTACTGCCGCGCACATTAAATTAATTATCAAGTTTCAGTTTTTTCATATTATCTCGAAAACTGTTCACATTACCTTAAATATTTTTCAAACACTCTCTAGACATTGTATCATTCTATAATTATGAAGAAAAAAAATATGTCCAAAATATTAAACAACAAAATTATAAGAAAAAAATGTGAACAAAAACGTGTTTTTTTAAATATTTTTTTGTAGCGTTTTTAAGTTTTATAAAATATTTTAACTTTAAAATTTAGATAAAAAATCAATAAACACGTGTGATTTTTTCCATTAATGTCACTTCTTTACAAAGGCCATAAAGTGTAAGAAACATTTTTAGTGTGTGTCGTCTGTCGAAACGGGGGGTAGAAAGGAAAGACGCGTAAGGGTGTGTCATGCCATCTAGTCAGAGTTTGCAGTACTAGCGCAGCTCGCAGCGCCTGAGCAAAGGAAAAAACAGCTGATCTTTCTTGCCGCGCTCACAGACCACAGATTAGGAACCACTGATTGTAGATTGTAGCATTTGTATATGAATAGAACTAGCGGTTATCACTAACCACAGTAAAAAAAGAATACGGTTAACTCAAGCATGGCGTTTTACTAAACATGTATTGAAACTAAAAATCTCACTAGAGGCGTTGTTTTTCTGTCCCTGTATTTTTTGGCAATAGCTGCAATTGACTTTTAACGTGAAGTTTTACACTTGAGTGTTGGTCAAGTGTCAAATGCTCGCGAATTTATTGAAACGCACCTGCGCACTTAGAAAAAAAAATGTCTACAACTTTCTATATTATTAATATCATCGATCTAAATAAAAGAAAGAAAGATCTAATAAAAAGGCATTATTTCACCAAACATTAACATTCGGGCATGATGTTTGTCTTTGATTTACAAATCGACGGTTAAAAGGAATAAGCGACAAAAAATAAATTATCTAGATTTTCAGCAGTAACTTTGTGAATCTAATCTAATCTAATCTATCTGCAAAGATATATATCATTTAAGATTTATATTAAATGCATTCACACAAGCAGACATGTATAATTTCGCGCTAACACATGCCGCATGTGGACCTACAATATAAAAACCCAATCTCAAATGAACATAAGCCCTGCAACTCTTGCCGTCCTTCCCTGAAACAGGGGTGACATTGGCAAAGTGAACCATTTTTTATAGTATGAGTGGTCAGCCGCATACCAAAAGTGGAAGTTCATTTTAATAGATTAAAATAAAAATTGCTTTGTTTTAATTCACATGAGTTTATTTTTGTACACGACCAGTTTCGGTAGAAGCAGTACCTGAAGATGGGAGGTACTGCTTCTCCCGAAACTGGTCGTGTACAAAAATAAACTCATGTGAATTAAAACAAAGCAATTTTTATTTTAATCAAAGAATAAATTGTTCAGGAGAGCAGTTTAAAGTTTGACATTGCAGAAAAATGGCATAACTTGTTTATTTTTTATCATATCGTTAAAATAAAGAAAAGCTCTTAAATTCAAAGAATAAAGGCATTTATTGGCATTCCTATTAATGTGGTTTTACGATTTTTTTATGTCACAAGCGACTTTAGGACAAAAAAGGCCAAAATCCTGTCTGTTACACCAAAACCATACTTCGAAAACGCAGTTGTTTGCTTGGGCATAAACAAAGAAAAAATATCGTAGAGCTATGGGAGTAAGCGCATTAGAAAGAGCGGAAAATTTTAAGAAGGATAGCATTCATAACGTAGCTTATTCGCTACTTCCTTTTAACCGTCGATATCTGTAATCTATAATCTAAGTTGCAAAGATACATTAACATTCAAAGCTCATATCAAATGCATGTCCACAAACAAACACGTGTAAGTTCGCCCTTACAGATGCTGAATGTATACTTACAAATAAAAATCCAAACCTCAAATGAGCATAAACCCTGCAACTTTTGCCGACCTTCCCTGACACAGCGGTGACATTGGCAAAGTGAACCATTTTAACAGTATGGGTGGTCAGCCTCATACCAACCTATAGGTCAAGAAATTTCAATATCGCCACCTTAAAGGTTAAACTGAATAAGTGCTGATTCACCGATTTGAGAAATCGTGGATAACACATTTTATTGGGAGTAACTTCTCATAGTGAGTAAACTAATTGTAAGGAAATACTAATAACAGCATTCTGGACTACGGGATTTTCACACTTGTTAAGTGTTTTCTCTTTAATTAAGAAAATAGGAAAAAATGTGCATTTATCTGAGAAACCCATGTAAGCTTAATATGTCACTTATTCAGTTTTACATATAAGGTATCGATATGCTCTTCGCTAGGTTGACAAATTTATGTGCCTCTACAAAAGGTCACGTGGAGGTTTCCCAGCTCCCGAAAGGGCTGGTAATTTTTTCGTGCGAAGGCCTGAGTGACACCTTGCCGGTATTTTATTTTGTGTTTGAAATAACGCAACTAAGCTACACATATAGTATAACTTCTTGCCTGCGTTATCCCCGAAGGGGTCGCATGTGGCGATTCGGGACCTATTTATTTTTACAGGTATGGGGGCTGGCCTCACACCAACCACTTTCAGTTGAAGTGGGGGTTTCCCAGCTCCCGGGGGGGGGGGGGGGGGGCTGTTTCTCATTTCTTGTGAAGGCTGAGTAAACCTAGAGATCGAAACCTTGCTCTCGGCATGAAATACAAGCATTCTACCAATTGAGCTATCGACCTTTTTTTACGAGCTTGGTCGTCGTCGCTACTTCTCGTAAGCGCCAATTCTCAAGCAAGACCCACTTGCTGTAAGGCTGGATGGACCTTTGATATATAAATATTAAATATATTTTAATAAATTTGTAATATTTTCAATGATTTTCCTTGAACTAAGCCGTTGTTTTTTTCACAAATAGAAATGAAAATATGTATCACCATATTTCGCCGTATTGCTCCAAATGATAACAATATTATATGTAGCAACCCGGATGCGGTGGTTTATTATGTTTTGATAAAATATAGGTACTTTGTGAGGAATGTGCAGTATCAAAAATTGTGTCACGACATATCGGTAAAAGACAACTCATCCAACGACAGTTCGGCCATTGACAAATCGGCCACACGACACTTCGTCCACACGAAAATACACCTCAAGAAGAACTAGTTAATAAACCGTTCAATTGATCAATCGCTCGGTTAATCGGTCCTTCGGTTAATCAGTCATTCGGTTAATCGATCGTTCTTTTAATCAAACATTCGGTTAATCGAAAATTATGTTATTCGATAGTTTGGTTAATCGAACTTTCAGTTAATCGATCAATCACTAATTCGATCGTTCGGATAATCGATCATTTGATAAATCGATAATTCGGATAATCAACCGTTCGGTTAATCGATCATTCGGTTAATTGACATTCGGATAATCGACGCTCAGCTGTACTTGATGGTGTATTATGCTTGAAACTAGTTAAGAATTTGAATGAAGCAAATTTTTTTTTTTCTTTGACTTATAGGTTGGTATGCAGCTGACCACCCATGCTGTAAAAATGGTTCACTTTGCCAATGTCACCCCTGTTTCAGGGAAGGACGGCAAGAGTTGCAGGGTGTATGTCCATTTGAGATTTGGTTTTTATGTTGTATGTTCACATGAGGCATGTGCAAGCGCTAACTTGTACATGTCTGGTTGTGAGAATGCATGTAATGTGAATCTCCAATGTAACATATCTTTGCAACTTAGATTAGATTTAGAATGCTGTAGTATGTAGTCTGTTATGTGTCAGCCGGTGTATGAGCCAACTCTTCCCACGATTACGTCTCAAGTGCGCGGCCATCTTACAGCATGGCGACGCCCAAACAAAGCGGGAACGCAAAATAATTATTTCAATTAGTGAGCGGTCAGTACTGTACGCGGCAGTGGCGTAGTACAACATGATACGATTCTCAGAGGGTCGCCTTTTTTAATAAGCTAAAAAAACCGTCAAACATCTGAAATCTATGCTGCTAAGATTTAATTACAATTAAGATATGAATGAATTGAAAGATGTTTGCAACGATAGTAAAAAAAATTGGAGGCAAATATGCAGAGGCTCTGGCCACCCCTAACGGAATGTTGACAGAGTTACAGTTGCAGTAAGATTGAAATTTAAGGCTTCCCCACAAACAGACACGTTGTCAAATATTTTGACATATTGTGTTAACATGAAATACTATGTATGTATATTTTTATTATCCTTTTTGTTAATATTCAAATTAATTTAATTGGGTAGGTACAAAATTAACAAATTTATATTACAATTTGTTTTCTCTAAGTTGGTAATATTGACCTATTACATTTTGTTAGGTTTTTGCATTAATTTTACATCAAATAAAACCAAATCCATCTGAAGAATTTAAGGTTTTATTATTTTCAAACACCAGTGTTGGGATCCCAAAATCAAAACTAGCATTACATCATTCAAGATTCTCGGATTCCAAGCCAATCTTTTCCACACGTGTTAGTTCACGCTTACACACACCGCATGTGTAAAATTGCAACTGTTGCCGCTCTTCCCTGAAACCGGGGTAGAATTGGCAAAAGTGAACCAAGTTTTAACAGCATGGGGTCAGCCTAACATCAACCTATGCATTAGTCAAGGAACCATCGATCAATATAACCTGTATTAAGTTGGGATGGAAACTACGAAGATACAGAGAATCTCTTAATTGTAGTAATTTTATATTTCTATTTTACATTTGTTTATCCTAATATTTTGAGTTAACAGAAGTTAAATTGTATAAGAACCAGGATTTAAGATGATAGTATTTAAATATGAATAAATGTTATTATTTAGGTACATATTGTGTACAAGCTCTCCACGCCTGAGACACAGGATTTCCTAGTTCAGGCACATGTATTATTTTGTTATTGAGTTAAATTCCTTATGTGTACAAATGTAATGTTAAGAGGTGTTTTTGTATAAATAAATAAATTATTATATAATAATAATAGATATCGGCAACTCGCTCCATAAACGGTAACTTTGACAAAGGATTGAGTCGTGAAAATACCAAGTTCTCACAGTTTTGATATCGACTGCAAAAGGATGAATGTGAGCCGTTCTACCAGTTGTCCTTGTTGTGTCGAGAGGAGGAAGTATAAGAAAGGATACTTCATCAGAACACACACCGTTACTGTTCCGATAGAAGAGGCTGAGCATTTCAACCTATCTTCTACGCTCATGAGAATGCCGGGTTCCCTTCGGAAAATCTTCACTCTCCGCCAGTGTGCGGGTACATTATTTACGCCTGTTAATTTCACATTTATATTCTTTGTACAACAATAAATCGGTCAATGCTTCGTTTTTCATTTGCCAACAAAAACGCGTCGTATGAGAAATGTAAAATATTTAAATACCAAAGAATCTGAATGATTTTCCATCAAAATACCGAAAAAAGAAACGTATTATTTTGAGTTATCGCTACGCTGAAATGCTACTATGCTACACATAAAGTGTAACTTCCTGCCGCTCTTTCACCGAAGGGGTTCTTGGCTTATTGGTTGGTATGAGACTGACCACCCATAATGTAAAAAAATGGTTCACTTTACCAATGCCACCCCTGTTTCAGGGAACGTCGGCAAGAATTGCATGGCTTATGCTCATTTGAGATTGGGTTTTAATGTTGTAAGTCCACATGCGGCATGAGTAAGCCCGAACTTGTACGTGTCTGCTTGCGGGAATGCATTTAATATGAATAATAAATGTAATATGTACATCTTTGCGACTTAGATTGAAAATTATAGATACAGGTCGCGTGTGGAGAGTCAAACCTATTTAATTTTACAGGTAAGGGGGTCGGACTTACGCCAACCACTTCAGTTGCAGTGGAGGAGTTATCGATGTTTCAAAAGTGAGAAGCGAATTGGAGCATTATAACATTATAACAAAAAATACAAAAGGAGAGTATTTGAAGTGTTTTTATACATGATAATTTACACTTGTTGTTTTGTAATTTGACACAAGCAAAGCTGAATCTATAATCTAAGTTGCAAAGATATATTGACGTTTTACGCTCTTATGAAATGCAGGCACATGTAAATTCGCGATTACACATGTAGCATGTGTACGTACAAAATAAGCCAAACCTCGCATGAGCATGAACCATGCAACTCTTGCCAGCATTCCCTGAAAGCGGGGTGGTATTGGCAAAAGCGAATCTAAGTTTTACAGAAATGTGAAACATTTTATACCACAGAGTAATTATTATCACTCTATTTTTTATACAGAAGCCATGCCGTGAAAAAAATGTCGTCGCTTGAAAAGTCAAAAAAACTGAATCCTAAATTGGAGATCGATTCTACAGTAAAAAGTGATTCGATTGAGATGAAGCTCGCCTTAATCATGCGGAAATATTACTCGATTTCATAAAAAATACTCGAGTAAAAAACCACGATCTAATCTAATCTAATCTAAGCTGCAAAGATATATATCATTTAAGATTTATATTAAATGCATTCCCACAAGCAGACATGTATAATTTCGCGCTAACACATGCCGCATGTGGACCTACAATATAAAAACCCAATCTCAAATGAACATAAGCCTTGCAACTCTTGCCGTCCTTCCCTGAAACAGGGGTGACATTGGCAAAGTGAACCAATTTTTTACAGTATGGGTGGTCAGCCACATAACAACCTATAAGTCAAGGAACATACATGACAAATTACATTTTTAAAATCAATAAATTATAATATATACATGGACATAAAAAACTAAATCATAAAAACCAATTTTACTTTAACAAACCCTAGCCGCCAACATCACAGATCAACCGCCATTTCTTTCTATCCTTACATACTTCTTTCATTTCCTCCAGAGTCATAACCTTCTTCATACAAGCTCTTCTTTTATTATGACTCTGGATATTCCATTCATTCGCAATTCCACGATAAAATATTGAAATATGGTAGGTAAAAAGAATACCGAAATTTTTTATTTAGGGAATTTGAATTTGTCAACAACAACATTTTTCAACCTCAACATTTTGTCTATGGTATCTCTATGGTTGTTGTCTCCTGATGTAGGTAGTCTTTGTAAGAGTATTTAAACTGAAATCAATACATATTTTTGGTATTTTCCATAGAAATAGTCGACCAAGACTATCGTTGTAAATTTGTACCTTCTTGAAATTAAAATGATCATCAAGACTTTTTTTTTTCCACATGTAACTTAACCTCAAAATCAGAGCTAAGAATCCCCGAACATTTGATTTGCACGATCGTCCTTGAAGTGAAACGGTATAAAATTAAAAGTACGAATAAAACCATAAATGTATATCTGCTACTTATATGATATTTTTTCTTAACAGTTCATATTTTTTTCTACTTATTCCGTAAATGAACCATTTATTTTCGATAAGCAGTTTTGATTAAAAAAATGGTTTCCGCCATGGGGGGTCAATAAGGAAGGCGTCACAATCTTGATCAGCAATAAAAGTGTCATTAGCAAAGGTTGAAACATTTAATTCAGCTACCGGTCAACGCAACAATATTTCGTTATTGCCAATAGATAATGACAAAAATTAATTGTTTGTTGATTAGATTGCTTCATACATTATTTTATTTACTTTTAATTGCCTTTACTCGCGCAGGTTAAACAACCACCCAAGGGGCATATGCTCCAGGACACACTTTCTTGTTTAGAGACATTTTAGCTACAGTTTGATCCGGTCGATAGAGGCTGTCCATATATTACGTCATTCGCATTAAGGGGGGGGGGGGGGTATGATCTGCGGATGATGGCAAATGATGTACGAGTACCAAAAGTGACGTCGTTCTTATAAATACCAATTTCTACCAAATATACAAAATATTATGTAAGTAATGTAACATTATTAATTATTAAGCTCATCCATTATTACGGAAAGAGGGGTCATTAGATAATGACTATAGGATGATTGTAAGGGGGGGGGGAGGGGGGGGTCGAAAATCGGCCAAAATCGATGAAATAATTTATGGACGGCCCCATAGCTCAGTCGGTAGAGTGCTTGCATTCCATGCCGAGAGCTCGGGTTCCAATCCCACCGAGGGTGTCAGACATGATTTCCCGTTTCGGTGTTTATTTTAAAACCATATTGTTTTTTTTTATTTCACTTTTTTTTTGGGAATATATTTTTCTTTTTATTTACAGAATTATACACTATTAAGACTCTAAAGAAGCCTTTTTTTATAATCTCAATAGATTTTGTGTCTTGAAAGCAATGTTTTCAAGAAATTTAATTAATTAAGTAGTTTCTATTTTTTTTTATTTTCACAAAAACTTTTATCAAATTGCTCTCTTGATAATGGTGAATAATTTGTCCTCTTGATAATGGTGAATAATTTGTCCTCTTGATAATGGTGAATAATTTGTCCTCTTGATAATGGTGAATAATTTGTCCTCTTGATAATGGTGAATAATTTGTCCTCTTGATAATAGTGAATAATTTGTCCTCTTGATAATAGTGAATAATTTGTCCTCTTGATGATGGTGTGATAACACTGAAAGCGCTTGAGAAAATAAATAAACTCGTGAAGAAAATCTTTGTTTCTGTATATTTTTACATTATTATTACATTATATTTACATTATTTCAAGTGTCATAGACCCCTAGAGTCTTTTGAATCTAGGCAGTCTCCCGCACAGGATTTCTTAAAAAAAAAAAAAAAAAAATTAATTTTAAAAAACATGTCTTTACTTTTAAAGGCAATATGTATGCAGCCCAATGCGATATTGAAAAATATCATTCAAATAACCAAAGTATTAAAAAATGCGATGAATGACCGGATATGAGTAGGTACAAGGATTCTCAGAAGTTCTCTTAGAATTAAAATCCCATCTACCACATATTATGTCCTTTTGCAATACTTATTCACTATACAAAATGCATGGTGCACATACTTACAAAGATCCGAAATATATTAGTGGAATAAAAATATTAATTTTTATATTTTGTTATCGTTTGTGAACTGTGAAAATTCATATTCAATAATTTAATCAAACACTGTTTTATATTTTCACTTTTACAATTATTTATTCTTTAATTTTACTAACGTTTTCGATCTTATACGTAGATCATCGTCAGGTATAAAAAATTTAAAATTTCATTTTTATGATCTAAGTATAAGATCGAAAACGTTAGTACAATTAAAGAATAAATAATTGTAAAAGTGAAAATATAAAACAGTGTTTGATTTAAATCCTTGAAGTAAATAATTACATTATTTTTTTTATTTAAAACAGGCACTTAGTGCCATAGTGGTCAAACCGAGAAAAAAGTAAAACGTATTTGAGAAGGTTAGAAATAAATTATCCTGTGCGCCAGACTCCCTAGATATCAAATACTCTATGGGTCTATGAGACTTGTTGTAGTGCCACAGAGGTGTTGGTGATGTGGCGATTGATGTCCTGATCCTTTGTTGCAAGGCTGTTAGCTGCGTATTGTTGTGTTGTGTGTTGCGTTGGCTTTGTTTTGAGACACTGAAAGGAAGTGGCGATTGATATTGGTTTAGAATAGGGTAAGGCTTATTATTAAACAAAGATCAACAGGGTATCTTTTTCAAGGTATAGGGTATCTTTTTTCAGGGTATCTTTATCAACAGGGTATCAGGTTTATCTTTTTCAGGGTAACTTTTTTTATGTAGCTCACACCGCACACGACGTTCTCAACTTCGCTATACATTATAGTACAAACTGGCGTTTACCGTGCGTGGTATTTATTATCTTTACAAAAATTTAAAATTAAACTAGTAATGTTTAAACCAGGTTTAACAAAGATTAAATATTCTTTAGGGACTTGATGCCGTATTGAAGTTATTCGCCATGACATAGGTATCTTACGTAGTATGAAACTGAATATTTCATTTAAAAATTAATCTTTTAATTGCCTTATTTGTCAACCATTCTATTATTTCAGACAAATCTTATTTTAAATGTGAATTACAAAAAAAAAAACAAAAATCCTGATACATCCTATTGACAACTAAAAACAATAGGTTGGCACTTTTCTTTTATCCTATTTTCTTACTTGCTCCCAGAAGGGCAACAAGTAAGTACTGTTTTGGCGTGAAAAAAAAAGAAGTTATTTTAACATTTTTTTATGGAATACATAATTATCTGTAGGATACAAATACTAGATATTTTATGAGCATTCTCTTTGCAGAAGTATGATTGCGGTAAATGTTGATATACCGCACGTACAGCCAGATGTAATCTCGGAGTGACTAGTCAGTCGGCGGCAAACCTTCAAAGTGGTCCGCTTGCGTCACAATCCGATTAATGTAATTAAACTAGTAGGCTTTTGATAGTTCGCACGTTAGGCTGCACTATAAAACAGCCTATTTGTTTCAATGTTTCAAGTTGTGAGGAAAAGAGAAGTACGTTAATGAAAAGAGTGATAAATGCAGAGGAAATGAAAGACCATACAGAATAAGTGGCTGCGGAGGCAAAGGCTATAATGTATGATCTGTATAATCTAAGTTGAAAAGATATATTCACATTGAAAATTCATATGAAATGCATGACCATAAACAGACACGTGTAAGTTTGCTCTTACAAATGCTGCATGTGTAAAAATTAAAATAAACATAAACCCTTCAACCTTTGCCGACCTTCCGTGAAACCAGAGCGGACCATTTTTTACAGTATGGGTGGTGAGCCTCATATCAAACTATAAGTCAAGGAATGACTACCCAAATAATAATGTAGGTATGATGCATCTGCGCAATATTAGAAAAGTTTATTAAATATTCACGTATTTGTAAGAAAAACTGAAATTTTAAAGGACTCGTGAAGACAAAAGAACAAGAGGAAGGCCTCTTACACGATGGTCAGATGATATCAAAAGAGTTGCTGGTGACTGGATGCAGAGAGCCCAGGACAGAGACGCCTGGAGAGATATGGGGGAGGCCTATGTCCAGCAGTGGATAAGAAGTGGCTGAATAAGTAAGTAAGTAAAGTATGTAATTTACAAAAAATATTTAAATCATGATACACCCTATTGCACATCTGCTTATGGACTACGAAAAACTATCTTATCTTAACCACACTTGAACATGCGAGTTGTCTTATACTCGAGTTATCTAGTACTCGAGTCTACGACAACTGGTACACTCGAGTGTGGGACAACTCGCAACATTTCTCAACAAGAAATGACTCAAACACAAACACCGCCAATCGTCTGTCAAAATTACAAGCTGTTGACCAAGTGATAAAAAGATAATTCATCAAAAACCAGTACTTCAGTCTGAGTGGGTACAGTTAGCCATTTCAAATGAGTGTATTATAATCTAATCTAATCTAAGTTGCAAATATATCATACATTTAAAGTTAATAATAATATTAGGATGATTTATTTGGTGAGCGCTGTTTTTGTGTGTATCACACCTCAAGAGCCCTCTGCGAGCTTGGTCGTCGATGTAGAAAGCGCCAATTCTCAAGGAAGACCCAGTTGTTGTAAGGTTAGATGGACCTTTCAGTGATCGGTCTTTGGTAAAGGTTTATGTATTTTTCAACTCAGCGAAGAGCACATTCGAAATATAAATGGTATATTTTTTGTGCTCCGCCGGGATCCGAATCCACAACCTTCCATTTACGAGTCCGAAGTGTTGCCACTGGACTACGGACCGGTATCAAATGCATGCCCACAAACCGACACACGTAAGTTCGCGCTTACAAATGTACTTACAATTAAAAAAACAAACTTCAAACGAACACAAGCCCTGCAACTGTTTCCTAAAACAGGGGTGAAATTGGCAATGTGATTTTTTTTATGAGAACTTCCTTATAATTAGTTCACTTACTATGAGAAGTATACCTCCCAATAAATAAATAAATATCCACAGTTTCTCAAATCAGTGAATCAGCAATTATTCAGTTTTACCCTGAAAACATCGATATATCGCCTCCTTAAAGCTAAAACTGAATATGTGCTGATTCACTGATTTGAAAAATCATGGAATAAACATTCTATTGCCGGTCTTGACCGGTCCGTAGTTCAATGGTAACACTTCGGACTCTGAATGGGAAGGTTTGGGTTCGATTCTCGGCGGAGCACAAAAAATATAACATTTATATTTTCAAATTTGCTCTTCGCTGGGTTGAAAAATTCATAAACCTTTACCAATGACCGGTCACCAAAGGTCCATCCAGCCTTACAGCAACTGAGTCTTGCTTGAGAATTGGCGCTTTGTAGCGACGACGACCAAGCTCATAAAAAGGTGGATAGCTCAATTGGTAGAATGCTTGCATTCCATGTCGATAGCAAGGGTTCGATCTCAAGGTTTACTCAGCCTTCACAAGAAATGAGAACCAGCCCTCTCGGGAGCTGGGAAACCCCCACTTCAACTGAAGTGGTAGGTGTTAGGCCGGCCCCCTTACCTGTAAAAACAAATAGGTCCCGAATCGCCAACCCCTTCGGGGACAAAGCAGGCAAGAAGTTACACTATATGTGTAGCCTAGTTGTAGCTATTGCGAGTAACTTCTCATAGTAAGTGAACTAATTATAAGGAAGTGCTCATGACAAACTTGTAAACTACAGGATTTTCACACTTTTTTAGTGTTTTCTCTCGTGACAAATAGGGAAAATGGTGCATTTCTCTTAGAAACCCATGTTAGCGTAATATGTCACTTATTCATGTTTACCTTTAAAGTATCGACATATATTGGTAGATACTTTTAGGCATTGGATGGTACTTAATTTGAACGAGTACATTTTTAATCAGATTTGACCAAACAAATGATTTATTGCCGCAGTTTCAATTTGATTGTGTCTGAATGAATTGGACGCCATTGCCTGGTCTATTGAATTACAATATGATGTGATGAACTGGTGCCCGGGTCACAATGCACGGGCCAGTGGACAGTAAAGTTACACTGTGCTGGGTGGTACAATGAAGACAGTGCCGTCTTGCTTGTGTGTTCACCTCTCTTCCACGCCTCACTCGTTGCCACTGTCAGGAAGTTCAGACCAGGATAGTTGAAAATGAAAAAAAGTTTTGTTTAATTATTATTTAAGTCTTTTAATTGATAAAAATATTTTTTGATCGATGCAGGGGTCTTTAAACTATTTTACACAAGGGCCGTATTGAAATTTCGAAGTGGTATGGCGGACCAACAGGGTCTGGGTGACTTGTCCCCCAGGGTGGTAAATTTTGAAGATTTGAGTGTGTTTGTAAGCATTTTGAGTCTTTTTTTACAGATAAATTAATTTTTAACCATATCGACGGTTAAAAGGTAGTAGGGCATAAGCAACAAAAACTAAATTGTTCAGAAGAGCAGCTTAAATTTGAGATTGCAGAAAAATGTCATAACGTTTTTTATTTTTTTATCATATCGTTAAAATCAAAACAGCTCTAAAATTAAGAAAATAAAGGCATTTATTGGCATTCCTATTCATGTGATTTTACGATGTTTTACAATTTTTTTAATGTCACAAGCGTCCTTAGGACAAAAAAGACCAAAATCTTGTCGGTTACACCAAAACCATACTTTGAAAACGCAGCTTGGGCATAAACAACAAAAAATAAAAATCATCGCAGAGCTATGGGAGTTAGCGCACTAGAAAGAGCGGAAAATTTTAAGTCGGATAGCGTTCATAACTAATTTTTGACCAAAACGTCGCTTAACCTACTTCCTTTTAACCGACGATATGTGTCTCTGAGTCTAACTTACATAATATGTATGTTTTTGCGGCCGATCTTTCCGTTCTCAATATCTATAACAAATCTGTTTTTTTATTGGCGTCTGCGGGCCGGGCCAAGTCCTTTCCCGGGCCGCATTTGGCCCGCGGGCCGTAGTGTTTAGACTCCTGCTCTAGAGTTTAGACACTCAATAATGAACGTGTGTGCAAAAGATGAGTATGAATTCGTGATTCTCGATCGCATGATAGTTTATAAAATAAACCGCCTGAACACTTGACCACTGACCAGCCTTGTATACTTGCACGCTGTCATGGTCTGTTCCAGTCTTGCCACTGTCATCGTCATTGTTGGGTCCATCTTATTGTGGTCAATTGGAGCCGACCTTCTTATAACCGCATTCCCAAAGCATCGATGCAATAAATTGCCGCTCTTAAACGATTGGTCCAATCAGCCAATGGAAGGAAGTAGGAAACGAATTTGCTACATGCTGTCTTAGTTAGTCCGGTCGATAGCTCAGCTGGTAGAATACTTGCATTCCATGCCGAGAACCCGCAATCGAATCCCACCGAAGGTGTCAGAAATGAAATCCTGTTTCGGTGTTAAATTCAAACCCAATATAAAATACCGGCAAGGTTTACTCTTGCCTCTACAAGATATAAATACCAGCCCCATTGGGAGCTGGTGAACCCAAAATTTATTAAATGAAGTGGTTGGCGTAAAGCCAGCCCCTTACCTGAAAAAAAAACAAGTTCTACTCGCCACGTAAAAGTTACGCTATACATAAAAGTTACACGGCATAAAATTACACTATATGTGCAGCTAGATATCGTTTTAGTAGCGTAGCGTTGTCTAAAATGGAATGAAAACCATCGCTTAATCCATTTCATCATACAGGGTAAGATTGAGGGGAGAAGAACTCTGGGACGCCAAAAGACATCGTGGCTGAAAAACCTGCGACAGTGGTTGAACAAAACCGCTTATTCTTTATTTTGAGCTGCAGCATCTAAAATAAAATTAGCCATGAGGATCTCTGAAAGGTTCCTTCCTGTCTCTGGCACGTAGGCTACTGATTAATCCTTCAGATTTTTACTTAGGAAGTACTGGGCTAGATCCCCAGCAGATCACAAAAAATATCAATTTTCAAATATCCTCAACGCTGGATTCATACGTTCATCTGCTATACAATATATACTATGTTATTGTTCACACAATACTGACCATAAATTTGAATTTACGGGAAAGCTAGAAACCTTAATCCATGTGAATCCAAAATTACTGTTTTTTTTTATTTTTATTTACTACGGGTTGACGTCACACAGCCGAGGGTTTTTTTTGATGTATACCGAGTCCATTTCATTTTAAGTATGGCCTCTCAAATTGGAGGATCTTATCTGTTATCAAAACACTAAATAAAACGTTAGGCTGATAACGGATTTGGAGTTAAATGGATGCTTTTGAGTATTTTGTAAACAAATAAAACTTATATTTGTCCCAAAAGCGAAGAATTCCAGACTTGCGGAATCAATAGTATTATATTTATATTGTTACAAATGTATAGGTCCATGCCTGCGTGCTTTTGTGATCCTGTGCCTAGGCGTGTTTACTTGCTGTGTATGTGTGTGTGTAGACGTGGGTGTTTGACACTTTGAACTGTTGGTACTTCTGGTACTATCTGGAAATATCCATTCTTGAGGTGTCTAGTCGATTCAGGAACACGCGAGAATAGGCCTTGGTCACATATAAATAGGCTGCAGTTCTGTGAAGCATGTAGTGATCGATTAACGCCTAAGCCGTGAAACCGACAAAACAGAAGTGTGAAGAGTGAACCATATTATGTCTATAATCTATAATCTAAGTTGCAAAGATATATTAACATTTAAAGCTCATATCAAATGCATGCCCACAAACAAACACGTGTAGTTTGAGCTTACAAATGCTGAATGTGTACTCACAGATAAAATCCAAACCTCAAATTAACATAAACCCTACAACTTTTGCCGACCTTTCCTGACACAGGGGTGACATTTGACATTGGCAAAATGAACCATTTTTTACATGTATTTTGTGAAATAAATATAGCCGCAATTTTATTAAAAGTGAACCCGAGATAAAATCATAAAAATATCGAAACAATTTCTGTTCGAGTGTCAGAGACTCGAGTCGACACAGAAATTACAGCCCAAGTATTACTTAATTATCAGAAATTCAAGTTGCGTACTGATAAGTGTGAGTGGTGCTTCAATTAATAGTTGCCATCGTGCAATAATAAGGTGTGGACACGCAGAAAACTTTTATATGCTTGAGCTTCCGGCCGTTTCGCCCATATCTGCGATGGGCTTCTTCAGATTGAAGTTGATGTGATGTTGATGAAACGGTTTTCAGTATTGACACATTAGATTTTTTTATTATTATTAAAAAAAAGATTTGTGGAAAGAAATGCAATTCACCAATTTATTTTGCCTGGCCAGTTGTCGATGCGAAAGCAGAAGCTTGTGTGCATGCAATGGCATCTGTTGATGTTGAGCCAGGGTCAAAGTTATGGTCAAGTGGGCCAGACGCAGATTCGAACCAACGTTATTATGTTCCAAATACGCTAGTCGAACATTCGCCTCTATCCCCTCGGCCATAACACCGACATGCGTGTATTTAAATTAAATTTTACAATTAATTACACTTTCCGAATATTAGACCAGTCGTTGTCTAATATTCGGAACTTACATTATTCTCGAAGTTTCGTTGACGTCGTAGCAAATGCCATCAAGTAGGTACTTACCCTGAGAACGAGTTGCAAAACTTGAGTAAAGTAAAGTTTACGGAAAGTATTAAAGAGTGGTTTAATATTGAAAATAAAATGAACATTTTATGGAATGGAAAATAACCCACGTGGCCGGACCGCGTTCTAGGCACGGAACGTGTAAACGAATAAATGTACTTGTGAATTTTAAATACGAGTTGTATTATTTTCTTACCTGATTTCTTCTTCAGCCGTACAAATATGAAATATACCTACCACAGATCGATATTATATGACTAGGGTGCCGTGAGAAAACTCAAAATTTCAAAGGGTGCCGTGACTTGAAAAAGTTTGGGAACCTCTGGACTAGCGTATTTGGAACATAATAACGTTGGTTCGAATCTGCATCTGGCCCACTTGACCATAACTTCGACCCTGGCTCAACATCAACAGATGCCATTTACATGCACACAAGCCTTACTTTGTGTGTCCGTTCGGGAGAATTGTTCTTAGTTTCACGTTTAGACGCATTGATAACTCGATGTTTCACATTGTTAGTGATGGGCCCATTAGTTCTCAAGCGCTCTCGCCGTAGATTAAGTACCGCGAGAGTATCATGCGGTGTTTACATTTGTCATTACACAACACTAGTACGCGGGCCGAGCTATTTTTAGACCTACTCGACACTTATGTAGCATTATATAGATTGTCTTAATTTCCCAACTGTATTTATTGTTTGAGCGATTATGAAGAACGGCCGACCAAATTGGTGACGACATCTTTGTCATATGCTAGCGAGGTTGATCTATATAATCTATCTATAATCTAAACTGCAAAGATATGTTAACATTTAAGGCTCATATTAAATGCATGCCCACAGACAGGCACATGTAGGTTCGCGCCTTCACATTCTGCATGTGTGCATACAAATAAACAAAACCTCACATGAACATAAACCTTGCAACTCCTGCCGCCGTTCCCTGAATCGGGGTGGCATTGGCAAAAGTGAACCGATTTTTACAGCACGGGTGGTCAGCCTCATACCAACCTATCAGTCAAGCTCCTCCAAATTCTGCCGTACCTACTTCACCGCTTATTTATTAAAAGTTTGTAGGTTAGGTTGATTTTGTAGATTGATTAGCGTGTCTCGTGAGCTGTAAAAACAAACTACTTAATTTTAGTTAATTAAATTATTAATTAAGTTAATTTTTTAAATTTAATTTGATACATAATTAACCTCCTCATAACCTCCTCATACACGTACTTTGATCACCACGGTCAGAAATCGACCAGCTCCTGACGCTACGGTAACTGCAGAGCTGCCTCCATTTTTTCCCATCTTTATATACCTCTTTCAATTCATTCATATCCATATCACCTTTTTCATACATTGTCTTCTTTCACATTCACTTTGTATATCCCATTTTTTCACAATCTCTTCAATCTGATCACTCCATACTTTTCTCAGTCGTCTCTAACCTCTTTTTCCTTTCACACTACCTCTGTATATATACTTGCTTAGTCTATCATCATTCATTCTTTCCACATGCCCAAACCATCGCATCACATACCTTTGTTTCACGCTACATGTTTAGAAAAAAATGTTTACTCATCTCTTCACACGTCCGTATGAACAAGCGCCTTTGGGATGATCTAGTATCATGAAAAGGCGTTGTACAAATTTTAAATTATAATTTAATTAATTCACGGTACTTAGTGACTTATTTTAATCATTTATTAAATATAATGTACACTTAAAAGATAGCCCGGTTATGTAAGTTGTACACGCGTTAATATTAATTAATATTTAGGTTAATCGTACGCACAAGCACGCAAGAAGAAAGATACTGCGACACTGTTTATCAACCAATTTATTTTTAATTAAAATATTAACGTTCCTAGACTAATACGCTGGTATGAGGCTGACCGCCATGCTGTGAAAACTTGGTTCACTTTTGCCGATGCCTGCTCGGTTTCAATGAAAGGCGTAAGATTTGCAAAGTTTTTGTTCATGCGAATTTTGGTTTATTTTGTATGTAGGTACACCTGCAGCATATCGATGCCAGTGGCGGCTCCAGCTAAGGTGCATCGGTGCATTGCACCTCCTGTAAGAATGCCACGACCCATCACTTACAATTTTGTTCCCCATAAAATATCCTCTGTGTCAAGTCCTATTTTACATTTATCATTATTTTACATATTATACAGCTCTACGAACATGTAAAGACTACGAGTTGCTAGGTATTTAAATGTATAATATTATCGCGTGCATATGTGGCAATGCCCCATACTTCCTTCTATGAAGTCCATCCATTTATTGAAAAAACAACTCAAACGGTGAATACTGAGGTGCCTGTACATTTTTAGATAGCAGCTCCGGCACTGCACGCTTTTCCTAGGTAAGTGACATGACATGAACGGAGAAGAATTGTGACAAAACTTTTTTTTTTATTCTACCAAAGGAACTCTTATGTTCAGAGCATATCCAACTCTTTGTTTAAAAGACTTCAATATTCGTCATTTAAAACAAAACTATAAAGTATTTCCTGACACTTAACTATTGCGTTTACAAAAAAAATAATGAAAACTGAAACGCTCACAACAGATGCTGCTTTAGTATCAATAAAAATCTTCGCATAAAGTATGTTTGTGTTTTACCATAAAGCTCTATACTTAAAATATAATTCAAATACAATGCTTTATTGTTAGCCAGGATACAAATTGTTTATTTTAAGATCAAGTTAAGCCCGACAAAAACTCATTACTTTTTAATTTATCGACGTTTTTATTATTTGCTTGAGGATTCCATTCCTAGTGAAAAATATTCAGTCGTGGTCAACAAGTGTTTTTTCGAGCATTTTAAGCAAAATAATACAAATGGATAAACTGTGTTTTAACTGATATGAAACCAACCATCTCTACGCTAGTGGCGGTCAGCGTCAGTCAGCGTCTTTACTCTGTTCTGTGATTGCATATTTATTTTTATATTCTCAGCATTCCCTACTTTCTTCGTGAGTTCTCTTATTTTTTTCAGTCTGCAGATTTCAATAATTTGAAATGTTGCTTATTTAATCAATTTATTAATTTGTCAGTCTTGCTCTTCCACGCTTTCCTTGGGGATCATCTTTGTGCACTATTTTTATCAGTCGTGAATCGTCCATTATTTGTAGATGCTCAACTAAACTCTTTGCCCAGCTATACGCCCAATTGTACTCTTTTGTACCATCACTCATATTCTCCACTATAACGTACTTTAAAATATCTCTTTAAACTAATCATCCATACTTTAAAGTATGGATGATTAGTTTTGTCAAAGGTTGCAAATCTCTGAACTTGCTAATCTTGCAGAACAATACATTCTTGTTATTTTTAAGAATGTAAGTACAAGATGATGTCACAGATCTTTCCTCCTCCTGCTCCATAATCTTAATTTAATTTAAATTCAGTTAAGTTGGATTTTTCTCCGGAGGCAGACCTTAGTCCCTTTAATATATTTTCGTATTTTAAGTGACGATATTGAATTTCTTATGTAAATTTATAATTAACACTCATTTGTGAGGTAGATAAAATAAACAAATATTCATGTAAAAGCTGTGAGGTAGATTAATTATTAAATGGTGTTGGTGTGAAGGAAAAGGTTTTATGTGAAGTGTTTTTAAGTGCTATGTTTTGCTGTGTTGTTATGAAGTGAATTAATTTGGATTTACCGACGGCGATCATCCCCGTTAAAGGAAGCTCTTTTACACAATGTAAGTCATCGATTATAATATTCGTGCTAACATTTCAGCGAACATTTTCAAGGCCGGTCAGCGTGAAGTGTATGGTACATTGGGGGGAGTGGGGGAAGAGGTGTAGGCCATAATTATATTGAAAATTTCTGCCACCCAATATTCTGACCCATCGGCCGTCACTGTCAGCCCCCACGGGAGCTGGGAAACCTCCACGTCAACCGAAGTGGTTGGCGTAAGGACTGCCCCCTTACCTGTAAAAATAAATAAGTTACACTCGTCACGGGAAAAATGCGGCAAGAAGTTACACTATATATGTGGCTTAGTAAAAAAAACTTGCTTCAAATACATTTAATTGTTGTAATTGTTTGTTATATGCAACAAAACGGGTGTAGGTACGTTCTCGTGTATACCTAAATAAAATATTTATAATATGTATGTATTTCTTGCAACTTTCATTCCAAGCAAAATGGAAAATAAAAGAAAAAATGTAAATGCAGAAATTATGAACTGCCAACATTTCTAATGACGAGCCGCCTCTGATTGATTGTAAGAGTATTTTATTGTTTCGAATGTTTCACATAAAATTTAAGATCAGTTTGTGTCTACCTCAAGCAAAAAAAAATATTTTAGATTAAAGATTGAAAGCATTTTCCTTTAAGATAACGTCTCGTCATGGATTTAAAATGTTATTTGAAAGGAAAGAAAATTTACCTTTCTTAAAGCAGTCGACGATACTGCAGAAAGAGTATTGAAAAAAATGAAGATTTTCATGGCAAAATAACGACTAGAAAAGAACAGAAGCAGTAGGTACCATTTACGCTGCGTTCAGTACACAAAAAACTGTATATTTACTACAAAAAGGGAGACGCAAAAGAAAAAATAGCTAAATAAATGGATCTATTTTTTTGCTTTAAATATATTTCCCCATTATTCCCAGATGTTTTTGTTTATTTTGGCACTTAAGAATAATAATAATATTTGAACTACCATCATATCTAGAAGAAGTGAATTTCTCTTATTTTGAAAAACTTTGAGGCCTCGTCGGCACGGGTTAGAATCATCGTATAAATATGAAATTTCGTATCTGAATTGGTTATAGTAGTTGTAAAAAAGTTAGAGGGTATGCGTTTTCAAAATCGAAAAAAAAAAATTTGGCCATATAAGGGACACTCTAGTGCACATGCATCCTTTGTTTATTTTTGTTCATTCAATATGAATCTTAAACGTTCAATATCTGTGCAACTTAGATTACAGATTATAGATCTAAGGATAGGAAGAAGTTGAAGTGAATTTTGCATAGTATGGAAGAGTGCTTGCATTCTATGCCGTGAGCTCGGGTTCGAATCCAACCGAGGGTTTCAGAAATGATTTCCCGTTTCGGTGTTTACTTCAAAACCCAAAATAAAATACCGGCAAGGTTTACTCAGCCTTCACAATAAATGAGTACCAGCCCCCTCGGAGAAGCTGTGAAACCCCCACTTCAACTGATGTGGTTGGCGTAAGGCCGGCCCCGTTACCTGTATAAATACTTATGTTCCACACGACATGCGAAACCCTTCGGGGACAACGCGTCAAGAAGTTACACTATATGTGTAGCTTAGTTGCGTTATTGTACCATTTGTAGCGGAATGACAGCTGAGTAACAGTTACAGATTTGAACTGTTGATTTTTTGCATTAAAATGTGTCACTTTTCGATTGTTTACGACACGCAGACCCAGACATATGGATTAATGGCAAGAAAAAAAGATAATTTATTTCGTATTTTTTACAATCACAGATAAAGTTTATTGCCGCTTAAATCGCTCGTAATATAACTACACGTAATAAAGTGTCACAAGACAATTTATTTAATTATAAATTTATAGTTGATTAGTGGTATCTATAATCTAAAATCTAAGTTGCAAAGATATATTAACATTTAAAATACATATTACATGCATGTCGCTGGGATGGTCAAGGAGACAAAGCGTCGCGTCGCGACGGCGCGATCGAATTTGCTTTATTGACTGACACTAACGCTGGTTCGAACCCTGCCTGCGTCATGTCAATATAAAAGAATGAATTATTATTTGTGTGAGGGTATGTTTCGGTGACCGGTCCGTAGCTCAGTGGTAACACTGCGGACTCTGAATGGGAAGGTTGTGGGTTCGATTCCCGGCGGAGCACAAAAAATATACGATTAATATTTTCAAATTTGCTCTTCGCTGGGTTGAAAAATTCATAAAACGTTTACCAATGACCGGTCACCAAAGGTCCATCCAGCCTTACAGCAACTGGGTCTTGCTTGAGAATTGGCGCTTTATAGCGACGTCGATCAAGCTCGTAAAAAGGTCGATAGCTCAATTGGTAGAATGCTTGCATTCCATGCCGAGAGCAAGGGTTCGATCTCAAAGGTTTACTCAGCCTTCACAAGAAATGAGAACCAGCCCCCCCCGGGAGCTGGGAAACCCCCACTTCAACTGAAAGTGGTTGGTGTGAGGCCGGCCCCCTTACCTGTAAAAATAAATAGGTCCCGAAGCGCCACATGCGACCCCTTCGGGGATAACGCAGGCAAGAAGTTACACTTTATATGTAGCTTAGTTGCGTATGAGGGAGGGAGGGGGTGCAATGACACTCTCTAAGATTGATTCCGTTTCTGAACCATTGAGTATTAATCTAACCACCTGATGATGCGAACAGGTTGCTTGCGAAACCGGTTGTGGGATTAAATTAAATGAATGCTCAAACGCTGCTATTCTTAGACATTTTAGTCGCCCGTTGAGCCCACGCTTTGACAAACTAATGTCGCATTTGTATAAAGACCTGTCAATTCAAGATGGCCGCAAGTGAACAGCTGATTAGTCTTCATATAAATATTACCAAAATTCGGTAGGTAAGAATGACCGTGGTGATGAGACTTCCAGCCCAGGCATCATTAGTTTGTCAAAGCGTGGGCTCAACGAACGACCAAAATGTCTAAGAATAGCGCTGAAAGTAATCGTAAACAAAGCTGTTTTTTTTATCATTTAAGATGGACGATTACAAAGTTAATGCCTCTACAATCAATAAAACTTGTGAAACAAATTTGAATCGCAATTTAATTAAAAAACTCCTTGACTTATAGGTTGGTATGAGGCTGACCACCCATACTGTAAAAAATGGTTCACTTTGCCAATGTCACCCCTGTTTTAGGGAAGGTCGGCAAGAGTTGCAGGGCTTATGTTCATTTGAGATTGGGTGTTTATATTGTAGGTCCAAATGCGGCATGTGTGAGCGCGAAATTATGCGTGTCTGCTTGTGGGAATAAATTTAATATGAACCTCAAATGATACATATATTTGCAACTTAGATTTAGAACTCCAGTAAAATCATAACAATGCTTTGTTTAGAATCGAATGTATTGGTACTGGTAGTGCCTTGTTTGAATGTATCATTAATATTGTAACCAGTTTCCGCACGTGAGCTGTGGGTGGTCGGGTATGATAGGAATCGCTATTCTTGTGATCCATCATAGACCGGGCCGTGAAATATCAATTAGGAAGTCGGCACCTAGTCGGAAGGCGACTGGTTGCAGCAAATATGGAGTAGCATTGTTGACTGTTTATGGCTGTTACCAGGCCCGCATTAAGACCATTTGGGGCCCAGTTACGGGGAAAGTCAGAAGCCCCACCCCCCTTTCCCGCGGCCCACAAAAACAATATACTCATAGCAAACCAAAATGATTACTGACGGCTTTGTAAGTTTACTTATGGGAAACCTGTTCGGGAGGTCTATGACACTTGTTGGAGAGAACTTCGTTTTATAAGTGTTTTTAGGCTTTCATGGCCGGCTTCAGATGATGATGATGAGGATGAAGCATCCATTCTTCCGGGCTTTTAGACCATGGTCCATTATATACCATTCAAGATTCACATGAAAAGCATTCCCATAAGCAGAAACGTATAAGTTCACGCTAACACATGCCGCATGTTGACATACGATAATAAAAACAAAATCTGGAATTAACATAAGCACTGCAACTCTTGCCGACCTTCCCTGAAACACGGGTGACATTGGCAAAGTGAACCATTTTACAGTATACATTGAAATATTTTTTGTCGGCGATTGGTCCTGAAGACCTCTGTTGATATGGACTCCAAAAAAAAGTAAATATGTTCTTGGACACATTTCTAAAAAGTCTTACCTTAAAAACTATGTACAAATTTATGTCGAAAAATTATTTGAATTGTATTTTTCTAATACGTCTCTAGGCCCCCTAGGACGCGGGGGCCCTGGTTCGGCCGCACCGCTCGAACCGCCCTTAATCCGGGCCTGACTATTACACAACAACGGAGAAGCTATGTATGGATTGTTTATGCAAAAATAAAAAGCTACGACATTTTAAAAAACAAACTGTTTTTTTTGTTATGAAGATTTGAATATCAATAAATTACATATCACAGATTCTCATTATGTACCTACTTAATATAGCGACATTCAATAATATAAACGATCTAAGTATAATCTAAGTTGTAATGATTTATGTTGTTATAAGTTATAAAACTACTAAGTACTATTTAAGATTTCCATGCTCACAATTAGACACGTGTAATCTCGCGCTTATACATACTGCATGTGTAGGTACTTGCAAAGTAAAAACACAAATCTCAAATGAACATGAAACCTGTAACTCTTGCCGAAGTTCTCTGAAACAGAGGAGAGATTAGCAAAGTGGTCCAATTTTTTTAGTTTGTTTGTCAGCCTCATACCAAATAATATAATAGCTAATGTAATGGTTTTGGCTAATCCTATTTATTGGATTAGTATCAATTTCCTAGCCGCTTTTAAGCCTGTAAAAGGTTACTCTACTTAAACCAGCTTTAATATCCATTTACGCACTGAGGCGGTTATTTATAGCTTACAACCATTTGTTCCTTAAAAAGGAATTAAGCCTTAAAAGTAGAACCTTTCTATTTCTGCCTTTTCGTAGTTACTGATGACTATAATAATAATCTTATACTGAATAAGTGCTGATTCACTGATTTAAGAAATCATGTATAAAACCTTTTATTGGGAGTAACTTAATAATAACTGTCCGGTCGATAGCTCAGTTGGTAGAGTGCTTGCATTTCATGCCGTGAGCTCGGGTTCGAATCCCACCGAGGGTGTCAGAAATGATTTCCCGTTTCGGTGTTTATTTCAAACCCCGAAATAAAATACTGGCAAGGTTTACTCAGCCTTCACAAGAAATGAGTACTAGCCCTCTCGGGAGCTGGGAAACCCCCAATTTAACTGAAGTGGTTGGCGTAAGGCCGGCCCCCTTACCTGTAAAAATAAAAAGGTTCAACTCGCCACATGCGACCCCTTCGGGGATAACGCGGCAAGAAGTTACACCATATCTGTAGCTTAGTTGCGTTTAACTTCTTGTAGTAAGTGAGCTGAGTAATAAGATGATCATTATTTTTTTTCTTAACAGCAGGATTTTCTCACTTTTTTTGTGTTTTCTCTCGTGAAAATATCATTTGTAACTTGTTTAGTTTTACCTTTAAGGTATCGATATGCTCTTTAATAGGTTGTCCAATCTATGTGCCTTTACCAATGGTTCACCAACGGTATCTCCAGCCTAACAGTAAGTGAAGTCTTGCTTGACAACTTGACATATTTGATAGAAAAGCCACCAAAAGAAGGTCTATAATGCCTCATTTACGTAGCTCCTAGCGGAAGTGAGAAGGGAAGTAAGCAGGGCATGTGCGTAAACACGTATAACCGTGATAAGGCGAGTGGCTAGGGAGGCGTGGCCAAACATACACAAGTAAATATTGTAACCAATCGGTGACTCGAATCGTTCTTTTGACTCGCGCAAAAAGGCCGCCGACTTTTGGGTGCATACTTCCCCTAAGAACAGGCTGGCCGTAACGCGAGTGAGCATGGAATTGCGCGTGTTTACATCAATGCAACAACAAATGTTTACAACTGCTCTGCCGCTAGGAGCTGAATGTAAATAGGGTATAAAATATTTTACTCCTTAAATCATCTTTATGCAATTGGTTAAATTATGTGCGTTCCCATAACAATCGTATGTGTCAAAAGTACAGTCAGTAAATAATCTGCAACCCACGTGCTGAGCGGCGAATAATCTACTTTGTGCGGTGACAGGATACAACGGCAGTGACAAAACGATACATGACATTACGACACATGACGAAACGGAACAGTGACAAAACGACACATGACATTACGACACATGACCAAATGGAACAGTGACAAAACGACACATGACATTACGACACATGACCAAACGGAACAGTGACAAAACGACACATGACATTACGACACATGACATTACGACACATGACATTACGACACATGTCCAAACGGAACAGTGACAAAACGACACATGACATTACGACACATGACCAAACGGAACAGTGACAAAACGAAACATGACATTACGACACATGACCAAACGGAACAGTGACAAAACGACCCATGACAAAAGGACACATGACAGAACGACACATTAAAAAACGACACATGAGAAAACAACACATCACAGAACATCACAACGCCAGTAAATCACATAAAAAAATATCGTTATGACAAAACAACCCAGAAAATACATCATTATGACATAACAACACAAGGAAAGAACATCACATGACAAAACATTACATACTTAAAACAGAACATACGTACCATAAACGGCACATATGTGATGTTTTTTCATGTGACGTTTATGGTGTATTATATTTTATCTTAGTGATGTACTTTTCTGTGATGTTTTGTAATTAGAATGTTATGCCATGTGATGTATTGCCATTGAGATGTAATGTGATATGAGGTTTTATTGAGTGATGTTCTGTCATGTTTTGTTCTGTCATGTGTCGTTATGTTATGTGTCGTTTTGTCACTTTCTATAATTGAACCGCTTAGTGCAATATATTGTTATTCAGAGTCGTGTTGAGCTACTGTATCTACCTACCTCAAGTGGGCGCGACGAAACAATCACAAACACTGTGAAATTCAAAGATATTTCACAGATTTACTGTAAGTGATCACTTAAGTGAGCAATGATAACAACTTTCAGTCATGGATAATCCATATTCAATAGACCACACATAATTTAAAAAAAATGGTTCACTTTTTACATGTAACCCCCTGATTCAGGGAAGATCAGCAAAAGTTGCATGTCTTATCACATGCATGCTTGTAGGCATACAATTTACGCTTATCCTAAATGTTGTCTAATATATCTTTGCAACTTAGATAATACATAATTTGTTGTTGTTCAAATGTTGTAACAAATCCATTACTCTAATAATGTAAACGTAAAAAATAAAGTTTTTCAAATAAGTTCACTTACTATAAGAAGTTACACCCAATAGAATGTTTTATGTACGATTTCTGAAATCAGTGAATCAGTCCTTATTCAGTTTTACTTTTAAGGTGGTGATATGATACCCTCGATGAAATTTAACCTTAGCTCTCTGGTTTTAAACGCAAACGTTCTAGTAACTGGACTATCGACTGATCTCTTTGTTCAATTAAGCTGTATACTTTACTGGGTGAGGAAACAATATGTGTATCTATCTATCTTATGACATTAATCAATTTCTCAGCGTGTGATCAGAGCATTATCCTCCCATACTGACAACACATAATTCATTATCACAAGGACGTGCAGAGCGTTTCATCTGTGGGTAGGCAACAATATAGGATGTTTACAGTCTTTCTATATCTGTAGGTAATCCATACTTCCATAATTGTTTGAAGAACCTTAGACAGTGGTTTGGTAGAAGCAAACTATACCTCTTTAGTGCTGCAGTATGGAAGGTGCAAATTACTATTATTTTACTGAAGAAACACAAGACGAAGAGGTCGTTGTTGTAATCAGTTTCCAGGTCAAGTATACAGTCAACCAAAAATCTTCTATAAATAATGTATAATTTAAGTTGAAAAGATGTATTCAATTAAATATTCACATTAAGTGCATTCCCATAAGCAGACACGTATAAGTTCGCGCTTACACATGGTACATGTGGACTTACAACATAAAAAAAACCAATATCAAATGAACATAAGCCCGAATTTCCCCAAAACTATACGGGTTATGTTTACTCAGCCTTCACAGTAAAAAGAACCAGCCCCTCGGGGGTAGGGAAACCCCACACCAAGTGTAAGGCTTGCCCTCCTACCTGTGAAAATAAATAAGCTCAACACACCACATGCACCGCATGAAGAAAAAGTGTTAAAAAGTTGTACTGCATGTGCATCTTAGTTATGTTTGATTTCTAAGTACATTTTTATGGATCTTCCTTGCATTTTAAGGTTTATGACGTTTAAAACAATTTCAGATAAGCTAGAATCAAATTTATTTATTATTAGGCATAATAAGTACGGCAACGGCAATTTGCCTGTATAGAAGTTTCGTCACTGCATTATCTACTATGTCTGGTTGATAGCCTAACAAAGCATTCCTATGCTGTATGGCAAATAGGATGATTACGTCATCGCAGCTATTTTTTGTTATTCCATCATTTTTCCCCCATTAAATGGTAAGGTCAATACTCGATCCGTTGCCTATTAATAGAAATACGTACTGATCAAATAAACTAGAAAAAAAACACACTTGGTGTAAATAAAAAAATCATCATCACTCGTTTACACATACAAGCAGGGACGTGTACAGCGTTTCAAGAATGGGTAGGCAAAAATATAGCAAATTATCGTTTTCTGATCAGTCTTATTACTGGCTGCTGACCCCCTATAAAGTAAAAAGATATGCACTTGCTAATATCACCTGTTTTAGAGAAAGTCAGCAATAGTTGCATGATTTATGTTCATTTAAGTTTGAATCTCATTTTATCAGTAACACGAGTTGGCTTGTGGACAAACATCATGAAAGGAATCCTGTGCGAAATATGAATCTTAAATGTTTATATATCTTTGCAACTTAGGTTATAGATGCTAATGCTGAGCTAATGAATAGTCATCAGTCAAGCGAACGCGGTGAAAAGTTGACTCTGTGGACGAACCAAATGTGAACGAAATCATGAAATAAATTGTGTGAAATAAATTAACCGTTTTTTAATGAATTGAGCCCGTAAATCATAACAATAGTAAATCATAACGTCGACATAAAATCACACCTGTTTTATTTGATACCGACGGTTAAAAGGCAGTAGGTATATATACCTAATAATAAATAAGTAAGAAGCGACATTTTGGTCAAAAATCAGTTATGAATGCTATCCTACATACTTTAAATTTTCCGTTCTTTCTAATGCGCGCTAACTCCCATAGCTCTACGTTAAGTTTTGTGTTGTTTATGCCCAAGTAAACAACTGCGATTTTGAAGTATGGATTTGGTGTAACCGACAAGATTTTGTCCTAAAGGCACTTGTGTCAAAAAAAAATAGTAAAACATAAAACCACATTAATAGGAATGCCAAAAAATGTCTTTATTTTTTTATTATTTTAGAGCTGTTTTGATTTTAACGATATGATAAAAAATAAAAAAGTTATGCCATATTTCTGCAATCTCAAACATTAAACTGCTCTCCTGAACAATTTAGTTTATGTCGCTAACTGCCTTTTAACCGTCGATATGCATCGACAGTATGCTATTTTTAACTTTGTTGACATACTCTAATAGTAAATGTCTTATACACGGTGCGTTTCCAATGCCAAAATAGCCCAATGGCCAAAACCAATTCAAGAAATTATAGATTTGACGTGGTCAGTGCACGAGAAGCATGTGTCGACTTGATGCCTGCAGTATTCACGAAGCGAGGTCAGTATCTGTACTTAATTGTTTGCCCGGGTTCCGGAAAGACGTGTTTGTCTGCCATAAACAAGGCCTAAAAGCGACAGCTATTTTTAGAACACAGATTGTACATAAATATTGATACAAGTAACTTAAAATTATCACATTTTAGGTTGTAACAGACGAGGCCAGTGGAAAAATGTAGTTGTTAGTATAAAGTGGTAACTACTAACTAGTATATTTCAAGTCAAGAGCAAAGCCTAATACTCAACTAAGCTTTCTCGTACAGTATACGGCGTATACGTAAATTTATGACACTATTTAAATTTTTACAGTTTCAAAATTTTACTCTTAGATGTCAATTGAATAATTTAAGTTGAAAAGATATATTTAAATTTATTTAAGTTATTTTATGTACTACGCACACAAGCAGGAGTGTTCAAGTTCGCGCTTACATAACTCTTGCTGACCTTTCATAAAAAAGGGGTTACATTGGCAAAACTCAGATAAATAATCAATTAAAATATACAATATCTATTTTATAAAGTACCTATTGCATATTTGCTCCACCATTTTGTTTATTTCGGATGGTCCCATGCTTTTTGCACAACCCCAAGCGAAAGTCATTCATCTACTGTAGGTACTCGTGCGTTGTCTGCTGTTATTTTTTTTAAGTAAGTTTAGGCAATCTTTTGTGCTCCTGTCATCGATTTTTCTTTTTCTTCTTCCTCAGCCATTCTCAGTCCACTCCTAGACTTAGACCTCCTCCAATCCTCTCCATCATCATTTTAACATTTATATCGACCGGTCCGTAGTCTAGTGGTTAATAAGTTTTTGGGTTCGAATCCCGGCGGAGCACAAAAAAAAACATTTATAATTTCAAATATGCTCTTCGCTGGGTAAAAAAAAATCATAAACCTTTACCGAAGACCGGTCGTTAAAAGGTCCATCCAGCCTTACAGAAAATGTGTCTTGCTTGAGAATTGGCGCTTTCTACAGCGACGACCAAGCTTGCAAAGGGCTATTGAGGTATTATATGTACACGAAAATAGCGCTCACCAAATAAATAATCCTAATATTATTATTATTATTAAATGACTTTAATTTGGACTTACAACAATTAAAAACAATGGTATTTCACTGTGTGAACTGATTTACACTTAAAAATATAATGACTTTACTTTTTTGTTCACTTTCAGCCAGTGTAGAGTGATATTCATTCATCTACTGCATACTGTCTGCTATCCCGGTGTGAACAGCTTTCAACCGCAGTTCAAGCCGTGATCCAACTTAGAATGCAAGGCTCGTACCTACTTCAGTATACATTTAGAATTACTATGGCAAACAACAGGTAAGGCCGATATCGGCGCAGACAGTGATTTATTCATACAAATCTAAAATTAGATAATATTTTATTTGAGCACGCCAAACAGTTACAAGCCGCATTCATAAATAATGCTATGAAACCTCACAATGCTATGAGACCTCACAATGCTATGAGACCTCACAATACTATGAAACCTCATAATTTCATGTGACCTCACAATACTATGAGACTTCACAATGCTATGAGACCTTACAATGCTTGAGACCTCACAATGCTATGAGACCTCACAATAGTATGAAACCTCATAATTTCATGTGACCTCACAATGCTATGAGACCTCACAATACTATGAGACCTCACAATGCTATGAGACCTTACAATGCTTGAGACCTCACAATGCTATGAGACCTCACAATACTATGAAACCTCATAATTTCATGTGAGCTCACAATGCTATGAGACCTCACAATACTATGAGACCTCACAATGCTATGAGACCTTACAATGCTTGAGACTTCACAATGCTATGAGACCTCACAATACTATGAGACCTCACAATGCTATGAAACCTCATAATGTCATGTGACCTCACAATGCTTGAGACTTTACAATGCTTGAGACCTCACAACTATGTGACCTCACAATGCTTGAGACCTCACAATGCTATGATACCTCACAATGCTTTGAGACCTCACAATGCTATAAGACCTCACAATGCTATGAGACCTCATAATGCTTGAGACCTCACAATGCTATGTGACCTTACAATGCTTTGAGACCTCACAATGCTATAAGACCTCACAATGCTATGAGACCTCATAATGCTTGAGACCTCACAATGCTATGTGACCTTACAATGCTTGAGCAATGTAAGTTCACATAGCATTACAATGCTTATATTTGGTCAGTCCAAATTTTGACACATAATGCCCCTTCTGTTTGAACTTTACTGGCTTCCAATTTTCCAGAGAATACAGTACAAGCTGTGTGTACTCAACTTCAGAATATTAAATGGAGCAGCACCTCACTACCTGTCTGAACTGATCACCAAAATGGAAGTTACTACCCGCGGACAAACACTCAGATCCAGGGACTCAAAAAAAAGTCTGCTCCAGCTGCCGCGCAGAGCCACAAGGACGGTGTTTGGTGACCGAGCCTTTAGCGTTGCTGCTCCGACGGCCTGGAATTCTCTTTCTGCGACCCTCAGGGAGCTGAAAACTGAGGCAGCTTTTCGAAAAAGGCTCAAAACCTACTTTCTCAAAGACTCTTACAAAGCGCCTTTGCAGTGACTCAGTCACGAAAAGGCGCTATACAAATGTTATTTATTATTATTATTATTTAGATCTCACAATGCTATGCGACCTTACAATGAGAACATATACGTAGATATACTGACCAGAGTCAGACCATCGAAACTTGTCATCCAAAAATAAGGTAATGAATGAAAAAGGTGATGGATATGAAGGAATGGAAAGACATATGCCAGGATAGGAAGCATTGAAAGATGCACTAGCTAATTAGCTATACGTACCTGGGATGTGTGGTCAACGAAAAGTGGGACATGTGTCAAGAAGTCAGAAGCAGACTAGAGCAAGCCCGAAATGTCGTCGCTAAAATGAGTAAAGTACTGTTGTGCCGAAATTTGAGACTTGAACTCCGGAAGCGCATAGGGAGGTGCTATGTCTTCCCAATCGCTCAATATGGTATGGAGGGATGAACGCTCACGCAGGCACTGGAGAGACGAATTGAAGCGTTCGAGATGTGTCTCTACCGAAAAATGCTTCGGATCACCAATAAAGACTTTTAGTCTTTCAACGAATGCGCTCAACAAAGGAGCTTTTGCCAACCATTAATTAAGCAGAGAAAACTGATGTACTTTGGCTTGTAGAAAAATCTTGCCTCTACTCAGTACACGAGCCTTACACTAGATGTTCTGCCACTTACGTAACAGGTAAATTTACAAATTCTACGCGGTTGATGGATTGCTAATGGCATCAATTAGCAATGTGAAAGGTCGATGATGTTGACATACCCCAAGTATCAACAAAACCTTGGTGTTGTACCAAAAATGTATCGGAATTGAAACGGCGCCTCTTGTGAGCGCTTTACTTTACATACATGATTTGAACATAATGTTATATACCTACTTGAGGTACAGGTATGTCATCACGAAAGTAAACATTCTATTATGTACTCGCCTCTATACAATCGAGTTATGCATGAGGCTTTTGGTTTTAATTACATTTTAAATCATTATTTCAAATACATAAACCTTATTTACTTCAAATATCCGAAAAACAATACGATATCAAATATATGTAGTATGTATATTATACTTTACATATCGGTGTTATGGCCGAGGCCCGAGGGAGTCGAGATGCTGATCTTTCTAGTGTATTTGGAATATAATAACGCTGGTTCGATCCCCGCTTGGGTCATTTGATAATAACTTTGATCCTGGTTTAACAGATGTCATTGAGTAGTTATTAATTAATAACTCATTAAAATAAATTGATGATATTAATACCTTATCTAGGTTTTTGGCAGTTACTTCGTGAAAGTTCATTTTAATAGATTAAAATAAAAAACTTATTTGTTACAATTCACATGAGCTTTTATTATTTTTAAACACTACCGGTTTCGGGAGAAGCAATACCTCCCATCTTCAGGTGTAAATATAAACTAACATACAAATACAATACATTATGACGTGAGGATTTGAATTACTGAGGGGGAGGGGGGGGAGTGTTATGTGGGCGGGGTGTAGTAGGAAACATAGAAAGTAGGGGAGAAGTGTTAGGAAATATAATACTATTTAAGAGGTTATTTACTGAATTAATATTTTTTTGGATTTCTAGGTTTTCAAAATTATTCATGATTTTACCTTTGTAGGGAATGGAGTGAAGGAGTTTTAGTGTGTGGGTATGAAAGGAATGGTTAGACTCTATTATATGGTTGGCGAATTCAGAATGACCGTTGCTTGTTAGGCAACGGCGGTGTTCTTGAATTCTAGTTTTAAGGTTTCTTGCAGTTTGACCTATATATTTCAGATCGCAATCTCCACAAGAGATCTCGTAAACTCCACTTTTCATCATGTAGTCTATTTTATCTTTTGAGTTAAAGAGGATAGTTTTTAAGTTCGTATTTGTATAAAACGCGGGCTTAATATTGGTGGGGAGTATTTTTGAAATTTTGGTGGATAATGGGCCTGTGTATACAATTTTTTTCCAGTATTTATTTTCTGTGATATTATTATCGAGTCCAGAGTACAGATATCTTTTGGTAAGTATTTTATGTTTTTTATTATTAAGTAATTTGTCTATTAGTTTGTGTTCATATCCATTGTTGCTGGCTATTAGTTTGATGGTTGACAGTTCCTGATTGTAATCATTATTATTGAGTGGGATTGTGAGAAGTCTGTTGATCATTGAGTGGAAACTAGCTAATTTATGTGCGGTGGGGTGGGAGGAGTGAAACGGGATTACAGTGTCAGTGTGTGTTGGTTTACGATAGATGTTGAAATTTAGTTTATTATTTTTTATTTTAATAGAGATGTCTAGGAAGTTTAAGTTATTATCGGTGTTTTTCTCAAGTGTGAATTTAATCTTGTTGTGTAGAGTATTAATGTGGGAAAGGAGAGTGTCAAGTTGTCTATCGGTGCCATTAAATATACAAAATATGTCATCTACATATCGATACCATTTAAAAATATGTTTAACTAGGGGATGGTTTGAACTAAGTAGGTCTTTTTCTAATTTATTGAGGAACATATCGGCTAATAGTGGAGAAATTGGTGAACCCATGGGTATACCTTCTTTCTGTTCGTAAAATTTATCATTAAATTGGAAATAATTTTGCGTTGTGCAAACATTGAAGATTCTCATCATTTCCTCCACCGTATCATCACTTAAATCGGATTCATACAGTAAGTCGTTGAAAATAATTTTTGAATCAGGTACGGGAACGTTGGTAAATAGGTTAACAACGTCAAAAGAAATGAGTTTTGAGTTTGAGGGTACAGTTAGATTTTTAAGTAAGTTAATTAGTTCTATGCTATTTTTTATCGTGTGAGTAGGGTTGAAAATTTTTGAAGAGTTTATAAGGTAGTTAAGATGTTTACAAAGTTTATAGTTGGGGGCACTGACATATGATACAACAGGTCTTATGGGAATATGTGTTTTATGCAATTTGGGAAGTCCATACAGTCTTGGTGCTTGGGGGTTCATTAATGTTAGGGAAATCCCGACATTTTTGTTGATGTTAGGGCAGTTCTTAATTACTTGTTTCACTTTCACTTGGTAATTATTTGTGGGATTTTTGTTTAATATTACAAAATTATTGTCCTTTAGGAAGTCTTCCACTTTGTCTATGTAATCAGACTTTGTTAGGATTACGGTGCTATTTCCTTTGTCAGATCTTGTAAGAGTGAGCTGTTTGTCCTTGAGAGTTTGCCCTACTTTCTATGTTTCCTACTACACCCCGCCCACATAACACTCCCCCCCCTCCCCCTCAGTAATTCAAATCCTCACGTCATAATGTATTGTATTTGTATGTTAGTTTATATTTACACCTGAAGATGGGAGGTATTGCTTCTCCCGAAACCGGTAGTGTTTAAAAATAATAAAAGCTCATGTGAATTGTAACAAATAAGTTTTTTATTTTAATCTATATTAATACCTGTTTCTGGCCAGGCAGAATAAGTTGGTGATTTTTCTAAATAATATTAAATTTAAGATTTAGTTATTAAATCTCTGTTTTATTTTCACTCTTTATTATTTTTATTTTTTTTGGACACAAACGTTTTCGACTACACATTTGATCACCTGATGATGATTACTGTGTAGCCGAAAACGTTTGTGTCCAAAAATTAAAAAAAATAATAAAGAGTGAAAATAAAACAGATATTTAATAACTAAATAAAGATGAATTTTCAGTGTTAATGCACCAACCATCCAAAATATTAAATTTAAGACATCGGCAACTTGTTCGAGAGCACCACGGTAAAGAGTTGCACTGTATGTGCAATCTAGTTGCTCAGGAGTTCGGCTCTGGTTTTCACACGGGAGAGATCCTAGACATTTATGACACGATCCATCCAGAGCATTTTTAGCAAACGACTGTAGACCCACATTTCAGTGGCACAAGGCAGTATAAATTGATCGCCTTCGCTAAAATGAGTAAAGTACTGTTGTGCCGAAATTTGAGCCTTGAACTCCGGAAGCGCATAGTGAGGTACTATGTCTTCCCAATCGCTCTTTATGGTATGGAGGGATAGACGCTCACCCAGGCACTGGAGATATGAATTGAAGCGTTCGAGATGTGTTCGAAATTCCTTTTTTTTAAAAGAAATGCGCATTACTGTTATAAAGAAATGTATCAATCGATGCTATGCAAACAACATACTAAGAGTAATTATAATCTATAATCTATAATCTAAGTTGCAAAGATATATTCATTTAAAGCTCTCAGATGTATGCCCACAAACCAACAAGTGTAGTTCGCGCTTACAAATGCTGAATGTGTACTTACAAATAAAATCCAAACCTCAAATGAACATAAGCCCCACAACTTTTGCCGACCTTCCCTGAAACAGGGGTGACATTGGCAAAGTGAACCATTTTTTACAGTATGGGTGGTCAGCCTCATACCAACCTATAAGTCAAGGAATATAAATAATAAATTACATTTAAATATAAAAAAGAACAAAACCTTACAAAGAAATCTATACAAAAAAAGTCAAAAATTTCCTATGCAAAAAATGTAGCAAATGAATACACCAACATTAGAAATCAACATTGCAGATTAGCCGCCACTTCTTCCTGTCCTTGCATACTTCTTTCATTTCATCCAGAGTCATAACCTTTTTCATACAAGTCCTCCTTTTATTATGACTCTGGATATCCCATTCATTCGCTATTTCAGAGATTTGATCCTTCCATACTTTTCTCGGTCTTCCAATAATCTATAATAATCTATAATCTAAGTTGCAAGGATATATTCATTTAAAGCTCTCAGATGAATGCCCACAAACAAACACGTGTAGTTCGCGCTTACAATTAATGCTGAATGTGTACTTAAAAATAAAATCCAAATTCTAAATTCTTTGGACAATTTTGTTTTATTAACTTAACTGTTGAGGTATGTACAAGTTATTGAACATTTAGAATCACGGAGTGTAAATAAATGAATGTAGAATTCTATAAATGTTTAGAGACATTCACGACCTAACTGTATATAATGCATTCAAAAGAGAATGCCAGGGTTGCCAATTGCATTTTATTTTTATCAGAATCAAAATCTACTTTTTCATTTAATCGATTGCGTTTCTTATATCAGTTGACATATCCTAGTCACGACAAACTTTAAAGTTGTTAGTAAAAAAAAGCATTCATTCCACTTTGCAAATGTCACCTCTGTTCAGGGAAGGACGGCAAGAGTTGCAGGGTGTATGTCCATTTGAGATTTGGTTTTTATGTTGTAGGTTCACATGCGGCATGTGTAAGCGCGAACTTGTATGTGTCTGCTTGTGAAAATGCATGTAATGTGAATCCCCAATGTAACATATCTTTGTAACTTAGATTAGATTAAATTGTCGATTCCCGGTGGAGGGAGCACAATTTTTTTTATCATAAAACGCTTTTCAATGGGTTAACAAAAAAAAAAAATAGCTTTCACCAAAGACTGGTCCGCAAAGATCCATCTACTGAATCATAATATTGTTGCAAATGTGTAATTGCGTGGCTGTGTGAGTTGGTATTAGTTGTGTTTGTGTCAGTCTCTTGTGTGAGTGCTAACTCGAATATTCTATGTACATCGTAGAATGATCTGGCGAAATCTCGCATGTGCCAGTAGCGGGTTCTGTATCAAAACTGCGGTTCATTTATTTTACACAAATTCTATCCTTACTTTCGGTTCCGACAGAGTTTTTACACGCAGTACGACGGTTGATTTATATCTATCCCTCCAGGGATTTTAGTCCTAATTTATACGGATTATTAAGATCATTCTTGAAACATGGAGAATCGTTACGTACCACCTTGCTGGATTTCACGAGAATATTCGATTCAACACTTCATTAATCTCTGATCTAAATTATTATTAAGTATATAACCGGTCCGTAGCTCAGTGATAACACTGCGGACTCTGAATGGGAAGGTTATGGGTTCGAATCTCTACGGAGCACAGAAAACATTCCATTTATATTTTCAAATTTGCTCTTCGCTGGGTTGAACAATTCATAAACCTTTACCAATGACCGGTCACCAAAGGTCCATCCAGCCTTACAGCAACTGGGTCTTGCTTGAGTATTGGCGCTTTGTAGCGACGACCAAGCTCGTACACCTCTGCGGCACTACAACAAGTGTCATAAACCCCTAGAGTCTCTAGAATCTAGGGAGTCTCCCGCACAGGATTTCTTAAAACAAAAAAAAGGTACCTACCAAAGTCTCTATCTACTTATTTGTAGAGATTTCATAGATTTGTTTAACTAACACAGACAAACTAAGCACAACTACTAATATATTGCATATATGATATAAGTAATAATTTATTAAAAATCTAGAGATGTTACGCTACTGGTAGGCGCATCTAGATACGGGTAATGATATTTTAACATTCGAGGGGTCGAAATTTGACTTTAAAATTTTTCGGTTGTTAAAAATATCGATGGCATTACGACCTCTTGCAAAATGTTTTATTTTAAGAAAAACGTTCATGTTTGTCGTACGACAACTTTAAAAAATATTGCTAAAGTGCCGCAGTATACCAAGTTAGTGTTTAACCAAAAGTGTAAGGAAACTGAAACGTTCGCTAGAGACCCTGTTGCAGTTTTCTTACATTTTTTTGGTAAACGCAATGGAATTAGAAAACATGTGATTACAAATAAATAGTGTACACGTGTTGGTAAAACTTTGGGATCTAAATCTAAATCTAAGTTGCAAAGATATGTATCATTTGAGATTCATATTAAATGTATTCCCACAAGTAGACACGCATAATTTCGCGCTCACACATGCCGCATGTGGGCCTACAATATAAAAAACACAATCTCAAATGAACATAAGCCCTGCAACTCTTGCCGACCTTCCCTGAAACAGGGGTGACATTGGCAAAGTGAATCATTTTTTACAGTATGGGTGGTCAGCCTCATATCAACCTATAAGTCAAGGAATATTCTATGATTGGATGATATTATAATTTTAAATAAAACGATTAATAATAAATAATATTGGTATGTTCTTTTTTGTGAACGGTGTTTTTGTGTAAATTGCAACTCGAGAGCCCTCTGCGAGCTTAGTCGTCGCTGTAGAAAGCGCCAATTATCCAGCAAGACCCAGTTGCTGTAATGCTTCGGTCTTTGGTAAAGGTATACGAATTTTTCAATCCAGCAAGAGCATATTGGAAAATATAAATGATCCGCTCCGCCGGAAAAACAAAAAGCCTCAGCCGCCAACATTGCAATTCAACCGCCATGTTTCTGTAATGCATATTTTTTCATTTTATCTAGAGTTATAATACTAAATAACAACTGATGTCATTGGGTAATTATTTATTAATAATTAGTAGTTAAAAATACAAATTGATGATAAAAACAAAATGAATTGATTGATCTGAAATGGTTGGCGTGAGGCCGGCCCCCTTACCTGTAAAAATAAATAGGTTCCACTCGCCACATGCGACCCCTTCGGCCAGAACACGGCAAGAAATTACACTATATGTATATTTAGTTTAGTCACATTTATGTCAATACCTGTTTCTGACCAACCAAAAATAGGTTGGTGAATTGTGTTCCTCTTTGCTAATTTATTTCATCAGGAAAAAACAATAAAGCATACAAAAGATTATTATTATTGCAACAATAAATTAAATTAATCTATAAAATACAGTAGGATGATAATTTGACATAATAAAATTTAGTACCGACTTGTCTGACATCGTAAAAGCATCATCCCAGCCTACTGGATGTGTTATAAACATTAGGATGATTTATTTGGTCAGAGCTGTTTTTATATGTATCAGTCACACCTCAAGAGCGAGCTTGGCCGTCGCTGTAGAAAGCGCCAATTCTCAAGCTAGACCCAGTTGCTGCAAGGCTGGATGGACCTGTAGTGACCGGTCTTTGGTGAAGGTACGAGTATATGAATTTTTCACCCAGCGAAGAGCATATTTGAAAATATAAATGGTATATTTTTTTGTGTTCCGCCGGGATTCGAGCCCACAATCTTCCATTTACGAGTCAGAAGTTTAACCACTAGACTCCGGACCGGTAAAAATGCTATTATGCTGTGCTGTTTTCTGTGTGCTGCTGTGCTGTGTGCTGTTTGTTTTTTGTTTGTTTTAACTGTAAGTTTGGAATTCCCGCGACGCGTTGGGTATTCCCGCGTTTTTGCATCTTATGGTAATGGACCCAGATGCTGATCACCTCACTCGTCGGCGGTTTCAAGTGGACCTGCTCGTTTATACTGTCAAAACAGATTCAAGTTAAAAGACCGATCCGTAGTCCAGTGGCAACACTTCGGACTCGTATGTAAATGGTCATATTTTCAAATATGCTCTTCGCTGGGTTGAAAAATTTATACAACCTTTACCAAAAACCGGTCACAAAAAGTCTATCCAGCCTTGCAGCAACTGGGTCTTGCTTGAGTATTGGCGCTTTGTAGCGACGACCAAGCTCGTAAAACACCTCTGCGATACAAGTCGCTTCCCCAGTTCTTGTTTATCGTATACGCCAATCTTGTCAAATATGACTTTTTCATGCAGTTGTCTTATGAATCAAATTCTGCACAATCTGAGCTAAGAAAAACCGTAAAATTCGATAATGTGAGAGTTCTTTTAAATATTTTTCAAATAAATTTCTTGTTTTCATAAGACACATTGGTCCAGTACACATGCAAACATTGCTGTAAAATTTTCTCAATGGCGTATACGATAAACATGAACTAAGGCAGCGAAGTGTCATAGAGCCCTAGAGTCTCTAAAATCTAAGGAGTCTCCCGCACAGGATTTCTTAAAAATAAAAAAGTGTGTGCACAGAAAAATATGAAAACAGTTAGTGCTTTTTTGTCTTATCTCCAACAGATGTAATTTTTTATCAACAATGTTTGAATGTGTACTGTACCAATGTGTCTTATGATCATGCTTAAAATTGATTTGAGAATATGAAAAACAACTCCCACAGTATCGCGTTGCACTTTTTTTTTCTTAGCTCAGATTGTGTAGGATGTGATTCTTAATATGATTTGATTTAAAAAATCATCTTTAAATCAAAAGGTAGATAAGCAAAACAAGCAATGGAGGGAAGATTTAACGAAAAGCATTACTTAGACTTCACAAGAAATGAGTACCAGCCCGCTCGGGAGCTGTCAAACCCTCGCTCGCTTCAAACAGAAGTGTTTAAATATAAATAGGTTCAACTGGCCACCCTTTCGGGAGCAATGAGGCAAGAGTTTACACTGTATGTGTAAATTCTTGGCTGATTAAACCTTGCCGGTATTTTATTTTGGGTTTGAAACAAACACCGAGATACCCTGGGTGGGATTCAAACCCGAGCTCTCGGCATGAAATGGAAACACTCTACCAACTGAGCTATCGACCGGACTTATATTTTTTTAGAAGATACAATATCGATAGTGAGTGATTTGTTTATTACATTAATCTTTCTTTCCTACTTACGTGATCGAGGTGAATTCACGTGATGTTTCATACTTGATGTACAGAGCTATGAAACATCATCATCATCATAATGCATTAAGGCGACAGAGTAACCAAAGACTTCGATAGCAATTAGGTTTGTATGGGGCCGCGCCCTAGCAGAGGATAATTTCCTTGCTTGTTCTGGCCACCCTTAGCGCGCCCCGACGAATAATAGCTGAAACGTTTACCTCTCTCTATATTATTCCCGTGTCTAACAATGATGATGATGATGATGATACTGTAAGGGCACGCATCTGACCTGTAGGGATTTATGCCGCTCAGCTACTACGCAACTAAGCCACACATATAGTGTAACTTCTTGCCGCGTTGTCCCTGAAGGGTTTCGCATGTGGACATCCAATAATCATACCTGATGATGACCTTCTAGGTCGAAAACGTTAGTAATTTGTTTAAAGATTTTAATCTTATTGAATAAATTTATCCGTGAAAATAAACAGTGTTTTTAATTAATCAAAAATTATAAAATTAAATAAATGAACCTATTTATGTTTACAGGTAAGGAAGCTGCCCTTGTGCCAACCACTTACCTTGAAGTGGGGGCTGTCCCAGCTCCGGAGGGAGACTGTACTCATTTGTTGTGAAGATTGAGAAAGCCGTGCCGGTATTTTATTTTAAGGTTTGAAATAAACACAGAAACGGGAAATCATTTCGGACACCCTGGGTACGATTCGAACCCGAGGTCACAGAATGGAATGCAAGCACTCTTCCAACTGAGCTACCAACATATCGACCGGTCTGCATAAAAATAATAAAATAAGAATGCATAAAAATTTTTTTTTTTAAATAAATAAAAATGTGTTACCTCTGTATGAGGACGTGCCAAAGAGCCATTGAAAGGAGGATGCTGGGAATCAGCCTCAGAGACAGGGCTCCAAACCAGGAGATCCGTAGACGCACTAGTGTCGCTGATGTCATACAGTGAGTGGCCTGCTTAAACTGGGCTGTCTCATCACCTCGGTAATTCTTACCTACCGAATATCGGTAATATTTGTATGAAGACCTGTCAATCCAAGATGGCCGCAAGTGAATAGCTGATAAGTCTTCATACAAATATTACCGATATTCGGTAGGTAAGAATTACCGTGGTGATGAGACTTTCAGCCCTGGACACGTCGCAAGGCAGGACCATGACAGGTGACCGAAAAGGATCGTTGAGTGGCGGCCCAGGATGTCCAAGCGGGGAGTGGGGAGACCCCAACTGATGTGGAAGGATGACATCAAGGGAACTCCAGGCAGAGGATGGCTGAACACAGCAGCAAATAGACAGAAATGGAGGGATTTGAGAAAGAGGACTAACATTATTAATACGCAACTACGCAACAAAGCTACACATATAGTGTAACTTCTTGCCTGCGTTATCCCCGAAGGGGTCGCATGTGGCGATTCGGGACCTATTTCTGTTTACGGGTAATGGGGCCGGCCTCACACTAACCACTTTCAGTTGAAGTGGGGGTTTTCCAGCTCCAGGGAGGGCTGGTTCTCATTTCTTGTGAAGGCTTGTGAATCGAACCCTTGCTCTCGGCATGGAATGCAAGCATTCTACCAATTGAGCTATCGACCTTTTTACGAGCTTGGTCGTCGCTACAAAGCGCCAATTCTCAAGCAAGACCCAGTTGCTGTAAGGCTGGATGGACTTTTTGATGACTGGTCTTTGGTAAAGGTTTATGAATTTTTCAACCCAGCGAAGAGCAAATTTGAAAATAAAAATGGTAATTTTTTGTGCTCCGCCGGGATTCGAACCCACAACCTTCCATTCAGAGTCCGAAGTGTTACCACTGAACTACGGACCGGTCTCTTAATATTATACCATAATAAGAGTACCATAACGTCCCAGGACATGATGTGAAGTTTTGACCTTATGTTAATTTGTCATTGTATTTTCTGTATTTTTTTTAATCATTGTGATACATACCCTTGCAGCTTAGATTTAGATTGTGATGTTTTTTTTTTATATCAGTACCTATCTATTTCTTCATAAAAAAATTCTGATTCGAATACCAACTTCCCTCGTAGAAGTTAGAACGCGAATACTTATCAACTGGGTTATCAACCTGGCTGGCCAGTATATTTTTGATGAAGGGAAGCTTTACCTGATGCTTTCTTTCAACTGTGAACCTGCCCAAACAAAACCCGCGGTATTTTTCCGAGCAATCAACAAGGCAAACATCCATTACTCATAGTCAGCCCGACTGTTCTGTTTTTACAAGCACATACATACAAGTACCCCGAGTATAAGGCATTGCGTTGACTCACCTCGATACGTAAATCGAAAGAATATAATAGTATGTAAGGACCGATTTATGGTGCCTATCCAAAAGGGATAAACGAAGACTAGAGGCTTTCGACATGTGGTCGTATAGAAGGCTTCTAGGAATTTCCTGGAGAGACCACACCACAAATGAGGAGGTTCTCCAGAGTATCGAAGGAGGAAGGCACCTGCTCAGGACTTTGTCCGAAAGGCGTGCAAGATGGATCGGCCATGTAATGCGACAAGAAGGTCTCTTGCATGCCATAATGGAGGGGATGACCGAGGGGACCAACTCTAGGGGACGCCCACGCCAAGAGTACCTGGAGGACCTGCTGGTGGACGTGCGCTGCTCAACATATGCAGACCTAAAAAGAGCCGCACAAGACAGGGAGGAATGGAGAACAAGAGTAAAAGATATTGCTGCAAACCAATCCTAGTATTGAAACAGGAGAAGAAGAAGGACCGAAAAAAGTGGCGGCTGATCTGTAATGTAGGCGGCTAAGGCCAAGAATCAATTTTTATTTTTATAGATGTTTTGTAGATTTTCTAGTGATGGTTTGTTTGTATAACTGGATGTAATTAATTGCTTGTATTCCTTAAATTATAGGTTGGTATGAGGCTGACCACCCATACTGTAAAAAATGGTTCACTTTGCCAATGTCACCCCAGTATCAGGGAAGGTCGGCAAAAGTTGTAGGGCTTATGTCCATTTGAGGTTTGGATTTTATTTGTAAGTACGCATTCAGCATTTGTAAGCGCGAACTACACGTGTTTGTTTGTGGGCAACTTAAAATGAATATATCCTTGCAACTTAGATTATAGATTATATGAAAACTAAATCACTCTTTCAGAGTGCCGCAGTATATTCGAAACATTGTCGATTTACGCAATCGAGGGGAGATATTTTATTATACTCGAGGGAAAGAACACTTGCGTCACGGACAAATAGTAAAAACAACACTGAACCTTACTGTAAGTTTATTTCGCTAGGGGTGGCTAGAGCCTCTACCTGTTGTAATCATTGCATCCCTCTATTAATTCATTCACATTTTGCAGGGCATAAGCGACATATTAAACTAAATTGTTAGGAGAGCAGTTTAAAGTTTGAGATAGCAGAAAAATGGCATAACTTTTTTTATTTTTCATCATATGGTTAAAATCAAAACAGCTCTGAAATTAAAAAAAATAAAGGCATTTATTGGCATTCCTATTAATGTGGTTTTACGATGTTTTTTTATTTCACAAGCGCCTTTAGGACAAAAAAGGACAAAATCTTGTCGGTTACACCAAAACACACTTCGAAATCGCAGTTGTTTGCTTGGGCATAAACAACACAAAAATCATCGTAGAACTATGGGAGTTAGCGCATTAGAAAGAGCGAAAAATTTCAAGTAGGATAGCATTCATAACTCATTTTTGGCCAAAATGTCGCTTATATATACTGCCTTTTAACCGTCGACATGTAATTTCATCAATCCAATTAACGACTCCATATCTATAATCAAAGTTGCAAAGATATATCAACATTCAAAATTCACATTAAATGCATGCCCACAAACAGACACGCATAGGTTCAAGCTAACAAATGCTGCATGTGTGCTTAGAATTCAAAAACCAAACCTAAAATTAACATAAGCCCTACAACTTTTGCCGACCTTTCCTGAAACAGGGGTGACATTGGGAAATCAAACCATTTTTTACTGCATAGGTGGTCAGCCTCATACCAACCTATAAGTCAAGGAACAGGTTGAATGCATATTATAAAATGCAATTTCCTTAAAGTCGTTCCATGAGCGGAACTAGTTATCTATATTTATGCGGCTCCCTGGATGGATTACATATTGATGATCCTCTTCTATTTATAGAACACCGGTACAGGAAGATAGATGATTGTGGATGGACGACCACACCGGGATAGTCGGAGCTGCAGGAGAGAACGGACCACTTCTTGGTTGTGCTTGTTCAAGAAGAAGGCGTGTTCCGACAAGGCCAGTGCGCAAGCTCTTTAGGACGAAAACCCACCTCATACCCATTCCGTTTATAAACTTCCATCCGGGGAAGCGTATCACAGAACGCTCATGCAATGCTATAATATTTTTGTGGCGGAAGGCCTTCCCGATGGTCGTGACCTGACCCAGCAGTGATTCTAGATTTACCTGTTCGTCCACTAGACTGGTAAGTGGTCACTATAATCTACAATCTAAGCTGTACAGATATATTATAATGCACGCCCACAGGCAGACACGTGTAAATTCGCGCTTACACATGCTGCGTGTGCACTTACAAAAAAAAATCAAACCTCATATGAACGTAAATCTTGTAATTTCTGAAGATTTTCTCTGAAATCAGCATCTCAAAAACTGTTTACATTACCTAAAATATTACCCATAGACTTTTTAGACATTGTGTCAATCTATAATAATGAAGAAAAAAATCCAAAATATGAAACAACAAAATTAGAACAAGAAAATGTGGAAAAAAAAAGTTTTATTAAAAAAAAAAAATATGGCGTCATTTTTTAAGTTATATTTAAAAGCTTTAACTTTACAATTAAGTTAAAAAATCAGTTAACATGCGTGATTTTTTCCAATAATGTCACTTATTTACTAAGCCCATAAAGTATAACTGAAAACATTTTTGTTTGGACAATCCTACAAAGCGCCTTTGAAGTGACGTAAGTTACGAAATGGCGCTATAAAAGTGTAGAACATTACTATTATTATTATTATTATAAGACACATATTTTTAAAAAACAACGGACAAATTTTTGTAACCGGCCTCTTAAGCTCTATCAAACTAACACAAAATCAATCCCAAAAAACTGTCAAGCCTGAGTACAAATACATACAAATACTGTCTAGTGCTAGCACCATCAACGGTGAGCCTCCTTATTTGTCATAAGCAGCGCAAGTTATAATCACTTAACTACTATCCCCCGCGCACTGCCCCCGTCTGCTCGCCCTTTGAGGTCCAGCCTCTTGAAAAAGCTGCCGGACCACTGCGGAGCGCTTCAAACATACAAATAAAGCAAGTGAGCTAAAACTGGGTTTCTATTTTTAAACCTTTCCTACAAGGGATTATTTTCGTTATACATATAGCGCCGCTTTACTCGCTAACGGCGACAGTACGGGCAACGCTGTGTATGAGTGTGTGTCCTGTCTCGGCTTCTTTTTGCTTTATTATTGCTATGCTATTCTTCTTCTCTTGTTTCAATCCTGGGATTGGCTTGCAGCAATTTCTTTCACTCTTCTCCTCCATTCTTCCCTGTCTTGTGCGGCTCTTTTAAGGTCTGCATATGATGAGCAGCGCACGTCCACCAACAGGTCCTCCAGGTATTCTTGGCGTGAGCGTCCCCTATAGTCGGTCCCCTCGGTCATCCCCTCCATTATGGCATGCAAGAGACCTTCTTGTCGTATTTGTCATGTATGTTCCTTGACTTATAGGTTGGTATGCGGCTGACCACCCATACTGTAAAAAATGGTTCACTTTGCCAATGTCACCCCTGTTTCAGGGAAGGACGGCTAGAGTTGCTTATGTTCATTTGAGATTGGGTTTTTATAATGTAGGTCCAGATGCGGCATGTGCTAGCGCGAAATTATACATGTCTGCTTGTGGGAATGTATTTAATATAAATCTTAAATGATATATATATCCTTGCAGCTAAGATTAGATTAGAAGATCCATCTTGCACGCCTTTCGGACAAGGTCCTGAGCAGATGCCTTCTTCCTACGATTATTTGGAGAACTTCCTTATTTGTAGTGTGGTCTCTCCAGGAAATTCCTAGTAGTCTTCTATATGACCACATCTCGAAAGCCTCTATGCTATTAAATGACGATATTTTGCTATAAAGAAATAACAAATATAGCATGTAGGGGAATTTTTACACAACACTTGTGGAAAATAAATTAACCTGTATAGTGTTACTTATTTATTTGAAATTTTTCCCAGTTTTTTCAACGTTAGCATAGCGATTTTATACTGAACGATAAGAATGTCAAACTTGTGGGAAGTTTTTTTTTATCAATGCTTACGTTGAAAATACCGGTATATTCAAATATAATGTATGCATGTACTCGTATGTTCGTATATTTCCTATATACTCCTAAACTGCTCAACCGTTTTCAATCAAATTTTCAGGAAACATGTAGAATATTCACGGAATGGTTCCTGTGAAATTTTGTACCGATGTAATCAAAAACAGTTCTCTATTCACGAAAATTATGAAACCGCCTAACAGAAGGCCGTATTTACATCAAAGATTTTAATATTTATATTTAAAATAATAAATAATGCGGCACTACAAAATAGTAATAAACAACAAATTATTTTCAACAATAATAAATTATTTATAAAAGGTCATTAACAGTAAATATGGATAGTGTGCAACAAAAGAAAATACGTATACCTGAACTAGGAAAACCTAAAAGGCATGGAATAAATAATGTTACTAATTTAGTTATTTTTTTCCATTCATGTTAATTAACTGTTTTGTTAAAAAAAAATATATTTGGAAGCACAAGACACCATTTCTTATATTAATTAAACTAGAATTTGGCTTCCGGAATTTCACCTCACGTGTTGTATTAGGCAAATTTAATTAAAATTAGGTACTATTAGATATTAATTAACCTAATGTACCTAAAATTGACGATAATATTTCACCATAAACGAAAAGGTACAAATAAGGTGCATTTGTTCATAAAATAATCAATTTAATTATTCATTTCCAAATCCAAAAAGGCAATGGAATAATTAAAAATATGCATAACTCGTAAAGAAAAACTTGGTTTAAATTTTACAATATTATTTTTAAAAATAAACTTTAATTTTTTATTCTTCCAAATCATGATGAATTAATATAATTGCTTTAAGGAAAAATAGTATTTATTTTTAATCTTGATTTAATTATTTAAAAAATAACATTTCATAACAAATGTTTTGATATATTTGATTAGCCTAAGAATGTTTGTCCTTTTATCTCAATTCAAAAAAATAATTAAGGATTGAAATGAGATGAGTTTGTTTTTTTTTTTAAATCTTATTTTCAATTGAGGACATAAAATTAATTAAAGATAAATAAAAAAAATATAAAAAACATAAAATAACTTTTATTTATATTTTATTAGCATGTTTTATCGCAAATTGATAATTTACGATTGGAAATATAAGACATCTTGTAACGTTGCCATTTTTATTATAGCCATTGAAAATCTTATGAGCTTTTAACGCTTTTGTCAAGCTGCATCCGTAGCGGATTCTCAGTAATTACATCCATCATATTCTTTATGATCTAGAAAAATTTCCATTGGGAGTATAAAATTAAAAAAAAATGTACAGTTATATTGCTTGTATTCCTTGACTTGGTTGGTATAAGGCTGACCACCCATACTGTAAAAAATTGTTCACTTTCCCAATGTCACCCCTGTTTCAGGGAAGGTCGGCAAGAGTTGTAGGGCTAATGTTAATTTGAGATTGGGTTTTTATATTGTAGTCCACATGCGCCATGTGTGAGCGCGAAATTATGCGTGTTTGCTTGTGGGAATGCATTTAATATGAATCTCAAATGATACATATCTTTGTAAATTATATTTAGATTTAGACATTCATCGAGGCACGCCTCTGATCTAGAGTTTCTAGTTTTATAGTTGTGTTGCTTATATTTTTATTGAAAGGGCTTCCATATATATATATATATATATATATATATATGCATCCATGCGCCATTTTGATAAGGGTGACCAGTACCTTTACAGGTACATCTCCTCTCTTTGCTCTAACCTTGCACTTTAGTGGGTTTCTAGTTTCTCCACACTCTACATATACCAGTCATTTGCAATCTCGCTAATTTGATCAATCCAATCATTCAAAGTTCTCTCTCTTCCACGCTCACATTAGAGATTCCCATCCTTTTTGGTAAAATCAACCAAATCCATCATCAAACATTTTTCCTTTCCTTCCATCTCTTTGCACAAATCTTTTGTATTTTCTCTCTCATATCCTGGACTAAAAGGTTGGTATGAGGCTGAACCCCCTATGCTGTAAAAACTTGGTTAACTTTTTCCAATGCCACCCCAATTTCAAGGAAAGACGCCAGAGTTGCGAAGTTAATGTTGAGTTTATTTATATGAGGCTTGGTTTAATTTGTATGTACACACACAGCATGTGTAAGCGAGAACTTACGTGTGATTTCTTGTGGGCATTCATTAAATATGACCCTTAAATGCCAATATATCTTTGCAACTAAGATTAAAGATACCGCATCCATTCCTCGCCCAGATAATGGAAAGAATATACAGCTTTGTATGAGCGTCCACGGGCTGTGGTTCTTTCTGACACATCCATGCGGGGCGGGCATCTCCTGCAGGGAAATGACCATCAGCGAAAACATCATCCATCACTTGGCACCACATTTATTTAAAGATCATGTGTTTATTTAGAAACCTGGCCGGGTTCCAAAGAAAATAATCAAATTTTTCATTTGATTACACAGGTTCCAGTGGGATGTTTTTTTGTACTAAATACATCCATGTTGGAATTTTACCAAGCTACACGTATAGCGCAACTTTTTACCGCGTTTCCATGGAAGAGATTTCCGGTCGATGGCTCAGTTGGTAGAGTGCTTACATTCCATGCCGTGAGCTCGGGTCGGAATCCCACCGAGGGCGTCAGAAATGATTTCGGTGTTTAATTAATCAAAGAAATATACTGTTTTAATTCACTTTTTTATTATTTTATTTTAAATATGTCTAACAGTTTTCGCCTAAAAAGGCATCCTCAGGACAATGACATTTCGGTGTTTATTTCAAACCCCAAAATAAAATACCGGCAAGGCTTACTCAGCCTTCACAAGAAATGAGTACCAGCCCCGTCGGGAGCTGGGAGCCCCCCACTTCAACTGAAGTGGTTAGCGTGAGGCATGCCCCCTTGCCTGTAAAAATAAATAGGTTCAACTCGCCACATGCGAAGGATAGGAAAAAATGAAGGCAAATCTGAAGACGTTCTTACTACCCCTTACAGAATGTCGACAGAGTTTCAGTTACAGCTCTCGGCATCGAATGCAAGCATTCTACCAACTTTTGCTGTAACTGCCATATCTCATTGTTTTTTTGACAGAATCTTTGGTGGAAGTTAGTCCGTGGATCAGACATGGGGCAGATTGGTATTGTGACGCGGCCATTGATGATCGGGAATGATATAAATAGCTCCAGCAAGCTCTGGTCTGCGCTCGCTGGTCGACAGTTAAACGGTGGACAATGCCCACCGCGTCAATTGCCTCCGGCCAGGATCATGTCTTCAAATGGTACAAAATGTCTACATCTGGATGTAGGTACTCCAGTTATCAAGTTATGCTTTATGTTCGACATGTTGTTATTTCTACACATATCTCACATGTGGATTTCATCGAGAGTTACTGTTATGTCATGTCTTCAAAGCGTACAAAATATCTACACCTGACTGTACAGAATGTCTAAATCCGGATGTACAAAATGTCTACATGTGGATGTACTCCAGTTATCAAGTTATGCTTTATGTTCGACATGTTGTTATTTTGTACACATATCTTACACATGGATTTCATTGAAACTTACTATTATGTCATGTCTTCAAAGCGTACAAAATATCTACACCTGACTGTACAAAATGTCTACATCTGGATGTACCCCAGTTATCAATTTATACTTTATGTTCGAGATATTTTGTATTCATATCTCACATGTAGATTTAATCGCGAGTTATTGTTATGTCATGTCTTAAAAGGGTACAAATTGTCTACATATTGATGTACTTCGGTTATTCAGGGATGGAAGTCTCGACGGCTGTCGGTAGATCTTACCGTACCTGCTTGAAGCCAAAGAGAAAAACAAGCATTGGGGGCATATTGTAGCTGAAAATATTTATTTTATTTACCGAGTCAAAGGGGAAGACTTTTTTTGTTTTTTTTTTTTTTTTAATATTAAGTAGAAGTAAAGATGCTGCGGCTATTTTGAGAAATGTCTTTACACAAACGCGACGCGAGTGCCGTGTATTATCTTTGTTCAACATGCACATTAAAAAATAGGTCAGACCGTTGCGGATAGTGATAAAGTGCGAACAGATCCAAGCGACAACAACAGATATGTAACTTGGTAAGTAAGTAAGTGAGTGAGAGAGTACCTAAAACACATGTGCATGCCAAATACCCAGAGAACTCCACGATGTTAAAGTAAATTGCAATTGAAATATGATGTTCATCAGATTTAAGTAGTTCGGAATCGGCTTGGTGACGGACTGATAACTCTGAGGAAATGTATCTGTACTTATATGTTTTTATACTTAACTAATAAAAATATTATTGATAGGATGATTTATTTGGTGAGCGCTGTTTTTGTGTGAATCAAACCTCAAGAGCCCTCTGCGAGCTTGAGCTTAAAGGCGCAAATTCTCAAGTAAGACCCAGTTGCTGAAAGGCTGGATGGACGTTTAGTGTCCGGTCTGTGGAAGGCAAAAGAGGAAAGCGAATACCGAGAAAAGAATACCGAAAAATGTCCAAGGATGCGGTGGGCAGACAACGTTGTAGTCAACAGCGAAGTTCTGGGAGTGAGGGGACCATGGAGGGAAGCAGCACAAGACAGAGAGTCCTGGAGGATTGTGGTGCGGGAGGCCCTGAGCCTTCAAGGCTTATGAGCCGAAGAAAGTAACGTTACAAAGTATATTTTTTTATAAATATTTAAAAATATAAATGGTAAAACATTGTTTTAATTCACTTTATTTTATTTGTTTATGCTCGAATATTTTCGCCTAATGAGGCATCTTCAAGAGCAGAATGGTTACAAATATATTTTTATAAAATAATTTTCAAAACAATTTTCAAAACAACTTTTTTTCCAAAACAAAAGCAAAATTCATAGACAAAAATTTTTTTTAAACACGAAGCGTTGGAAATCTACAAAAATAAAAATAAAGACTTAGTGAATGTGCAGATTCCCTATGTTTCACCAATATTGCAATAATTTGTTTTTTATTTGTTATTACTATTATTATTTTTATTTAACTAACATATTTTATTTTTATTGTATTCAAATTTTTAATTTCATTATACCTAACAATAATGCATTTTTGAATCTTACATTTGTGTTTAAAAAAAAATTTTTGTCTATGAATTTTGCTTTTGTTTTGGAAAAAAAGTTGTTTTGAAAATTGTTTTGAAAATTATTTTATAAAAATATATTTGTAACCATTCTGCTCTTGAAGATGCCTCATTAGGCGAAAATATTCGAGCATAAACAAATAAAATAAAGTGAATTAAAACAATGTTTTACCATTTATATTTTTAAATATTTATAAAAATGGACTTTCACTGTGTTAACAGATCAACACTAAAAAATATTATATTTTTTTAGGTTACATGACCTAAACTTGCATGAAAAAACAGCACACGACAAAACAGATCATACCATAAACGGCACACGACAAAACAGATCATACCATAAACGGCACACGACAAAACAGATCATACCATAAACGGCACACGACGAAACAGATCATACCATAAACATAACAAATGTATATATTTTTAAGGAAGTTTAATCAAAATTTATCAATCATAAGTTTATCAAAAACAATGTTTTTTTTAATGAAAAAAAAAATACACATGTCTTCTTTTTGTGGTATGTTCTGTTTTGTCTTATTCTGTTCTATCATATTCTGTTTGATCGTATTCTGTTTCGTTTGGTGCTGTTCTGTCATTTCACCATTTCTTTCAATAGCTGCTTTTGCAAGACTGTCTCTATTAAAGCTATTTCATATAACAATTTTTGAAATGTTTCAGCGGAAACTTTGTAGAACTCCATTTTCATTTAAAAAAAATAAAATAACCTTTGTTTTATTTTACTATTATTTTTATTTAAATTTGTTACAAAATAAACGAGTTGACCGGTTTCGGCCTCTGGGCCATCTTCAGAGTAACTAATCTAATCTAATCTAATCTAATCTAAGCTGCAAAGATATATATCATTTAAGATTTATATTAAATGCATTCCCACAAGCAGACATGTATAATTTCGCGCTAACACATGCCGCATGTGGACCTGCAATATAAAAACCCAATCTCAAATGAACATAAGCCCTGCAACTCTTGCCGTCCTTTCCTGAAACAAGGGTGACATTGGCAAAGTGAACCATTTTTTTACAGTATGGGTGGTCAGCCGCATACCAACCTATAAGTCAAGGAAAAAACTAAAACTAAAGTCTTAAAAATAGTGCGAGGCCATATTTAAAGCAAAATATTTCATTTAAAGATATGATTTCTGCAACATTTTTCACACACTGTAAAACTATCACAGAAGTTTGTGTTGTATCTCAGCTTTTAATGTTCGCAAGACAAATTTTGTCCAAACTAGCCAGCGCCCATTAGGCTGGGACCAAAAATAATTTGGAAACGAGTCAAAAATTTCTTGCGGTCGCCATTTTATGCGAGTATGTACCCACGATTTATTTACTCTCAAGTAAACAAAATAATGGCGATCCGACATTTATTATTCTTTGCAGAAAACATCGTTTTACCTAGGAAGTGTGTGGTCTGAGGGGCTAAAAATACAATGCGTGCAATTTGTGAAAGTCATTGTTTTTTCTGTGCGAAATCGAACAGAAATATTATATTGTATGCTGCTGAATCACTCTCCCAGTTATAGATATCTATCATTGGATACTCATCAATTCTTCAAGGAGTAACGCAACGCAAACGAGATACGCCACTCAGCTAAATTCCTTACACTTTGGATATCAATCCAAATCGGAGCTTGCTAGCGTTTGCGAAAGAACTCCATAAATAAATAAATAAATCACAGTATACCTTATTTTTGGACACGAATCGCTATCTCGTCGCCTTAAGGTCGTAAGGAATAAAGCAGAATAGAACTTCGGGCATTGTCTTTAAAGAGCGCTTTATATCCTAAATCTGTCGTTTTTGTTTCTTAAATTTTATGGACTTAGTAAAAGAGTATTTGACAACAGCTCCCTGTCAACTCTAGATCGCCTCAGGACTTCTGCATGGGTTACCATGCCTGCCAAGGGGTGGAAGTCTCGACAGCCGTCGGTAGATTTTACCGCACCTATTTGAATATAGGACGGAATAAAACATGGCGGTGCCTGAACAGCTGATCGTTGTTCCATTCAAAATGGATCAGCTGTTAATACGCCGCCATGTTGTATTTCGTCATATCTTCAAATAGGTACGGTAAGATCTACCGACGGCCGTCGAGACTTCCACCCCTGAGAATTTCGAATATTCGGCTTTAGCGACACATTTCAAATACTTCCAGTCTGTTTATTGCATTGAACTTTATGGTGTTTTGCAGTAACTTCATCCAATTCGCTAGCATTCTGTTTGATTTGGCGGATTACAGTCTGTTGCGAAAGTCATTATAATAATTACATTACGTTATATTGTTTTATAATAAATAATGTATGGCAGCATGTAGGTATACAGGTCATTGAGTCAATCTGAGTTGCTACGGTTGACTTAGGTTGCCGACCTATGATCTAAAATACGAGACCATATCTAGCTACATAATTATTATCAAACCCGGAATAGCAAAGTATATTTGAATCGAGTTTCCAAACTGCCAATGTGGTCCAGCCAATAAGAGTCAGCAGACTGCATTGGCTGGGTCACATCCAGTGGATGGACCATAAGAACCTGGAGAAGATGGTTGAAGCGAATATCTTGGACCGGTCCGTAGTCCAGTGGCAACACTTCGGACTCATAAATGGAAGGTTGTGGATTCGAATCCCGGCGAAGCACAAAAAATATACCATTTATATTTCCAAATGTATGAAATTATACATATCTGCTTGTGGGAATGCATTTAATATAAATCTTAAATGATATATATCTTTGCAGCTTAGATTAGATTAGATTAGAATGTGCTCTTCGCTGGGTTGTCACTGAAAGGTCCATCCAACCTTACAACAACTGGGTCTTGCTTGAGAATTTCCGCTTTCTACAGCGACGACCAAGCTCGCAGAGGGCTCTTGAGGTGTTATACACACAAAAACAGCGTTCACCAAATAAATCATCCTAATATTATTATTATATGATCTCGCTGATTTAATCAAGCCCGTCGCCCTCGGCTAAAAGCCTCACACTACGCTCGGAAGAAACCGAAGCCAAGTCACGTGAACACAGTGTTTGGACAGCGTGCATTTGCAGTTGCTGGTCTTCTGTCCTGGAACCACCTGCCTCATAATGTGAGAGAGTTAGAGGACCATGGGAAGTTGCAAAATGCAATGAAGACAAGTAAATTTCTGGCAACATTTGCACGAGCACCCTTGGTCAGCCTCATAAAAAAAAACACAACTAAGCTACTCTAATCTAATCTAATCTAAGCTGCAAGGATATATATCATTTAAGATTTATATTAAATGCATTCCCACAAGCAGATATGTATAATTTCGCGCTAACACATGCCGCATGTGGACCTACATTATAAGAACCCATCTCAAATGAACATAAGCCCTGCAACTCTTGCCGTCCTTCCCTGAGACAGTGTAATATCATGCCTGCGTTATCCCCGAAGGGATACCAACCTATAAGTCAAGGGATAAGTGCCATTGATAAAAATGATTTCGTCGAATTTAACAAATAAAATCAATGTAACTTTTTGGATTGGACGACTGGAAGCTATGTATGAGAGAGGGCCATCAAAAGAATATTTTTTACTTATATCTATAATCTATAATCTAAGTTGCAAGGATATATTCATTTAAAGCTCTCAGATGTATGGCCACAAACCAACACGTGTAGTTCGCGCTTACAAATGCTGAATGCGTACTTACAAATAAAATCCAAACCTCAAATGAACATAATCCCCACAACTTTTGCCGACCTTCCCTGAAACAGGGGTGACATTGGCAAAGTGAACCATTTTTTACAGTATGGGTGGTCAGCCTCATACCAACCTATAAGTCAAGGAAAAATAAAATTACAATTCGCAAAAAAAAAAAAAAAAAAATATGTGATGGCTGACCTAACCCATTGACCTGATATCGGTTAGAAAATCATACAAATTAAAAAAAAAACAGCTGGATCCGATCATAAATGTATTTATGAGTTTTTGTGTAAACAAAGAATATGAGGCAGTAAGAATGGTTTTCATTTATTATTATTATTATTATGGTTTTCTGAGGTATATTCTTGATGCTCAAGTTTTCGTCCTTGTTCAATAACAACATACTGTAACTGTAACTTTGTTTCCATTCCGCTAGGGGTGGCCAGATCCACTTCAGAGCTGCCTTCATCTTTCCTTACATCTTTCAATTTCAATTCCTATCCTTACATCTTTCAATTCATCAAGTTTTATCACCTTTTTCATGCATTTCCTTCTCTCACACCCACTTTGTATATATCCCATTCTTTTACAATCTTGTCAATCTGATGACTCGATACTTTTCTCGGTCATCCCTTTCCTCTTTTTCTATTCACACTCACAGTGACAAAGCAACACATGACTTTACATCACTTGAGAGGACCTCACATTACAAAACATCACAGAAAAGTACTTCACATTACAAAACATCACAGAAAAGTACTTCACATTGATAAAACACATACCTAAAACAGACCATATCATATACGGCACATGACGTTTGATTCCTTGACTTATAGGTTGGTATGAGGCTGACCACCCATACTGTAAAAAATGGTTCACTTTGCCAATGTCACCCCTGTTTCAGGGAAGGTCGGCAAAAGTTGTGGGGCTTATGTTCATTTGAGGTTTGGATTTTATTTGTAAGTACACATTCAGCATTTGTAAGCGCGAACTACACTTGTTGGTTTGTGGGCATACATCTGAGAGCTTTAAATGAATATATCCTTGCAACTTAGATTATAGATTATTATTATTATAGACGTGATGTGATTATTTGTCCTTGGGCTGTTTTATCATGTGATGTACTGTCATTGTGATGTAATGTCACGTGTCGTTATGTCATGTGTAGTTTTGTCACTGTGGCGTTCTAACCTGTCACCGCTACTCGTATAATTATTGCTCCAATATTCGTCCTTTGTTCGATGACTTCATTGTTTACCAATATGTCTGCGTTATCATAGTATCACCCTAAACAGCGTGTATTTATTGGTTGCTTATTACACAAAAATAAAACATGTTTATGAGCTCACGGATTAATCATTTCTCGTGTGGAGAAAATATTGATAAAACTGACAACATATGAAGCTGATAGGCGACCAGATGTCTAGCAGTAACAGCATCTCAATAAAGGCAAGCAGTTGTCGCCATACTAAAAATTAAAAACAAAATGGATTCGTTTCTAGCTTATCCGAAATGTTTTTCTCTTACTTCAGAAGAGCTGAATACGCATGCTAGATACGTTATACTACTAGTACAGTTTTTTTACGATAAATTATTAAAATCGAAAAAAAATCCATATTGTTATTTGAAAGATGACAAGAGAACTTGAGAATAGGGTGTGCAAGGGAAAGCAAGTGGTCGGTGCAATAAAAAGAATAGCAAAGAACAAGCGATTGACGATGGATCTGAGAATGGCGGTACACAATGGCATATTGTTACCGACTTTGATGTATGGAAGTGAAGCATGGACAGTGAATGATAGCGAAATGAGTAAAGTATGTACGGTGGAAATGAAGCATTTGAGAAGTATGACAGGAAAAACTTTGAGGGATAGAGTTAGGAATGAATGGGTAAAAAAAGAATGTAATTTGAAAGAGGATGTGAAAGTTAAAGTACAAAATAATGTAATGAGATGGTTTGGGCATGTGGAAAGAATGAAAGATGATAGACTGACAAAGTATGTATACAAAGAAAGTGTGAAAGGAAAAAGAGGGAAGGGACGACCGAGAAAAGTATGGAGTGATCAGATTGAGGAGATTGTGAAAGAATGGGATATACAAAGTGACGTAAAAGAAGAAAATGCATGAAAAAGGTGATGGATATGAAGGAATTGAAAGAGGTATGTCAGGATAGGAAAAAATGGAGGCAACTCTGCAGAGGCTCTGGCCACCCCTAGCGGAATGGCGACAGAGTTACAGTTACCTACAATCCATAAAGGTACAGCTGAAACGCTGAGCCTATGTAGTTTTTGTATAATCTACCTACTTACAGTAGCAACATGCCATCTTTCACTTTAAATCGAAGAGGTAATTTGAATGAATTGGTATTTTTTTTAAACTAAAATTGATTTAAAATATCCTTAAATTATTTGACAGATTTAACCAACTTAAAAACTCCTAACAACCTCCAAATGATCTATCAGATTCAAATAACTTTGCATGCATGACAACGGCAGGACGGTATGCGGTTGTCATATTTGGTACAACCCGGCCAAGTTACGTCATATTTTTTCCTTATTTTATATGTACAGATATGTTCCTTGACTTATACGTTGGTATGCGGCTGACCACCCATTCTGTAAAAAATGATTCGCTTTGCCAATGTCACCCCTGTTTCAGTTTTAAGGACAGCAAGAGTTGCAGGGTGTATGTCTATTTGAGAGTTGAGTTTTTAAATTGTAGGTCTAGAATAGCAAAGAACAAGCGATTGACGATGGATCTGAGAATGGCGGTACACAATGGCATATTGTTACCGACTTTGTTGTATGGAAGTGAAGCATGGACAGTGAACGATAGCGAAATGAGTAAAGTATGTACGGTGGAAATGAAGCATTTGAGAAGCATGACAGGAAAAACTATGAGGGATAGAGTTAGGAATGAATGGGTAAAAAAAGAATGTAATTTGAAAGAGGATGTGAAAGTTAAGGTACAAAAGAATGTGATGAGATGGTTTGGACATGTGGAAAGAATGAATGATGATAGACTGACAAAGTATGTATACAAAGAAAGTGTGAAAGGAAAAAGAGGGAAGGGACGACCGAGAAAAGTATGGAGTGATCAGATTGAGGAGATTGTGAAAGAATGGGATATACAAAGTGAGCGTAAAAGAAGAAAATGCATGAAAAAGGTGATGGATATGAATGAATTGAAGGAGGTATGTAAGGATAGGAAAAAATGGAGGCAACTCTGCAGGGGCTCTGGCCACCCCTAGCGGAATGGCGACAGAGTTACAGTTACAGTTACAGGTTTACATGCGCCATGTTCAACCGCAAACTTGTACGTGTCTTCTTGTGAGAATGCATATAATGTGAATCTTTAATGTTACATATATTTTGCAACTTAGATTACCCCCACTTCAACTGAAAGTGGTTGGTGTGAGGCTGGCCCCCTTACCTGTAAAAATAAATAGGTCCCGAAGGGCCACATGCGACCCCTTCGGGGATAACGCAGGCAAGAAATTACACTATATGTGTAGCTTAGTTGCGTTGCGTTTTTTAGATTAGATTACGAGTAGATTGCAATGATGATCACAAATCTTTACCGAAGAATTACGAGATGAAAAGTAATTTCAAGGCACGAAGTAACGCACCTGCAGTAGTTCCAGAATCATTAGTTTTGACTTACGTACCTAAACACAATTATATCGGTGACTTTCGGAATTCTGAGAATTGTCAGTAATTAACTCTCAATTACACAGAGATGTTGAAATTCGTCACGCCTCAGCATTCGCAAAAAATGACAAAAAATAACTAAAAACTTTTATGTTTTCGGGTTTGTCCGCAAAAAAACTTTTCGATCGATTCGCTCGGTGAGTTTTCTTTTTATAAACGCGAACATTATCCAACTCGTTTGCGAAAAACTTCATCTAAAGTTTGACAAAAGCATTATGTACCAGAAAACGCTTATATACTTTTTGTTTCAATCAGTCTTGGTATATATTTATTGTACATTAGTATGAAGAAAGCTCCTAGGAATTTGTGTTGATAAAAAAACGAAGTATTTAGACAAGAGAATACAATAAAATGGAATTGGTTTCATGTACAAATTTAAACAATGAAATGAGTCATACAGAACGATCTGTGTACAGAACCAAAGACGGAATCTAAGATTTCTTAAAAAAAAATGAAAAAACCAAAAAGCATAATATTCTTTTTTGTTGCATATTATACTTCCTTGTAGAACACATGTAACTTTTGGATATAAAGATAAAAAAAAAGTGAAGTCACACAGCTAGGTTGAAGAGAAGCTGGAGAAAAGTCAAACAAATATTTTGTTAGTGGTTGCTAAATACCCTAGTCATGTGAACATAAACATGTGACATTTGCCCGCCGAGAAAAAATCGAAGCGCCGAGTCCATTTGAATACAGTCACGATGTAATTTTTATTCCAGCGTAAAAGTTAAAATTAAAATCAAAATGGACATTGCAAAAAAAAAATCTAGAGAGCAAACGTCACACTTTTTCTTTGGACTACGGTACTGTAACTGTAACTCTGTCGCCATTCCGCTAGGGGTGGCCATAGCCTCTGCAGAGTTCCTCCGGTGTTGACTACGGTTGTTGGCAAAATATTTGTTTACCTTTTCCCAGGTAGCAATCCAGCCGTGTGACGTCACAATTTTCTTTATGTCAATCGATGAGCGGACCTCATTTGATTTTTTTCACAAATCTAAACAGTGGAAAAAGCGTTTTTATATAAAAAAAAAAAAAAACATTTCCCGACGGGTGTACAACTAGTAGGTAGGTACTCTTCCATTACCTTCAGGTATAAACATTTATATAAAACAGAGTTTAATTGCAATTAGTGGATGAAGTAAGCGTCATATCTGCCTTACCATGCGGACAGGAAGTAGGATGCTGGACTTCCGGCGGATGCTCAGCTGCCTGGTCAACTCCTCACCATCTCACACGGCTCCGGAAGACGATGGCGGTGGAACTCTTGCAGGCGAAGGTGCTCGTAATCCAAATCACTCCGAATATTGAGGCAACAATCACTACGAATATTGAGGCAACTATGCACACACAAAATGCACTACTAATTTAAATTTGTCTTTTTTTATGTTTTACATAGTTTAAAAAATATTACTTTGAAATGATATTTTTATTTTTAATATAAAAGTTATTGAAGTAGACTCTGTAAATTAGAAAAATGGAAATTTGTTTCGATTTATGATAGCATGGCAATTATCTTATTTTTTTATGTGATTTTTTGATTTGATAAATATTTCTGGATGAATCATTTAAAAAACGGATTGCTAAGTTAAGATGTCCCTACGATTTTTAAATATGGAAATCAATATTTTATTTAGTGTAACTGTAACCCTCATTTACCACTGAGGGTGGGCGAAGATTCTCCTGTTCTTTTTTTAGCCTCTGATGATGGACGGATAAAGTCCGATAGCGCTTAGGCCTTGTTAACTCAAATAAGTGAAAATAAAATTAATGCACTGTAGAAAATTCTCCTTTTCCTTTTATAATTTTGTACTCATCTATTTTTTTGTATTTGAAATTTTCCGTAAGAGTAAAAATTGTTTATTAAATTATGTAACTAGGAATATCTATAGGTATGATTCAATGACAATTGAATATATGACAATTCCTTGACTTATAGGTTGGTATGAGGCTGACCACCCATACTGTAAAAAATGGTTCACTTTGCCAGTGTCACCCATACATTTGATAAAGTTCTTTTCAGTTCCGGTCGATAGCTCAGGTGGTAGAGTGCTTGCATTCCATGCCGAAAACTCGGGTTCGAATCCCACCGTGGGTGTCAGAAATGATTTCCCGTTTCGGTGTTTATTTCAAACCCCAAAATAAAATACCTGTGCCACCAAAATAAAATACCGGCAAGGTTTACTCAGCCTTCACAAGAAATGAGTACCAGCACTCTCGGGAGCTGGGAAACCTCCACTTCAACTGAAGTGGTTGGCGTAAGGCCGGCCCCCTTACCTGTAAAAATAAATAGGTTCAACTCGCCACATGCGACTCCTTCGGGGATAACGCGGCAAGAAGTTACACTATATGTGTAGCTTAGTTGCGTTTTTTTTTTTTTGCGTTACCCCTGTTTCAGGGAAGGTCGGCAAAAGTTGTGGGGCTTATGTTCATTTGAGGTTTGAATTTTATTTGTAAGTACACAATCAGAATTTGTAAGCGCGAACTACACGAGTTTGTTTGTGGGCATACATCTGACAGCTTTGAATGAATATATCCTTGCAACTTAGATTATAGATTATTATAGATTATAGATGATCAAGCCATAATAATTTAGGTATTTATTTGATGAGCGCTGTTTTTGTGTGAATCACACCTCAAGAGTCTATTCTACTACTACTAAGTAAGTAGGTATATAATGTGCACGAATATTACGTATACCTAAATTTACATTTTATGTAAGTACCTAAAACCTACAACAAAAAATGTCCTTATAAGTTGAAAAGATAACTATATCTCGTACCAACAAGGAAAGGAATAAAAAATATATATTTGCGATTATTTCCTATAAGACTCAGAGGAAATATACGTACCTAAGTAAGTAATGAGGTCGGAACAATTTTGAATTTGAAACTTTTTCTCAGCGAGCATACGTCAGTCTTGTAAGGGACTGCCGTCCTCAGCAACCAAAACAAAAATGTAGGCCTTTTCCCTAGCAACCCGGCTTCGTGACGACTCAATATTGTCTATACGTCAAGCCATGTGCGGACCTCATTATCTAATCTAATCTAAGTTGCAAAATATAAGTAACATTAGAGACTCACATTACATGCATTTTCACAAAACAGACATGTTTAAGTTCGCGCTTAAACATGCCGTATGTAATCCTACTAAAATCCTCTAGCCTAATAAGTGGTTAGAAACTATTTCTTACTTTAATTAGTATTTCTTTTAAGAAATCCCGTGCGGGAGACTCCCTAGATTCTAGAGACTCTAGGGGTCTATGACACGTGTTGTAGTGCCGCAGAGGTGTACGAGCTTGGTCGTCGCTACAAAGCGCCAATACTCAAGCAAGACCCAGTTGCTGTAAGGCTGGATGAACCTTTGGTGACCGGTCATTGGTAAAGGTTTATGAAATTTTCAACCCAGCGAAGAGCAAATTTGAAAATATAAATGGTACTTACCTATATTTTTTGTGCTCCACCGGGATTCGAACCCACAACCTTCCCATTCAGAGTCTGCAGTGTTACCACTGAGCTACGGACCGGCCAAACGTATAATTTGTTAAAAAATTCAAAACAAGTAAAACAAGAGCTTTGAAATTAATGGTATAAAAACATTTTTTGAATCAGAAAATATTTTTAAAGTTATGAACAACCATTTTATACCAAACGACAAAAATATTTTGTTATGTTATACAAAATAGCATAGTAAACCCCAGTGTTAAGAAATGGAATATTTGTTATATACGCAGTTAAAATACTTCTTATCGCCGTTATCAAAAATCTCATGCCTGCCTAAAATACCAACAAAAAGTTGCGCAGGTATTTTGCCTACTCCACAAATACGAGATGACCCAAGTGTTTAATCTTACTGGCTAAAGACGTTTCCCCTCGGGCAAGGAATCTTCAACTCGGTAAAAGTAAAACTCGGCACATAGTTATAGCGTTGATAACAAAGTTACAAAGGTCGAATGCACTATAAAGTGTCTTGTAAATTGGATATGATGATTACTGTCAAATACTATTTACATATTTCTGTGTTTATCGAAGCACTCATTCACGCACTGCTTGTCGCGAATAACACTGAGATTTGAGGCCAGTCTTGTTGTAAATCAAAGGAGCACTGGCATGTAGTTGAGTTCACTTTGCTCCGAGATGCATATTATCGTGTGGAAAATAATCAAAAGTGTCAACACACCTACTATAAATTAAATTAGCAAAATAAAGAAACCGACACACGAACGCGGCAAGTTTTTTTTTTAAGTTCACCGTTTTTTGTTTAATTTGCATACAATTTCGATGCGAAAAACTGCAACACTATTGCGGGTTTGTTACTTTGGAATTTAGAGATTTTTTTTGTGACTTGACGTTTGCAAATTATTTCTAAGAAATAAACACAACGCGCTTTCAAGCGTCAAAAGTTGTCTCGACTATCGAAACTTGTTGATCACTTGCTCTGACTGCGGTTTACAATATACAACAATATGCATAGACGTTACTAACTTTCTGACAGTCTATACTTTTGTCTCATTTCAAGTTCCGAACTCCGACGGAGCCGAATGTAACTTGTACGAGAGCCGAAGATTTCCGACGACTGGTGTTTTGTTTTCCTGTGACGAAGTAGCCATCTAGGAAATTTGCTTCAAAGCTTTTGTTTTCAAATAATTAATTCTATAGGTGGGTATATTACAAAAAGCTTTTCGTGATTTTGTATAGATGTCGCTTTACCCTGATTACTTTTTTCAGGATTTTTATTTGATTCAGCAATCCAAAAAAATAAATAATAATAACAATATATATATATATCTTTGCTTATAGTAAGATAGTTCTCTACATAATTACGGTTTTTTTTCTCTAGGTACTTATATAATTAGATGATTTCAAATGAATAGCTGTAGGTATCCTGCGGTAGGTAGGTATACCTGAAAAACAACATTTATTTTTTGTAATGAAATTTAAATGTAAAAAATATTTGTGTAAATGTATGTTTATTATATATTATCAATTTACAAATATTAAACATGTAGGTACTTGTAACTAAACAAATAAGTACAATATATTAAAACATTATTTTATGATTTGTTCCTTTAATTATAAAATAGGTAAAATATAAACATACCTAAATACATTATCACAGCTACCTGACATACACTTTTTTTACATACCTATACACTAACTTTAATTTAATTACCTATTGTTATACTTAAGTAATGACTAGAATTTAAATAAACATAAGTACAAACCTACTTAATAACATTCATATTTACTAAGTTATTTTTTATATTGTTTTGTATACTGAGGGTCATGTTTTTAAATACTCAGGCAATAAAGGCAATACTGTTTTGTAGTTAGTAGCTATATAATATATTTTTTACTATAATATACACAATATAATTATTACTTAGTTTGTTGGTACCTACTTATAGAAAATGAGCAATTATGTAGGAAGAAAAATAATGTGAAAATGTAATACAATCATCCTACAATATAGTAGGTACATTAAACATTTGTCCATTTGCCCCACTTCAACTGAAAGTGGTTGGTGTGAGGCCGTCCCCCTTACGTGTAAAAATAAATAGGTCCCGAAGCGCCACATGCGACCCCTTCGGGGAAACGCAGGCAAGAATTAAACTATATGTGTAGCTTAGTTGCGTTGCGTTGCCATGGCTGTCACTTGTCAGCTAGTCTAGTAATTACGTAGACGTGGAAAATAATTTCCTTGTATAATTGTGGATAAATATGATTTATTTTGTGAAAAAATATTTTTGACAAATAGGTACATTTTTTTTCAATAGAATCACTGGATTCAAAACAAGTAAAGCGAAAAACCTCGAAGATGCCGACAATGGGGAGAAATATTCTTGCTTCTCTGTGTACGTTTTATTCACACTGAGAGATTTTTCATTTCCCAATCCATTAAGTCAACTTGACACTGGCGCTCCTGCTCTCCACGGGAATTTGCCATAAAGAAGAAGAAGAAGAGACGATTTTCGTTAGGCCCTGTATTTTGAAGTAAGTACCTATAATAAAGTTAACTAAAATGCAATTTTAGTTAAATTTATTATTCTTTTATTTTATAAAATACTGGGTAAGCAACAATAAAACCTGTGCGCTTGGTAGTGTATTTAATTAACTAAGTAGGTAAATTAAAAAAATGTTCATAAATCATGTCTCCTTATTTCCTATCCCTTCTATCTTCTAAGTACTCGTACATATCTTACTTTATATCTATCTATCTCACTTTGTGAAAATACGCATTTTACAAAATACTGATTTATTTTTTTACTATACACATAAGCAATAGTAGCTTTAAACACATTATCCTTAAAATTATTTTGGACAATCCAATTTTCGTTTTTATGGATATTTTTACGATGAAAGCCTATAACACCTGAAAACCACATTGCGTTTCAATATTATTATTTACGTGAAATTTTAAAGCAGTTGGCATAATCAGTGATTACGATAACCAGCTATTCGGATAATCAGCTCTTTGGATGTTTAACGATTCGGATAATCAGCTATTCGGTTAATCAGCTATGGGGCCGTCCATATATTACGTCATTCGAATTAAGGGGGGGGGGGGGGGAGTCTGGTCTGCGGATGATGGCAAATGACGTACGAGTACCAAAAGTGACGTCGTTCTTATAAATACCAATTTCTACAAAATATACATAATATTATGTAAGATATATAACATTATTAATTATTAAGCTCATCCATTATTACAGCATGAGGGGGGAGGGGTCATTAGATAATGACTATAGGATGATTGTAAAGGGGGGGGGGGGGGGGTCGAAAATCGGCAAAAATCGATGACGTAATTTATGGACTATTCAGATTATCAACGATTCGGATAATCAGCTATTCGGATAATCAACAATTCGGATAATCAGCTATTCGGATAATCAGCTATTCGGATAATCAGCGATTCGGATAATCAGCGATTCAGATAATCAACGATTCATATAATTGGAGTTTTCCTGTGCATGTCTTGTCTTGTATCCTGCCGCCATTCCTCTAGGGGTGGCCAGTACCTCCACATAAGTGCCTCCACTTGACTCTGTCCCTGCATACTTCTTTCATCTCATCTAATTTCATCACTCTTTTCATGCATGCTCTTCTCTTGTTTCCACTCTGTAAATTCCATTCATTCCCAATCTCACTTATCTGATCAATCCATTCTTTTCTAGGTCTTCCCCTTCCACGCTTAATAGGTACTTTTAATCTTCCAGGCTGCTGCAGTCTGATGCAGACTGTATGTTGATTGTGCAACAATTGCCATCAAAGCCATTCAAAAGAGGAGTACTGAGCTCATCCTTGCCCATCGCACTGTCCATCCATTGCAACGCTACTCCATCATCTTTAATCACCACATCACCTTCAAAATTCACTTTTTCTCTGGACTTGCTGAAGCACAGCAGACCGTTCTTCAAACTCTCTTTGCTCCTATTGAACCCGTTCATCTTCAAACTGGTCTCACTTTGGTTGAACCCGTTTATCTTAATCGACGGACTGTTTGGTGCAGATCTGTTTTGCGATATTTCTGGTTTGTTTGCCAGGTTGCAGTTGAGGGATGGTACACTGTGGAAGCAGGACTTTTCTCCTGTTGGTTTCCTGATGTCTAGAGTTGGGAACACGCTGAGTTGGGTCTGCGCCAAGGTTGCAGTTGATCCCACCATGTGTTCAATGCAAGGGCAAGAGGTGCTAGATGTGCGCACACATTCAGAACAGCAATCTGAAGACTCCAACAAAAGGGATCCGGATGATTTCTGGCACATGCTTTGGTCGGTGCCCTGAAACGATTTCCAAATTTGATGAAGAAGCAAATAACAACTACAGACTACAGGTTCTCAATGTGATGGATAACGAATTGCTTACATCCATGAGGTGATCTTTGTTGTGTCCTGCGTTGAGATGGTGATGATGAGAATTCGCAGTGTAATTGTGGAACTCCAGCATGTTTCCTGATGCGAATCTCAGTTTCTTTGGGGATTCTAAACTGGAGCATCTGAAAACCAAAGTAGACCTCATGACTCTCATGTATTTTTGACTCCGTGAGATACATTTGGGCATGTTGAAAGAATGGATGATGATGACTTACGAAGTGTGTATACAGAGGAAATTTGGAAGGGAAAAGAGGAAAGGGAAGACGGAGAAAAGTATGGCTGGATGCCTGGATCAGATTGGCGAAGTTGTGAAAGAATGGGATTTACAAAGCGAATTTGAAAGAAGGAAATATGTGAAAAAAGTGATGGATATAAATGAATTGAAAGATGTCCGTAAATTTGGGAAAAAATGTAGGCAAATCTGCAGTCTCTGGCCAACCTTATGGGAATCCTTATGGGAATGGCAATAGAGTTACAGAAGATGTTCTGCTATGGAATGGCTAGCCTGCGTGTCCAATTAAGTGGTTGATGGAAGACTGACACCCTTACCTGTCATGAAAACAGGTTGTAACGGTTTCCTTTCAGGAGTAAGGAGTAAAAAGACGATCACATGCATGTGCAAATTTACTTTTCTTATAACTGCAAATATCCTCGTTTGCCGTTATTGTTTTGTGCATCCATGCATCCTATCCATGCAAACGCTTAAAGTTATTTGGAAATTGGAAGCCTTTTCATGCGTTTATAACCCAGTGAGTTTGGCACCATGAAATGCTTCCACTGAGAAGTTGGCTCATGGACAGGTGCATTGTCCTCCTTCCCTTCATGGTCACAAAGCACTATGTAAGAAATGCAATCTAGAATCAAGCTCATCCTTATCAACTTCCCTAAATCACCACTTTGTCCTCCGTCTGAAATGTTTTATATTCACATGAGATCCACTTTGATGGCTAACATGTGGAATTACAGAGGCATTCGGTAAGATGGTCTGGTAGAGCCATTCCATGTCTGCTATTGGGAGCTATGGAGACCGGAGCATTCTGACGTCAGTTCACAAATAAGCCAACTTGCGTTGTTCCTATTTACCTGAGAAGCGGACTCTTGGAGAGGTGCTTGTTCTTGAGGGAGCTCCTGGGCTGCGTGGGCTGCTGAGACCTCCTGCCCGCCGCCCTGCCCACCGCCTGCCCCTCCAGCCAGAAGGTCGTCTGGTCGTGCTTCCCTTTCATGGTCACCATGTATTACATGCGTTGTTCCTATTTACCTGAGAAGCGGACTCTTAGAGAGGTGCTTGTTCTTGAGGGAGCTCCTGGGCTGCGTGGGCTGCTGAGACCTCCTGCCCGCAGCCCTGGCCGCCGCCTCGCCCTCCAGCCAGAAGGTCATCTGGTCGTGCTTCCCCTTCATGGCCACCATGCCCCGCTCCCCGCACACGTACCCGCCCAGCCGGTCCAGGAGCAGCTTGCACTCCTTGCTGCAGTGGATCTTCAGGGCTGTAACAATCATTCAAGCATCAATCATCAGAGATTCCTTTCCTGATTTTCTGAGGAATTTTGTTCAGAAAAATCCACAAACTAAAAAAGAAACGATTCTATATCGACAGTTAAAAGGCAGTATTAGCAACATTTTGGTCAAAAATGAGTTATGAATGCTATCCTACTTGAAATTTTCCGCTCTTTCTAATGCACTAACTCATATAGCTCTATGATGATTTTTGTGTTGTTTATGCCCAAGCAAACAACTGCGTTTTCGAAGTATGGTTTTTGTGAAACCGACAAGATTTTGTCCTTTTTTTTGTCCTAAAGGCGCTCGTGACATAAAAAAAATCGTAAAACATCGTAAACCCACATTGATAGGAATGCCAATAAATGCCTTTATTTTTTCAATTTTAAAGCTGTTTTGATTTTAACGATATGATAAAAAATAAAATAAAAAGTTATGCCTTTTTTCTGCAATCTCAAACTTTAAACTGCTCTCCTGAACAATTATTGCCCTACTGCCTTTTAACCGTCGATATGAAGTTTAGACGTTTGATCCAAATTTCATTATACTCAGTAAAAATAGGTGATAGTTGTTTTTTTTTATTAATTATGGAACTATAACGCTGCGTATGGTTCTCTCCAAGTGCCGATAATAAACAGAAGAATGTGATGAGTTGGATCCAGAACATTCTCGTGGAATTGAGAGATTTTCACGACTTCAATTACGATTGCAATGGCGTCGCGAAGTGCACTGAAATCTATTTTTATCAACAGAGCAAGCAATAAACGGAGCATTATTGGAAAAAATATATGAAATGCGAGGTGACAGGCTAGAACGGCAGCGTGGCAAAAAGACACATGACACAGCGACACAAATGACAGAACAACATTTGACAGAACATCACATGACAGAACATCACTATGAAAAAACAACACAAGTACAAAACATCACATACGATAAATGGCACGTGAAAAAACATCACATCACAAAACATCACAAACAACACGCCATATGCAACTCCTTCGGGGATAGCGCGGTAAGAAGTTGTTCTGTAGACTTTTTTGTGTCCTCTATAATAAAAAAATAAAACTCTGTGTTTTTTTAAGTTTTCATAATTTCTTAAGTTATTCTTTGTATGCAGCTTAGTTAGTTTTTTTAAATTTTATAGTGTTAATCAAGGGCGTCATTTTTTTAATAAGCTCTACCAAATAATATATGCATGAGTTCCATTTTCTCACGTCAATTTTTTGTCATGATGTTTATGGTGTTTTCTGTTGTGTGATGTTTTGTGATGTTTTGTCATGTGAAGTTTTTTCATTGTGATGTACTTTCCTGTGATGTTTAATGTTTTATCATGTGATGTACTGTCATTGTGATGTTCTGTCATGTGTTCTTCTGTCATGTGTCGTTATGTCATGTACCGTTTCATCACTGTGTCGTTCTATCATGGAACCGAAATGCGAATTGGCATTTTAAAATGAAAAACAGTACCGTTCTTGGAGAAGTGAAATTTTTCGTTTGAATGGTTTAAAAATGCGCCTAAATGCAGGCAATATTGCATTCTATAATATTATATTTTCAACTTACGAAGTCCTGTAGATTCCATACGACTGGCTGTATTAACGGTGTCGCCGAACAAGCAGTATCTTGGCATTTTCAGTCCCACAACCCCTGCACAAACTGGTCCTAAAAGTAAAAAAAAAAAAAACAGAACATCATCATCATCATCTTGGCTCGACAGCCCTGGGTGGGTCTTGGCTGAATCCAGGATTATCCTCCACTCTCGCCTGTCCATCGAATTTGCTCTTCAGCTACGTATGTCTGCTTTGACTGCATCTGCGCTCACACAGTCCATTCATCGTAATTTTGTCCTTCCTGGGCTGGAAGTCTCATCACTACGGTAATTCTTACCTACCGAATATCGGTAATATTTGTATGAAGACTAATCAGCTGGTCACTTGCGGCCGTCTTGGATTGACAGGTCTCATACGAATTTTACCGATATTCGGTAGGTAAGAATTACCGTGGTGATGAGACTTCCAGCCCTGGGGTGGAAGTTTCGACAACTGTCGCTAGCTGTCACCGTACCTTTTTGAAGATAAGACGGAATGAAACATGGTGGTGACTGAACAGCTGATCGTTGTTCCAGATAAAGGGTATCATCCGTTGATACGCCGCCATATTTTATTTCGTCCTGTTTTCAAATAAATACTGTTATGTAAATATAAATATTGAAATAAGTATGGGTAGTTATAGTGTTATGTAAATATAAATATTGAAATAAGTATGGATAGTTATAGTTATAAGAATTCTCTAGGCTAAGTAGGTATTTGTTATAATTATAGGAATACTGTGTTACATTTGTAGGTAGGATTTTGGTTGTATCTCTAGGTAGTACGTGAAGCGTCGAGAAGTAATAATTACTCTGGAACCGTCTGGCGACTTTAGTTCTGGATCATACTGCTCTGAAGAGTATAAAGGTGCGAATGGCCTGCAGAGCGGGCCAGTATCATAGAGACTTACAAACACATCGAAGTCATCTGATCAGTGAACCAAAACCAAGTGGAATAATCGAGAAAGTAGTGTGAAAATAAATTTTGTAACTGTGTAAAATAAATAACTATTGAAGAAGACCTGTGTATTTTTAATTTGAAGACAATTGAACCCTAATTTCGTAACAATTGGCGTCAGGTGCGGAATTGTCAAGAAAAATTAAGATCTTCTGTCTAAAAATAAATAAAATAAATTAAATAGTGTTAAAATGAACTTTATTCAAATTGAACTTTGTGTGAACTGACTTTTGTGAAAACAAGTGTTTAAATAAATTTTTGTTAAAAGAAAAGACGCAAAAGCAAGTTGCTTATAAATTCTGGAACGTCATATGGAACATAATTCTGGACATAACATAATGACTATTTTACCGCATTGAGAAAGTCATCAAATTGGACCATAGTTTTTTATTATTGTGTGTGATTAAAAAAATAAAATAAATAAATAAAAATCTTGAAAAAAAAAAATATTACAAAAGAACGTTCCAGATTCATCGTAAAAAAGTTTTTGAATAACTGTGCTTCGTTTACAAGTGTGTGAATGTACATTAAGTACCTACCTGTGTGTTGGAGAGACTTGAGACGAAATAAATAATTATGTACTATCAGACATTATTATGTTAAAAATATTGGTGATTTAAAAATAAATATTAAAAGACAGTACCTACCAATCAGTGTAATCAGATAAATTATTATTTTGCTAAAGTACGTATTCAAAACAGCTATATATATAAAACTCAAAACTTGTATTAAATAAATTTAAAAATATTTTCGTTTTGAAGTAAATTTAAAAAAAAATGGCAACCAAAGTGAACGTCAAGGACCTCAAAGTCACAGAGCTTAAAAATGAGCTTCTGGAGAGGGACCTGGAGACCTCAGGAGGAAAGGCGGCCTTACAAGCACGCCTCATAGAGGCCTTGGAACAGTCAGGCGAAGACCCGGCATATTTTGTCATGGCGTCTGGAGGGGACCGCGCCTTGGACGAGCTAAATATCAGCATCACAAAGTCCATGAAGGAGGAGCTAACACACAATGCCAAGACCCTGGAGGAGAAGATGGCTGACAACGCCAAGACCCTGGAGGAGAAGATGGCTGACAATGCCAAGACCCTGGAGGAGAAGATGGCTGACAACGCCAAGACTATGAAGGAGGACCTGGCAACCATGGAGGAGAAGATGACCAGCAACCTGACCGGGCTAGAGGAGAAGATGACTGGGCTGGAGGAGAAGATGACCAGCAACCTGACCGTGCTGGAGAAGAAAGTGGCAGAAAGCTCGCGAGCAATGTCAGAGATTGAGGCCCGTGTGGCAAGCCTGGAGGACCGTCTGCGTGCCGAGCTGGCTGACAAGTGCCAGATGGAGTCCACCAGAATCTCCCCCAAAGGCGGCCTTCACGACGAGACCGACCAGGGATGCTCAACTCCAACCAGGGTCACAAGAGGGGATGATGACCCTTCCCTAGCAAAGCACAACCTCCCAACCTTCGACGGGAAGACGTCGTGGGAGGAATACTTGACCCTCTTTGAGACGGCTGCCATGATGGGAGCCTGGAGCCAGCAGAAGAAGGCTTCGGTTCTCAGCCTGTCGCTCCGAGGAGACGCTCTCAGGGTTCTGCAGGCCATACCCCTGGACAACCGTGGTGACTTTGGGCAGCTGAAGCAGCGCTTGGATATGCGCTATGGCCACAAGTGCCTGGAGCAGCTGTACAAGTCGCAGCTGAACACAAGGGTGCAGAAGCCCAACGAGAGCCTCCAGGAGTTTGAAATGGACATCGCCCGCCTGGTACGAGACGCTTACCCGACAGCCTCCGACGACATCTGTGAGAGCTTGGCAGTGGACAAGTTCCTAAATGGATTGCGGGAATGGGAGACGCAACAAGCCGTAAAACTGGCCCATCCCAAGGCTTTGAACGAGGCGCTCAGCCAAGCTCTCGAGTTTGAGGCTGTCAAACAGTCCATCAGGGGCCACGCCAGGGTTCGTGCAGTCGAGGCAGAGGAGGTCAAGCTACCTACAACCGAGGAGCTAATTGAAAAAGTGCTGGAACGTCTGAGACCTCGAAGACGAGACCCACGCTGCTGGAACTGCGGACAGCTGGGCCACCTTAGCACCAAGTGTCCCAAGCCTCAGAAACCCAGAAAACAGGCTGCGGAAAACTAGAAAGGGTTAATGGGAAGGGGCAACCGTTGACCCACGCTGGAGAGGCCCTAAAATCTGCTGCTACTGTCGCAACCGTGAGAGGAAAAGCCAGCAGCATTTTTATCAATGGCATAATAGATGGAGTAACTCGTGAACTACTGGTGGACACGGGAGCAACCAGGACAATTCTGAGACGCGACATAGTGGCACGAGGTAAGCAGATTGCACCAACAAAGTGGTCTCTGCACACCGCCACGGGAGAGTCAGCACAGGTGTATGGGGAGACGATTGCCACCTTCCAAATTGGCAGCACCACTTTTGATCATCGGACGTTGGTGGCCAACATTGAAGAAGACGTTATATTGGGAATGGACATACTGGACAGATTTGGGTGCAGTTTAAATTTAAAGAAAGGGTCCATTAAAATTGGAAATGAAGAAGTCATCCTGCAAAGACGGAAAGAACTGGCTGCACGTGTTATCCTAGCCAAGAATACCGAAGTGAAGGGGCGATCCGAGATGATAGTGAGTGCCCGCCTGGATTCCAGTAGTACAAATGACCAAATCTGTATGATAGAACCGGAGAACATGGACAATGGTAACAAAGGAGTCATGGTGGCAAGAACAGTGATTCGCGCAAAGGAGACCATTCCTGTCAAGATCATGAATGTGAACAGCTACCCAGTTAAAATGAATGAAGGTTTTGTTTTGGGCAGATGTGAGAGGATAACTTCCATTGTGCAACAGATGACAAACATGTCATGCGAAGGAAACAAATTGTCAACACAATTGGAAGCCCTGGTCCACGACGCTTCCCAAGGTCTAACCGAGGAAAACAAACGGAGAGTGAGGAGTTTGATCTGCCGCTACCAGAACATTTTCGAGGACTCTAATGGCCGTCTGGGAAGAACCAAGGTAGTGCGACATAGCATAGACACCGGAGAAGCGAGACCAATAAAACAGGCTCCAAGAAGACTACCCTTTGCAAAGCGGGAAGAAGCTGACAAGATCATCAAAGACATGAGCAAGGATGGCATCATAGAACCATCAAGTAGCCCTTGGACATCCCCGGTGGTACTGGTGAAAAAGAAGGATGGTACCACGAGATTTTGTGTGGACTACAGACTGCTCAACGATGTTACGAAAAAGGATAGTTACCCTCTGCCAAGGATTGACGACACCTTGGACACATTGGCAGGATGCACCATTTTTTCCACATTGGACCTGAAAAGTGGCTACTGGCAAGTTGAATTGGATGCCAAAGATAAGGAGAAAACTGCATTCTCGACTGGATCTGGACTTTGGCAGTTCACCGTGATGCCATTTGGCTTATGCAATGCCCCCGCCACGTTTGAAAGGCTGATGGAGAATGTGCTGCGAGGACTATCATGGGAAACCTGCCTGGTATACTTGGATGACATAATCATCCTGGGAAAGGACTTCAACCATCAGTTGAGAAATCTGGAGCAAGTTTTCGGGCGACTACAAGACGCTGGACTGAAGCTCAACCCGAAAAAGTGTAACCTGTTCAAGAAACAAGTAAATTACCTGGGACACATAGTTTCTCAACGTGGAGTTGAAGTTGACCCTGCCAAAATCAAGGCAGTAAGAGACTGGCCCGTGCTGAAGGACAAACATGAAACTAGGAGTTTCCTGGGGCTGTGCACTTATTACAGGAGGTTTGTGCCAAGATTTGCGGACATTGCAAAACCGCTCACCAAGCTTACGGAAGAAAACACTCGCTTCCATTGGAGTGATTCCTGCGCACAAGCATTTGAAGAGCTTAAGGGAAGATTAACAAGTGCCCCCATCTTGAGCTACCCACGAAAAGATGGAAAGTTCATCCTGGATACCGACGCTAGTAATGTGGGGATAGGAGGCGTCCTTTCCCAAATACAGGATGGGCATGAGACTGTTCTGGGTTACTTCAGTAAAGTGCTTTCCAAGCCAGAACGAAATTATTGCGTGACCAGACGAGAGCTTCTTGCCGTGATAAAATCAGTGGAACACTTCCGCAAATACTTGTACGGGAGAAAATTCACACTACGGACTGATCATGCTGCACTGGTTTGGCTTCTGAAATTCAAAAACCCAGAAGGGCAAGTGGCTAGATGGATTGAAAGGCTCCAGGAGTATGATTATGACTCCGAACATAGACCTGGCACGCTTCATCGAAATGCGGATGCATTATCCAGACGACCATGCGCCAGTGACTGCAAACATTGCAGCAAGATGGAGGACAAGGTAGCAATTGTCCAAAGGACGACCACCGAAGATGAGGACTGGCAAGATGAAAAATTGGCGCAAGACCAACTGAATGATCCGGACTTGAAGTATGTGATGGAATGGGCGCGAGAAGGAGAAAGGCCAACCTGGGAAAAACTCGCCCCCTTATCACCAACTGTCAAGGCTTATTGGGCTCAATGGGGATCCATAGTGATAGAAGGAGGGTTTCTGAAACGAAAGATCGAGAAGGAAGACGGCACACTTAGAAGAAAGCAAACCCTCGTTCCGAGGAGCCGAGTACCGGAAATCCTTGGACTGCTGCATGGAGGAACTTCTGGAGGACATCTAGGCGTTAAGAAGACGCTGGAGAAAGTGAAAGAGTGATTTTACTGGATCAACTGCAGCGAAGACGTCAAAGATTGGTGTCGAAAATGTGTAACCTGTGCAACGGCCAATGGACCGCAAAGGAAAAGGCGAGCACCAATGCGTCAGTACAATGTTGGCAGCCCCTTTGAAAGAATTGCCATCGACATAGCTGGCCCATTTCCTACAACTGAGAAGGGTAACAAGTACATCATGGTGGTGATGGATTACTTCAGCAAGTGGGTGGAAGCTTACTCAATCCCTAACCAAGAGGCCGTAACCGTGACTGAAGTTCTAGTTACCGAATTTATCAGCAGGTTTGGCGTACCCCTGGAATTACATTCTGATCAGGGAAGGAACTTTGAAGCTGCTATCTTCCAGCAAATGTGTGAGCGGCTAGGGATCTACAAGACCAGGACCACTGCGCTACATCCACAGTCTGATGGAATGGTGGAAAGGATGAACCGTACCGTGGGGAGGTACTTAGCCAAAGTAGTGTCCAGCCATCAGCGGGACTGGGACCGACATCTGCCTTTGTTCTTATTGGCTTACCGGTCGGCTGTTCAGGAAACGACGAAGAAGACTCCCAGCAGCATACTGTTTGGGCGAGAAATGCGACTTCCTTGTGATCTCAAATTTGGCTGCAAACCAGGTGAAGACCTAGCCGGAGAAGACTATGTGACAGACCTTCGCAGGAGGCTGGATGACATCCATGATCAGGTCCGCATGAACATCGGGGAAGCCAGCGATCAAATGAAGGAGCGCTATGACACCAGAGCTGACAGCATGGGGTACAAAGCTGGTGACTGGGTGTGGCTTTTTGACCCCAAGAGGCGCCAAGGATACTGTCCGAAACTTCAGCGTTCCTGGGACGGGCCGTACGAGATCTTGGAGCGCATCAACGATGTGGTCTACCGCATAAAAAAGAGACCAAACGGAAAACCAAGGGTCGTGCACTACAATCGCCTCTCACCATACCTAGGCGATAATGATGACCAACCAGCCCAAAAAGTACGACAGTGCGTCGCATCCGAAAGATCACTAGCCTTTGAGACGTTTTGGGAGAACGCGAAGGCAGGGCAGAAGTTTCGCCATGGAGTGACCACAGAAGTCCACAAGGACTTATTTGAGGTCACTAGGGACCACACACTGGCATGCAGTGTACCGGAAGATCTAGATATGTCTAGAGGAATTGCACGGGTCTTCCGATACAAATTCGGAGAACCGCAACCCTCGAGCAGCCCGCAAGGAAGAGCTCTGAGACTACCGAAGGGGCGTCAACAAGCATACTGCCTGGTTGTCCCGGATTCCAGCAACCTGGAAGAGGACTACAAGGCATTGTGGGACGGCCTTGTTGAGCTGCGTGACTACATGTTGGAGGATCAGCAGGCGCGTCTGGCAATACCGAAGATGGGTGGCGGCCGCGCTAATCGAGACTGGCGGATAATCCGGAGTATGATTGAAGCAGTGTTCTCGGGAGTCGGCATCAGCGTCATGGTGTGCTGCGAGCAAGCGCAGCCGAGAACCAGTGGGGAGAAATCCGTGGACTGCCACTTCTTCCTGACCACAGGGTGTCGACGTGGATCAGCATGCCCCTACCTACACAGAGTCAAGACTGTTCCGGGACGAAACAGTCTAGGTGGGGGGTAGTGTTATGTAAATATAAATATTGAAATAAGTATGGGTAGTTATAGTGTTATGTAAATATAAATATTGAAATAAGTATGGATAGTTATAGTTATAAGAATTCTCTAGGCTAAGTAGGTATTTGTTATAATTATAGGAATACTGTGTTACATTTGTAGGTAGGATTTTGGTTGTATCTCTAGGTAGTACGTGAAGCGTCGAGAAGTAATAATTACTCTGGAACCGTCTGGCGACTTTAGTTCTGGATCATACTGCTCTGAAGAGTATAAAGGTGCGAATGGCCTGCAGAGCGGGCCAGTATCATAGAGACTTACAAACACATCGAAGTCATCTGATCAGTGAACCAAAACCAAGTGGAATAATCGAGAAAGTAGTGTGAAAATAAATTTTGTAACTGTGTAAAATAAATAACTATTGAAGAAGACCTGTGTATTTTTAATTTGAAGACAATTGAACCCTAATTTCGTAACAATACAATAAAATCGACTGACGGCCATCGACACTTACAAACCTGGGCTCCTTTGACCTTTTGGTGTTTGAAAGTGCTTAATAGGGTTATAGTTGTCCATTCTACTTTTGTCACCACAAATCCCATCGGGCTCTGTAGATACAAAAGGGCATACAGTCTCTCCTTGGTCGTTTGAAATTTGAGACTGGACTTGGATGAAAGACGTGGTTCATGAGTTATTCTGGACAGTCTTTGGGGTGATTGGAGGTCCTTGCAGGACACTCACCGAAGGAGATGGGAATAATTGGTACCTGAATGGATCCCTATGCGAAGTCTGAGTTGCTCCAGAGGACGATGTCTAATCCTGAACCTCCTCACGGCCGCCAGGAGATGGAGGGACATGGAGGCGATCTCTGCAGCATGCTGGTCACCATTCCGAATAGGCAAACCACTGACCTGGAAATATTGGATACACTTTGTGAGAGATAACCTATTCCCAATCTACTTTCCTACAAGTTGCTTAACATGAAGCTGAACACCACTCCAACAAGTGCTATAGACTTCTAGATTCTCTGAAATCTTCCAGATTTTCTGAGTCTTCCAAGGAAGATTCCGTTAAAGAATCATCAAATAAGTTATGGCCCTTTTGTTCCTTCACTAATAGGTTGGCCAATGCCACCCCAATTTCAGGGAAAGGCGGTAGAAGTTGCAAAGTTTATGTTCATGTGAGGTTTGGTTTATTTTGTATGTACATATGCTGCTGCATGTGCTGCAGCACGTGTAAGTGCAAACTTACATACGCCAGCTTGTGGACATGAGTTAAATATTAAATATTATAACTTCTTAGGTTGCTAAAATGAAAGAATCTTCCTTGCGATGCTTAGGAAAACGTAATAGAGTCAACCCAAATACCATAGATGGCATAGACAAAATTTTCGTGACGTTAAACGGCCACCCAGCCATAGCTTTACTAGGAACTTGGCTACCTATTTTTTGTATAGATTGCTAAAGGCGATGATTATAATAATAATAATAATAATTGATTCATAAAACTGTTTTACAGAAGATTAACATAGGGTGCAGCTTTTTAACTTAAGTAAGAAAATAATACATGTGCCTGAACTAGAAAAACCTGTGTCTCAGGCGTGGGTTTTCCTAGTTTATGATGATGATGAGTTAATGATTTATTTATAGCGCCGTTTCGTGATGTAGTCACTCCAAGGGCGCTGGTGCAAATGTTGCCAGAAATTTGTATGTCTTCAGTGCATTCCGGAACTTTCCATGGTCCTCTAGCTCTTTCACATGATGTGGCAGGTGGTTCCAGTCCAGAAGACCAGCAACTGCGAATGCACGCTCTCCAAGCATTGTGTTAACTCTTCTTATCGGTTCTTCAATCTTGGATTTGAATTACGCTAGTCGACATTTGTCCGCCGAGAAATTTAACATTCAATTCGAGTCCGTTATTACAAATAATACTTTAGCATTTATATTGAAATTGAATTGCCTTAAGTATTTTCTTCTATCGAAATTTCGTCAAAACCTTTTTGAGTTTAAATTGTATCCAGTCACCCTCATCATGGCTTTTGCTCGGCACGAGAGTGCTTTATTCAAATAAATAGTTCGGCGACCTCGTCACAATCTTCATTATTTCAAAGGACAAATTGAAATTGAAATGAGACAGATGCCGTACCGCACCATCTGCTATCTCTTGCGCTCTTCAATATCGTCAACTTTATTGATATCTTTGTGATGAAATGAATGTTCCGTTGACTTAAAATATATGTGGACTAGAAACTAAGTAATTTGATTAGATATATTACATAGTTCATTTGAGATTGGGTTTTTATAATGTAGGTCCACATGCGGCATGTGCTAGCGCGAAATTATACATGTCTGCTTGTGGGAATGCATTTAATATAAATCTTAAATGATATATATCCTTGCAGCTTAGATTAGATTAGATTAGATACATTCCCACGATCAGACACGTATAAGTTCGCGCTTACACACGCCGCATGTGGACTTACAACATAAAACCCCAGAAATTATTGTCACAAATTGAATATTTATTTCACCTCGAGTACTTTCGACTTGCTTACGTCATTTTCTCTACTCCATGTTTTTTTTTTTTAATTTTATAAATCCTCGAAAAATGAATTTTTAACTGTGTGAATACACAAACTCTGAAAAGTTCATAAAAACCAAATCTCAAATGAACCTTAACCCTGCAACTCTTGCCAACCTTCCCTGAAACAGGACAGTGACATTGGCAAAGTGAAGCATTTTTTACAGTACCTACCTATGGGTGGTCAGCCTCATACCAATCTATTAGTCAACTTGAAATATAAAATGGAGGAAGCAAGAAAACATAAGATTTCCCATGATTATTAAGTATTCTAAAAAAGGTCGATAGCTCAATTGTTAGAATGCTTGCATTCCATGCCAAGAGCAAGGGTTCGATCTCAAAGGCTTACTCAGCCTTCACAAGAAATGAGAACCAGCCCCCCGGGAGCTGGGAAACCCTCACTTCAACTGAAAGTGGTTGATGTGAGGCCGACCCTCTTAACTGTAAAAATAAATAGGTCCCGAAGCGCCACATGCGACCACCTTCGGGGAAACGCAACCAAGAAGTTACACTATTTGTGTAGCTTAGTTGCGTTTTTTTTGCGTAGCGTGCTGGTTAACAGGTGAACCAAAAGTATGTATCACAGATCACGGAATATAAAGTATGTATCACAGATCACGGAATATAAAGTATGTATCACAGATCACGGAATATAAAGTATGTATCACAGATCACGGAATATAAAGTATGTATCACAGATCACGGAATATAAAGTATGTATCACAGATCACGGAATATAAAGTATGTATCACAGATCACGGAATATAAAGTATGTATCACAGATCACGGAATATAAAGTATGTATCACAGATCACGGAATATAAAGTATGTATCACAGATCACGGAATATAAAGTATGTATCACAGATCACGGAATATAAAGTATGTATCACAGATCACGGAATATAAAGTATGTATCACAGATCACGGAATATAAAGTATGTATCACAGATCACGGAATATAAAGTATGTATCACAGATCACGGAATATAAAGTATGTATCACAGATCACGGAATATAAAGTATGTATCACAGATCACGGAATATAAAGTATGTATCACAGATCACGGAATATAAAGTATGTACGAGTATCATAGCCGAAAGCTTGTTTCTTCTCCATCAAGATCATTACTCAATGGAATGCTCACTTTTGAGTTTAATTCGTTTTAATTTGTAGGGGTAAATTTCAGGCAATGTTACAGGAGATATTTCATCGGGACGCAAAGAATTTTATTAGCATTTCCGTGTCGAAGCCTCACGCAGGAAATGAGGTGTGTTTCATCTCAGCTATGTTTCAGCGCGAAATTTATTGCCGACATTTTTCATTACCTGAAAGACGAATTCTAACGAGTGTAACATTTATTTCATCGCTTAAACGTGTAGCGTCAGAAATGTACGGCAGGTAATGAAATTCTTCGCCTTTTAATACATTATATTGTTATGAATATGCAAGATATTAGTAGTTGTGTTTGGTTTGTCTGTGTTAGTTGAATAAGTCTATGAAATCTCTAGAAATGAGTTGAAGCTTAGGTAGGTACCTAATAATAGTTTATATTTCGCACGTTTAATAATAAAGAGCAATAACTCGAAAAACAAAAATGTTGGGAAATCGCGTTTGAAGTTCAGACACCCAGTACAACTTGTATGGGATGAAAAAGGCGGCCGATGTTTATCTCGGTCATATTCGTCCAAATTGAACGGCTGTCGCATTCTACCTATTCTTCTCGCATTGTTCTTGCGTTTTATTACAAAATCTCGATTTTCCTAATTTTCGAGTTATTTCTCTTTATTATTAAGCGTGCGATTTGTTCGACATGAAATAAGTGTTGCATCGAATATTCTGGTAAAATCCAGCCATGCAACGGTTCTCCATGTTTCGAGAACGATCTTAATAATCTTTGTAAATTAAGGACCAAAATCCCCTGTAGAGGAGACATAAATGTCGTACTGTTCAAATGTAAAAACTCTGCCGGAAACGAAAGTGAGGAAATAATTTTTGTCAAATAAATTAACCACAGTATTGACTGAAATATTTATAATATGCCTGTACCAAAGACCGGTCACCAAAAGTCGATTCAGCAACTGGGCATTATTTATGTCATTAGAGCTTTCTAAAGAGACGACCAAGCTTGCAGAGAGCTCGTGAGGTGTGATTTACACAAAAACAGCACTCACCGAATGAATCATCATAATTTTTATTTATTTATTATCGAGGATATGTATTCGGTGTAAGCACTCTTAAACGAAAAGCTGTACATAAACTAAAAAAAAAAATCTCAGGAGCCAAGTTTTTTGTGCACTGAGCAAGAATGAACTAAGAACCTTAATAAGTGGATAAATCATGGTCAGTTCAACTTTCAAAATATATAATTTTTTAATTAATTTAAATTCATAAAAAATAATTGTATGGTTCGTTTCTTATGAAAACACACGATATAATCAAATATACAAAAATATTGTAAATTTTTGTCTACGTGTAGGTACCTTAGATACAGATTTATTGTCATCGTTTCTTTGTTTACTCCAGACCAGTACCCCGAGTATACAAACATCGCGTAAACTCATCTCGATTACGTAAATGTAAATAAATGTATGCAAACTATATCACTCGCTTCGAGTGCCGTCGTATATTCCATACATTTGTGCAATTTACGCGATCGAGGTGAGATATACGCAATGTTTTATACTAGTCTAGAAGTACAGATCTCTTTTGAGAATTTTCGTTTATTCCTGCAAGTATATCGAATCCGTAATCTTGTGCAATTTTATCTGCAAAACGAGCGCAGCATCTCAAAATCAAGCTACGTCTTTTGTCTGCAATCTTAGACGTGAACTGAGACTCCAGCAGAGCTATTTAGAGTCAAATATAGACTGACTCTGTTTCCCTACTTCCTGGAGGAGTTCCCCATTTCTTGTGTCGCCTAAGAAAACCTTACCGGAACCTATCTTCACCTCATCATCATCTTCTAAAGGCAGCGAAAGATTGTCTATGAGGTATGTATGACTGGTCTGTAGCCTAGTGGTTAACTCTTTGGTATCGTGATTGCAAGTTTAAGGCTTTGAATCCCGGCGGAGCATAACAAATCTCACTTTCAGATATGAATCTGCCTTTACCAATGATTCATATACCTTCATTGTCGGTGTTATGGCCGAGGGGCCAAGTGGGCTGATCTTTCTAGCGTATTTGGAATAGAATAACTTGGTTCGATCCCCGCTTGGGTCAATTAACGACAGCTTTGACCCTGGTTCAACAGATGTAATTGGGTAATTATTATTAATAATTCATTAAAATAAACAATAATGAATTATTAATTGATGATATTAATACGTGTTTCTGGTCAGGCAGAATAGGTTGATGAATAGCATTCATCTTCACAAATCTATTTTACAAAAAAGGTCCATCCAGCCTTACAGCAACTTGGTCTTGCTTGAGAATTTGCTATTTATGCAGCGACGTCTAAGCTTGAAGTGTGATTCACATAAATAAAGCGCTCACCAAATAAATAATCCTAATATTTTTATTATAATACGCGTGATGCATGTGTACTTCTTACAAAATAAAAAACCCTAATCTCAAATGAACATAAACCCGTACAAACACGTTGCAGACCTTCCCTCAAACAGGGCAAAATGATCTTTTGATCTTTTTGACATTGACAAAATGATCTTTTTTTTACAGTATGAGTCAGACAACAAACGAACCAAAACTAGGAAAAACTTAAAATTTGCTTTAGTTTACGACTGACTCTGAATACGAGTGGCAGTAGTTGAGTATGAAATATCGTACGCGAACTTTATTTTGTTTTAAAAATCGAGCATGCACGCTGAGTCGGCGTTTATCAAATAAATAGATGGAATGTGTGATGACACAAATCTCCGTCGTCTTTTCATCCCCCCAGTGCTCTTTTGGCTTATCTACCATTTGATTCAAAGACGACCTTTCAATGAAATTGTCTTATAAATCACATTCTACACAATCTGAGCTGAGTAAAAAACGTAAAATACAGTAATGTGAATATTCTTTAAACCTACTCATAGTTTTCATAAGACACGTTGGTCCAGTGCACATACAAACATTGCTTGTGTGAAATTAGCTCTGAAGCAGATAAGACAAACAAGCACTAAAGTGACGTTTTGTCGAGGATCTTATAAGTTGGATCTCATAAGGGGGGTTGTTTGTACCCCAAACATAAAGCTTTACGTTAAACTCTACCATAGAGTTAACCAAAAATTGTAAAGAAATTGAAACTCTCACTAGAGGCACTGTTTAAGTTTGCATACATTATTTGGTAAAACGCTACGGTTGTGTTTAAAATGCAAAATTTTATACTTGAAATTGGTAACAGTGGCGCAAGGTCCTGATAACACAATTTTCACCGGCTTCCCTTTGAAAATCCCTTAAAAAGACATAAAATATTCATTGAGTTATCGGTTGGTATTAGGCTGACCAACCATACTGTAAAAAATGGTTCACTATGCCAATGTCACCTCTGTTTCAGGGAAAGTCGGCAAGAGTTGCAGGGCTTATGTTCATTTGAGATTGGGTTTTTTTATATTGTAGGTCCACATGCGGCATGTGTTAGCGCGAACTTATACATGTCTGCTTGTGGGAATGCGTTTAATATGAATCTTAAATGATATATATATTTGCAGCTTAGATTTAGATTTATTTAGACTAGAAATAATTCCCACACCCTGACTATGATGATGAGCTAGCCGGGAGGCGTCTTTCCCTCGCTACTGTGGGTTCGGCGACAATTTACGCTGAAGTACTGCCGCGCACATTAAATTAATTATCAAGTTTCAGTTTTTTCATATTATCTCGAAAACTGTTCACATTACCTAAAATATTTTTCAAACACAAACACTTGTATCATTCTATAATTATGAAGAAAAAAAATATGTCCAAAAAAAATGTGAACAAAAACGTGGTTTTTTAAATATTTTTTTGTAGCGTCATTTTTAAAGTTTTATAAAATATTTTAACTTTAAAATTTAGATAAAAATCAATAAACAGCCATAAAGTGTAAGAAACCATTTTCGTGTGTGTCGTCTGTCGAAATGGTCATTTGAAATGAAAGACGCGGGACTAAATATCATAGGTACATCCTGGAGGTACCTCTCAATTCTGTACATAACATGGTAACACACTATTTTTGAGAAGTCAATCAGGTTAAGTTTTTTTTTGTAGAAATGAGGACTTCTATTTTTGTCCTGAAAAATCTCACCCCTCGCTACTGTTACCTACCCCCCCTTGCATTTGTATGACACATCCTGAGCAATTTCCTACCTCCCCTCTGTTGGGGATATCGCGTCCAAGTTCTCTCTCACTTTGAATGTCTGATGCTGACAGCTGATGTTGATGATCTACCTACGCGTGGTACATTATTATGACCTTTCGTTTGAAAATGCCAAGTTAGAATGTTGACAAAATTATCAACTAAATTAAATTCAACTAACACATAACTAATCTAATCTGAGTTGCAAAGATATGTAACATTAAAGATTCGCATTGCATGCATTTTCACAAGCAGACACGTATAAATTCGCGCTTAAACATGCCGCATGTGGACCTACAATATAAAAACCCGAATCTCAAATGAACATACACCCTGCAACTCCTGCCGACCTTCCCTTAAACAGGGGTGACATTGGCAAAGTGAACAATTTTCTACTGCATGGATGGTCAGCCGCATACTAACCTATAAGTCAAGGAACATACACAACAAAGGTTAAAAGGTTTTAATTGTTAAACCAGTATAAAGTCGGTTTCCCCATACTTATAAGCTGGTTTAACTCTGATTTTGAGTTCAACCAATGTAATGAATAAGGCTGATTGTGTATCAAAGTAAACTCAACAAAAGGAGATTTTACAAAATATTTTTGTATTAAAATTTATAAGAAAATATTAAAAAATAATGACTTTGAAATACTGTTGCTTTGCCAATAAAGCTATTTTTCGAATGAAAATAAATACTCGTATTATTTGTGTTTATTCGAAATATATTGCATTCAGTCAAGTGAAAGCTGCAAATTACCGGAAAAATCGATTGGCTTTTAAATGAAGTTTTCAGAGCAGCAGGTGCTGATTTCAGTGAAGCCGTAAATAAACTCGTCGTAGATATTTTACTTTTCAAATTTCATTTTGCAGGTACATTTTTTTTAAACAATATATCTCCAGAGGCTCGACATTAAAATATGCATTTTTTGTGATATTTCCTATCAAAGTAATTTCATTATATTATTGAAAATATACGATCATGTCCTAGTTTTTTTTTTAGATTACCCTGTTTCGCCCCTTACGTGTCACAATGGAATTAGAACGTCATACATCTATGGAACTAGACTCCTTAGAACGCAACTAAGCTGAACATTACTCCGTACCTGCACCGTTTGTGTCTTTACCATCATTGTGTTGAAAAGGAGGATCTTATTTTCACTGTCTGGTCATAAAAAAGCCTATTTATTTTTGACAAAGCTTTTTGTACTTTATATAAATGAGTTATCCAAGATTTTTTCTTTATTATTAAATGATTTATGTGAAAAGAAATACTTTAATAAAATAGGTCAGAAAAAATGTGTACAAATATTTAAAAAAAAATTGGGCTGGTTTTCCTGCAATTGAATTGAGTTTCTCGTATCACATAAATCATTTAACAATAAAGAAGGTTCTTAATAGGTTACTTGCTTATGTAAAAGTACAAAAACATCCACAAAAAATTATAAGAATTTTTATGGCCAGACAGCCAAAATCACATCCTCCCTTTCGACACAATGGTGGTAAGGGCGCTTCCCGTTTCGGTGTTTTCTTCAAATACAAAATATCGTAGTCACTTCTTCCAAATATGTGAATCTTATCCCTCAAAAGTAGGGAAAGCTTAATACACACCAAAATATCATCTCCGAAAGTGTCGCGTGTAGTTTGTGGAGCCTTTCACTTCAGCGCCATATTGCCAGCATTTATCTTGCACGGGAAACTTTAATATAACATTTAATATAACCCCACACACATTCTCCATCGGCAGGCGCCGCGGGCGGGGAGCAGAGAGTTTATCAAATTTAATCATGCATGGTGAAATATCTATTAAAGTTGTGAGGGACCATCCCCCACATCCCCCCTCACCCACTTCCTACATACATGCGGCTGAACACGTGACAAGCGCTTCATTTGTGTCGCCCCCTGTATATGTAGTCAGGGCCGCAACGCAACTCGCAACTAAGCTACACATATAGTGTAACTTCTTGCCGCGCTATCCCCGAAGGGGTCACATGAGGCGAGTTGAACCTATTTTATTTTTACAGGATAGGGGGCCGGCCTTACACCAACCACTGAGAGGGCTGGTACTGATTTCTTGTGAAGGCTGAGTAAACCTTGCCTGTATTTTATTTTGAGGTTCGAAATAAACACCGAAACAGGAAATCATTTTTGACCCCCTCAGTGGGATTCGAACCCGAGCTCACGGCATAGAATGCAAGCACTCTACCAACTGAGCTATCGATCCTAGTATTTCACAACTCAAAATATTCATTTTATGAAAATATTTTTTAGGAAAACATGTACGAGCAATTGTAAAGTTGAAACAAAAAGGGCACTTAACACTTAAGAACAGCATTTGCATAAGCATTTGCACATTGCGTTGCCTCTGAAGGAGTCGCTTGGTAAATGTGTTATCTATTTATTTTCACACGCGAGGGGTCTATCCTTACGCCAGCCACTTCCCTTGAATTGGGCGTTTCCCAGCTCCCAAAGCCAAGGGTGCTTTTCCAGCAAAGGGTGCTTTGTATAAATGTTACTTTACACTTATTTTGGCCCTTTGGGCGCGGGGGCCCTGGTTCGGTCGCACCGCTCAAACCACCCTTAATCCGGGCCTGGTCAGGGGCTCAGCTGGAAAATGTATGAAGAAACACAAAACTTAGTATGCGCATAGCTAGTAGCGATAATAATGATGAAAATAATAATTCATTGTTAATTGAGAGTCTTTGAATAATAAAATAGTACCCGCGAAAGTCATAACGATGTCTTTAGACTCCACCACCTCCCTCAGGTTATCTCCCCTTTAGACTCCTAGTCCGTTAGGAGACGCAACTCACCACCATGTAGGCGTCCCCGATGGTCTCCACTTTGTAGACGTCGTAGCTCTCGATAATGGAGTCGAAGCACGTGTACAGGTCGTTGAGGAAGTCCACGACCTGAAATTGCAGCAGAGGAATTTAAAGCCGACCCAGCACAATCTGCGGAAGCTACTTTTCCAAACTGCGCTGTTTACGGGATCGCAAGTTTTTTTTATGACTTGCTATTTGTTTGGTTTTGTTTCAAGGGATATTTATTTTCATCCCATTATATGATAATTGATAAATAAGTATAAATGTAAGAGAATGTATCAATTTTTGAATTTCGAAAAAATAAATGAACTTTGAAGAAAATCAATTTGAGTAGATTTGAAAGGTATAAGATAACACCTAGGTACTAAAATGGTAACTGTTTTTAAAACTTATTTTTCTATTCCCATTTGGTAATTTACTCAATAAAAAACGTCGAATGATATCATAATGCGATACATTTATACAGCCTGTTGAGTAATGGTTATTACGAAACGGCCAACAGGTGTTGAAATGATTTTTTTTTAATGCGTCATCATTTTTTACATGGGACTGCTTTCCTTAGCAACCAATAACAAACTATTATTCTACTGCCAAGAAATGAGGGTCATTGTAACATAAGTGCTAGTTTGTGCCATGGGCAAAGCCGAATAGCAACGAGTGTTACAATGACCGATTTCGTGCAGTGGCTTACAATACTTTATTTTTTTATATGTTTAACTTGATTAAAAGAACTGTAATAAATTGCCTTCATGGATGAAAGTTAAAAATGACGCGAGACGCCCCCCTACCACGATGTCAAACATATTTTTATTTTTATTTTACGACAATTTTTAAGTTCAAACAACTGAATTTTGCAGTCAATGCCAAGAAACTATTTTAAAAGTTTTCATTGTAGTACAATTGACTTGTTTTGAAATGATCATTACGAAACGACCTGTGGGAATGATTAGCTTTGTGTTATGGTTTGCTGTTTTGTATTGAGTAAATTACCAAACGGGTGTAAAAAAATATTTTGTACGGTTTTTTTTTTCAAAGATAAACTAGGCCATTTTTTATTGTACATATATTTCACCTGCAGTGGCGTACTCTCGGCTGACATGGAAGTAAAGCCGACAATGTCACTGAAATAAATTGTCACACAGTCAAAGTTCTCGGGATCCACTCTGTTGCCCCTCTTGAGTTGTTCCGCCACTGGACGGGGGAGCATTTCCAAAAGTAACGCCTCTGTAAAGTTAAAAATCAAAATGTGAACAGAAATCCTACGGAATTGTCGAACAAGAGGAAAATATGTTATAACTATAACAAGTAATAAACTTCTACAGATTTCTTGAAAATTATTGTACAAAATTGAGTTTTTTAGAAAAAGGTTTTAGTGAAACTTTTTTTTACCATTCCTCTAGGGGTGACCAGAGCCTCTATCTACAATTCTTCAAATTCTTGCATACCATTTTCAATTCATTTGTACCTTACACCTTTTTCATACCCCTCACAGTTTTTCACCCGTAAAACTAAAGGTATTTTAATTTTTGGTATGTTCAATTTGTGACATTGCACTAAATTTGAACTAACAATTCTTCTCTGCGGGAAAATATCCACAGATTTTTGTGACTAGGGTATTTAGCAACCAAAAACTAAATATTTATTAGCCATCACCTTAGCAACCCGGCCTTGTGACTTAAAAATATGTCGTAGCGATTAATTTTCTGATCTCATTTAATTTTAATTTGAAAACAACACAACTAAGCTACTACAAATCATCATCATCATCATTCTCTCGAATCTCATTGTTTTTTCTTCTCCTTTTTCTCTTCTCCCAACTCACCAGTCTTCTTCTTCTCCTCCTGCAGCTGGTCCGTCCTCTCGTCCACCAGGACCTCCAGGTTGTTGGCGTACTTCTCCATCATGGCCATCATGTTGTCGAATATGTTGGGCTTCCTGAAAATCCATGAACACATTCTTACCTAAAGCGTTAATATAAAAATAAATCAAAAATATAAAAAGTTTTTCTTCACGAGTTCAGTTTAATATCGCCAGTGATTTCTGAGTATTGACACAACATTTTATTTCTTTATTAATTTTTAATAAATCTTCCCTGTTCACAATACAATCAATACACTATCAATGACTTAGAATTATCGTTTCACAGTTTGATATTACTGAATATACGTTGGAGCAATGAATTCGAGAGACTGGCTATCTTTTTATATTTTATCATTCTTTGAAAGCATACAGCCACATTTTTCCACCACAATTTTGTTTTCTCCCTTTAAATCTAACAAATCGTCTCCTTGGTGCTTTTTTGTTTAATATTCATCAAAAGTAATTTCACATAAGCAATGTTTGCATGTTTAATTTATATTGTATACTGCACCCTTGTGTCTTACGAAAATTGGAAATTGATTTTAAAAATATTCAAAACAACTCTCACATTATCGTGTTGTACTTAATTTTCTTAGCTCAGATTGTGTACGATATTATCCTTAAGACAAATTCATTGGAAGGTCATCATTGAATCAAATAATAGATAAGCCAAAACAAGCTCTGGTGGAACAAAATCTCATTGTTCGAAACACTCGGGTCATAGTTTAGTACTTCAACTTTGACCTTAACTTTGTGGACTAGTATTTGGAATACGCAGATAGTTTTTGTAGCAATTAGAAAGTTGTGTACGTGGCACTCACATCCCCTTCCTGAGAGGCCGAAGTTTGGTGCGGACAGCCTTGAAGTCCGGCCTATCTTCGGGAAGTTCCGCCCAGCACTCCCTCAAGCACTCGCGCACGAAGTCGAAGCTGCTCTCCAGGGGGTCCAAACAGGGCCTGAGAAATCAACAACTATTATGCCAACAAATCAATAAAAGCCTACGGTTACATACGGATCGACACGGCCCTAATTTAACGTGGTAAACAACTGCAATAAAAAAATCACATCCATAAAATCAGACTCACACATCCATCTTGCAAAACATCACTTTTGATAGTTAAATGCGATGTTAGCTTATTTGAAATAATTTAAGAAGAATTTTGTTAACAGAATAAGGAGACGAACTTACGCCAATGACCTCAAAATGGGCAAAATAAATGTTTGTACTGTTTTGTCATGTGATGTTTTGTCATGTGTCGTTTACGGTATGTTCTGTTTTAGGTATGTGATGTTTAGTCTTTGCGTTGTTTTGTCATTGTCATGAACTTTCTGTGTTGTTTTATCATTGCGATGTTTTATCATGCGATGCTTTTGTGATGTATTTTCTGTGATGTTTTGTCATTGTCATGTATTTTCTGTTTTGTTTCATCATTGCGATCTTTTGTCATGTTATGCACTGTAATTGTGATGTAATTTCAAGTGTGTTTTTTCATGTGTTGTTGTGCCATATGAGGTTCTGTCTTGCAACGTTCCGTCATGTGTTATTTTGCCACTGTGCTGTTCTATCCTGTCACCATTACAGGAACTACCCTAATCCACTCAATTTGAGTTACAATCACCTTGATTTACGTACCTAAACTTTTGATGATCTCTTTTTTCTCACCTGAAGTAAGGTCCTCCAGGCTCTGGTGCTGTGATTTTGGCCATCATCTCCGTGGGGCTGAGGTTGTGCTCCCCGTAGGGTCCCTTTCTCGTGTGCATCTCATACAGCAGCAGACCAAACGAGTAGACGTCTCCCTTGGGGGAGCCGCAGACGCTGGCAGAAGCTCGCAGCAACTCAGGAGCGCGGTACAGCAACCCTGGATAATAATAATATTAAGAAGATTTATTTGGAGAGCGCTGTTTTTATGTGAATCATACCTCAAGAGCCCTCTGCGAGACCCAGTGACATTATTTGTTACTTGAGAGCATACTACCACTGATATATCTGACCTTCCATGTGCGCCTGTATCCTGGCCTGCTCTTGCGGCATCTCCTCGCCCCTCCTGAAGCTCTCCAGGCCAAAGTCTGCAAGCTTCACCACCCAGCGACATTACAAGTTACTTGAGGGAGAGCATACTACCACTGACAACCCTGACCTTCCATGTGCGCCTGTATCCTGGCCTGCTCTTGCGGCATCTCCTCGCCCCTCCTGAAGCTCTCCAGGCCAAAGTCTGCAAGCTTCACCACCCAGCGACATTACAAGTTACTTGAGGGAGAGCATACTACCACTGACAACCCTGACCTTCCATGTGCGCCTGTATCCTGGCCTGCTCTTGCGGCATCTCCTCGCCCCTCCTGAAGCTCTCCAGGCCAAAGTCTGCAAGCTTCACCACCCAGCGACATTACAAGTTACTTGAGGGAGAGCATACTACCACTGACAACCCTGACCTTCCATGTGCGCCTGTATCCTGGCCTGCTCTTGCGGCATCTCCTCGCCCCTCCTGAAGCTCTCCAGGCCAAAGTCTGCAAGCTTCACCACCCAGCGACATTACAAGTTACTTGAGGGAGAGCATACTACCACTGACAACCCTGACCTTCCATGTGCGCCTGTATCCTGGCCTGCTATTGCGGCATCTCCTCGCCCCTCCTGAAGCTCTCCAGGCCAAAGTCTGCAAGCTTCACCACCCAGCGACATTACAAGTTACTTGAGGGAGAGCATACTACCACTGACAACCCTGACCTTCCATGTGCGCCTGTATCCTGGCCTGCTCTTGCGGCATCTCCTCGCCCCTCCTGAAGCTCTCCAGGCCAAAGTCACCAAGCAAGCTTCACCACCCAGCGACATTACAAGTTACTTGAGGGAGAGCATACTATCACTGACAACCCTGACCTTCCATGTGCGCCTGGATCCTGGCCTGCTCCTGCGGCATCTCCTCACCCCTCCTGAAGCTCTCCAGGCCGAAGTCCGCCAGCTTGACGACCCAGCGGGAGTCCACCAGGCAGTTGGAAGACCTCAGGGAGCCGTGGCAGCGGAGGGGAGACTCGTGGAGGTAGCTCATACCCTGCATCATGATGGAAGTGACACAATTCAAAAGAACGAATTAATTCAAAGCAATAAAACGATACCTGAGATTACGGGTTCTGTACCCGTAGTAAGAGTTTTTTCACAATACTCGAAGCATAGAGTTTTCGAAAAAAAATGTATGGGTGCTTGAAAAGCAAACTTTTTTTTCCAGAGGCGCTTTTCAAGTTCACAGACATTTTTCTCGAATACTTGATACTTCGAGTATTCGAGAAAAAAACTCCTTCTACGGGTACAGGGCTGGAAATCCATCACCACGATAATTCTTACCTACCGAATATCGGTAATATTTGTAAGACGACCTGTCAATCCAAGATGGCCGCAAGTGAACAGCTGATTAGCCTTAATACAAATATTACGTATATTCGGTAAGTAAGAAGTACCGTGGTGATGAGACTTCCAGCTCAAGCTTGGCTGAAGAGAAGTGTAACAAAGGATTTAAATAGTTATGTAGGGTAAATAAAGAACAAAGTAAAATTTAAATATGGAATAGAAAAAAAACAAAAGAGGATTGACCTGGAGGAAAAATATAGCTGTGTGATAAATTCATATACCGTTACCAAAGACCGGTATCTAAAGGTCCATCCAGCCTTACACCAACTGGGTCTTGCTTGAGAATTGGCGCTTTCTACAGCGACGAACAAGCTTGCGGAGGGCTCTTGAGGTGTGATTTACACAAAAACAGCGCTCACCAAATAAGTCATCCTAATATTACTATTATTATTAGGTACATGGGACTTTTATTGGAATAAGATTATCTGGGACACATTAGTTGAAGCCTTTCGAGTTTCGATTAGACCGCGAACATCAATAGAACCAAGAACCATTGTGGTGATACGCGAAGTATTCCCTTTCTGATGGAAGGATTATGCTCGTTATTGCCTGATGCTACAAAGACTACTTTCCCGATTCATATTGGAGGAAGCCTTGCGGTGATATTCTTAGACATTTTAGTCGTCGGTTGAGCCCACGCTTTGACAAACTAACGATGCATTTGTATGAATACCTGTCAATCCAAGATGGCCGCAAGTGAACAGCTGATTTGTTTTCATACAAATATTAAATTCAAGGACCGGTCCGTAGTCCAGTGGCAACACTTCGGTCTCGTAAATGGAAGGTTGTGGATTCGGATCCCGGCGGAGCACAAAAATATACCATTCATATTTCGAATGTGCTCTTCGCTGAGTTAAAAAATTCATAAACCATTACCAAAGACCGGTCACTGAAAGGTCCATCCAACCTTACAACAACTGGATCTTGCTTGAGAATTGGCGCTTTCTACAGCGACGACCAAGCTCGCAGAGTGCTCTTGAGGTGTGATACACACAAAAACAGCGCTCACCAAATAAATCATCCTAATATTATTATTAGTATTACAAAATTCTATAGGTAAGAATGATCGTGCTGATGAAACTTCCAGCTCAGGCACCATTAGTTTGTCAAAGCGTGGGCTCAACCGACGACTAAAATGTCTAAGAATAGCCCCGTAAAGAGTAAGCAACTGTAGTTTTGTGCCATGCCTATCTGTGAACATAGATGTAAAGTATATCAATGCTGTAAATGGATGTGTATCTAAATGCTTTATTATTTTATTATTCTACTTTAAAAAAAATAGTTTAGTTTGAAAAACGCCGAAATCCAACTGAAAACATATTTGGTGAGCGCTGTTTTTGTGTGAGTCACATCTCAAGAGCCCACTGTGTATGTACTTGGTAGTCACTTTGTAGCTGACGCTCTACAGGCGCGGGTGGACTGGATCCGTCTTCTCACACTGTTCCTCTGTCAGCTGGTTGTAAGGCAGCTGCCTTTCCAATAATTCAAGATCTCGATGTCAGGGGGCAAAGCGGCGGGTCGTTGTATCGAAGATCTGAAGAGATGGTCAGGAAGAGTAGCAGGTCGAAGTTCTGAAGAAAGCGGAGAGTAGTAGTAAGAAGTCGGAAGTCGGAGAACAAGTGATTTATTTCGAAGAACATACACATATTTATATTCAAGGAAACAAAAGGGATAACGGGACAAAGGATAACGGGAATTCTCACAAATAGGGATGGGAACGAAAACTAGGGATGGGGCGTGGGAGTGTCGGCACAAACGAGGCAAATCAACATATTTATCAATAATTGCTAATCCACGAGCTCCCCCGGTATTTGTGATAGTGGACCCTGAAGTTGACATGTTTCTTTATTAAAGGGTTCACATTTCACATTACACATACCGAGGTCGCCGCAATTATCGCACTTTATGTGGTTGCCCTAAGAAGGACCTTCTTTTGCTTAACGAATACTCTGAAGCTCGCTGCGTCCGCAACACACTTATTAGCTTTAACTTTGCAAGTAAGACCCAGGTTTTCTTCAACTACAAAAAAACGTAACTCCGCGTTTTCCCCGAAGGGGTCGAGTCGCATGTGGCCAGTGGAACTTATTTATTTTTACAGTTTGTGGGGCCGATCTTACGCCAACCAATTTCGTTGAAGTGGGGATTAACCAGCTTCCGAGTGGACTGGTACTCATTTATTGTGTAGGTTGTGTAAACCTTGCCGGTATTTTATTTTGGGTTTCAAATAAACACTGAAAGCGGAACTTCATTTCTGACACCCTTGGTGGGATTCGAACCTGAGATCTCGGCATGGAATGCAAGTAGGTACTCTACCAACAGATCAATCGACCGGATACAAGTACAAAATATAAAGTCTGTAGCAGTCAGTGGCGAAGGGTGCCATACAAGCCGATTCCCATTGGTTTCTTATCTAATCTAATCTAATCTAAGCTGCAAAGATATATATCATTTAAGATTTATATTAAATGCATTCCCACAAGCAGATATGTATAATTTCGCGCTAACACATGCCGCATGTGGACCTACAATATAAAAACCCAATCTCAAATGAACATAAGCCTTGCAACTCTTGCCGTCCTTCCCTGAAACAGGGGTGACATTGGCAAAGTGAACCAATTTTTTATATTATGGGTGGTCAGCCGCATAACAACCTATAAGTCAAGGAACATACATGACCTTGGACCGGTCCGTAGTCCGTAGTGGCAGCACTTCGGACTCGTAAATGGAAGGTTGTGGATTCGGATCCCGGCGGAGCACAAAAATATACCATTTATATTTCGAATGTGCTCTTCGCTGAGTTGAAAAATTCATAAACCTTTACCAAAGACCGGTCACTGAAAGGTCCATCCAACCTTACAACAACTGGGTCTTGCTTGAGAATTGGCGCTTTCTACAGCGACGACCAAGCTCGCAGAGGGCTCTTGAGGTGTGATACACACAAAAACAGCGCTCACCAAATAAATCATCCTAATATTATTTTTATTTATGACAAATTACATTTTTTTAAATCAATAAATAACAATATATACACATGGACATAAAAAACTAAATCATAAAACCAATTTCACTTTAACAAACCCTAGCCGCCAACATCACAGATCAACGGTTTCCCGTTTAAAATGAGACAAAAATGATAATAAAGTAGACTGCATGGTTTCAATGGGGAAAAAATACGTATTGTTTCTTTGGTTTTAAATGTATTTTTTTACTTTGTGCCTATATATTTTTAACTACTTTGTTACATCATTTTAAAAGGGAAGCCGATGGGAACCGGCTTGTATGGCACCCTTCGCCACTGGTAGCTGTACAGTTTATTGAATGGCAGCAACTCGAGCGCTATTCGAGGGGAAAGTAATGGCGAAATTGCAGTTTCTTATACTGTTGCTCTGCAGTCCTCGGAGAGCGCAGAGAATAACAAGAAATACGGTCTGTGAAGGAGGCAGAAGAAAGGGGTAAGAAGGAGGTGAGATGGAGGTAAGAAGGAGGTAAGAAGCAAGACTTCTGGGCCGGAGGTGAACGATAAGAAACCTTTTGTACCTCCAGACTCCGTCCCAGGAAAGTCTAACGTTTCTTTTTTTTTTCGGCGTCTCTTTGGATTTTGTAGACCGAATGTAATTTAGTTTTTTCCGTGTTGTACCTATCATCGAGAAAGATGTATGAACCTTTTCAGTCGAGGAAATGAATCTGTATTCTGCTCGGGAGGTAGAATGCCACATTCTATGCCGAGGGCTAAAGTTCGATACTCACAAAAGGTGTTTTTCACAAAAAAAAATTTTTATTCCAATCATCAGTTTTGTCGATAGCTAATCTAATCTAATATGGGTAATCCAAGTCGCAAATGTATGTAACATTAAAGATTTACATTATATGCATTTTCACAAACAGACACGTTTAAGCTCGCGCTTAAACATGCCGCATGTGGACCTACAATATAAAAACCCGAATCTCAAATGAAAATACACTCTGCAACTCCTGCCGACCTTCCCTGAAACAGGGGTGAAATTGGAAAAGTGAACCATTTTCTACAGCATGGGTGGTCAGCCGCATACCAACCTATAAGTCAAGGAACATACACAATAAATTACATTTGTACAGCTCAGTCGGTATAATGTTAGCATTCCATGCCAAAGGCTTAAGTTCGATCCATACCAAAGGTGTCAGAAATAATTTACCGTTTCGGGTGTATTTCTAACCCGAAATCAAAATATCGGCAAGGTTTATTTAGCCTTTACAAGATATGAGAAGCAGCTTCCCCTGGAGCATGGAATTTCTCACTTCAGATGAAGCGGTTGGCGGGAAGAAGTTGCACTATATGTGCTTAGTTGCGTTTATTTTTCTAGGAGTACATGTGTGTTTCTCCAGACTACCATTGACCTCATTTGTTTTTGAAGGTAATAGAATCTTCGCAACGCAACTAATCTTGAAAATTTAAAAAATAATTGATGGATAACCCAACGATAAAATTATATACGAGTAGGAAAACAGAAAAGATTACGTATCAGAATCAATGCAGAATTGCACAACATATCACATAAGCTCGCTGGCGTTTCAAAACTCGTTAAAATGATCAGATTGCGATGGGATTTGTATGCTAAGGTGTTAGATAAACGTGTCCCCATAGGGCTGATGTGTAGACACCTGGGGTGGAAGTCTTGACGGCCGTCGGTAGATCTTATCCTACCTATTTGAAGATAGGACCGTACGCGTATGCTAAATCCTCCTCATATATAATATGTATGTGTCATGCTCAAACCCTCCTCATATGTCTTGTATGTATGTGTTATACAGGAAATAGAACCGAATAAACCATGGTGGCACCTGAACAGCTGATCGTTGATCTATATAAAATGTATCAACTGTTTCACATCACCATGTTTTATTTCGCCATATCTTCAAATAGATAATGCAAGATCTATCGACATTCGTCGAGATTTCCACCCCTAGGTTAAAACAGGAAAACTACGGATATGCGAGGCACTTTTCCTGTGATTTTTTTTATTGACCGTCATGGAAATAAAAGTAACTGTATGTGATTCAACTCATAAACGATACGTCAAGAATAATAATAATCTACTCCAAAAAAAACAGTGGTAGATTAAGTGTCGGGAGGTCAAAGCTGAGATGGAAAGGGACTTGCGAGCTCTAGGAAGGAAGTCTCGACGACCGTCGATGGATCTTACCTAAGACCATTTTAAATGAAACAACGATCAGCTGTTCAGGCATCGCCAGGTTTTGTTCGGTCCTATCTTCAAATAGATACGGTAAGATCTACCAATGGCCGTCGAGACTTCCACCCCTTGGCTTGATAAATTGGAGACGAGAAGTGATGGAGAACAAAAGGTGGAGGCAACTCCTCGAGGAGGCTAAGACCCACATCCAGTTGAAGCTCCTATGAAGAAGATGATGATGTGATTCTACTCACCCTTATGATGTCTCCAACCAGTGAAGCAATAAACATGCTGTCCAGTTTCACATCGTCATTGTCAAGGATATCCTGAAAACAGTCATTCTATTTGTAAAACGGAATTGAATTAATCATAATGGCGTGGTAAATGGTAAAGGTAATTTAGGCATGTCTACAAATGGTTAAGATCTTTCAAATGAAACTCTATGGCATGGAAGAGTCGACGCTTACACAGTGCTTCAAGAACATCCAATCATCATCCTTCGAATCATCCAATGCTTTTGAAATGTGAGTTTACCGTGGGATGCCAAAAAATCCCGAATGGATCACATGAATATGAATACCAATTAAAGATTTTAAGTCGTTCGACATTTTACAAAATGAAAAAAACGGATTTCGCTGACCGTGCAAAAGAGAAGAACGATTTATCTACGTTTCGTCGGAGTCATATCCGACGTCCTCCTACTAACTTCCATGATCCACCCTTTCATTAATCGGACGATTTCACGGAAAGACATAATATCGTCCTTCTGTACAAGTGGAGCGATTGCGACATCTATGGATGCATCACCGAAGGTTAATAAATGTACCTACAACCTTCGAACTCGATTAAACAACAATAACTCGACAGTTCGTGGTTCTTCTTTGTAGAAGACACACGCCTCCTGAGGACGTCGGATATGACTCAGACGAAACGTAGATAAATCGTTCTTCTCTTTTGCACGGTCAGTAAAATCCGTTTTTTTTTCATTTTATAAAATGAATACCAAAGCTCCTTGACTGATAGGTTGGTACGAGGCTGACCACCCGTGCTGTAAAAATCGGTTCACTTTTGCCAATGCCACCCCGGTTCAGGGAACGGCGGCAGGAGTTGCAAGGTTTATGTCCATGTGAGGTTTTCTTTATTTGTATGCACACATGCAGAATGTGTAGGCGCGAACCTACATGTGCCTGTCTGTAGGCATGCATTTCATATGAGCCTTTAATGCTTACATATCGTTGCAGCTTAGATTATAGATTATAGATAGAATGTCTGTCAAAAGGCGAAAGTTGATTTATTTTGCCCATGTTATGAGAAATACTCACTCCTCCATCTCTTCGTACAGGGTAGATTTAAATGAAGACGAGATTCAGGTTGAAGGTGAACATCTTGGTTGTAGAACCTAATACAGTGGTTTGCACAAGATCAGCAGTATTAAAGGTGCAAACGCCTTCACTGAAGAGGCACAAAAAGCAGAATATGATTATGAAAACTAGCAGTATAGTGTAACAGACCATAAGTTTTGCTGGTTCCACTCACCTTTAAGCTGCCCCTGGTGCAGTACTCCGTCACTATGCAGATATTGGGCGGCTCCGTGCAGGCGCCGATGAAGCCGTTCAGATTGTCGTGACGCAGGTCCCGCATCTGTCGGTAATAAAAACAAAAGAATAAACCCAAATCTCAAATGTAAACCCTGCAATCTTGCCAACCTTCCCTATAATGACATCGGCAACAGTGAAAAATTTTTTACTGCATGGCGGTTGGCCTCGCACCCACCTCATAGTCAAAACTAGACAAATCTGATATTATATTGTAACGAGCGTATGGTAGTATTAGTTCATACGTGATCCTTATCACGCTGGTGGAACAACTTTGTGGTACTGATATCATCCAATATGTTCGAGAAATCAAAAACTGTCGAGAAACGTCCTAATGAACGTATATAAATGTAAGCCAATTGTGTGCAGGCTACAGAGTCGATTAAAACATTGAGTCGTGAAGTCGAAAGCAAGAACTAGAAATCAGTAAATTGTAAATTGTGAACCAAACCATGTAAAATAAATTCTGTTAAAATAAATAATTGCAGTTTAATTAAAAGAGAACCTAAACAAAATCTAAGCCCTAAAATATAGTATGATCTGATCATAACCAAAGGTCCATCAAGCGCCTTACAGAAAATAGGTCTTCCTTGAGAATTGGCGCTTTCTACAGCGATGACCAATCTCGCAGTGGGCTTTAGAGGTGTGATTCACACAAAAACAGCGCTCACCAAATAAATTAGCGTAATAATAATAAGTTCATTTGTATGGCGCCTTTTCATGACCCTTGGTCATCCCAAAGGCGCCATTAAAATGATTACAAGGACATTACAATTTTGAGTTGCTTCTTCATCTCCCTTGTGATGTCAATGGACTTCTTGCGCACCCTCTTGAGCGCCAGCAGCCTGCCCTTGTACACGCCCACCTCCGTGAAGATGGACGAGTAGCGGAAGTCTGCGTCAGGGTTGGAGCTCAGGGACACCTGGCTGGTGCGGATGAACGGCTGGATGGCCTGCAATATGGACACAAAGCCAACATTAAAGACAATTCATGTAAAAATGACGACGCCCACCTCCGTGAAGATTGACGAGTAGCGGAAGTCTGCGTCAGGGTTGGAGCTCAGGGACACCTGGCTGGTTTGGATGAACGGCTGGATGGCCTACAATATGGACACAAAGTCAAAGAAAATTAATTTGAAAATATATTGTAACGAACGAGTGATTGTGTGTGTTTTATGTGATTTGAGTCCTTGACTTATAGTTGGAGTACAAGGTCTGCTTAACTGTATTTAAGTCCTCGCAGAACATTGCGCCACTGTATGTCCCAGAGCTATGTGTGGGGGACACAATAGGCGGTAGGCAGGGGACTTTGAGATCTGCATGCAGCACTGCTATGAATAGACTAAGGCAGCGGTTCCCGAATGGTGTTCTGCGGAACCCTGGGGTTCCGTAGAAGGCTCTCAGAGGTTCCGCGAAAATATTCAAGATTTCGATGTTTTTTTTCTAATTCTAGCTATTTTAAATCGCTTTACTCGTACCTTTGATATATTTAGATATAGAAATGGTAATTTTATAAATGAACGTAATTATTATCTTAATTTAAAATACTGTATTCCGAAATTCCGTTTAGTTTAGTTCCATTTGTGTCAACTTATAGATGCGAGGCTGGGTTTTCAGCTTACGCCTACACGAAAAATAAGTTTAGGAGTAGGCTGAATGCTGCACCAGACCTCTGAATCCAATTGTCAGACATAAAACCTGACTTCAATGTTATTTTGTCAAAAACTATGAAAAGATTTCATTCTTCACATGAAGTTCATCTAACTAAAGTAAATATCTTTTTGTTATAACTAAATAAATATTTTTATCTTAAAAAGTCTTTCTTTTAAAGTCAAACTATATTTACAAAATGTGAACACCAAGCCAAAAAGCCTCTTATCAATCTTACGTAAAAAAAACAATGTTACAGTTAGTTTACTTCTTACTTGAGCTCTAGGCCCTACTAGACTCTAGGGCAGTGTTTCCCACGGTGGGGCGTACGCCCCACCGGTGGGGCATCACGCCTCAGAGGTGGGGCATCACGCCTCAGAGGTGGGGCACGTCGAAAAATATCAAATATTCCATTTATAAATGTATAAAACGTATATGCAAATTCACGACTTAAATATACCTATCCGCAATTTCATTTTTGCATTCTGGCAATACTGTGCATACTGGCAATTTAAAAATCTCGAAGGCAACGCTACGGCTTAAAAACAAAGATGGCAACGCTGACTGTCAATACATCGTAGTTCGACTGTTATTTCAATTGAATAGACGTGTGACTGAGCTCTGTTTTCTATCGCAAAACACATACCCTGGACGTCTCTAGAGTAAATGTTATTGTTTTATATTTACGTAGTTATTATTGACCCTTAAAAATCAGCATTTTCTTATTATTTATCTCTTTTAGCCCATTACAAAATGAGTGATCAACCAAAATCAAAAATAAAAAAACGTCAGTACTCAGCGGAATTTTTAAAATTTGGATTCATACCTGCTGCACACGACGAATGCCTACCTTTTTGTCTTCTGTGTGAGAAATCCTTTACGAATGAAACTATGAAACGAGGCCGACTTGAAGCACATTTGAAGGCGAAACATCATGCATTTGTTAATTCAAATATAAATATTTTTCGAAATCTTAAGGAAAAATTTGAAAAACGACCAACATTAACAAATCTATTTTCTGCACAAACTGAAATAGTTGATCGTAGTCTTGAGGCTAGTTACCAAATTTCATTACTCATCGCTAAATGTGGAAAAAACCATACTATAGGAGAGGATCTAATCAAGCCATCAATATCAGCATTTCTTAAAACAGTTTTACAACAAGATGATAAACTCGTGAAGGCTATGCCACTAAGCAACACTACTGTTTGCAGAAGAATAGATCAATTGAGTGAAAACGTTGAAATACAACTTGTTGAAAAGCTGAAAACAAGAAAATTTTCACTACAAATAGATGAATCAACTTTGAGAGACAGTGAAGCCGTGTTGATAGCTTACGTAAGATATATTGATGAAGGAGAATTTGCTGAAGAAATGTTATTCTGCAAATTATTAGAAAGCACCACCACCTCCAAAGATATATTTAGTAAGCTAAAAGAATATTTAGATTCTAAAAATATACCAATGAAAAATATAATATCTTGTGCTGCAGATGGTGCCCCCAATATGATGGGCAAGAAAAATGGTTGCTTGAAATTAATGAAAGATGAGAATCCAGAAATGACTTTGGTCCATTGTGTCATTCACAGGGAGAACCTGGTGGCTAAACATATTTCACCTGTTCTAAATGAAGTACTATACTGTGTTATTAAGTGTATTAATACAATTAAAACGAATGCCAAATGTGAGCGTCTCTTTAAGTTATTTTGTAAAGAACAAAATGCGGACCACGTTAGGTTGTTACTTCGCACTGAAGTAAGATGGCTTTCAAAAGGAAATTCCTTAAAAAGATTAATGGAATTATTTGATGTCCTTAGTGATTTTTTAAGCAACCGACCTGATATGAAGTTTTTGATGACAGTCGACGGTAAAGCATTTGTAAGCTATTTAACTGATATATTTGAAAAGTTAAATATTTTGAATAGCCAACTACAAGGATCTAATAAAACACTTATTGATGCAAAAGCAAAGATATTTGGATTCACTACTTTTATTGAATTATCTAAAACAAATATTTGTAACCACAATTTTGAAAAATTTTACTGGCTCCAAAAATGTGCAGTGACTGATAATGCTAAAACTGTTATTTTAGACCACCTGCAAACATTATTAAATGATTTTAAAGAAAGATTTGCTGATTTAAAAGAAATAAATTTTCCAGCTTGGTTGACACAACCATTGCTGATAGATATTTCAAAGGAACCACTGTATCAAGAAGAACTTTCAGAAATGCAAAATGATGATTCAATGACAAATTTATTTAATTTAAAAGGAATGATGTTATGGATGTGCGAAGAAACTAACACAAAGTATCCTAATATTACTTTACATGCCAGAAATTTATTATTACCCTTTCCATCATCTTATTTGGTGGAATGTGGTTTTAGCGCCATAAGCGATTTACTTAGTAAAAAAAGAAATCGAATGGATATAACTAACAGAGGGGACCTAAGACTGAAATTGACTAAATTAAATCCAGACATTAAATTTCTTTGCAGCAAGCATTAATTAAAAATTGAAGAATGGATTATGTGTCAAGATGTGAGTGTTTTTACATTACATTTTCAATTTGTTTTGTAATAATTTCAGTTTTGTTTTTTTGTTTTGTTTTATTTTGTTTCAAAAATTATATTATATTTGCAATATAACTATGAATTATAATTATAAATAAAGATGAATAAACATTATATATGTTATATATAATTCATGTTTTAAAAATTAGCTGTTGTTTTATTTATGAAGAGTCCGGTGGGGCATATGACTTTTGAAAAGACTTCGGTGGGGCACGGCATTAGGACGGTTGGGAAACACTGCAGTCTAGGGCCTAGCTAGGGTTCCGCACAAAAACGGTGAGCCAAAAAGGGTTCCGTAGCCAAAAGAATTCGGGAACCGCTGGACTAAGGGTTCCCCGCAGAAGCAACATGGCTAATTATTTGGATCGTGCGTTTTGCATTGTCAGCCCTCTGCTGTAGCCTTACCACACGATCTGTGGAGTAAGGTGGAGAGAGAGAGGAGGTGGAGTAATCATGTGGAGAGTGCAAATGTTTTACAATCAGAATTGAACACATGTCTGTTCAGGAGGGGCTATGGCTCTGCAGCGCCCTTGCGGTGAAATCAAAACGGCGCTAAAAGTATTGTCAAATTATAATTAAAGGAGGCTGACCACCCAAGCTGCAAAAATAGTTCGCTTTGCCAATGTCACCCCTGTTTCAAGGAAGGTCAGCAAAAGTTGTAGGGTGTATGGAAAAAAATATTTTATTTTAAATTACCTACACGTGTCTGTTTGTGGGCATGCATTTGATATGAGTTCTGAATGTTAATATATCCTCGAAATTTTGATTGCAGAAGTAGAACCTAAATACACCCAAATAGACATTGTGAGTAATTTTTGGGGACATGTAATATTGTCAGGAAAAGTGTAACTCTGCCGGCAGGGTCAAGCGCACATGCCGCCGCTGTAAATCATTAGTCAGCTCTCTACGCAGCGCCCAGGTCACGTTTCACCCCCCTCCCCGGGTGTGTGTGTGTGCTTCCTCAGGGCGTGCACGACCTTCACCTTGTGGTCGCGAGTGTAGAGCGCCGGCCCACACGCAACCCGATTACTTTTTGGATTTAACGGTGCGTTAAATTGCCCAAGTCTAGAAAAGGCATTTCAGACGGGGATGCTTGTTAAGTGATAAGTGGCAAGTAATTAGCGATTGGGTAGCCAGTAAAACTTAGAAAGGGTGAGTTACTTTCCTTCAAGACGTGTGTACTGTACCCCAAGTATAAAAAATCTCGTGAATACCCTTGGTCGCATATACATTATTTAAAGACTGAAGTGTGTAAAGCTTGTCAGGAGTCTAGTCCACTCTATTTTTCTCTATGCTGCTGAGACATGGACCATAAAAGCAGTAGAAAAGAGAATAATTGATGTTTTTGAAATGTGGTGCTGAAGGCGCATGCTCCGTATCCAGTTAGTAAGACAGTTAGACGTGCCAACGAATCCATTTTTCGGGAGATGCGTTTGAATGGCTTGACTGTGGCCAATATAAGATGTACACGCAGTAATGTTGTCTTCAGTTATTCGGACACGCTTCCTTTGTCTAAAGAGAAATTGTTGCGGACGCAGCGAGCTTCAGAGTATTCGTTAAGCAAAAGAAGGCCCTTCTTAGGGCAACCACATAAAATGCGATAATTGCGGCGACCTCGGTATGTGTAATGTGAAATGTGGACCCTTAATAAAGAAACATGTCAACTTCAGGGTTCACTATCACAAATACCGGGGGAGCTCGTGGATTAGCAATTATTGATAAATATGTTGATTTGCCTCGTTTGTGCCGACACTCCCACGCCCCATCCCTAGTTTTCGTTCCCATCCCTATTTGTGAGAATTCCCGTTATCCTTTGTCCCGTTATCCCTTTTGTTTCCTAGAATATAAATATGTGTATGTTCTTCGAAATAAATCACTTGTTCTCCGACTTCCGACTTCTTACTACAACTCTCCGCTTTCTTCAGAACTTCGACCTGCTACTCTTCCTGACCATCACTTCAGATCTTCGATACAACGACCCGCCGCTTTGCCCCCTGACATCGAGATTTTGAATCATTGGAAAGGCAGCTGCCTTACAACCAGCTGACAGAGGAACAGTGTGAGAAGACGGATCCAGTCCACCCGCGCCTGTAGAGCGTCAGCTACATCTGGTCCTTCGCAGCCGGATCCCGTCTTCGACAGCAAGTTCACTTCCTGATGCCTGTTAAGGGATCGTTACACGCTGAGGAAGACGTTTCAAGAAGAAATGGAAGGAGACCGCGTTGAATCTGATTCGCGATCGTCCGAATCTGGGAGGACGACGATGGATTCATCAGTGGAAGAAGTGACAATGCGTATGGTTGTGGAGCTGAAGGAAATGATGGGAGAGTTCTTCACATTTATGAAGGCTCACTCCATCAAAGCCGGCCACGCTGCGCAAGGAGACAAGTCAACGGAGCAACTCGCCGAGGCGGTTGCTGTGCCGGAGCTGCCCGCACCAGGTCCCACGATTGCCGGGAATGTTTGTGGGGCGGAGCCCGGACAGAAGGAGCGCGCGGTAACTCCGGACACCGCGTCTCCTAATGATTCAGCATCTGGAGATGCTGAAGACAAAAGACTCACCGGTGAATGGGTGAGGAGTTCACAAGAACATTCACAGCCCTCGATGGAAACGACGGCCGTGGCCTTCGTAAGGGCGAAGGAGGGCGCAGCGCCAAGCGGATTCCAGTTAGAATCTAGTAGGCCTGAGGGAAAGGTGAACAGAAATGCGGGTACACAGTGTGCAATGTGTGACGGAGTGCATCGCTTAGAGCAGTGTTGTGAGTTCGCAAGGCTTGGGGTGCATGCCAAGTGGAAAGTAGCGAGACAACGCCGATTGTGCTTCGGGTGTTTGAGTGGACGTTGTCGTACGTCAAAGTGCCGCGCGCCAAAGTGTAGTGTAGATGGCTGCGCGGGCAAACACCATCGATTGCTTCATGTCCCGCGGGACTCCGAGAGTGACTCGGAGGTATTACATGCGATGCGCAGTGAGGGTGGTATGGTGCTCGAAGTCCTGCCAGTTACACTCAGGGAGCCAGAAGGGTCGTTGGATGCGCACGACCTTTTGGACGAAGGCTCTACAGTGACGCTGGTGAAAGAAGAGGAAGAAGAGGATGCTACCCACGTAGATGCGCGTCGAGGACCGTGCTCGGGATTACAGACCACGGGAGCAACAGGGATATGCGCGAAGAACGCAGGCTCACGGCGCGTTAGCATATCCATGAAAGGGACCACAAGTGTGTGCCACGAAGCTGTAGGGCACACAGTGACGCAGCTGCGCTTACCAACGCGCGTGGTAAGCCAGCTGACAGCAGAAGCCTCCAGTTCGGCGGAGGTTAAGCCTATGAGTCTTATGGGCTTGGACTGTGGGTGGCTAGTCGTGCCACGCGGACACGTGCAGTTCAGATGGGATGACATGATCGTGAGTGACACTTTGCTGGGCCAAGTGTCTAGATCAACATCTGAAGCTGCAGTGTACGGTGGAAAGATTGTAACGGGTTTCTCACAACGGGTGAGACCGACAGCGTGGGTGATACGCTTCGTAGACCGCTGCCGCCATCATTGGAAGGAGGAGCAGCTGAAGAGGTCCGGAGATTCTTGGGAATTACGAGCTGAGATCACCAACGCTGGAACAACAGGGGTGCGCCTATCCCAGAGGTGCACAGTTGGCAACATGGAGGTCCTAGGACGGGAAGAGAAACTCCCGCCCGGTAGGCGTTGGCGAGCAGTGACGCCGTACGTAGACGGAGTCAACGTGCTGCACATGGATACGCGCCTGCGGGGGACACAAAATGTTGCACGACCGTTACCAGATGTAACGGGTTTCTCACAACGGGTGAGACCAACTGCGCGGGTGATACGTTTCGTAGACCGCTGCCGCCATCATTGGAAGGAGGAGCAGCTGAAGAGGTCCGGAGATTCTTGGGAATTACGAGCTGAGATCACCAACGCTGGAACAACAGGGGTGCGCCTATCACAGAGGTGCACATGTGGCAACAAGGAGGTCCTGGCACGGGAAGAGCAACTCTCGCCCGGTAGGCGTTGGCGAGCAGTGACGCCGTACGTAGACGGAGTCAACGTGCTGCACATGGATACGCGCCTGCGGGGGACACAAAATGTTGCACGACCGTTACCAGATGTAACGGGTTTCTCACAACGGGTGAGATCGACTGCGCGGGTGATACGCTTCGTAGACCGCTGCCGCCATCATGGGAAGGAGGAGCAGCTGAAGAGGTCCGGAGATTCTTGGGAATTACGAGCTGAGATCACCAACGCTGGAACAACAGGGGTGCGCCTATCCCAGAGGTGCACAGTTGGCAACATGGAGGTCCTAGGACGGGAAGAGAAACTCCCGCCCGGTAGGCGTTGGCGAGCAGTGACGCCGTACGTAGACGGAGTCAACGTGCTGCACATGGATACGCGCCTGCGGGGGACACAAAATGTTGCACGACCGTTACCAGATGTAACGGGTTTCTCACAACGGGTGAGATCGACTGCGCGGGTGATACGCTTCGTAGACCGCTGCCGCCATCATGGGAAGGAGGAGCAGCTGAAGAGGTCCGGAGATTCTTGGGAATTACGAGCTGAGATCACCAACGCTGGAACAACTTGGGTGCGCCTATCCCAGAGGTGCACAGTTGGCAAGAGGATTGAGGTCCTGAGACGGGAAGAGCAACTCCCGCCCGGTAGGCGTTGGCGAGCAGTGACGCCGTACGTAGACGGAGTCAACGTCCTGCACATGGATACGCGCCTTCGGGGGACACAAAATGTTGCACGACCGTTACCAGATGTAACGGGTTTCTCACAACGGGTGAGATTACTGGTATTGACAGCGTATGTGACACGCTTCATGGACCGCTGCCGCCGTCATAGAAAGACAGGGCAGCCGAAGTGGCCCGGTACTGATTGTGAATCATGGGCTAAAGACATCATCAACGTAGAGGTGATATGGGTGCGCCTAGCTCTGAGGCACACATTTGTCTACGAGATGGAGATCCTAAGACGGGGGGAGCAGCCCCCGCCTGGTGGGCGCTTGCGAGCCGTGACGCCGTACATAGACGGAGACAACGTGCTGCGTATGGACCTGCAGGGGACTCAAAAAGCCGCACCACCGATACTGGATAGAGACGACAAGTACGTGAAGCTGATGCTAACATACGTACATGAAGCTGCTGGACATCCCGGTGTGGAGCGCACCAGAAGTGATGTGAGGGCCAAGTTCTTCGTTCTGAAACTTTGCACAACCTTACGATGCATCATCAAAGGCTGCCGGGCGTGCAAGATTATGCGGTGCACGCCGCAGACACCGCTGATGGGGAAGCTACCAGCTGCAAGGTTGGCCCAAGGAGAACGACCATTTAACCACTGTGGGTTAAACTTCTTTGGACCCATGACGGTGAGGATTGGAAGATGCACCGAGAAGCGGCATGGTGCACTCTTCACATGCATGACGACGCGGGCAATGCACATCGAGTTGGCAAGTTCATTGTCCGTGGATCCGACCATAATGGCCGTGAGAAGGATGGCTGCACGATGTGGCTCCCCTAAAGTATTGTACTCTGACAACGGGACAAACTTCGTTGGGGCTGACCGTGAAATGAATGCAGCCATCAAAAGCTTGAGGAATGATGCTAAATTCCTGCAATTTACGGCGTTAAAGAGGATTGACTGGAGGTTTATCTCGCCGTCATCACCGCACTTTGGAGGTGCCTGGGAACGGCTTGTTCGTTCAGTGAACAAAGCCTTGACAGCAATGGTGAAGGAGAGGTCTCCGAACGAAGAGACGCTAGTGACAGCATTAGCAGAGGCAGAAAGAACCATAAATTCACGCCCGATGACTCGCGTATCAGTGGAAGTCAAAGATGATGAGCCTTTGACACCGAACCACTTCCTGGTGGGGTCAGCGGGTGGTATGACCTCCCTGGCAAGATACGACCAGGGAGATGAGAAGACCTGCCTGAAGAGACAGTGGAGATTGTCGCAACAAATGGCAGATGTGTTTTGGCGACGGTGGGTACGGGAGTACCCCCCCACACTGGCTCAACGTCCGAAGTGGAGGAGCCCAGTGGAGCCGATTCGAGAAGGCGGTTTAGTGCTGATCGCGGACCCTAAGCTGGTTGGCCGTGTTCGCCTCAGAAGACAGCAGCGTCCGGATTTAGTACAGCAGAGACTGCACGGGGGGAGTGTTGCGGACGCAGCGAGCTTCAGAGTATTCGTTAAGCAAAAGAAGGCCCTTCTTAGGGCAACCACATAAAATGCGATAATTGCGGCGACCTCGGTATGTGTAATGTGAAATGTGGACCCTTAATAAAGAAACATGTCAACTTCAGGGTTCACTATCACAAATACCGGGGGAGCTCGTGGATTAGCAATTATTGATAAATATGTTGATTTGCCTCGTTTGTGCCGACACTCCCACGCCCCATCCCTAGTTTTCGTTCCCATCCCTATTTGTGAGAATTCCCGTTATCCTTTGTCCCGTTATCCCTTTTGTTTCCTTGAATATAAATATGTGTATGTTCTTCGAAATAAATCACTTGTTCTCCGACTTCCGACTTCTTACTACTACTCTCCGCTTTCTTCAGAACTTCGACCTGCTACTCTTCCTGACCATCTCTTCAGATCTTCGATACAACGACCCGCCGCTTTGCCCCCTGACATCGAGATCTTGAATTATTGGAAAGGCAGCTGCCTTACAACCAGCTGACAGAGGAACAGTGTGAGAAGACGGATCCAGTCCACCCGCGCCTGTAGAGCGTCAGCTACATCTGGTCCTTCGCAGCCGGATCCCGTCTTCGACAGCAAGTTCACTTCCTGATGCCTGTGAAGGGATCGTAACACGCTGAGGAAGACGTTTCAAGAAGAAATGGAAGGAGATCGCGTTGAACGCAGCGAGCTTCAGAGTATTCGTTAAGCAAAAGAAGGCCCTTCTTAGGGCAACCACATAAAATGCGATAATTGCGGCGACCTCGGTATGTGTAATGTGAAATGTGGACCCTTAATAAAGAAACATGTCAACTTCAGGGTTCACTATCACAAATACCGGGGGAGCTCGTGGATTAGCAATTATTGATAAATATGTTGATTTGCCTCGTTTGTGCCGACACTCCCACGCCCCATCCCTAGTTTTCGTTCCCATCCCTATTTGTGAGAATTCCCGTTATCCTTTGTCCCGTTATCCCTTTTGTTTCCTAGAATATAAATATGTGTATGTTCTTCGAAATAAATCACTTGTTCTCCGACTTCCGACTTCTTACTACTACTCTCCGCTTTCTTCAGAACTTCGACCTGCTACTCTTCCTGACCATCACTTCAGATCTTCGATACAACGACCCGCCGCTTTGCCCCCTGACATCGAGATTTTGAATCATTGGAAAGGCAGCTGCCTTACAACCAGCTGACAGAGGAACAGTGTGAGAAGACGGATCCAGTCCACCCGCGCCTGTAGAGCGTCAGCTACAGAAATAAATAGACAAGAATCATTTGAAGTCAATAATTATTAGTAAGCAAAGCTTCAAGGATGTAACTCTCGTAACGTAAGCAAGAAAAATAAGAGAAAAAAAAGCAATGAACCACGGTCAAGACATGAAAAAACAATTTTAAGCATCTAAATCCGGCTAAGAAAGCCTAAAAACATTGAGAAATAGTATGAATCTTACGATTAAATTATTCGCCCCAAAAAAACTAGAGTAGAAAAGGTTTAGTTCTTCCTAAAATCAAGAAACCTTCGACTAACAAGCTGCCAAATCGAGAAGACCTGAGGAGCATTTTAATGAGAGAAGACACAGATTGAAATCACGGCATACATACTCAAAAACGTTACTGTCCGTCATAAACTGACCTGGTGTGAAAGATCTCACAAAGTTTTTCATCCACAAAGCTCCGCGGCTGTTCACACTGATAAAGTTTTCAGTTTGCGAGAGTAGATTTGTCTTTATTAGTTCTGCAGACTTCCTCATAATCTTTGGCGGCTTAATGGGTCAAAAAACAATAAAGTGCGCGCCTCATTCTTATCGTGACAAAAGCTAAGGAGCCTTTGTGTGGCGGGACTTATTGTTATCATGATCCCATTATGCGACAATAAAATCCCAAAATATCATAGAATTGATATCAAAGGCGTACAGCAGGGTCGGGAACCGTAGAGGGCAATAAAGGGAGAATAAACTACAATTGAAAATGGAGGTTCAAGTTCGTTCAATGTATTTTTTGTCCTGTAGGTATCGATTTTCATTGGTACCGGCAAATAAACTTCTACGATCCCGGTAGAGTTTTCCAAGCTATTTTGTAACAATCTGTTTCTTTATTTTTGCGGAGACTTTGTTACAGACAATATTTCATTTTAATCCACCATGTTAAGGTGACATTATTTCTCGGCTGTCACTGTATATCCCTCATTTTATTATGTAAGTGATACCTGATACATCTTACTGGGTACAAAAAATCTGCAGATTCACAAAAAATAATTTGCCAGACATCCAATAAATAATGTCTGGCCTATTTTTACATAAAAAAGAGCTTTTGTGAAAAAACACACATACAAAAATTAGACACTTACTGCACGGTCGATAGCTCACTTTATTTTAGCGCAAGTAACATTTAACCGCTGTAGTAGCTAAATCCGAGAACAAATTAAAGGTAAAATAAACCCGCTGTTCTCTTCACTGCCAAATAACATTATCTTCTCCACAAAAATCCTATGTTGGATCAGTTAAAAATGATGCAATCGTTCTCTTACCCTCGTGATCTTGGATCCGGTGGACGACGTCTCTTTCTCCTCGTTGAGCTTGATCTCCCGGAAGTCCAGCTTCCACAGGAGGCTGTCCAGCTCTTGCTCGTAGCGCCAGTTCCTGTAGACCACCAGGGAGACGATGGCCAGCAGGAGGAGGAGGCTGCCAGCTATGCCGCCGCTTATTTCGCCAGTGTGACCTGAGTGAATCCAGGATAAATCAAGAAAATACCATTAAAAGATCTGTCGGTTCCAACGATCATTTTTCTACATCAACCTTGGTTTTGAAATGTTTATGTTAAAAAAAACTTCGGTGTAAAAATGTATAGAAATAGGTTAGATCTTTAATCGAAGTAATCATTTCAAAAGGTTCAAAAACGTAATTAAGAAAACTAGTTATTTTTTTATAATGAGCCATAATTTATTAAAATCTATGGTACATCCACCAAAAACCTCGAAATATTACAGATAAAAAAACAATACAACTATTTTTTTTTATTACTGTGAGTATATTCAGTTCCACGACCGATTTCGCAAACAAACGTTTTGCATCCTCAGGTGGCTAAATAATTTGTAAATAGTTCAGATACTGAATTAATCGTTGAATGGATAGGATTTAAAGCTGGATTGGATTTAAGAAATTTCTATGAGTATAAATTATCAAAAATAAACATGAATTTGTAAAAATGTAAATGACAAAAAAAAATCTACAGCTTGGTATTTCATTCCGTTCACATATTGTATTTTTCTCTGTGAGAAAATATACAAAAAAGTGAATACATGAAAAAGTAAATACGCATTTTCTGTACATGAAATATTTACAAAAAGGGACACAGCAGAAGGCGGCGATTTTCCGTGTCAATAACTTCAAACAAAGCGGGTTACATTGTGTGGAGTCGAAGGCACATAAAATAAATGGAACAGGCCGTTATGTTGGGTATTTAAGAGTATAATATAATGTAAGTATTTCACTCACTGATGCACTTCTCCCCCCGGAAGCCACATGGGGGCTGGGAGGCGGGAGGACCTCCTTCTCCGCGCCACTGAAGAGGCTGACTCAGTCGCAGCTCCTAAAAAAAAATACAATTAAATTAAGATAAGACTTTGATACGCCACTGCTTTTTCTGTTTGCGAACATCGCTCGGCGATGCAAGAAAAAAACTCGGCAGGACTCGGCACAATGCGCGCTCTGATTGGTTGCGATGCGGTGACTTTCAAACGAAAGGAATCATTATAAAACGAGATGCCTTCTGTTCGACAGTCAGTCGCATTCGAGCCTCCGCGAGGTTGACAGTTGAATTCGAATGATATTTTTTAAATAGTTAAAAGTTCTAAGATTGTATTAATTATTGGTTGTCATATCCAAACTTAAGTTGCATTTCTTTCAGAGCAACGGATATTGTTAGGAAGCTTATAATAGCTGGAATTATTGAAGATTTAGGAAGCAGATCTTCAATTTTGTGGATTGACTGAGTGAACAAGATCACCCTTTCAATGCAGAACTCTATAAAGTGGCTTAGGGTGGAAATCTATTAAAAAAAACGGGGGAGGTTGAGAGGAACCTACAATCTTCAGCAATGAGATGCAAGCCAAAGAAGATTTTTTTGTATACCTGGCGCTATATTTTTTCATTATAAATAAAAATATTTTTTGCGATTATACGGGAAGAAAATAATGAGTGGTTTTTCTAATCATGGAGTTTGTAGTGTAAGTTGCAATTTTTTTTTTGCAAACGTAGATCTATATTGCGATTATGTTTAAGTTAGCGCAATACATTCTACGTTTTGACTTTTAAAATAACTGCAACTAATGTCACCTTTCCCTAAAACAGGGAATAATTATTGTTAAAAAAATCGTCTCTGAAGTTTGTAAATTAAATTAAAATCTTATGAATCATAAAAAAAATATTTCAGGATTCATGAAAAATAAGAATAAAAATAAAAAATGTAATTCTATTACGTCAACCCTTAAGAAAATTTTAAAAACAAAGACAGAGACTTCACAAAAGCTGGAATTTTATTAAGCCCTTAAAAAAAACTTTCCAGTTGAGGATTTAAAGTTAATGAAAAATCCTGGATTATGTGAGGGGACTCATCCCTGATGACAAGTGAGCAAATTGATTATTTCTTCAAAGCCGCCAGTAAATCCCGTCTAAGAAGAAAGAAATTCCTTCAAATATAGCTTCGCTGAAACTTGCTTTATAAAATTCCCATCGCATCAAGATTTACGATGGGATGCTGCCTCGCTGGGATGATCGAGGGGTTAAGGCGTTGGCACTCGAATTTGCATTATTGACATTAGCACCGGTTCGAACCCCGCCTGCGCCGTTTCCTATTTACAATTGCTTCGACGCTGATTCAATAACACCTTCTCTCAGGGTCAGTCTCCCCTCCACTGACCCACGCCTTGTATATCCATCCCATCCGGGGATGTGTCACAGGACTCGCATGCAAAAGTTGTGTGAGATGCGAGTGGCAGAAGGCCCTCCCGTGAAGCTACACTTTCCCAAGTGTTTACACAAAGCAAAGGAGGCTTAGAAATCAATGAAAGATTATAGCCGTGAGGGTTTAGGGCTCGATGATTTTAAATTTTCAAACAAAAATGCAAAGTGATTCTGAGCGTCTTAACGTATGACTAGAATTTCGATGCTACTACTGAGACTACAGTGACAAAACGACACATTACAGAACAACTCATGAGAGACCAATCAAAATGACAGTAAATCACATGACAAAACATTATTATGACAAAACAACACCGGTCCGTAGTCCAAGATTATAGCCGTGAGGGTTTAGGGCTCGAGGATTTTAAATTTACAAACAAAAATGCAAAGTGATTCTGAGGGTCTTAACATATGACTTAAGGCCTAGAATTCGAGATGCTACTACTGATTCAACAGATGTCATTGGGTAATTATCATTAAATAATTCCTTCAAATATTAAATAACAAATTATTAATTGATAATGTTAACACCTGTTTCTGGCCGCGCCGTTGGTGAATTGCATCCCTCCTCACAAATCTATTTGAAAATAAAATTAAACTTTCAAAAAAAATATTTTTTGACATAAACAATTCATCATTTTATGGGTCTCGTTTTTATATGTAAACTTATTCTGACGTAGGAAGGGAATACCAGTAGGTACACATACACAGGATTTTCCTCTTTACGCGGTACTAGCAAATAAATTTAGCGGGAAATGTTTACAAGGGCGCGATATTGCATAGGTTGTTAAACCTTGGTAAAGAGTCCAGCAACGGTTTAAGGGTGTGAATAACAGGCAACGACTTAAGGCGTATGAATTCCATAGCATAATGTTATGAAAATATTATTCTCTTATAGCGATATGAAAGAGTTTTCTGAAGCAATACGGCCTAGCAGCTCTAGCCCATGTTGTACCCCACACCTTTGGTTGGAATCCCTAGTTTGTCTGGACGATACTGAGCAAAAAAACAACGGTAATAAGATCAAATTAAATTTGACAAATTACCCAATCCGTCTTCTAGTGGTTAACACTTCCGACTCTTAAATGGAAGGCTGTGGGTTCGAATCCAGGCAAAATACCAAAAAATATACCAAGTGTATTTTCAAATATGCTCATCGCTGGGTGAAAAATTAATAAACCGTTACCAAAGACCGGTCACTAAAGGTACATCCAGCTGAGCAACAACTGGGTATTGCTTTAGAATTGGCGCTATCTACAGCGACAACATAGCTAGCAGAGGGCTCCTGAAGTGTGATCCACACTAAAACAGCGCCCGCCAAATAAATCATCCTAATATTATTATTTTTAACCCAATAACTAAAGGGTAGCGGCTAGAGCGTTGGCCGGAAAGCAATAAGTATTTCACAAGCATCGTGCGGGTCTCACTTTTTTAACCTCACGTAAAAAGCTCAGACTTCTTACATATTATTTTAGTTTTACATGCGTATCATTTGATAATTATAAGAATCAAGTACATAAATCTTATCATTAATTGATGAGGCATTCACTTTGTAACCTTTCATTTTTTTAAAATAAAAATTAAAAATAAAAATCAAATATTATTAGGTTACGGGGCGAGTAAAATTCAATAATGTACGACCGGTTTCGGAAACAATGTTTCCATCGTCCATTATTGAATTTTACTCGCCCTTAAATTATGTATGTTTTGTGGTTATTAAAATCGGGTTTTTAAAATAACACCTAGATAATCCACCAACAGTTTTTCACATGAATTCGCATAGACAATATTGTTATGTCACCTGGGTTGTCAGAGAAAAGGCAAACAAATATTTTGTTAATGGTTGCTAAGGACGGCAGTGACAACAGAATGTTCCGAGTCCATTGCATTACCCCCCCCCCCCCCTCCTGTATAATATTCTTCTAATACTTCCTTTTGAACTACTGAACTGTTATTTTCCCAGGGCATACAAATATCCTGCGGCGGACCCTCAAGGCCGCGCGAAAGTGGGTACATGTCGCGCAGAGGTGACAGATGATCTCTTGTAACTGAAGTCGGGGGTCTGGGGGGTGCGGGGATTCGGGGGTTACTGAACTGCGCCCGCTCGAAGGACCAGCTCGAGTTACACGGATGATTAGTATCGCAAAATACCGATGCCGACGATAACCAAACAAATCGTTATTTGCGACAAATCCTCTCGAGTGCGAAATAGACTTTCCATTCGGAGACATATTCCGGGAGCGAATCGTATCTGCCATGTCGACCGTACAACGGGAAATGTACTACGTAATTTTATATTTAAAAAAACTAGTGTACACATATCGCTCCCCCAGTTCTTGTTTGCCGTATTATTCTGTCAAATATGACTTTTTAATGTTGTTGTCTTAAGAATCAAATTCTACACAATCTGAGCTAAAAAAAACGTAAAACTCGATAATGTGAAAGTTGTTTAAAACATTTTTTAAATCAATATCCTGTTTTCATAAGACACATTGATCCAGTACATATGCAAACATTGCTCATGTAAAATTAGCTTAATGGTCTATACGGCAAACAAGAACTAAGGCAGCGATATATGAAAGGACTGTTCTGGACGTGAGCTTGGTAGTGTATCTTTGGCAAAAAAAATTTAACGGTGTCTCGGAAAAAAAATTGCGTGTTTTTCCGTTTTGGCGGTACCTAATGCAAATATAAGACTTGACGTATGAATTTAAAAATTGTAACCTATAATAAGGACGAAAAATCGGTCAGAAAATAGTTATTTATGCCACTGCCTAGTAATGATAGTCTTTGTAACACGAGTGCTAGTTTGTGCCATGAGGCGCAGCCGAATGGCACAATAGACAGCAAGAGTGTTACAAAGACTAATTACGTGCAGTGGCATACAATACTTTTTCTACGAACATGAAATAAATAACAAAATAGTAAATAATAGTCATTACACTGTACTCGTCCATTTGAAGTAATTAAAGCCCCACCTCTGTCAAACAGTGAAATTTATCATTCCCCTCGATTATCTAATCTAATCTGCAAAGATATATTACATTTGGAATTCATTTTAAATTTATGCCCACAAGCAGACACATATAAGGTTGCGCTTATACATGCCGCATATAAGATTTAACATTCAAACCCAACACTCAAATAAACATAAGCCCTGCAACCACTGAAGCAGGGGTGTCAAGCGATCAGCTGATTAGGCTTCATACAATATTAGTGATATTCGGTAGGTAGGAATTACCGTGGTGATGAGACTTTCAGCCCTGTTCAGATGAAAATAAATAAGTATATTTTATGTGTAGAGTCAAATAAAAATTGTTAATAGTGCTAAAGTTTATCGAATTTATTTATCGGATTGCTCCAAATAAAGCTTTCATTTTTTCAATGGAAAATAAAAGGCTTGAAAGGAAAACAATACAAAAAATTTCACCGCAAAAAATAAACAAACTCAAAAAGTTACTTGGTTAATAGGTGAGTATGAGGTTGATCACCTATGCTGTACAAATTTGGTTCACCTGCCAATACAACTGCAGGGCATATGTTTATTTGAGTTTTGGGTTTGAATGTTTAAGCTTATATGCAGGATGTAAAAGCGCGACCTTATACATATGTGTCGGCTTGTGGGCATGAATTCAATATGAAACCTAAATATAATTTATTTTTACAACTTAGGTTAGATTAGATAATCGAAGGGAATGATAAATCACACGTTTTGACAAAGGTAAGGTTTTAATTACTTCAAATGGACGAGTACATTATAATGACTATTATTCACTATTTTGTTAATTCTCTCATGGTCGTAGAAAAAGTATTGTATGCCACTGCACGTAATTAGTCTTTGTAACACTCGTGCTTTCTATTGTGCCATTCGGCTGCGCCTCATGGCACAAACTAGCACTCGTGTTAAAAAGACTATCATTACTTGGCAGTGGCATAAATAACTATTTTTTAAAACGACAAAGTTTTATGTAGATCGTTTATATAACGGGTATTTTAAATTCCTTTCCAATGTAACCACGGTGTGATCTTCAGTCAACATTCCTTTAAAAAGCTCCACATTATACATTTTAACAGCTTTTGTAATGATAAGTAGAATCTCCCTTTGATGTTGGATTTTATTTTGAAACTACCATATGTGGGTAGCAGTAACCGTGGCTATGTTACCATTTCACTAGAGGTGGTCAGTGTTGACTCCACTTCGTCCTATCCATTCTATGTTCATTCATATCCACATTTCCACCTTTTTCATGCATTTATTTATTTTACATACTTTGCCTGAAAAGCTATTTTTTCCTGACCAGAAACAGATTCCCTTCATTATTATTTATTTTAATAAATTATTATAAAATAATTTACTCAATGGCATCTGAAGCACAAGGGTCAAAGCTACCGACGAAGGTTCCGACGAGACTTGAACCAGCATTGCTTTTTATTTCAAACACGCTACTTTAATATAACAAATTGTTTTTTTTTAAATCCCCTTGAGAATGCTTTCTGCTCGTGAAAGCGAAACTTCAGTAGATAAAAAAAACTGCGAATAGACCATAGTCTAACCCGAAAAGTCGCAAAAACAATTTGTTATATAACACCATGAAAGTGAAAGTTTAAAACTTTATTTAACGCTAGTTTATGTTACCATCTCGACCATAGCGCCGACCGTTTTCCCCCCTTTTTCTTCGGACATTTTTTATGCGACTTTTCTCATTTTTTTTCTGTTTGGACATGTTCAAAATTAAGAATAGGGATACATAAAACCTGAAGTGGGTTTGCAGTAATAATAATTTCCAGGGAATATTTCTTCCGCGTCGTTTGTTCGACTTATCCGAAATCAGAAAAGGGCAGCCCGGCGGCTTAGCATTTACCCAGGCAGATGGGAATATTGAATTTTGAAGAGGGTTTGTGTGTAAACAAAGAATAAATGAATGTCGACACGTGCCGCCCCTGCTTCTGCAAAAATTGCGCCATATTTACATTAAAGCCGGAGAGAAAAAAACAAAACAGAACCAACAAACAGAATGTGTTCACTCCGTTTATGCTAAATAAATACCTAGAAGGAAATATGTAGACAAGTTGAGTTATGCATATCCAGTATATGTTGATACCCTCTCTTCAATAATGAGGAAGACTTAGACTTGGTTGAAGGTTTTTCTTTAACTTTCGTTTTTTTTATTCTCTTTTTCTCTTTTCAGTACAAATTACAAACAGAACCGGTCTTCGGGCCAACAGGCCGACAAACCTTGTGACAAATTATTCCCTTTTTATTACAATAAAACACATAAATTTTGTTACAGTAAATCCGGCTCGGCCGGTGTCTTGCCGAACGCCGGCCAATCAGCGTGTAGGGTTAAGTTTTGTCAAGGAGTTCGACGGATGGCGAAATTCAGGGCCTGCACAAAAAAAGTGTGCCGTATCAATTCCCACCGTCTTCTGTTGACAAAACTTAACCCTCCTTACGCCCTCAACCCTTGCCACAGATTTTTCACTCCTGGCCACGGTTCCTTCATCCTTTTCCTTCTCTTCCGATGTTCGTGGAGAGGTGGTGCGCGCTGAAGGCGAGGCGTCGTATCCGGCGGCCTCGTGTACTGCTCGATCGGATCCTCCTCCTGCTTGTCGGGCGGTAACCTAAGCTGATCTGGGTGCACGTCTCTGCTGGTGCGGGGTGGCTGTTTCCTGGCCATCCCATGGCTCTGATTCCTCTTTGAGCCGGAGTCCTCTAGCACGAGTTGTCGTCCACTCTGCACCTCCATGCTGACTTGTCTCAGGTCCCTCTTGCTAGTGTCAAACGTCGAGTCTTCCACTTCGCACACTTGCGGGTGGGATTCACGTTCAAAGTACAGCTCTCTCTCCAAAGGGTCATCTTCCATGTCTCTTGGCAGCGCGTCTGCCTCAGGCTCTGCATGGCTCCCATTCTGACCAGGGCAGAAGTGGCTGAATTCTGAAACTTCTGGAGCCAGTGTCTCTTCCACACGTTGAGACTCCTCGACTGCTCTCAGAGTGTCCTCAGACACTTCCGCGTTCCTCAGCATGCTGACACTTGCATGCTCCGGTTCACCTTCATCCTGGCTTGATTCCGGTTGCGAAGGCTTCCCCTCACGGTCGGGGCAAGACCGGTCGAGATGTGGCCCTGAATAGTGCCAATATGATCGTGCGGTCTCTTGCTCGCTAAATGGCCGTGGCTGCCATGCCATTGGATGCTTTTTCTGGCCTGGTGACTGCCTTTCAGTCTGATGGTGATAGGCTGCTGGCTGCCAATCCCCTTGCCGTCGCCCTTCTTGCTGATGAGATCCGATGCTGCCCCTGCTTTCACAGCCTACCGCAGCTGCGAGAAGCTTGCTCCAGGAGGCGCTGGCGCTCTGAAGTCTCGCCTGGCACTGCGGCAACAGGAGGTCCATGGTGTGCTGGATGACCTCCTGCTCCGAGTGCGTGCTGCAGAAGCGCTTGGCCAGCGCTCTCTTCCTCAGGATGAATCCCATTGCCTCCTCCCCGAGCTCCTGCCGTCCATAGAGGTACAGGAAGTGGCCTCTCTCCCTCCTTGACTTGCTGTTGAATCTTCCCTCCAGGGCACATTCAACCTCCAGCCAGTCTGTCACTGGGAGCTCCGCCATCCAGGCAGCCGCCTCCCCCCTCAGCCAATCCATTGCCCACATCACCCATTCGCTCTCTAGGGTTGCATTCTCCTTGAAGTACGCCAGGGCTGACTCCAAAAATAGCCCTGGGTCTTCCTCCGGCTTCCCCGAAAATGGCATGGGGAGCCGTGCCACTGGCGTCCTGTATTCATTGACTGAAGCTCCCTGCTCCATCAAGTCATCACAGGGCCGCGCAGTCTTCATTGTCTTGCTTCTGGTTCTTTGTTGGGCGCCACAAGTCGGTCCTCCGGTACTTGGGTTGTCACTTTCCAAGTGACTTGGCCCCACGTTCGCGGCGTCAATTGATACCCTCTCTTTAAAAATGAGGAAGACTTGGTTGAAGGTTTTTCTTTAACTTTCGTTTTTTTATTCTCTTTTTCTCTTTTCAGTACAAATTACAAACAGAACCGGTCTTCGGGCCAACAGGCCGACAAACCTTGTGACAAATTATTCCCTTTTTATTACAATAAAACACATAAATTTTGTTACAGTAAATCCGGCTCGGCCGGTGTCTTGCCGAACGCCGGCCAATCAGCGTGTAGGGTTAAGTTTTGTCAAGGAGTTCGACGGATGGCGAAATTCAGGGCCTGCACAAAAAAAGTGTGCCGTATCAATGTAATAGCTTAGCGACTGGGTCTTGCTTGAGAATTGGCGCTTGACCAGTTTGACTTGACTTGTAGCGACGATCAAGCTCGTAAAAAGTTAGCTCAGTTGGTAGAATGCTTGCATTCCCTGCCAGAGCTAGGATTTGATCCCAACCTAGGGTGCTAGAAATGATTTCACGTTTCGATATTTATTTTAAACCAAAAATAAAATATAAGCAAGGTTTGCTCGGCCTTCAAAAGAAATGACAACTAACCTTTCTCGAGAGCTAAAAGCCCCTTCTTTAACTGATGGGATTGGCGTTAGTCCAGTCTCCTTATCGGTACAAACATATAGGTCACACGCTTTGTGAAGAGGAATTAATTAATTAATAGTTTTCATGAAGTAATAATTAAAAACTACCCAATGACATATGTTGAACCAAAGTCAAAGTGATTGTCGATAGAACATGATGGAGGCGGGGTTCAAACCAGCGTTAGAGCCAATAACGCAAATTCGAGCGCCGACGCCTTACTCTCGACCATCCCAGCAACACATTTGGAAGTAACTTGCAGCTTAGTTGTGTTGCTTGAATAAGGTTAAAATAGGAGTGGATGCAAACAGGCTGATAGGGAGAATGAGTGTTTGTCCATACCGGCAGTGCACTGTCATTGTGCTTCTTCCTCGTGAGGATTCCCACAGGGAACAGTCCTAGGCCCCCTGCTATCTTTGGGTCCGCCATGAGTCCTATCAGCGTGTAGTTGCCTTCTGCGTCGCCATTCTCGTCCATGTACGCCATGTATCTGTAAAAACACACACAAAGAGTCATTAAAAGTTAAATTAAGTCAAACAACAGTTTGACTTATTTAGGATAGTACTTGGATGGGCTACCGCTCAGGTACACCGCGTGTCGTTGGCATCTTGGACCGGTCCGTAGTCCGTAGTGGCAACACTTCGGACTCGTAAATGGAAGGTTGCGGATTCGGATCCCGGCGGAGCACAAAAATACACCATTTATATTTCGGATGTGCTCTTCGCTGAGTTGAAAAATTCATAAATCTTTACCAAAGACTGATCACTGAAAGGTTCATCCAACCTTACAACAACTGGGTCTTGATTGAGCATTGGCGCTTTCTACAGCGACGACCAAGCTTGCAGAGGGCTCTTGAGGTGTGATACACACAAAAAACAGCGCTCACCAAATAAATCATCCTAATATATTATTATTATAACAGTGTCCAACAACAGGAGATTGTGAAAGAATAGGATATACAAAGTGAGCTTAAAATAAGAAAACGCATGGAAAAGGTGATGGATGTGAATGAATTGAGAGAGGTATGTAAGGATAGGAAGAAATGGAGTCAGCTCTGCAGAGACTCTGGCTACCCCTAGCGGAATGGCGACACAGCTACAGTTACAGTAACAACTTTTTTTACAGTAAAATATGCCATTGTATACCACCATTCTAAAATCCATCGTCAACTGCTTGTTTCTTGCAATTCTTTCTCTCGCAACTTACACATTCTTTCCCTTATCTCAATTTCTCTCATTATATTCCAATTTTTCACAAGCATACTTCTGTAGTATTAAAATCATCCACAGCTAAAGCTATTATTCATCTTTTAATATTACGATAAAATAGTAACAAGAAGGCGTTATGAGCAAAGATTAGGTAATAAATAGATCCGGTCGGTGCGGGTCCGGTCTCGGTTTTGGCCGCTAAGGGAGATTGCAAATATTTCAAGCACGATGGTGATTTATTGGCGGGCAATATCGGCGCCTCAATACACCATACACCCCCAATAATAATGTAAATTCCAGCCCCGGTCACTAAATCTTACTTATGGCATATTCTCCATCTCTCCTTGCTGCAGTACGGCCGGCCATTGGCCCAGTCGTTACCCACCAGTTACGCAGACTTGGTTGCTACAAAATCAAATTTCTCCGCTTTTGAGCGATTTTGCGCTTCGTTTTGCCAAGCTGCATCCGCAGCGGATTCACAGTAATCCTGTCGTTAGATTTACATTATTATTATTATTTCGTGTGTGTTTTCGATTGACGATGGATCTGAGAATGGCGGTACACAATGACATATTGTTATCGACTTTGATGTATGGAAGTGAAGCATGGACAGCGAATGATAGCGAAATGAGTAAAGTATGTACGATGGAAATGAAGCATTTGAGAAGTATGACAGGAAAAACTTTGAGGGGTAGAGTTAGGAATGAATGGGTAAAAAAAGAATGTAATTTGAAAGAGGATGTGAAAGTTAAAGTACAAAAGAATGTGATGAGATGGTTTGGGCATGTGGAAAGAACGAAAGATGATAGACTGACAAAGTATGTATACAAAGGAAGTGTGAAAGGAAAAAGAGGGAAGGGACGACCGAGAAAAGTATGGAGTGATCAGATTGAGGAGATTGTGAAAGAATGGGATTTACAAAGTGAGCGTAAAAGAAGAAAATGCATGAAAAAGGTGATGGATATGAAAGAATTGAAAGAGGTATGTCAGGATAGGAAAAAATGGAGGCAACTCTGCAGAGGCTCTGGCCACCCCTAGCGGAATGGCGACAGAGTTACAGTTACAGTTACATCATTCTTCACGCTACTCGTGATCTAGCAAGAATTCCACAAGGAGTGCCATCCAAAGATTGCTATTAGCTTCAGTAACATCGAACCATTTACTTTTAGAGTCAAGGGCACGCCTCTGACCTAGAGGTTCTTGTTTTGTCGTGCCGTTGCTTTTACTCCACGGGAAGGCCTTTCGGCACTTGAAAAATACATAGCTTTGCATGAGCGTCCATGTGCTGTGGGTCCTTCTGACACATACATACAGGACGGGTACGAGGAGGGTTTAGGATATTCTCCATCTAAACACGCTACAATATCAAGCATCATACAAAGCTTTGCCATCAATAAATACGTCCGGTTAATAGTGTCATTAAATTTTATTGGTTTTATGGCTCTCTTGCATCGATCGCCATTCTGATGCGCAACGCAACTAAGCTACACATATAGTGTCACTGCTTGCCTGCGTTATCCCCGATTCGGGACCTACTTATTTTTAAAGGGTAAGGGGGCCAGCCTCACACCAACCAAATTCAGTTGAAGTGGGGGTTTCCCGGCTCCCGAGAGGGCTGGTACTTATTTATTGTGAAGACTGAGTAAGCTTTGCCGGTATTTCATATTGGGTTTTGAAATAAACAACGAAACGGGGAATCGTTTCTGACAGCCTCGGTGGGATTTAAACCCGAGCTTACGGCATGGAATGCAAGCACTCCACCAACTGAGCTATCGACCGGACATTCTAAGACAATTTGAGGAACATCGACATCTGTAATCTAAGTTGCAAATATATTATATTCAATTTTAAAATTCGTACTAAATGCATGCAAGCAGATGCTGCTTGTGTACGTACAAAAAACATCAAAACATCAAATGAACATAAGCCCTGCAACTTTTTCGACCTTCTTCCGACAAAAGGAATCGAAGGACCGAAATTGGAAAGTCGAACCTACCCCATAGCGCTGTGGTAATGCGTGTTTTTGATGGAGTTGATGATGTAGGTGCCATTTCTTGGGCTCTCTCCCGCACGTAGAGCATTCAGTACTGCGCCTGCGTACAGGTGCACGGCGTCGTAGAGGTAGGCAGCCTCAGGACGAATCTGCGAAAAAAAAACAGAAAAAAATTCAACGCTTAAATTGTATCAGCATCGAACCTTGATTAGGATTAGGTATTTTTTTTTTTAATTTCGAACGCTATGAAACTAGTAGTGAGACCTCTTTGAAAGTTGGTATTTATTTTTTTAATTTTGAACGCCATGAAGTAAGTAGTGATACCTTGTTGAAAGGAGACAATTATTTTTTAAATTTCGAACGTCATGAAGTTAACAATGATACATTTTTTAAGTTAGGCTTTTATTTTTTAAATTTCGAACACCATGAAGTTAGTTGCGTTACATTGGTAAATGTGGGATATATTATTTTAATTTCAATGAAGATCATGAAATTAGCAATGACTTGTAATACTTTGAATGTAGGTATTTTTTTTAATGTATAAATCACGTACATAGCCTACAATCATGAATTATGAATTGATAATTCAATAAACCTGCTTTATGGCCAGACAAAAATAAACCGTTGAAATACTTTTTCCGTGATTTTATTTTTTTAAATAAAAAGATAAATAATTTAAACTTATTAATTCAAATGAAAAAAAAAAATAGCCATGTGTCTAAATTGCTAAACAAAGCGTAGTAAATCAGCAGACCGAGCTCACTTTCTGTCACAAAAAGAAAAAATATTCCAACATTCAACGAGAAGGGAAATTCGCGAACTTTGTCAAAGACAAATAAGACGCGTACGACACAGCCCCACAATGCTAAATTTACATTACATTTCATATTCGCAAAACTTCCGTTCAGTTTAGCATTAAAAAAAAATATATCGGAAATACTTTTCAAGAATTTTCTTTTTGTATTTTTTGCAAATAAATTTATTTTTGCAAGACTATTTGAGCGGAAAATTCGTTTGGCAAATTCAGTACACCGTGTAAGAAGAAGTTTTACGGCTTGAGGAAGTCATCATATTTTTTTTCATTAAGTTGAAAAGCGCTATGACATTTTCATACAATTTTTCAATACTTCATTCCTCCAATGCTTGTGTGGCTTATCTACCAATTCTTTTAAAGATGATTTATCTATGAAATTGTCTTAAGAATCACATTCTACACAATCTGAGCTATGAATAAAACGTAAAACACGATAATGTGAGAGCCATTTTAAATATTTTTTTAATTAAATTCCAGTTTTCACAAGACACATTGGTCCAGTATACATACAAGCATTGCTCATGTGAAATTACCTCTAATGATAATAAGACAAACAAGCACTAAGGGACGACTTGATAACTTCTTTCAACAGTTTAAGTTCTAACTTTGACAGTATTTATAACAAGAGTGTATGAAACTTAACCAAATCGGATACCAGTACCCTTAGTACGAGTTGCAAAACTTGAGTAATGTAAAGTGTACGACAATTATTAAAGAGTGATTTCCCCCAATATCTGCCGTTTTTGTTTGTTTAAGCTTGATTTTCTTCATCACTGTAACTCTTATGCTAAGACCATAAAGTGTAAGAAACAAAAACGGCAGATTTTGGGAGAAATCACTCTTTAATATTTTCCGTAAACTTTACTTTACTCAAGTTTTTTAACTCGTACTAAGGGTACAGAAATGTTTGACAAACAGCATTGATGATGATGATGATGATGGATGATTTCTTTCCTGTGGCGCCATTTAATGGTCCAGGACCATCTCAAGGGCGCCATGGCTTCTCGAGAAAAGTAGTGTCTTCAGTTCCTTTCTGAAGGTGGTGGTAGGCTGGTTCGCGCGAACACCGATGGGTAAATTGTTCCAGGCCACCGGCCCGGCCACCGCAAAGCTTCTGTCTGCAAAGTTTGATGTGTTTGCTCTATTGGGCACTATAACCTTGTTGACAGAAGTAAGGGCAGAGCGTAGTGGTCTTTTTGAAGTCCCATCGACAGAGCATAGCTCAGCGAGACATGGGGGTGCAGTGCCGTTCAGGGCCCTATGCACAGTGAGACACAACTTAAATTCCACCCTCTCTCGGACCCTCAGCCAGTGCAGTTCTCTCAGCAGTGGCGAAATATGACAGCTCTTTCCCTGTCGAAAAATTGCCCTGGCAGCAGCATTGAAAGCCATTTGCAGCCGATCAAACAATTTCTGCGGTAGTCCAGCATATATAATATTGCAGTAGTCTAATCGGGAGACGACGAAAGCAGCTACGAGGCTTTTGACAGCATCCACAGGCAAACATCTTGAGATGAGGCTCAATTGGCGGATATAGAAGAAAGCTGTGCTCACTGTCCTGGACACTTGTGCCTCCATCGATAGTGCTCCGTCTAGTAAGACACCAAGGACGGATATGGTGGAGGATGGTATTATGCTTGCACCAGAGAAAAAGATTGGCTGAGTACCCAAGAGGTGCTGCCGACCCGGAGAGGCGACCCACATGAACTCAGTCTTGGTTGGATTCAGTTTGAGACGTCTATAGGCCATAACGTTTGTGAGTCTTTCCAAGCAATGGGTGGTCCTGGCCAAAAGATCGTCTTTTTTGTCGGGACTGCAAAAACCAACGAGGACACGATCATCAGCATATGCATAGCTTCGCATGCCACACTCCTCCAAAATATTATCAATACAGCCAATGTACAAGATAAAGAGGATTGGACCAAGGACTGATCCTTGGGGTACTCCTTGAGAAACAAGATCTTCTTTGGTTGAGTCAGACTTAAGCCTAATGGACCACCTTCTATTATACAGGTACGAGCGCAGCCATTCGATGACAGTACCACAGATGCCATACTCAGACTCCAGACAATGAAGAAGCATTTCATGATCGACAGTGTCAAAGGCGGCACTCATGTCGAGAACCGTTACTAAACCAATGTCACCTGATGCCACTCCCACAATTAAGTCGGATGTCAGCCTTGTGAGGGCGGACTCAGTTGAATGATGCTTCCTATAAGCGAACTGATATTTCTGCAATAAGTTGTTATTCTCGAGGTGAGTCATCAGCTGGGATGCAATGGTACGCTCAAGCACTTTAGATAAAAAGGGGAGGCCTGAAATTGGCCTATAGTTGGTTGGGTCGTCAGCGTCGAGTGTATTTTTCTTAATTAGAGGAGTGACATGCGAAATCTTCCAGGATGCCGGTACGACTCCATGCATCAGAGATATATTCATAATTTTAACAGTCAGGGGTAAAAGGAGATCAAGGTTCTCTTTGAGCAGTCGTGTGGGTATGGGATCCAGCTGACAATGCTTGGTGGGAGAATTGCTGATGGTCTTCTTAAGCTCAATCTCAGTCACACGAGCAAAGGTGTTAAATTTGATCGAGCATGGTGTTGCAACTATGGCCGCAGTGCATTGGTCCCAGGATACGGTGGATAGATAATGTCGAAGCCGACGTGGAAGTCCTGGAAGTAAGAGGACCATGGTGACAAGAGGACCTTGTAAGTGTATTTCACGGAGCACTCAAGACACACCATTTTAAATAATCTTATCCGTGATCGAAGAGGGCCTTTGGGAGGTGTGACATAGACAAAAACCAATATCCATTGCTACTTCCTTTCAGTGTCTTACAAACAAAGACAACGCAATACACAATACAATGCTACGCAGCTAACAGCCCTGCTACAAAGGATCAGGATATCAACCACCACATCACCAACACCTCAGCGGCACTAGAACAAGTGTCATAGACCCCTTCCGCACAGGATTCCTTAAAAAAATGTGTAGTTTCAATGAAATAAGCCTGCTGTATGGAATAGAGGGAATTGGCACAAGACGGAGAAACCTGTCGGATTGTGGTGCAAGAGTCCTTGAGCCTCCAAGGTGACTTGTTGGTAAACGCAATTGTTAAGTTTAAACGTTGAGTTCATACTTGGTGTATTGGTTTTGTTTGCTTGTTTCTTTGTTCGGAAATGTGTGCGTTTTATAGATGTGTAAATTGCTGTTTCCTGTTACAAGAGCAGCGTGTGGAAATATGGCACATCTGTTGTATATTTTGCGAATTTAATTGCGCATAAATCATACGAAATAAGCTGTTTAACTTCAGTAGAAAGGATACAAACATAGTGCTTTGATAATTTGTGAAATTGTTTAATTTAAGTTGTTGACTTACTTACATGAAGACTACCTACAGCCTTTTAGCGCCTTTGCAGTGACTCAGTCACGAAAAGGCGCTATACAAATGTTATTTATTATTATTATTATTACAGGGGAAGAAGAATGAATGCCAGTTGAAGAAAATTATGAGTAAATCAAAATTTGAAATTTGAGATCATGGTTATTGCCTGTCACAAAGAATGGAAATACCGCCGTAGACTGTGATAGCGACTGTTGTTGCATTAAAAATTTGCAGAGCTTTAGATACACACAGATGCCACTAGATTCTACTTTTATTCTAACAAATATTTTCTTATTTTTGCATTGACTTTCTATGTTTTTCCCCGGTAATCTTTACATGAGAAAATTATATCCCGTATTTCTAAATGTTTATCCTGCTCTAAAAAAATTCTTAGGTCCTAGGTGGAAAAATCCTAGATCCTAGGAGGAAAAATCCTTGATCCTAGGAAATCCTAGGAAAAACTCAATGCCTTCGTTGTACGCTTCCTTTTCTTTTTTAACATTTTTTATACCTTTTTCTTAAATCGAATCCAGAAATTGATTGCAATTTTTACAGAACAACGTCTATAATTCAGTTTGTTTGAAGTAAAAAAAACCCCTTACCATTTTCATTCCTCCAATGTAGGTGACAGCATTCTTATAGTTGAACGGAGGCATCTCCATGTATTTGTTCACCAGCACGGAGAAGTTCCTGAAGCCCTTGGGAGCGCTCGGCACCACTCCCAGGAAACTGGCGAAGGCTCTTCCAGCCAGGACATCTGGAGTGTCAGGAGCATCTCGGAGGAGACCACGAAGATACTTCTCGGGATAGGCCTCGTCATACTGCTCGATGTCCACTCCCAGGACGAAGTATTCTCCGCGATCGAAGAGCTTCATCTCTTCCATGGCCAGCATCAGACCGAGGTGGTCGTAGTGGTTGCCGAGAGATACATAGACTGCAACAATGAAGAAATCATGGAATTAGGGATATGTTTGAAATTGATAGTATGTCAACGACGATACCATGTTGAAAGCGCCGGTTCTCATCAGATCACCGAAGTTAAGCAACATTGGGCGCGGATGTTACCTGGATGGGTGACCGCTCAGGTACACCGCGTGTTGTTGACATTTCTTGGACCGGTCCGTAGTCCAGTTACAAAACACTTCGGACTCGTAAATAGAAGGTTGTGGATTCGAATGCCGGCGGAGCACAAAAAATATACCATTTATATTTCCAAAAGTGCTCTTCGCTGGATTGAAAAATTCATAAATCTTTAGGGCTCTTTAGGTGTGATACATACAAAAACAGCGCTATGCAACGCAAAAACGCAATTAAGCTACACATATAGTGTAACTTCTTAACGCGTTATCTCCGAAGGGGTCGCATGTGGCGAGTTGAACCTATTTATTTTTACACGTAAGGGGGCCGGCCTTACGCCAACCACTTCAGTTGAAGTGGGGGTTTCCCAGCTACCGAGAAAACTGGTACTCATTTCTTGTGAAGGCTGAGTAAACCTTGCCGGTATTTTATTTTGAGGTTTGAAATAAACACCGAAACGGGAAATCATTTCTGACACCCTCGGTGGGATTCAAACCCCAGCTCACGGCATGGAATGCAAGCACTCTACCAATCGACCGGACTCACCTATTAAATCATCCTAATATTATTATTATTATTATAAGAAGTTATTAAAAAACCTACGAGGCATAAAATGGTAAGTTTTCTATAATGTAGACTATAAAAACATAATAATGTAAAAATAAAACATGAAGTTTGTTTTCAGGAATTTCACAAATATTATTTAAAAAAAACAAAAATAAAATTGTCGTCATTAAAAAAATAAATCCAGCTTCATTAAGCTTCCTTCTGGTGAGAATAATTAAAAAGTTACACCGAGAAAAAGCTTGCCCGCCATGAATCGAGATTTTTTCTACGAAAGTTATTTGAGTTATAAGATCGTACATACATACTTTATTATTATCGTCAATGACGATACCATGTCGAAAGCACCGGTTCTCATCAGATTGGGCGCGGATGCTACTTGGATGGGTGCCCGCTGGGTACACCGCGTTTTGTTGGCATTTCTTAGACCGGTCCTTAGTCCAGTAGCAACACTTCGGACTCGCAAATGGAAAGTTGTGGATTCGGATCCCGGCGGAGCACAAAATATACCATTTATATTTCCAAATGTGCTCTTCGCTGGGTTGAAAAATTCATAAACCTTTACCAAAGACCGGTCACTGAAAGGTCCATCCAACCTTACAACAACTGGGTCTAGCTTGAGAATTGGCGCTCTCTACAGCGACGACTAAGCTCGCAGAGGGCTCTTGAGGTGTGATACACACAAAAACAGCGCTCACCAAATAAATGATCCTAATATTTATTATTATTATTATATATAGGTACTACTTTTTTGGGATAAGGGTAGCCAGCAGCTTAACCCAAACAAATGTGGTCGTTCTATTTTAAACCGATGTACATAGTTTTGTCGAGGAAGGGTTGTGGAATGCGTCCCAGTTATAATGAAATTAAGCCGAGGGCTACATCCAAGGGATGATTTCATGAGATTATGGTTTCCCGTAAAGTGTGCTGCGGCTTAAACTACGTTACAACAATTGCAGAACATATCCGGCCCTTATAATAGCACCCAAAATTTACAGACACCCTATTTAAGAGACGCCATCTAGCCACAAATGTGATTTACAATGGAGTCGGAACCTTCCAAATTTCCACAGGTGGTGCTGCGTCACAGGTCGTCAATAGGCATCCACGAATCTAATCTAATCTAATCTAAGTTGCAAGATATGTTACATTGGGGATTCACATTACATGCATTTTCACAAGCACAAGTTCGCGCTTGCACATGCCGCATGTGAACCTACAACATAAAAACCAAATCTCAAATGGACATACACCCTGCAACTCTTGCCGAGCTTCCCTGAAACAGGAGTGACATTGGTAAATTTAACCATTTTTACAGTACGGGTGGTCAGCCGCATACCAACCTATAAGTCAAGGAACATACACGACAAATTACATTTTTAAATCAATAAATAATAATATGTAAAAGTTGTAACAACAATATGAAAACAGTTGAAAATCGACAGTGGATGTCAATTTCGGAAACCAAGATCAAATGAACAGAAACGACTTGAAACAGGAGCAACATTGGCAAAAGTGAAACCATTTTAAATTTATTAGTGTTCAGTCTCATACGAGTGCTACTATTTTAGACTAAAAAACTACTTTTTTTCAAAAAAATGCATCGGCCGGGAATCGAACCCGGGCCGCCCGCGTGGCAGGCGAGCATTCTACCATTGAACCACCGATGCTTGTTT